>OU015492.1:25203247-25818247 GCA_907164885.2 Dolomedes plantarius | reverse complement strand
TCGCTTTGATGTTGGAGAAAATGTGTCTACTGTTGACAGCTACATAAATGCTGATAATCCAATAAAAATGGCATTTTCATATAGCTTCAACTTTTCTGGACCTTGTAACAAGATTCGTTTTATAAATTTTCCCCAAAATCAATTTATGAGCGTTTAAAACACACTATATCAGATTTTTTTTCCCCGAATAATTTAAAATTTAAAATATTATTTTCCTCTTTTTAAATAGCAACATGCCCCAAAGTGTAGAATTTCTTTCTCTATTATGGAGTACACTTAAAAAAAAATTTTAAATCCAAGTCGGCAATCCTTGGACACCATGGGTTAACAATGAGGTGAACAATTCTAATAGGATTAGTACACAGCAGCCTTAACGCCTTGAATGATGAAATGTTATATTATATTGTTAAAGAACAAAAGTATTTGCATTATGTCCGTATTTATTTTTCAGAAATTATAAAACCGAAATGGAACGTATTTGGGGCAACCACTTTTCTAGTGTACCAAATTTTCTCGCTTTTATATGAGTCCGTTAAAAATTTCCGACAACAATTCTAACGAGAAACTTCAACAAAATACACATTTCGCGATGTTTTTGATCACACATAAATGCGATTTGGAAAACATGTCACTTCTTCCACATCGAAAAACGACATACAGTTCAGAATTTTCGTATGCGTCTGCAGAGGCAGGAATTCTGAATTTCCAAATTTTCTCCATCGAAGGGATGTGAATGACGCTGTCGTAAATATATTTTTTTCGGTTATGCAATTATCGTAAAATCGAAGATTTTTAGAAATGTAATATGTAGAATTGCGTTGAAAACTTTATCACGATGTTAAGATCTACAGTGTAGATCTGAACTTATATTTAAATATCAAAACTCACGTTACTTTCAGACATCTGTGGTTTTACAGTAAAATGTCAAAATACCCTTTCTTTTAAAAACACGTAGTGCAGCTTTTTATACTGTAATTCCTAAACCGATTTCTAAATCTCCATTTCATGGTTGGTAGGTTGATTTTTATTGGTGCAAGGTGTGTTTTTTTCCAAGGGAGTAATGAAAAAAATTTTTCAAGTAAGCTGTTCTAACGAAACTACAGCGAGTTATTAACTTAGGATTACTTATTTTTGCTTACCTCTTTTGTATATATATATATATATATATATATATATATATATATATATATATATATATATATATATATATATATATATGTCAAAATTTTGACGCATCTTGGTGCTTTTCTGTTTAATTTGTCCATGCTATAGACTGGGTTTGGCGGGCTGCCAAAATTATAACTCGTCAGGACGGACGGACGGTTTTAGCTTCTGAAATTTTCATTTCCAGAAGACAGTTATTGAGGAACGTAATCCTACGTTAGAAAAGTCAAATGTTACCAATACACGCGACAAAATCTAAATAGGAGAAGAAATTTGACAAATAATAGCCTTCTAGTCCGACTTCATGTTAGGGATAGATCTGTAGACTTCGATTATCCCTGTATCCTCGATTATCCAAATTGCGGATTATCGGTGCGAGGAAAAAATCAGAAATCTTTATCTAAAATAATACCTACTAATTTATTATAAACTGCTTGATAATTTCTTACGACATACAAATATAAACAACAAGACTTTTAAAGCTGTTTCTATTTATTGAGAAGATTTTTATTGGATAAATGATGTGATGATGTATTGAAATTAAACTTCTTTCTTTTCCCGGGATTATGAATACAGAGATAACATATCAGGTTAGGAAAATTCGTGGTGATATAAAAAAATAAAAGATTCGGTAAAAAAAATCCGGATTACTTATATAAATTTAATAAAACAAATAAGAAAGTGTAGTCTAATATTCTGAAAATACAATAAAATTGAATAGAAATCGGGTTATCCGTGTTTTTCGATGATGCGTGCTATTCCACCCCTCTATTAACCGGTATATTGAGGAGTACACTGTATAATCTTAAAATATTAACTTATTAATATTCCAAAAAGGCTTTCCCTCATAATCAGTTTGAATCCCAATAGAAAGAATATAATCTAATAAACTAGAGTCAATACGTTGCTAATTAAGAATAAATATTTGTGGAGAGCACGTTTTTGAATAGCTCAGAATGAGATGCGCGTTTTTCAGATCTCGTTTTCTTTGCAACTGGAAATCGATACGAAAGCTTAAAAAAATAAAAAAAATTAGCCGTTCATTATAAAATGATCCAGAAGCAAATTGTGTTTGTTTGAAAAAAAAATAATTCGTTCAACGTAAAGCGTAGCTGATTATTTTTTAATTAAGTCTGAAATTTTAAAAAAACAATGAGGATTTAAATTAAAGTACAACGGAACAAAAGATAAAAAGTGGAGCCGACTTTGTGTTTTCCAGCAGAAAGAGAAAATTCTTTCAATTTAAAACAATACTTTTAAAACAATATGTCGATCGCCGAGGTTTGGAGAGATAGTGATATCTATAAGAATCTCAGTTTCAGCCGAAGTGGGTGTTTAAGCAGACGTTCGTCAGCATCATCGTGACACATAACATGGGACTGAAGGAGTCATAGGGACCAGGGCTCCGAGAACCTGGGTATTTTAATGACAGTCAGTTTTTTTTTAAATTTTTTTTTTAATATCTCGAAATCTGAGTTTTCCCCCATCTAAGTTTCAAATATAGCAAAAAATTAATATAAATTTAACATTTAAATCTATTTATTTCCCAAGTTGATTTTTTGGCCAGCCCGTGAGTGAAAACTACGGCATCAGTTTACTTCATTTTAGACTTAAATGGAAGATTTTGATCTATAGATGTGTCAAATTCAGTTTTTGTAACCGCAATTTATATTAATTAGCGATAATTTAAAGTTAAAAATTGCTTTCTGCGCATGCTCAGTGACACATTTAAATTTAGCTTTAGACTGTCACTAAGTACGAGACCGCACGAAAACATTAATTTATTTCTGCGCATGCCCAGTGACATATTTAAATCTGGCTTTAGATACTTACTAAGTACGAGGCCGCATAAACACGGTAATTTGTTTATTACGAGGAATCTCTCTAACTCTCTCTGCCGTTTTTATTTTTAAGTATGTTTGTGAGATATACAGGGTGTCCCATAAGTCTCCATACAGAGAAAAAAAAATTCTCACGCATTGAAATGTGTTTCCGACAAAATGGCAGTCATATAGAGCATATTATAAACTAAAAATGGTTTATGTCAAGAAAAGTTTATTTTTCCTATGTATGAATATAAAGAAATAAATGTTAGAATTATATATGTATGGAATGTATTATTTATCCTATGTATGGAGACTTATGGGGCACGCTGTAGAATTAAACCTGGTAGAAACTGTTTATTTCGCGTTGTTGAGTAACTATATTTCTTTTTATTGGGTTCAATAGTAATTTTTTAAAGTGTATTTCTTTATTCTTAATATTATGATTTTCACCATTTGGCAATGGTGTGTTTAGTATAATTTGTGTATTAGCACATTTACTAACTATCCAACCGTCATGTTTTAACGAGCACCAACTAGTCATAATTTAATTGTGTAAATATAATTATGTAATTTCATTATGTAAATTAATGAATGCAAAATGATATAATTTAAGATCACTTCGAATGAGACTTGGTATATATCCCTCTTAACAAACCATCCGAAAATGTTGGTATTCGTTATGCAATATCAGAGATGAATACAATAATACCAAATATGAAATTTTAACTTCACGACCCATTTGGCGATTTTACCACTCTCTTTTTCCGTAAGTTAAGAGACAACAAAACACACCAGTTCTCTTAAATCTAAAATTGTAAACGATAGTATGATAGCGAAATGAATAAATAGATATCAAAATATTCGTACCTGGATACGACACAGGGAACTAGTAAAAGATGTAATAGAAGGAGCTTATTATAAACGACAAGAAGGAAGTTAAAAAAATAACATCCTTAGAAAATAAATTTCAAAGTGGAGGACGAAATGAGATAAATATCCTGAAAATTAATTAAAATAATTTTAATTTAACTAGAAATTCTAGAAAATATTTTGCGAATTAACGTATTTGTGTTTTTATAGTTTTTAATAAAAAATATATTTTTTACTAAGCAGAGATTTTAAAATTACAATCTGTTTTTTCTTTAGATTCAGTGAGGGTTTATTATATTATTCTCTCTAGGAGCGTTATGATACGTTACTAACAGGTCAGTTTAGAAATCAAATTAAGGGGTCATACAACTGTTAAAATTCAAAAAAGTATGAAAATTGTGTCACTTTCGACATTCTATAACTTGAAAAGTATAAGATTCAAAATCATAATTCCTTTTGTGTTAATAGAACAATGTTTGATTTATGAATATATACCTGTTTCTTGTTTGATAGTTAAAAATAATTTGTGTTAGATTGTCATAAATAATAAGCAGTTTGCTTTGGACAAAAGTGATATCAAAGCTAACGCACATAAATACTCCAAAAAATTGAGTTAAGACAAAATTTCTGCTTTTAACACGTACTGCAGAAACTAAAGTTTAATTTGAACCTAAATTTGTATATATTTAAGGTATATTTCTATTTTTACTATGAGACTGAAAATAGTGCATTTTTTTCTTAATAAATTAAATTTTATCTATGTATGAAAAATGCATTCTCTAGATATCTGCAAACAAATTTAGGTTCCGTTTAAAGAAAATGATAATATGTACCATCTGCGAAAATTTCATTCAAAAATCTGAAATAGTTCTAGAGATAACAAGTGCGTTATGTGAAAACAACACATTTTGAGATAAATCCCTTTGAAGTATTGCATTTAAAATCTATTTACAATAAACATCTGACAATTTTTTAATCGTAACTTGTGTAATTATTGGAATTTTTTCAAGCGGATTGTCTTAAAATACTTAGAAAAGGTTAATCTTTCATATATTTTTTTCTTTAAAAAAATCATTTTTTTTGACGATTTAACAGTCGTATGACGCCTTAAGCGACTTTCGGTTTACTTTTAATTCAACAAATCTAAATACTGATAAACCATGATAATGAAGGTTAACAATGCGCTTTTGACTGTGCAAATAATTGTACATCAAGGCCCCAGAGCTACAATTTTCGGATTTGCAAACAAAAATAGCATAAAGGAAAAAAACATCGAAAGAATAAAAACTTCCCTCTCCAAAGCGCTCGTACCGTGCTGCAGCCCGAGTAAGGAAAAATAAGTTCATTCAAAGCTCTGGGCCTTCCGACCGGATATAATGTAAAGGCCATAATAAAGAATCCGAGAGCCTTTCAGCGATACCACGTAATGCGGGACTTCATTAAAAGCTGTTATGCGAAAAAAAAGTTTTCAGCAAACTAAGTCACTTCGCTTCAAATTGAGTTCAAAAATCGCTTAAAGGGTAAAAGACATAAAAAATGTATCGTGTTTCGGAATATTTCCGTAAACGAGTTATTTATTTTTTCCTCGGTGACAACACTTTTGTCAGTGGAGAAGATTGATTCGGGCTCCCTTTGCCTCGGGGGTTGAGGTGTTTCGGAGCTGCGTGCTCGGAAATGACTTCACAATGTGTTAACTACAGCGCGAAAAGTTGACAATGACTCTTCGGGGCAAGCAGGTGCCGTACTATTCTTGTCAACGCGATATATGGGGTCAGTAAATTGGGTTAGGGGAAAGTCTTTTATCAATGTCAGCTGGATCCGAGAATAAAGATTTAACGAACAAAGGTTATCATTTTATTTAAAGGGGTGTGACAGGCCTAAATATCTATTTTCTCGTCCAATGAGTTATATATATGTGTGTGTGTGCAAAATGCAAATTCGTGTGTGTATATATATCGTTTTACCCCGATAGTCTTTCCAAGAACATAATTGGTTGTTTTAGATTTAATGAATAGCTTGTTCTGTTGCAATTAATTAGTAATACAAAATAATAAATAGTAAGTTTAATTAGTGAAAATAACTACTAAAAATTAACATTAATTAATAATAATTAAATTCTTAAGTAAAAATAACAATAATAAATCATAAATAAGAATAATTTTTCTCTTAGTAATAATAACAACACTAATTTAATTTAGGTTTATATGTCCTATAACACAGTCTCCATAGTAAGTCTGCATCTGTGTTTCCATTAACTCCATGATTGCAAGGTTTGTGACGTCAGTCTTCTTGCGGTTTCCTACTCTTAACTTCCACTTTGTCTAGCGCCAGGATTGGTGTTCTTTGATTGAGTAAATTTTTATTATCTTATTCTGTTTCTTATGGATTGTACATTGTCTAAGTATGTTTATTGATTAGATCATACTTATCAGAAACAATCCATTGGTTTTTAGACAGTATCCGCACCGCTGATGAAGAGATACTGTCTAAAACCTATTTAATACTTATCTTTTCATGTTTTAGTTCCTGGCTGCAAGTAGTTTTAAAGCTTATACTGGTTTTTCTCTTTCAACTTTGTTATATATATATATATATACATAACGAAAATTGCCTGCTCCCAATTTTAACCCAATGCGTATTCCAATGTCTCTCTTTTAACAAATAACAACTCATCTAAACTAGGTTTTGGCTTTGGTTTCATTTGGAGTGATTAACATTTTGCTACACGAGGGCTAATTAGACCAGGTTTGGTTTGTTTGGTTTGGATTGATTTGGAGCGCTACGGTCAACTTTTTGCTAATTCGGGGCCTCGTTCAAATGAATCACCCTGAATTTTCATACAAGCTAATGTGTGCACGCAAGTAATGTTCTGATTCAGATAAATTTTTTGCTAGTCTGATTTTTCAAATCCATAATTTATAATTTACTAGTTGAATATTTTTTTATATATAGCTCCTGCCTTCATAATTGAAAAAAAATAGATAATGTGTACTTATAATTCATCTACATCATGCCCCTGTAAGGTTTTTATTTGTGCTTGAGTTTGCTTTCCCCCACCACCAGAAATGATTTATTTCAGTGGTTTAATTCACTATAAAAAGTTGAATTCACTATAAAAAGGCTTGTTGAATTCACTATAAAAAGGCATTCTAATTAGACCGGTACAGACAGCTGATTACGAATGGTGACAAACATCCATGTCTACAGTGGGACTTCTAAATTAGGACCTAGGACTAATTTAATTCCAATTTTATATTTCTACTAGCTGAAGTACCCGGCGTTGCCCGGAATTTTAAGAAGGTTTGTTAACCAAAATCAATTTAAAAAATTAACACAGTATAAATTAGCCAAAAAAAAGCATGTGAAATTTTATACATATCTCAGTATTTTGGTAGATGCAGTCTTTCATCATTGTACCACTAAAAGCTATAAAGTAAAAATGTCAAATTGTGGAATGTTTGTTAACCAAAATCAATTTAAAAACTTAACACAGTATAAATTACATAACCAAAAAAAAAAGCATGTGAAATGTTATACATATCTCACTATTTTGGTAGATGCAGTCTTTCATCATTGTACCACTAAAAGGTGTAAAGTAAAAATGTCAAATTGTGGAATGTTTGTTAACCAAAATCAATTTAAAAACTAAACACAGTATAAATTACATAACCAAAAAAAAGCATGTGAAATGTTATACATATCTCAGTATTTTGGTAGATGCAGTCTTTCATCATTGTACCACTAAAAGCTGTAAAGTAAAAATGTCAAATTGTGGAATGTTTGTTAACCAAAATCAATTTAAAAACTTAACACAGTATAAATTACATAACCAAAAAAAAGCATGTGAAATGTTATACATATCTCAGTATTTTGGTAGATGCAGTCTTTCATCATTGTACCACTAAAAGCTGTAAAGTAAAAATGTCAAATTGTGGAATGTTTGTTAACCAAAATCAATTTAAAAACTTAACACAGTATAAATTACATAGCCAAAAAAAAAGCATGTGAAATGTTATACATATCTCAGTATTTTGGTTAGATGCAGTCTTTCATCATTGTACCACTAAAAGCTGTAAATTAAAAATGTCAAATTGTGGAATGTTTGTTATCCAAAATCAATTTAAAATCTAAACAATTTAGCAAGATTTAACCTTCTATGTTTGGAGCAAAAGAAGCTGATAAGTAAAACATAAAATATACATACATTTATAATAAACCACTAAAAGCTGAAAAGGAAAAATGTCAAATTGTCTTTTGGAAAGTAAAGCTGAAAAGTAAAAATGTCAATTTGTCGAATGTTTGTTAACCAAAATCAATTTAAAGACTAAACACAGTATAAATAACATAGAAAAATAAGCATGTGAAATGTTATACACCCAAATAATTTTTAAAAAATCCAATATAAAAATATATAAATTTATAATTAACTCCTCAGAATTCATCTAGATTTAACCTTTCATCTTTGGAGCAAAAGAAGCTGAAAAGTAAAACATAAAATATATACATTTATAATAAACCATTAAAAGCTGAAAAGGAAAAAATGTCAAATTGTCTCTTGGAAAGTTAAGAGTTTTAAAAAATAAAGCTGAAAAGTAAAAATGTCATTTTGTCGAATGTTTGTTAAACAAAATTGATTAAAAAAGTAAACACAGCATAAATAACATTTAAAAAAAACATGTGAAATGTTATACACATCTTAGAATTTTAGTAGATTCAGCCTTTCATTTTTCAAGTTTAAATTAAAAATGTCAAATTGTCTAATGTTTGTTAACAAAAAGTAATTTAAAAACTAAACACAGTATAAATAACATAGATTTAATAACAGTATAAATATCATAAAATATATACATTTATAATAAATCACTAAAAGCTTAAAAGTAAAAATGTCTAATTGTCCATATAAATACCTCCATAAATGCAGGATTCTGTAGCCAAAAAAATATATAAATAAAGTATTAAAGTATTTGTTAAAGGCACTGACTGATGAAAAAATTAACAGAAATCTGCAGTTTGGGCTACACGCACCATAAATGCAAGATTCTGTAGCAATAATAGAAACATTCTGTCCTTATTAAACTCCATATAAATCTCTGTTCAATTAAACTGATCCAAATATCATCTGAAGTACCTTCATAAACTATGTTTCTCGTTTCTTGATTCGGGGTTCAATATGAATGTTTGTTAACCAAAGTCAACTTAAAAACTAAACACAGTATAAATAGCATAGGAAAAAAACATGTGAAATGTTATACACATCTCAGAATTTAGATAGATTCAGCCTTTCATCACTAAAAGCTGAAAAGTAAAATTGTTAAATTGTCTTTTGCCTTGTGGACTCTGCATGAAAAATTAAACATAGTATAAAAAAAGGATGGGAAATGTCATACACATCAATACTAAAAAACAACGAATAAATTTTGGTTCGAATTTGACTCTTAGTGTGCTTCAAAATAGTTGAAACTCTTGAAAATAGTTGTTCTCAGATGTACGTGCTTCCAAACGTTGATGACCAGAATAACGCTTGACTATGCAGTGAAGGATATTTATATCTGGGCAGGTATGATTTATGAGTACAACAAAGAGACTCGATTGAATTTCTCTTTAAGTTAAATGTCAGATTGCAACTCTATGCATTCCATTTGACAATTTGCTAGCATTATATCTATATCGACTGTAAGTAGAATAGAAAACATGCAAAAACAAAAATTGTTTATTTTCCCCAAAGTCCTGAAATCAATTTTAAATTCTTGTACTAAATCGGAAAGTAGGGCTGCGTATTTTATAACATTTTTAGAATTGTGCTTGGGAAATTAAAATAGTAGCATTAAGATTTTTATGCAGTTATAGGCATTTTAGCTAAATTTCAATAAAAATTACTTCAAATTGACCAATTTATAGAAAAAGTATGCTATTTACAGTTAAGTTTTTATTTCTTTTTTTTAAATTTTTAAGTGCTATTTTATCATAAAGCACCAAAAAAAAACCTTTAAAAAATCATTTTTTAAAACAAACAAATGGAATAGCTAAACACAAACATAGTTAACCGTAAATAAATCGCAAAACTGTGCTTAAGTTTAGACTGATTCTTTTTAGTTAAGATATACTAATTTTTATGCTTTTAAAAGTACATCGTGAATTATAAAATTAAGAACAATATAAAATACAGTAACGAATTATTGCTTCTTTTAGGAAACAACAAAACAATGTTTCAAATTCAAACTTGTGTAACTACTGCCACTCGCTGCTACTGTCGTCTGATGAGCAAGAAAAAAAAAAATTAAATAATTCAATATTATTCTGATTTTTCACGCTAGTGGAAAAAATGCCACGCCCACTTTAGAGTCACTTGAAATAATTAAACACACACAAATATATAAATTACACAAAAGGTTTTTTTTTTAAATTCTGTAATGTGTCTAAAATGGAATTATCGGAGAATTCCATCATTTTAATAAGAAATTTCTAAAATGAAAATAGCAACAAATAACGTCTGTTTATAATCTGAAGACGATGTTAATTTCACTGAAATGTTTTAAAATATAAATTTTAGATAAGAAATATTTAACGCATTTACTACTCATTACATCGTTTCAATAAGAAATGTCTGAAATGAAAATGGCAACAGAGAACGTTTGTTTACAAAATAACACGGCGAAAATAAACGACGATCGTTAATCGAAATGTCTTAAAGTATAAAATCTGACTTGAAAGATTATTATTTTCATTTATTATTCTGGTTTAATATATAACTTGAAACTTTTTGATTTTATTTATTTTTATCTTTTCGCTCGCTGTCAGCTAACCCTAACGTGGAAGCCATATTCAGAGGGATGATGCCACAAAGTGTAACAGCTTACATTTAGTTTCAAAATTGTGGTTTTTTATTAATAAAAAATCAACGGTAATTAATTTCGATTTTTGAAGTTCTTCAGACCCTGGGCTGTTTTTAAAGACGCCTGTATTTAAAATTTCACGATCGTTGCTCCTAAACTGTGGATTTCTATACAATTACAGAGATACAAACATTCATTTTTATATATTAGATTAATCCAAGTACCCCTGAATCTTCTCCAGGCACCAGAAATTCCAATCCCGCAATCGATGTTTAAAACCCCTACTGCGAGGGGTGATCCCCCCGACATATACAGGGTGAACCAAAAGTCTTGCCCTGATTATAAATATTTATTGTGCTAAAATTATTATAATTAGACCTATGTTTGTTTGCATATATTGTAAGTACTGTTATAATTTTTTTATAAGACCATTTACCTCAGTAAATTTCAACGTGTGCCCCCTTGGTAGCCGGAGAATGTCGAAGTTCCCGCCAAGTGTTATTTAACATGAATTCTTTTACAGTACACACGTCAACCTGTATCCCAGCCTTCAGTTAGTCGACGTCAGCAATTGGTGTGGCAAATACTCTGTCCTTGATATAGCCCCGAAAGAAAAAAAAAATCAAGAGGCGTAATATCTGGAGAGCGCGGAGGCCAGGGTGTTGGTGCATACCTTCCAAACCACCAATCCGGAAATGCTTCGTCTAGGAAATCACGTACTAAAGATCCCCAGTGCGGGGGGTGCTCCATCCCACACTTGTGGCAAAAGTACTCTGGACGCTGCGTTATTTTCACTCCAATAAGAAGAAATGCAGAGCAACTGCTGTTGGGATTCACACGTGCCGCCGGCGTCAATTTGCCGCCGGCGCCACTCCCAGGTCGTCGCAGGTTCCTGTGGAACGCGCGGCACATCCCTGTAACGCGATAGCTGGTAGTACTCATTTGTCTGCTGGGCAGTACACATCTGCCGCGCGTTTTATCTCCTATCGAGCTCGTGAAGTCTCTTTACACGATGTCTGACGAAAATGTGGTTGTCGAACTTTTCATCTATGAAGTAAAATCTCGCCCGATAATTTGGGATGTTAGTCATGTGGACTATAAAGACCGAATACAGAAACAGTCTGCTTGGGAAAATCTTTGTGAAGCCATTATTGAGAACTTAAGCCAAAAAACGGAGAATGAAAAAAATACAACCAGTAAGTATAATTTTTTACAACTTTTATTAAAATAAGTACATTAGATAAAAAAAAAACTGCTAGATGGTCAATTATTTAAGTCTGTTTTAAGTGGGTCGTCCGAAAATAATTAAAAATTTTTCACCATCTTCCCTGAGATCCATCAAGCATACATTAAACTCTCCCTTCAAGTACCTCTCGCCAGGGCCCGGTTTAGAAAATTCTGGACTATAGGCACAACTCGGGATGGGGGCCCCCTAACACGGATATGGGCGTGAAATTTCCAAATTGACACACAAAAAAAAAATAATCATAAATCATTATGAAAGTAACATTTTACCAAGAATAGGCTATTTGAAGCGTAGAAGACTAGAACATTATCAAATAACAAAAAGTAATACAACATATTAACTTCATCATTAAAACACCAATACAATGCAATCAGAAAAACTTATTTATTCCTCATATACTCTATAACATACATATGATGAACTATACATATAACTATACATATAATGAACCACTCAATCAAATTTGAAAGGATGTATAAAAAAAATTGCTATTAAAAAGGTGAAATTAAAAAAATTGAATTGGGAATTTTTTCTTTCTTTTCTTTTAAAATAAAAATTTTGGGGCTCGGACTACCGGGCCTAATGGAAAATCAGGGCCTGTCTCTCGCTGTTGTATGGATGGATCCAGTGCTTCTTTTTTCTAATTCTATTTTCACGATGAACATGCTTGTAGACTAAGTAAGAAAAAACAACTTTTTTAAAAAATAATTGGGCGCGGGTACGATCCATCTCGGTTGGGGGCAAACGAGAGACTGCCGCTGACGCCTATCACCGCGAAAGTGTGCACTGGAACGGCGTTCCACGCAGAGTGAAAATAACGCAGCGTCCCGAGTACTTTTGCCGCAAGTGTGCACCGGCACTAACGCTGCCTGTTTCTTTAAACCTTTCATACCATCGCTTTATTGATTTTGCATCAGGAAGGTTGCGTTCATAACACAGTCAAAATTTACGCTGAACATTAATGGGCGATTTCTTTTCGTGACACCCAACCACATATTGTGCTTTCTCTTGAATCAACGCCGTTTCGGCCAAAAATAATGTTCTCCTTACAAATGTTCCCCCGAGTCCCACTTGAAAGAGCACCCGCGCCATTCATTGCACAATAAAAAACTACTAAAACTGACCTATCCAATGATACAAAAGTTACATTATTATATTAAACGGATATTTTGTAAAGAATTTTTATAATCAGGCCAAGACTTTTGGTTCACCCTGTACATCATCCTTAATTTCTTATCCCTTTTTTCCATATATCCTTTATCCATCCCCCAAAATATTTTAAAAAGAGACACTTTCGACGTAATAGGCTATTTAAAATAAATTCCCCCCCCCCCTCACTATTTATGGCTGTAGATATATTGATAATCCAATTAAAATCATATTTTCAGATAAGGTCTGTGTAGCAAACTGCTGAATTTTTACTCACTACAACACTTCATTTTTAAAGATTTATTTGAAAATACTGTCCACCTCTCTTTTGTAAAACAAAAATGATGCACACGTGAACGATTTACTCGTATTTCTACGAGAGTATACCTTTTTTAAAAAAAAACCCATTTGTCTAACGAATGTCAAAATCTTCTAAATAACGACATCCTTTCAATACACTATCCTGATTTAAACTTTTATTCCTCAGAAGGGTCCGCAGAGATCTACAACCCCTTTTAGTACTTAACAAAAATGCCCGATTTTTGTTATCGCGACAGCAAACGTATTTATTAAAATTATGTTTAACGCGCATCGACCGTGAAAACCAAACAAAAACTTTCGCGCAACGTGTTCCAAACCCCGAATATCTGAGTCGGGGAAAATTTCCATATTTTGAGAAAAATTTCAATAAATCTTCGGCGTCGGCATGCTCTCGAGACGTTCTTTTCGGAAGACAAATATTGACCCAAGCGCATCCTCTTTATTTGGGTTGGATGGCCCGCCATTTGCATGAATTATTTATGCTGCGAGGGAAGTATGAATCAGAAACATCATCTTTCGGGAGCTTTTCACCGAGAAATTCGCTAACCAAGTCCGGGCAAAAGAGTCGCTCGCAGAAACGGAGATTCGACTCGACATTACTAGATGGCGGGGTCGATTGCTAAATGTCCATTATCGTCATTTTTTTTTATATAGACACATACACATACATTCCCACAGATACACATACACACATACACATACACATATATACACATAAGCACACGCACGTATACATATGCACATATGCACAGACATACATATACACACGAGCTTATACAGATACATGTACACATATATGAATTATACACATTTGCATACACATATAGACACATATATACATATATATACGCACATATGCACGCGTATACATAGGCATATATGCACACTCACGTATACAGTCACATACATATATACACACATATACACACACATACATATACATACGAGCTTATACACATACATACACATATATACACAGATATGCATTATACGCATACTACACATATACACATTCCCATACACACATATACACATACACACATATACACGTAGGTTGTGTCATGATGCAGTTAAAAACTACAGCGAGTCTCCAGAGGAAAATAATTTGGGCTCTAAATCTGACGATCTGGTATTTTTATATGGTTCATAGTAGCTCCGTCAGATTATGAACTTTTGTACATTTCCGCCTGAAAATGGAAAGCGAATCAAATTCAAGTGTTGAGCCAAAAATTGCATAACGCATTACACAAATACATAAATGTACCTATATGCATTGCGAGCCATACCGTTTCGATAGGATTGGTCCTTCTTTTTCTAAATTTAAGAAATGTCGGCAATTCAATGCAGGATCCAGCAGGAAAATGAAATTTAATTTGTAGTGCGGCTGTCATGGTATCTGTATCTTAACACGATTTTTAAAGAATGGGATAACCAGGAGTATCGGCGTTTATTTTCTGGATATATATATATATATATATATATATATATATATATATATATATATATATATATATATATATATATATATATATATATATATATATATATATATATATATGTGTGTGTGTGTGTGTGTGTGTGTCTGTGTGTGATAATAATCACAATTGGAAAATTTAGCACAAGGGAGATGATACGTAGAACTTATGGGAGATGCAGTCGGCATGAGGGAGTGATGCAGTTGGGCGAAGTGTTGATCCTGGAAAGCACTGAAGAAATTTAGAAGAGAAACACACACATGGAGCCATTGATGAAATACACAAATTCCAAGACGTGCTTTATTTATCAGAAGGCACTAGCTGCAGCGGCCACATGATTTGTCCGGCGCCCATGCGAGGACGGGACGTGTTAGCAGCAGTGTTTACATGCCAGAGTTAACTGAGAAAAGTAGTCGTGCCCACCCGATTTCTGGCGTCTGTGGACAGCACATCTGATAGCAACGGAGTTAGGAGCGAAAAGAGAAAAGTCTTGTGTTCAGGCAAATATTAAATGAGTGTTTTGCGATACTGACACTAGAGGGTCTAAATTAATTAATTCTTAAATGGGCGAATTTAGTCTCGTAGAGTTCACGTATCCACTTGTGGAGTTCACGTGTCTACTTCGGTTATCCCGGGGAAGTTTACTGCTAGATCCCGCGCTTGTTAGATCTGCGACCTATTATCCTGGGTGCAGGATAAGTAGCCATAAAGTTCTTGTAAAATGTCGTTTCGACGTTATAGAAGGCATATATCCAGAGTGCTTCGAGGGCTCTTCAAGAATTTTGACATTACACTGACAATCGGAATCTCAGAAACTTTGAACACTCATATCTGGGGATGTTATTGAGTTCAGATACTTCACATGCCTGCTTAATGATCTGCAGGGCTGCGAAAATTATCTTATTTTACTTTTAGGTTGCAATTTTGGAAAAGAGGTCGTGCTTTATTAACAGGATAATTTGCTTTATAGAAATTTAGGAAGACGCGTTTTCTTTCTTGTTACACACATATATATATATACACACACACACACATATATATATATATAGTGGTGTGAGAAACTTAAGGACCGGCAGTATTCCGTTAGATTCAACCCGAAAAATGAAACGCAAAAGCTAGAGGTGATTTACAAAATATTACATAATCTGTAGAAAGATGACGCATATGTAAATTTCTATATAGTCACGTGACAGGGCTGAACTAGATAAAAGGAGTTTTTATGAGAAAAGTTGGGGAATAGAAAGTTAGTGTGTTCGTCGTTGTAAGAAGTTAAGGTGAATTGTAATTATGTTACAGGTGATACAAATGTCTAGTGAGATACAATTAGATGACTTTAATTAGATGACGCGCAGTAGAATAATTGGTAACTTTGAAGAAGGGCGCAGGGCGAATAGTGTAGCCGAAAGTCAGGTATCGCTCATAACATTATTTCACGTGTGTGTAAAACATTCAAAGCAACAGAGACAGCTATTTAAAACATCACTGGTGGTGGCACAAATAAAACTACACCAAAGCATTTCCAATATATATCGCCCTACAAGCCAAAAGAGACAGACTGCAGACGGCAGGCAATATCGCAAAGCATCTGCAGATGGCCACAGGACGCAAAACGTATCGGTTCACTGTGGACATATATTTGTATAGAGGTGGTCTATTCAACCGACGGTCAAGTCGTTGCATCCCGCTTACGCCTGAACATCGGGGACACAATCGAAAATGGTCTAAAGACCATAAAATTTAAACTGTCCAGCAGTGGGGCACGGTGCTCTTAACTAATGATAGCCCTTCTGTCTAACGAGCGATTCTGAATGTCAGCTAATCTGGAGATAGGTTATAATCCAAAAAACGTTACCGAAAGAGATCGGTATGGAGGTGCAGGTGTCATGGTCTGAGGAGGCATCATTCTAAATGATCTCACTGGGCTCCCAATTTTCGAACGTGGTTCAGTAAGAGGAAACCTGTACTGCAGTGAGTTTAACATTTATCACGTATGTCTTTTCCGAGGTGACATTGGTCCTCAGTTCCTTTGTATGGACGGCAATGCCAGACTTCATCATGCGTGTGCTGTGTGTAAACGGTTGGGAAGTGAAGATATCACTCTTATGAATTGGCCTGCGAAGTCCCCAGACCTGAATTCAATAGAACATGTGTGAGATGCTCTAAGGGGAGGTATGCGTCTTGAGGCACGCATACCTCACCGTCAAAATGCCCATGAACTGAAAAGAGCACTGAAAGAGAAGTGGACAGTGTTGCCCCAACAGTTCATAAACGAACTCAATATAATCATGGTTAGACGCTGCAAAACGACCATTGCAATTGTAGGACATCTTATTCCGTACTTAGCATCATCTCTTTGCTTTATGGAATTTTTGAAAAATACGCCTTTGTATGATGAATTATAATGCTTTCTAGCTGTTTCTAAGCAAATTTTCCGTATTAAATTTTGTATTCATTTTGTACATGTGATAATTCATTCACCAATGCGTTATATATTGAGGTCACTGTGGTTTGAATTTCATTCACTCAGGTTACCCCATTGCGAAGAATCGAGGAAAAAACCACAGAGTCCTTAAGTTTTGCACACCATTGTATATAGGAATTTTGAATAGAGAGTTGATTTATACAGAAATGAGTGCAAGCTATCTGGATGCACAAAGATTGGAAATGAAGTGGAATAATAACGCCGTTAAGTTGTTGAATGACGAAAGCAATCCCATAGGGAGTGGGAGGGTCTTGGTCAAAATGGAGTGGTGCCCCAGGGATTGGTTTTGGTTCACCTATACGGTACACCCATTGACATAAAGCAAACGATTATAGCGGATTAAGAGCGAATGAACGTCAGTGGCAAGTACCCCGCATTTGCAAACAACAGCATGACGAAAGCAATCGAGTTTTATTAAGGGAACCATACTCCCGGCCACTCACCCAGCGTCCATTTTCAGTCCCCAGCAGAGTGACTGAAAATGGTGCCACATTGATAACAGTTCAGGATTATGAATGATCCATAACGGCTGCAAAGATGCAACAGTCAAATGGAACGCAGAAGTGACTAATAGTAAAGCTCGAATAATTTGAAAAATCAAAAATCTTCCTTCTATACGTTTACGACAAAATGTTACTCAAAATATTCTTAAAGAACGTAATTTACGACAGAATAGCTGAACTCCGGCAGACGAATGTACTTAGGAGGAAAAATAAACGCGACCTCCTTCCATTTTCCCCGAAAATTACATTTTAAAAGGAAAACTGGAGACGCCAAAACTAAGAATATTTACTGAGGCAGCCCGATTCAATTTTTCCTTTGCAGCGATAAAGGCTCACCCATTCATTCCCGTAATGGACTATCGGAAAGCGATGCTCGCACATCATTCAACGAAGAAAATGCATGTGCGTGTGTTGCGATACATTTGAAATACCCGCATGCATCTGACTCCAAGTAAACCGAAGAAAATGTCCGACAATTAAGTACCTGGAGACTCACTAGTTTTAGGCGTTTGGTTTCCATTTATCGAAGTTATAGTGCTTAAAACCGACTATTTTATCTAAGAAGAATATTTTTCGGATATGATACAGGCACGTATTATATATATATATATATATATATATATATATATATATATATATATATATATATATATATATATATATATATGAAGGGAAACTTCTCTATGGCGACCAGTCATGTTTTCTGAAATACAATGGCCGCCTCAAGGGGTGCCGCCGAATCTTCCGTGACGATGGTTCTACGGAGTCTAGAATTGGTTCAGAACAAAATAGTGCAGTTTAAAGGGATGGCTATCGAATACGAGTAGCCAGCTAGAGAAGTTTACACTTACACTTTCACTTACACTTACACACACACTCACACACATACACATACATATATATGATATATATAAATTTTCCCACACTTCTACAAAACACAAAAAAACTCCCCGTTCCTAGTACCCGTATAAAAGATAAACGTCATGAAATAGAATTTCTCCGGGCATTTGCATGTCAGTTCAATATTTGATGATCAAACTTTAGAGACGCTTTTGTCTTAAATTTTTTTAATATATTTCAGGTTTCGCATGCAAATGCTTTAAATGCCCATCCAAGTAATGGGACGTCAGAAAAATACAATTCCTCTGTTTGATATGATAATTGAATTGCCATTTCAATTACCTTGAAAGAAAACGAAAGACTTCAGATGTATTAAAATGAGAAATTTTTATTCTGTTGCGGAAATGATTTTCTAGAGCTCTATTTTTTTTATCCTTTTGAAATTGGCCATTTATCTGATATTTTTTTGTCTATGAGATTTTATATATATGTATATATATATATATATATATATATATATATATATATATATATATATATATATTGCTTAAAAGCGTTAAACTGCCATCCCACAGGTCCAGGGTTCGACCCTGCGACTGGGCAAGGTCTACTCAGCCTTTCAACCCTTGAGTGGGTCGATAAAATGAGGACCAAGCATGCTTGGGAACTAAACTCTGGGGGTCCCATGTCAGGTTGACCACCTGAATGAGACATAAGCTGAATGGCACTCCAAGCCCCAAGGTTAAGAAAGCGGAGATGGGTTCCGCCGGCCCTGGTCCACATCGGACAGTTGCGCTGTGAGTTTAGCTTTTATATATATATATATATGACGTCCGTCCACTGAGAGTTTACTACAAGAATCTGGTTTTTCCGCCCTAATGCAACGTTTTCCGCGTACATGATTCAAGACTTCGGCAAGCACCCCGAGGGGTACGCGTACAACAGCTTCAAAACCACTAGCCTAGCTCGAACAATCATTAAAGGAAGCAGTCCGTGGGATAAAAGATTGAAGCTTCTTTAATTATATTCTGCCACGGAGAGAACAAATAAGATTAAACCGACGTATAAAATCGCAAATGACCCCTACTCCCGGCATTCGAGAAAATGACTTTTTTTAAATGCGGGGAAGACAAACGAAACGGAGGCCCCGCAATTAAGAGTTAGTCCAAGAAAAAGAAAAGCCTATTACCAAAATGGTTTTTCTTTTTTTTTTATCCAATAAAACAGCAGTCAATGAAACCGCCCTTTATTTACCTATTTAAGATGGGCCGAAAATTAAAATTCAATTTGCTAGTCGTATTAAGCATCTACATCGGATAAACTTTGGCATTGCATAGAATTCGAATGGATACGGGTGCCCTCCCCCCCTATGATGATATGAAGATGTATATATATATATGAAGATATATATATATATATATATATATATATATATATATATATATATACACATACACACACACACGCACATATATACACACATATATACAGTGGCTCCCAAAAGTGTTCGTACACTTACGATTTTCAATGAAATAGGGGTCTATCCATTAATTAAAATGAATATTTCAGAATGGGTATTTAATAATAAGATATATATTCTATTCTTAACAAAACTACATGCAATATTTTGAAAACATAGTAAAACTTTATTTTTAAGAAACCAGTAATCAAAAAGTAACAAAAACTTTATCTCGCAAAAGTCATCGTACACTGAAATATTTTCGGATAAATTCATAATTAAAATTATCGTCTAGCGCTTTATTTTTATTTTTGATTTGTGGCGGCATTTAAAATATCGTTTGGCTTTAATTTTTGCTTGCCTACTCCGTAATGTTCTATTTATTATTTAAAAATGTCTCATAGTCGTAAAGAAACAACAAATAACATTCGAAAATTGATTATTTTTCATCATAGTAGTGGTAAATCAGTTCGAAATATTGCTAAATTACTTTATTTATCCCATGTTACTGTGAAGTATGTGATAAAACGCTTTGGAGAAGAAAATTGGATCGAAAACAAGGTAAGAAAAGGTCGTCCAGCAAAGTTAACAAAACGTGATCACAGATTTATAATTAAAAAAATTGTGAAAAATCCACGTTTGAAGTTTATGCAGAATTTAATGGAACATTTTCTTCTTCAATTTCACTTGAAACTGTTCTACGAGATTTCAGAGCAGCTGGATTACATGGGCGTTCTGCCCGTAGAAAATATTTTGCGAGTGAGAAAAACAGAAAGCTTAGGCTTTCCTTTGCACTATCAATGATAAATAAGTCCCAAACGTATTGGAATAATGTCTTATTTGCCGGTGAAAGTAAGTTTAACATTTTTGGTTCCCATGGGCGTATAATTGTATGGAGAAGAAAAAATGAAGAACTTAATTCCAAGAACTTATTAGGAACAGTTAAGCATGGCGGTGGAGGTGACCTTGTGCAGGGGTGCATGTCAGCATGAGGACTAGGTAATTTGATATTCATTGATGGCATAATGAATAATGCTGTTTATATAAATATTTCAAGAGAGAATTTTAAATTATCAGCCCAAAATTTGGGTATTGGAAACAACTTTGTTTTTTATCAACACAACGATCCTAAGCATACGGCTCTCAACGTTCGTCTCATAGGTCTCTATATAACTGACAAGTTTTGTAAACAATTTTTGTAAACACAACCTCAATCGCCATATTTAAACCCAATAGAACATATTTGGAGAGAACTGGATATTCGAGTACGAAAACTCGACATTCACACGAAAAGCGAACTAAAAACAATTATGATGGAAAAATGGATGAACATTGATGCAGAAATTACAAAAGAACTAGTGCAATCTAATCTAAGACGTTTAAACGCTGTTGCGGATGGTAAAGGATAGCCTACTAAATATTAATTTAACGAAAAATTATAATATTTACTAATATGTAGATATTTTTTACAAGTGTGAGATGACTTTTGTGAGATAAAGTTTTTGTTACTTTTTGATTATTGGTTTCTTAAAAATAAAGTTTTAGTATGTTTTTAAAATATTTCATGTAGTTTTGTTAAGAATAGATTATAGATCTTATTACTAAATACCCATTCTGAAATATTCATTTTAAATTATGGATAGACCCCTATTTCATTGAAAATCGTAAGTGTACGGACACTTTTGGGAGCCACTGTGTATATATATATATATATATATATACAGTGTGCAAAACTTAAGGACCGACTATTCCGTTGGTTTAAGCCCGAAACACCAAATCTAGAGGTGACTTACATAAGGATACCTGATCTGTAGGTACATAAATTTGAAAACTTAAATTTTAAAAGTAAAATGAGTGCACAGCGTTGTTTACTTCCTTTATAAGATTCCTTTCACAAATGGCTCTTCAAATTGTCAATAGGGATTCGTAAAAGTGAGCTCATCTCAATAATAATTAACACTGGCAATTTTGTTTGGTATATTTATAGGATACCGTTTCCATCCGAACTGCTTAACATGTCCGATCTGTGCTTAATTGCTATCCCGGGGCGTCTATTAACCCGTTACTGCACGCTTCTCATGAAAACGTCATTTTCCACAGCTGTTTAAAACTTCTCGAACAACGCCCCCTAGCGGAATTAAGCAACATTCTCGGGCGGGGGACCAATGGTCCCGACGTCCTTATTTAAATACACTCCATTACGCCGGCCTCCTCCGGGGGCTAGCCTGCTTGTTGGAGCGGGAATTTCAATTACGATTCAGATATCGATTGTGTCGTCTTTCTCGGAAAGTGTCTGGACGGGATTATGGACGGGTGATGAAAAGATAACCAGAACGACCCTCTCGCTGAGAATACTATTAACTATACTGGCATGTGGGATGCTAATTTTTAACTTCATAAGTATATACAATTTATGCAAACAATTATATATATATATATATATATATATATATATGTTTAATTTTGTTCCCATTGTCACACTCTAGACATAGTTCAAACCGCCTGTACAACGGTTACTCCCACGACATAGCCATTTCCAGGGGGTGCGCGAGGTATGAAAGGTTGAGAACCAAAAGCTTTAAAATATCTGCTCGCGTGTCACAAAAAGACCTAAACATTTCGCAAACAAGATCCTAAAATGACTGAAAAAGAAGATTTGAAACAAAACACCTGATTTTAAAGCAGTGTTTCTTAGCGTGGAAATATATGTTGAAAAGAGATTTCGTCGGAGACACTTTACAGTCAACTTTACATCAACCCTTTGAAGGCAAAAATGGGTTTATATTTTGTATAAAGAAAATATAACCATTGCCAGAAAAGATCAAGGACTTATATTTTTTTTCTTTTGATATTCAAACACAACAAATAAGGGATATTTAGTCACCTGATATGTGTTCCGCTTTGGTTTGGTTTGTTTTGCTGCGCTACAGTCAACTTTTGCTACATGAGAGCCAAGTAGACCGGGACCTACTAATTAAAGCCGATTCCGAACGCTACAAACGTCCATGCCTAGCCCACAGACTTTGGTACCAGCACCATAGCCATTCCATAGCCATTCCATAGCCATGCCAGCACCATAGCCATTCAGCCATCATCCGGAGAAATGCGTTCTGAATAGACATGGATAGTTAAAGGTACTGCATGTCAACTCACTAGATATGCTTAGCAACCCACTGTCCGGCTTGTTGGTGCATCTCGTGGAAAGTGATACAAATGACATGGTGGACGGAGATTCCGAGCAGAGAGTTACCATTAAGTTCTGCGTTAACCTAGGGAAAACCCCTAGGGCAGTGGTGCGCAAACTTTTTCCGACTGCGATCCACTTCATTTAATTAAAAATCTTTGCTTAATAACAATAAAAAAATACCTTGTTTACCTTCTAGCTTTGTATTTAGCAAATCACATGTGACTAAAACTTCATATTTAAATGTTAATATGTATTTGTATTTAGGTAAAAAAATTAGAATAAAAAAGATCATGATTTTGCAGTTAGAAGATTTCTATTAAAACATTGAAAATTTTAAACTTTATTTCTTTATATGAAACCAAAGAAATTCATAGAAAAATTAATAAATTAATCTGATTTATTTCTAGCAAAAATTAATGAAGGTTGAGCCTGCACTTCAGAAAATATTACTTTAAAGACTGAGGAAATATTTGCGACTGCTACTGTCATATGATCGTTCTTTGGTATTATATTTTGAAATCCCAGTCTGGCACATATAAGTAAAAGCTATTCACTTGAGACTATCCACGACCCCTTCAATATTTTTCACGACCCCTCTGTGGGTCGCGACCCACAGTTTGAGCACCACTGCCCTAGTGTATCCCTGCTCTAGTACGACCCCCATATTCTCCCGACCTATTCCCATGGGAAAGAAACGTGTTAAGAAGATATTGCAGCCATCCAAAGATCCGTGACCGATGTGTCAAGAAGCATCTAGAATGAAGCATTTTCTGCTCGCCACGAAACGGTCGCAACTGTGCATAGAGAGACGAGAGTTCAACTTTGACCAAGGACCATGAGTTGCTAAATTGAATAAATTAGTTTTTTTTTCTTCTTTTTTTTTTTTACGAGCGCTCAGACCCGGAACATTTCTGACAAAGGTTTTAAGTGTGATAAACAAGTTTCACAAAATGTGAGAATTAGACTTAATAACACCAACAAATTTAACATAAGATTAAACTGAAGAGCAAGCATAAAACCCAATGAAAACTTATATATGAAAGAGATTTTAGAGCTGGCATTTGTTTTGCAAGCTGTAAAATTGCTGCGTCACAGATTATATATTTAGGATTTTGATGCAGTGCACGGAATTTTTCGAACTCGAAACTTACTGGAAACGGAGGAAATTCAGGAATTTTTCGAATATGAAAAAAAAAGGTGGAACAAAAAATATTTTGTTCCCAATTTTTCTCAAATTATTAAATTTGAATATATTTAGAAACGACGACACCAATTTTTTAAAATCACTGCTGACTTCGCGAATTACTTCTCGGATGCTCCTGGACCACCGGTTAAGAACCGTTGCTTGAGTGTTATCGGATGTTGAATTTTGTGTATATAATATGACGAAATTGTAACGAGTCCTGTGTGTCAAGATCAGAAAAATCATCCATGGGATCCGTATCTTCCCTGTATAATACCTTAGATATCGATAGAATGATTTCTTTCAGAAATTGAGTTATTCATTCATTAGTGCTTTTGCGATATTGGTCGCTTCCATGGAAAAAGGCTTATGGGGAAAAAAGGTAAGAAAGAGAGGGATATCAGAGACGATTCTTTCCGGTACTTATTGGGACCAAGTCATTGGAACGTAAATACAGAGCACAAAAGAGCTTTAGAAAAATAATATCCATCGACCGAAAAGCAAATTAATCTCGTTACACACAGAAAAGATAGGAGAAAAGAGGGCAGGAGAGACTTTTTACGAAACATTTCTTTGCAAAAGGTGTCTTGTCACAAGTATGTATATATATATATATATATATATATATATATATATATATATATATATATATATATATATATATATATATATATATATATATATATATATATATATATATGTGTAATAAATTAAATACTAGGCCCTCCATTCTATCAGTTAAATTCCCTTTCCTAAATCCAATCCCCAGTAACATTACTTTAACGCTTTAAAAACCCATAGCAACAGAACTTCCCATAAAATAGCAAACGTTGCATTTCTACACGTGTATACGTCCCGAGAAAGGCGTGAGTTCGCATTGCCAGCCCGAAATTCCGCTGACATTTCAAAACAACAGCCACATGTACCTCGCTTCTAGCGCGTAAGGTTGAAAGGTGATGTTACACTTCGCATCTGAAATGAAAGGACGTATGTTACTATCGCTCCTAATAAAATGATTCGACCCGACTGCTTCAAAATTTAAATTCTTTCAGGCTGAGTCTAGCTCCAGCCATGTAAATTTGAGCTAGTTTTCCTTTTCAGGTTGCATTTTAAGAACGAGATGTAATGATTATATTACATAGGAATCCATTGGGGTTTCCCCGCACAGGTTCGAATCCTGTCGACTCTATGTAATATAATCATTACATCTCCTTCTTAAAATGCAACCTGAAAAGGAAAACTAGCTCAAATTTACATGGCTGGAGCTAGACTCAGCCTGAAAGAATTTAAATTTTGAAGCAGTCGGGTCGAATCATTTTATTAGGAGCGATAGTAACATACGTCCTTTCATTTCAGATGCTCGGAGCGAAGTGTAACATCACCTTTCAACCTTACGCGCTAGAAGCGAGGTACATGTGGCTGTTGTTTTGAAATGTCAGCGGAATTTCGGGCTGGCAATGCGAACTCACGCCTTTCTCGGGACGTATACACGTGTAGAAATGCAACGTTTGCTATTTTATGGGAAGTTCTGTTGCTATGGGTTTTTAAAGCGTTAAAGTAATGTTACTGGGGATTGGATTTAGGAAAGGGAATTTAACTGATAGAATGGAGGGCCTAGTATTTAATTTATTACATATATATGAACAAAAACTCAAAGAATGTTATTCTTTATGACAAGTATTTCACTTCGAATTTTCTCTAATAATTTGCCGTTCCTGTTGCATTTGAGGGAGCCTACGGAGGCAATTTTTGAACACAAATTTTGCTACGGACACTTACTCCCATGTGACATTCTTTATATACACACAAACACTGTAAAAAATTCGACACAATAAGAAGGAGTTCTCCTATTGTAAAGATATTTCGTATGCAAAGATGTTTTTATTGAACATGCAAATGATTAAAATTTGGTTCCAAAGAATAAATAGATAGGGATCCAGCTCAACAGAACTGCGCATTCCCCAGGTGTATATAAGGAGAGATTCTCGATCTGATGTTCAAAATTTCTGTTGCATTTCGACTGCGGATATGAAGCGTCGACTGTAACAATGCCTAGCCGAAGGAATCGTGCTTATTTCGGGCATATTTCGCAGTTGAAAAGAGGTCCGGTTATTAAATTGAAAGAAGTTGGTTGGAAAATCGAAGAATCGCTCGACATCTGGGTCGAAGAGATGCATCGATTAGATAACACTGAGTCAGGATGGCAGCGGTCCACATAGGACCACAACAAAACGGGAAGACAGAGCAATTGTCAGATGATCTGTCACAGCCCTGGGCTCGTCGTTATCAACCATCCGACGTGTGACCCATACACTAGTGTCCAACATGACCATTGACAGAAGACAATAGATCAGAACTTGACAGAGAGTGAAATCTACGATCGTTCCGACCGTTATGCCACTTACACCTCATGCTTGTACAACTCCAAGTCCGATTACAATGGTGCTTAACTCGATGAACGTGGAACTGAGCTGACTGGGGACGTATAGTCTTTAGTGACGAGTCCCGTTTTCAGATGTATCCCATCCAGACCGAGAAACAAGAATACAATGATAGTACAGATGTATCTGTTTTTCTTGATGTTTCTAATGCACCTTATCTGGAAGTTTAAGACCAGGTCCAATAGGCTTCGGGCTGAAGTATGCTGCTCCGGTTTATATATAGCACCACAACGGTCGGAACAGGTCTTAGATAGTTGCCACATGATTTTGACCGAACACCCCTAGAGGTGACGTCTGAGGCGATGGTACCTCCCCCCACTCTCTCTGATCTCTCAGAGGGACTTTCCGGTCTGCGGATTGAACGTGCGCATATCCCGCCGAAACACGGAGGTATTTAATGGCGTGTGCCGCAATTCGATCCAACTACCCTAAGCTCCGAAAGCCAGCGCGATACCACAAGGCTACCTCGAGCCCACTACACTATGTTGGCGGCTTGAAAGTTAAATGTTAAGATTCGGTTTGGATGATGGGGCTTGAAAGGGTTATATTTGTTTTTTTCCCACCTGAACTTTCCAAATGGTGCGTCTCCGTTTGAAGTGTTTCTGACTTTTAAAATGTTTATGGCATATTATTTGTATAGAATGTCACACACCATTATTATTGTAAATATTGACTAAAACTGCCTGTTCCTCCACAATGGATACTAGTATAAGATTTTGTTATATATAAATAATTAATCTACTGGTATGGAAATAAATTATTTTTATAATTTTTAATAATGTTAAATATTTAAAAGATAAAGAAATTCACGACATATATCGTGGAACACTGGTTGATACCCACTGATATAAAAGTACATATTTTAAGGTATCCCACTACGTTCGGAGACCTTTTTTTGAAACACTTTACTTGCAAAATTTCGATTTTTTTTTCGAAGGAATATAACACCAAAACTCAAAAATGATGAAAAAATAAACATTATGCAATTTTTTTCAAAATTCAGGAAATTGAGTCGAAATTTAGCAAATTTTTACAAAAACGGCTCTAGCGCTAAAAAAATAATTATGCATGTAACATTAATTTTTTTTGTCATATGTACGTAATTACATTCTAAGTGTAATGAACGACAAGCTAATCAATATCTCAAAAATGCAGGTCATTATATGCAATTGCATGTAAAATTTCAGTAATTTTCCATGAGATTTTTTATAAATGTAGCTGTAAATCAACAAATAATATACCTAGAACCAAATATGTAGTCCAATAAATTCTTAGTATTATGAAAAACGTACATAAAAAATTTCATAGACATATCATTATTAGATTTTGAGTGATCACAAGAGTCGTTTACATTTTTGATAAAAGATAAGTTCTTCAGAAAACACGATCAAAGTTTTCAACTTGTATTGAAATGCACAGCTGCCGCCGATATTTAAATCACTCTCATTTCATTTCCAATGATCGTATCGAACAAGTGAAAGCAAATCTAGAAACATAAATTTACAATCTTTAAAAAAAAGCAATAAAATCAACTAAACCTTAAACACTGTTTAACAACCTAATGGGTAACAGATGAATATACACACTTCAAAAAGGATTATGCCAGAATAAAATAGCCAAAATCCGAAAACATTTCTAATTAAAACAAAGTTTAATCATCTTATCACGCTATTTGCTTTATGACTTATCTCCCGAACTCCGGTCGCTAGCAAGTAACAAGCGCCGAAGTTAATATCGGCGATAGATTCGTGTTTTGATTCTATCGAGGATATTAAACGAGGATTTTATACGCAGGTGGTTGTTGTTTAGATCAGTGTTCGGGAATTTAATTACAGGAGTGCTGCTCTCCGCGAAATAATCCTGCAGAAAACTTTACCGAAAGATTAATCATTAAACGCATGTTGGGACACTTAGTTTCCAAAACACGACGGAGTTGTCACAGGCATTAAAATTTCATTCGGGCGGAAGCCGTAAAATTCGTTTTAAACAATTCTAGAAATATAAGCCAACATCTTCACAATTAAGTTTGGTTACTTTCTGGTCAAGGTAACATGACGTATTTTTTTAAAAGCGATTTATATGGGTATCGACAGTTTTCAATATAAAATAATGCTTATTGATTTTTTTTCATTTTGCACAATAGGAAAATGAAACTATGAAAATCTCTACTATGGGTTATCCCATCTGTTTTACAGCAAGAATGTGCGCTCATGGAACTCGTTTTTGCGGAGGTTGTCTCCCCATTGAAATCTTCCATTCGACACACGTCACGTGAATGGAAAGAGTGAGATGAGAACGTGGTAGACAAAGTATTTTCATTACAAGCAGTACAAATTAGAATTATTAATAATTATTTATTAATAATATTTATAGTATTATAGCCTAACAGAATTACTATAATTTGTACCATTAATTACGTATTGTTTAGAATTAATTATTTCTGACGTACCTGCAAGACCGAGGTACGATTACCACAGTCAAAGTATTTTAATTATTAGGACCCAAATTATTATCACTATTATTTGCGCATTACCCAACTATACTGCCCTGCAAAACCTGGACGAGTACCGTGACGACTAGAACGGTAAAACCTCCGCAAAATCATGTCATCTGTTAAAAATGACTTCCGTAGACATTCATATCAATTATAGGTATATTGGATTACATATAAAGCAATTCACTAGAAATGAATGATATGGAACTCCTAGTAATTACTCCGACAGTCCTATTATAACATTAGACACATTATAATCATATCTAAATATTCTACACTGCTGGCCACCCAAAATGCAACACCAAGAAAGACAAGAGCTATCACAACAAAATTTATTTTGTAGATAACATGTTGACCAAGTATCAAATGATTAAATTTATAGACTTCTGTGAAGTGTGGTTCCTGCCAAAATCAGTAGCTAGAGTAGCCGCCATTGTTGGAGATCACCACTGCCACAGGCCTCGGCATTGATTCAAAGAGACTTTGGATGGGTTCTTGGGGTACAGCAGACCAAGCAGCTTCCACACGTTGCCAAAGTTGATCTGCTGTGGCAGCTGGGGATGGAATCTGGGTCAATCGTAGAGCAACCATGGACCACATGTTTTCCATCGGCGAAAGATCCGGAGAGCGAGGCGGCTAGGGAAGCAATTCAATCTGGCGATTGACGAAGAACCGTTGGACAATGCGTGCCACGTGTGGTCGCGCATTATCCCGTTGAAATATGGCTGTGGGCAAGCCCTGAAGGTAAGGAAGGACAACTGGCCCCAACACCTCGGAGATGTAGCGCTGGCTATTTAAAGTACCGGCAATGCGTACTAGAGGTGTGCGAGAGTGACATCCAATACCGCCCCATACCATAATACCCGGTGCAGAACCAGTGTGGCGGTGCATAACGCAGCTGTTCAACATCCTCTCTTCACGGTGTCTCCAGACTAGAATGAGACCATCGTGGTGTTGCAGACAGAAGCGTGACTCGTCGGTAAAGACAATTTCATTCCATTCTGCCTTCCACATCCTACTGTCATCGCACCATTGGCGGCGGAGACGTCTGTGGTTCTGCGTCAAGGGTAGACAAAGCAATGGACGTCTTGCGGACAGACCACTCTGCTGTAAACGGCGTCGAATGGTACGCGCAGACACTGGATGATGTGTTACAGACTGCATGTGTTTTACTATGGTTCGTGATGTGACTGAGCGATCCGTCACTTTCATACGCACAATTTGCCTGTCATCACGTGAAGTGGTGCGCTGAGGTGGATGCGATGGAACACGCCGGTCCGTCGTACCCTCCTGCATCCAACGATCACATATCCGCATTACAGTTGTTTGGTTTCGTCCAAAACGACTACCGATTTCCCTGAAAGATAATCCACAATCTCGGTAGGCCACTATCCTTCCTCTGTCGAACTCGGATACTTGATCAAAAGATGATCGCTGTTTTCGACGAGGCATAATTGATCGTTTTTTTGAAAAAACCACAAGAAATACCCAATTGCCGAACTTGAAATCATCGAAATCTTCAAGCCTTAAATAGTGCTTTGAAGTGGCGCCACAGGCGCGCGTGATGTGCGTCTGCGCTGAAATTCTAATCATTTGCATATCTCACCTCCGCTAATGAATGTTGTAAATTTCATGTTATTTGCATGTTTCCTTCAGGGTGTTGCATTTACAGTGGTCAGCAGTGTATATTATGATAAATTTAAAGAACGATGTCATTGCAATAAAACCGCATTTCATGAATGCCAGGTTTTCAAGTGCTTTTCAAGATAAGAGACCTTTTACGAACTTTTCAAAGATATGTAGGTTGTTGAACACGTTTATTCCGGAATTTTAATGATGATAATATGAGATCGGGCAAACGGTCCAATAAAACTTTCGCTATTTTTGTATATATATAAAATAGCGAAATACTATATATATATATATCTATATATATATATATATATATATATATATATATATATATATATCTTCACACTATATATATATATATACATATATATATATATATACAGGGTGGCTAATAAATACTGTGACAAATATCGAATCATTTAATTACACACAGATGAAATAGTAAATGGAAAATACAACAATATTATGAACATTATACATGAAAGTTTACCATGAAATAATTTTACTCGAATCAACCGCCATCTTTATCGATTACTAAAGATAATCTCTTACGCCACTGTCCTATTGCGGCACGAATCATTTTATGAGGTAATTTGTCCCATTCACTCCGTATGGAAGCTTTGAGGGAGTCCAAACTTCTGTGCTGCTTAGCATTTACTTTAGACTCTAAAATCCCCCAAATGCAATAGTCTAAAGGATTTAGATCTGGTGAAGAAGGTGGCCAATCTTCTTGCTTGATAAACTTCGAGCAATTGGCATGGAGCCATTCCTGTGTTGTTTTGGATCGGTGGGACGGTGCAGAATCTTGCTGAAATATCCAATTCTTTTTGGGATACAATCTGTTAGCATGCGGTAATAAACGTGTAGCCAATACTTCCTGTTTGTAATATTCAGCATTGATTTTTACCCCTTTATCGATGAATTTCAGAGGCAGTTTTCCATTGTGTGACACTGCAGCCCAAACCATAACAGAATTCTTGTTCTGAAAGCGTTTAACAGTTCGAAGATTTTCAGGTATATCCTCGAAGGTTGCTGAATATACAACATCATTTTTAGCATTATAACTTTGTTCTGTACAAAACAGCTTCTCATCAGAGAAAATTATTTTTTCAACACTTTTGCTACCGTGCCGGTTCAGCAATTTCTTACATCTTTGTAACCTTTTTACTATTTGTGCAGTAGTCAAACCTTGAACTTTTCTTTTGCGATAAGGGCGAAAACCCAGGTCTTCATTTATGATAAGTTGCATAGTTCTGCGACTGATGTTCTCTTCTGCAGCCATTTTATTTGCAGAACGTTGTGGATTTCTTCGTATCTTTTCACGAATTCTTTTGATACGTTCTTTTGTACGAACAGTGCGTGGACGACCGGACCTTGGTCGATCTTTACAGCTATTGGTATCCAATAATCGATTTGTAGTCCTATATATAAACGTCCTATTAAAACCAAGGCATTTTAATTGCTTAAATATTTTACCTGCAGAAAATCCGCGATCAAAAAGCTGTTTAACCATTAACCTTTTGGCTTCCATCTTTAAAAATTTTCTACATGTTTTACTTTAAACAAAAATCGTCTGCTTTTACAAAAAGTTGCCAATCACACAAATAGATAGATAAATTGTTTTTCCAAACGATTAAAATTAACTCTTATTTTTTGGAGTGTTACAGTATTTATTAGCCACCCTGTATATATATATATATATATATATATATATATTGCTATAATAAAAATTAAAAATAAATTAAAAATCAGACAAAAGGATTTTGGAAACTTTTACCTGTGCCACACATAGGCGTATTAGAGCATTTTATTTTCGTTTATTTTGTAGTAATTTTCGTTTATTTGAAAATATTATAAGAAAAAGGTTGAATAAAATTCCCGCATTTGTAAGTCCAAATGCTAAATTCCCGTATAATTCGCTCATAATTTCCCGACTTCAAAAAATCCCGTGTAATTCCCGCATGCTGGACACCATGTTTCAAGACCAAGATGTCCGTTTACCGTAAACTGAAACTAAGAACTAAAAGACGTTGTAAATAAGGATTCCTAATGAAAAGAGGGCATGAAACAAATGTTAGTAGTATGAGGGGTAAAAGTTTGCAGTGCAAACCTTTACCCATGACTCCCGCAAATGTTTACCCCATTTCGTGTTGGTTCTGTTTTGGCAGAATGGACGCCATTGTATTTGAGTTAATCCAAAACTTTAGGTAGGATTTAAAAGTTTATTTACCACCCTAACATGCGAAAATAGGCATAAAACAGCTCGTGAGTTTGAATGATGCTCAAAATTACTCAAAAGTTGCAAAAAATTACATTAAAAATGACGAAAATAAGCTTATCTCATTTTCTCTGCAAGAGGTGGTCGTAACTCCAATAGTTTTCACGAGGCAACTGACTAGAAGAATACGAATGCACTGTCTGCCATATTCTTCCCAAAAATCTTCCCGTTCATTTTCAAATGTTCGTGCGAACTTTTGCCCCATGCGAACCTTTGCCCCCACCTACCCTAATTGTACATAAAGGTTGTAAATACTCATGGACAAAAAAATTAGCGCACCAAGAAATAATTGCGGGTTCGTAACGAAACTTGCAATGAAGGTACATGTCGGGGAGATATGCAAATGATTAGAAATGCAGCGTGATTGCGCATTACGTATAGCCGGTAGAGGGCGTTGAATATCGTACTCTGTGGAGTATAAAACAGGTAACCAAAGCTTGTTTGAGTGTGCTGAATCATTTACAAAGGAAGAGCTGAGATAGACATGCCATTACGCCGTGTTCGAAGACAATATAAGCAGTTGTCGCAGTTTGAGAGGGGAGAATCGTCGGCATGATGGAAGCTGGGTGGTTAGCTAGGCGAGTAGCTCGTCAATTAGGCCGCTCCGATTGTGTTGTGAGGAGGTGTTGGGACCAGTGGACCCGAGAGATGTCATGTACACGAAGACCAGGCTCAGGACGCCCTCGACAGACCAGTCGTCGAGAAGACCGCCACATCGTAAGAAATGCACGCGTACAGCCAACTGCTTCATCGGCCGCCATCCAGGCACAGGTAGCACCTTCACTAGGGGCCTCTGTGTCTTCTCGAACCATACGAAGGCGCCTGGCTGAAGGACAGTTGGTATCGCGGCGCCCATTACTTGTGCTGCCCTTGACGTCCACCCATCGACGCCTCCGTTTGGAGTTTTGCAGCGCACGAGGAAACTGGACTGCAGCGGAATGGAACCAGGTCGTCTTTAGGCGACGAATCCAGATTCAATCTCGGCAGTGATGACAATCGTGTTCGTGTGTGGAGAGCCCGTGGTGAATGCTTCAATCTTGCCTTTGCTGTACAGCGACACATCGCTCCCACAGCTGGTGTGATGGTATGGGGTGCCATTGCCTACAATACACGGTCAACCCTAGTATTGTTCCGTGGCACCATGACAGCCCAGCGGTATGTTCATGAAATCCTGCAACCACATGTGTTGCCACTCATGCAACGGCTCCTAGGAGCCATTTTTCAACAAGACAATGTTCGACCTCATACGGCAAGGGTGTCACAAGACAGTCTCCGCACTGCTACTACCCTTCCCTGGCCTGCCCGAACCCCAGATTTGTCTCCAATCGAGCATATCTGGGATCATTTGGGACGACGAGTTGGGCATCCCACGAGTTTGAATGAACTAGAGGCAAGGTTACAGCAAATATGGAACGAAATGTCTCAAGACATCATACAGAACTTGTATGACTCAATGCCCTATCGTATCGCATCATGCATTCGCGCTAGAGGGGGTCCAACGGAGTAACTCCTCCGTTCTTTTGCCTTTTTCTCTGAAATAAATTATCCTTTTTCTTTGATTTTCTTATCATTTACTTATATCAAAGTAGTCATTGCGTATGTAAAATTTCGTTTGGAAAAAGTCGTTCTATTATTATTTAAAGTCAAGTTTGTGTACATTGTTCCAGTCATTCTCCTTTCATCTACAACCCTTTTTACCTGGAATTAAAAAATTCAGTAGAACTAGTTAACTAATCCTCCAAAGCCTTGTGGTATAGGTACCTTTATTTTAAATCCCGTTATTTCACAAATTATTCTTCCAGTTGGTATTTATGAGGGAATTTCATTTACACGACTATGAAATTGAGATGGTGAACAGGGAGAAAAAAAAGCAAATTTTTAATACTTAAAGGAAACTTCAAATTTCACTTGGAAATTATTATTGGGCATTCACATTTTTGTAATTTCAAAAAAAATTAAGGTTTTTGATAAAAGCTGCTTGCTTTTAACTATAATATTTTTATAAAATGCTTGAAAATCTATAAATTAAAAATAAAATAAACTAGTACAACACAAAAAATAAATAGTTCTGAACAAAGACCTATTTTACAAGATAAAATAATTAAATGTTGTTACAAGACATTATAGGCTTCGAAGGTCTGGTCAGGGAAATTAGCTCTCCCTCATTAATGGACGTGTTTCGGCTAATTTGCTACCTAGATAGCAAAGAAAAAAGAGGGAGCGGGAGGATTTTTCCAGCCAGTACTACTAGACACCCTGTTTCCTTACCTACGCTAAAGGTTTTTCTTTTCTTTTCCGGAGTTTGATTAATAATAAGATAAGTGATATTTAATAGTATTTTGTTCACAGAATCAAAAATCAATCAATAAATAGGATTAATGCATCTAGTCAAGTGTACTAAGTAAATTTTTTGCCTACCTTAATTAGTTTAATTAATTTTTGCGGGTTTTAAAAGACTGAGTAAAGCCTAAGATATGATATAACGATAGTGTTAATAGTTGATATAATAATTGGAAGTTCTTTATTTTAAAAAAAATTATTGAAAAAAATTATTGAGATTAACCCCGTTCAATTTGTAATTTTCTATATATATAACACCGTTAAAAAAATTACAAAATGTGAAACAAAATTATTTAGACACATCTATTTGTGATTTTCTATGCCTATCCAATTAGAAACCAACGAGTGGGGTAAAGGTTCGCAAACAGGTATTTTTGTAAAAATAAAATTCAGGACCTTTCGGGAAGAAATTCATTATTTTAGAGAAGGTACAGGAGATATCCAAGTACAATACAAGTGACTTTTTGGGGCGATAGGATCCAATGGACGCCCCTAAAATATCAAACACTCAAAACTGCAAACCTTTGCCCCCCCCCCCGTACTCTATTATGCAATTGTGTGCATATTATTCTCAAACTACTATCCAGTCTTCAACCGGGAGAATAACACTGAACAATTACCCCCCGGGGCAGCTTGCTCTGACCAAACTTGAGTCACCCTTTAAAACCGAACAGAGCCCAACATCTATAGCAGAGAGATAGCTTCAATTCCCTCCCCCACACTGGAACTCCCCATGGGGTCTAGGGGAAGGGATGACCTTGGTCCTAGGATCGCAAGCTCTCATCCTTCTACGGATTCTGAGAAAACGTTCTTCGGATTCTCAGAAAGAAGAATCTGGAAATTACAGCCACAATGAACGATGCAACATCGCACTTCCGTGTCTCACTCGTACACTTTAAGAGAGTAGCTGGTAATAAAAGCGAAAATGAGGAAAGAGAGGCGAAAAGGTGAAAAAATCAACGAATAAGATTTCATTTTTCAGTTCTGCCTTTCTCCTCCTCTTCCATCAGCATCTTCAAGTCTGATCTCCAAGGTAAATTTTGTACATTACACTTAATAAAACAAATTCATTGCAGTACATTCTATTATATTCCTTTTTTATACAATGTTCGTCGTTTATAAGCACATTTTTCTAATTTAAAAACATGAAACAAAAAATTGCAGTGTTTTGGGGGAGCCCGGAACGAACTAATGGCATTTCCATTCGTTTCAATGGTGAAAATTGATTCGAGATACGAGTATTTCAAGTTACAAGCTCCGTCATGGAGCGAATTAAACTCGTAAGCCGATGTACCACTGTATATATATATATATATATATATATATATATATATATATATATATATATATATATGTGTGTGTGTGTGTGTGTGATAGATAATAATCACATTTGGAAAATTTAGCACAAGGGAATTGATGCTCAGAACTTGGACAGATGCAGTCGAGCGTTGTGTTGATCCAGGGAAGAACTTACGAAATTTAGGAGAGTAACACACGCGGAGCCATAGAAGAGGAACACAGGTTTCAGACGATATCCAGGAAATCCCCTTTATTTAATTATGAAGCATCGCGAAGGCTGCAGCGGCCACATGACTTCTCCGGCGTCCATGCCAGGACGGGACGTGTTAACAGCAGTGTTTACATGCCAGAGTTAACTGAGAAAAAACGTCGTGCCCACCAGATTTCTGGCGTCTGTGGACAGCACATCCGACAGCAACAAGAGTTAGAAACTAAGAGAGAGAAAAGTCTTCTGTTCATGCAATATTAAATGGGTGTTTTGCGATATTTACGCCAGAGGGCCTAAACTACTTAATATTTTTATTGGGCGTCTTTAGGTTCGTGGAATTCACGCGTCCACTTCGGTTATTCCGGGGACTGATAGATCCCGCGCTTGTTAGAGCTGCGACCTATTGACCTAGGTGCAGGATAAGTGGCCATAAAGTTCTTGTAAAGTGTGGTTTCGACGTTAAAGAAGGCATAGATCCAGAGTGCTTCGAGGGCTCTTCAAGAATTTTGACATTACACTGACATTCGGAATCTCATAAACTTCTAACACTCATATCTGGGATGTTATTGAGTTCAGATATTTCACATACCTACTTAATGATCTGCAAGGCTAATATAATTTATCTTATTTTACTTTTAGGCTATAAACACTTTTACTTCCATATGTAACGCGATATTTTTATTTAATCTTACTACTAGCATTTTGGTATGAATCCTCCTGTTATATAACCTCTTACCTCTTAAAACATACATCTCTTTTTATCATAAATGAAACATTACTTTTTTTTGTTTCTATTTATTTGTCCGTTATTATTTTGAGAATATTCTGGAATGGGCACTTCCTCTAAGGCAGACGGATGTTAATATTCAACAGTGGCATATGGGACGCTTAGCAGATTATAGAAAGAGCTCCGTTCCTATAGTACTAGTAAATTGCTCTTTGAAATTTCTACTGTACTAGAAAATCTTCTGAAAAAAATATTTCTCTCCTAACTTTATTTAATCTTCAACTATATAATATACTCATGAGGATTCGAAACCATATACCTTTTCCAATTTATAATGTAAAAAAGTACAATGTTTAGGTAACTTGTGAAGAATACTAAGTTAGCAATGTTTGTACTTTAATACTTCAATAATATAAAACAATTTTTTTAATACTCTTATAATTTCTTAAAATACATTACAAATTGTTTGCATAAATTGATAAACATTTTTCTGGATAAATTTAAAATTTAACTATTCATTATTTTAATTATTAATTATTAATCTTTATCCGCATCCATATCCAACGCGAAATATAGAAACCGAAACCTACCTGCTTACACCATGGGAAAAAGAGAGAAAAATATCTAATGATCAAAACATCAAAATAAAAGCTTCAGCTTCTACGCGCTTCGAGTACATCCAAAGCGATGAGGACTAAATTTATTACTCTCCTCTGGGTGAAAAGTTACGTTTGACCCTCCATATATTGATAGCACAGCGCGGCACGGTAAATTCGGAGGGGTGACATACTTTTTTCATTCCTCTCTTTTCGCGTAAATAACGTTCTTGAAGGATTCTCTTTTGCGTGTAAAACTAATATTGAATTTATAGTTAGTAAAATCTGATTAAATTAGATCAAATTGTCTTTAGAGTATCAATATTATTAAGAACACAATATTTAAACATTAAATGCAATTTTACCTAAATATTTTATGCTTTTCCAAAATAAATTTAATTTATACTTTAACAAAATTCGGTTTCACGACTTAATCATGAAGAACACACATGAAATTTATAGACAATATATCTTACCTTTAATTTCTGTTTGTTAAAGGCCGTTACTAATTTACTATTATCATTTATTATTATTATTTTTTGGCCTAAAATAATTTTAATTTAGTGATGACTCTTAACAGGTGATTACATATTTTTCAACAAGGCAAAAGTTCTTGGGAATAAACTGTTGCTGGCGGAAGTTGCTGGCGTATTTCTTCTTATTGCAGCACAACACAGGCCAATGTAGAACACAAGCCATACATATGAACACATTTTTTAAAAAAACGTGGCATAATTTTAACGATTAAGAAAATTAATTCAAAACACACTGAGGCGTTGTGGGAAGGTGAAGGGAGCAGAATAATTTTATGCTGTAATACGTGACACATAGAAAAAAGGAGAGCCGCATAAACAGTGACTTGAGCACTCATATTGAAAAAAGAATGATCCGTCGAGATTAATACGTGGCATAAATTTCTTGTACATTTTCTTGTACGTAATATTATCATTTGAAGATTCTTAAAAAGCGTTGGAAATTCTTGTATAGAATTAAGCACTCAAAAGCCAGCGAAGTCAACACAACTGACAACATGAAGAAACTGCACAATTTTTTCAGGATTGGAGCACATGACGTAAAGACACTTGAAAATTTTCTTTTTATGGAATATATCCGCTGAAGTGAATAAGTTGCTTACGTAAAATTTTCATCGTAACAACATTATAATTAATCACTCGAAAATCGTAGGGAACCCCGGACAGGAATATAATCCTGTCGGCTTTATATATGTGATAATAATCACATTTAGAAAATTTAGCACAAGGGAATTGATGCGCAGAAATTGGAGAGATGCAGTCGGGCGTAGTGTTGATCCAGGGAAGCACTTACGAAATTTAGGAGAGTAACACACGCGGAGCCATAGAAGAGGAACACAGATTGCAGACGATATCCAGGAAATCACCTTTATTTTATTATGAAGCATCGCGAAGGTTGCAGCGGCCACATGACATCTCCGGCGTCCATGCCAGGATTTGACGTGTTAACAGCAGTGTTTACATGCCAGAGTTAACAGAGAAAAAACGTCATGCCCACCAGATTTCTGGCGTCTGTGGACAGCACATCCAACAGCAACAAGAGTTAGAAACTAAGAGAGAGAAAAGTGTTCTGTTCATGCAATATTAAATGGGTGTTTTACGATATTTACGCCAGAGGGCCTAAACTACTTAATATCTTAATTGGGCGTCTTTAGGTTCGTTGAGTTCACGTGTCCACTTCGGTTATTCCGGGGACTGATAGATCCCGCGCTTGTTAGAGCTGCGACCTATTGACCTGGGTGCAGGATAAGTGGCCATAAAGTTCTTGTAAAATGTGGTTTCGACGTTAAAGAACGCATAAATCCAGAGCGATTCGAGGGTTCTTCAAGAATTTTGACATTACACTAATATTCGGAATCTCATAAACTTCTAACACTCATATCTGCGGACGTTATTGAGTTCAGATATTTTACATGCCTGCTTAATGATCTGCAGGGCTAATATAACTTATCTTATTTTACTTTTAGGTTGCAATTTTGGAAAAGGGGGTCGTGCTTTATTAACAAGGGAATATGCTGTAAAGTAAAGTAATTTAGGAAGACGCGTATTCTTGTTACACACACACACACACACACACATATATATATATATATATATATATATATATATATATATATATATATATATATATATATATATATATATATATATATATATATATATATATATATATATATATATATATATATACAGTGGTGGCCAAAAGTGTGAATATTTTTTGAAAGTTTCATGTTTTTCAACTTTGTGTGCTTGTAGAATATATTAATTTTCACTTAAATACAAACGTTTATATATCAAATTGAAGGTAATTTAATTTAAAATTGAATAATAAAAACAGTATTACAATATCTGTATTACAAAAAAAGTTATACAACTAATAGTATGATCTATCTTAGATTTGCATTTTTTTAAAGTGATACTTACACAATCAATACCTAGTAGGATAACCCTTATTTTTTAAGACAGCCTCACAGCGTCTTTTCATCGAGTGAACGAGTGTTTGGAGTTCATGTTTCGTAATCACATGGTGCCAAGAATCAATTATAGCTTCAATAAGTTGTCTTTTATTGCATGGACGTTTTTTTCGTACAAGAATTTTCAAACGTCGCCACAAATTTTCAATTGGATTGAGATCAGGGCTGTTTCCTGGTCATGGTAATACATCTATGCCTTTAGTTCGAAACCATGCTTTGCATACTTTTGCTGTGTGGCATGGAGCTGAATCCTGCTGAAAAATAAATGGTGCGTTGCTGGAGAAGAGATTCCTGATGGAAGGTATCAATTTTGGTTCCAGGACAGTTTCGATGTATTTTTTGGCATTCAGGATGCCATCAATCACTTGAATTCGGCCCACACCACATGCCCAAATCATGACATTTGTTGGGGTTTTTTTGAGTTGCTTCAATGCAATCAGGATGAAGTGCTTCACCTACTCTACGTCTCACGTATTTTCTACCATCATTACCAAAGAGCGATATTTTACTCTCATCGCTCCAGATTACTTGCTTCCATTGATTTTATGACCATTTAATGTGTTCTTTTGCCCACTTAACTCGTTTTTCGCGTTGCTTTTGATATAAATATGGTTTTTTCCTTGGAATTCTAGCTTGTAGTCCGAATCCTGATAACCTTCTTCTTATTGTTCTTGAAATTACTGCAATACCTGCTGCATTCATTTCACATCTAATGGCATCTGATGAAATTTTTCTACCTTGAAGGCATAGCCGTTTAATTTTTCTATCGGCAGTAGCACTTGTGCATTTTTTTCGGCCTGATTTGCACTTATTTTCCACTGATTTCGTTTTTTCATAACGTTAACAGAACTTTCGTACACCAGAACAAGTCACTGAACTACCAACTTGTCTTGAAATTTCAGCATAAGAGAGGCCATTTTCTCTCAATATGACAATTCGACTTCTTTTTCTAGATGTCCAATAAATTCTTCTTGTTGATGACATTGTTTAAAATTAGTTTAATTAGAAAAAAGGACTTTAAATATTCAAAAACAGCAATACTCTATTTAATTGTACTAGTATGCATCATTCCACAAAATATTTCCACAACAATAATTCTTTTACCATCCAAATAACCTAAACTATAGATACAGACATTTGATTGGTCCTCAGAACAGTGTTTGTGATTTGGTAGTACGCTTTTATTACAAAACACGTCCTTATTCAAAACGATTTGTTTTTGTTTGTTCTACTAAAATGAGCATAACTTTTTTTGTAATACCGATATTGAAATACTGTTTTTGTTATTCAATTTTAAATTACATTACCTTCAATTTGATATATAAACTTTTGTATTTAAGTAAAATTTAATATATTCTACAAGCACACAAAGTTGAAAAACATGGAACTTTCAAAAAATGTCCACACTTTTGGCCACCACTGTATATATATATATATATGTATTATTGATAAATATTTACTCTTTTACAGATATTTACTCTTTTACAGACTCTTTTACAGATTTACTCTTTTACAGAAATATTTACTCTTTTACAGATTTGTATTCACGATCGGACCTAAGCCATGGCACTCAAAGTTAAGCATCTTTTTCTTCCTTCAGAAATAATTCCACTTTAAAAAAAACCTCGAAAAAACCGCATCCCCATAATGTGTTTTTGAATATTTATTCAGCGTCCTTTGTCCGCGAGGTTTCAACACCTGATATTAAAAGCTATCTCTTCCTGATGACTTCCCGGGCTCATCCATCACTGGCACTCCGAGAGGATGTATCCCGGAAGATCGATTGAGCACTTTCCTCTCTCATTACTTTCTTGCTTTTCGAAAAAAAAAATAAATAAAAAAGTCTTCCGAATTTAACCGACTCTTAGCCACTTTACCCGTACAAAAAAGGAAAGGGAATGCATAATATCCGATGGACCAAGAGTGAATGCCTTCCATTTGAATGGAACGGCGGATGTATGGGAAGGTGATGGAGGTGATGCCAGGGCTTAAAAGGTAAACATAAACACGCTTGCGTATACTTAGCTACAGATTAAATAGAGATTAGTAAAAAAAAATGGAGTCTTCTTGACTTCAGTACTTTACGTAGGAGTCCTTAGAAATTATATATATATATATATATATATATATATATATATATATATATATATATATATATATATATATATATACCCAACAAACACAAGACTGACGGCAACTTGACGGGCCGGTTCTGGAGGCGCCGGTAGAACGATAGGCTCGGGGAAAATGATCCGTACCGTTGCCGGGTGATTTACGAATCTTCGACGCTGAATCCCGTAGTGTGTACCCGTTTGAGGGCCGGTGATGGTTGGATAGGAATCGACCCGAAATCGCTCTCCCTGTAATGTCCCGGAATCGATAGTCCGATTCGTAACCACCAGTAACAGAAATCTGCATCAGAATTATGGATTTGAAAGGGAAGGCGAAGATTAGATTAAACAGACTTTTCATAAATATTTATTTCACTTGTGTGAAACTTCTTTTCCACGAAAAATTCACATAATTTTCCTTGTATGAAAAGATTGTATTATATCAGAAGTATACGGCTGACATAATATAATCTTTCGGTTATACTATGTGATATATGCATAATATATATCATCTATATATTTAATTTGCTAAGCTGACTTTTTGGGCAGTCCGTGAGAGAAAACTACTGCATCAATTTACTTCATTTTGGTCTTAAACGAAAGATTGTAATCTGTAGATTTATTAAATTTGGTTTTTGTGACAGCAATTTCCATTAATTAGCGATAATTTACAATTTACAATTGATTTTTACGCATGCTCAGTGGCATGTTTAAATCTGTGTTTAGAAACTCACTGTTTCCGCGCACGCTCAGTGACATGTTTTAATGGTAAACACGTTTATTCCGAGAAGTCTCTCTAGATCTATCTCTGCCTTATTTATTTTTATGATAATTATATTTGTGAAATACAACAGTAAACCTCATGGAAATTGTTTATTGCATGCTGTTTAATTAGCGATAATTTACAATTTAAAAAAATTGCTTTCTGCACATGCTCAGTGACATTTTTAAATCTGTCTTTAGATACTCACTAAGCGCGAAGCCGCTTAATCACAATTTGTTTCTGCGCATTATTATGATTTTCAACATTTGACAATGATGTGTTGAATATAATTTGTGTATTAGTACATTCATTTACTATCTAGCCGTCGTGTTTTGACAGACATCAACTATTGTTAGATTATATTAATTTATTTTTGGCTTTTATATAGAAATGAAATAAACATCCACTTACAAATGGATAATTTTTTCGATCAAGAGTTTATGCACAAGAGAGTAAAGAGTAGTACCTGCCTAAATTTGTTTTTCATTTTGATTAAGACGGACTTTTCGGCAGACTCTCTTGGATGCCAAAGCGGGTATCTATCTGGCGCTTCATTTCATACTCAGGTTCTCTGCGATTTACTTGGCAACCCTACCACCAGTTGCATTGGGCCAATATCAATTTCGTTAGGCGCTACATTTCGTTTTTTGGTAGACCGCTGGATTACACTTATTTGGACTTCAAATTTTTCGGTGATGGTGTTGATAATTATTTCATGATTTAAATATTTCGTGACGCAGGAATTGGAGCCATTTTTTTTTATAGAAACATGATCATTTTAGCTTATTTTCGGCACTTTTTTTTCGCGGGGGGGGGGTAAGTATATTGATTTTGTAATGAATAACATGACCGTTTTTATTTATCAGAAGATAGATATATTCATAGCATAAAGTAAAATACTTCGAGTGACAGTTCTCTTTTAAATGAAATTGCGTCCGAATGCATTTCAATAAATGTTTAACAGATTAAACACTAAAAACATATCATACATTTTTAAACCTCTATACAGTCATAATATTGTTTTTAAAATATTGAGGTACATTGAATTTTATTCGTCATTTTTACAGTATTTATTCGCATACTTTATAGCTAGTGATGTATAGAACAATAAAGAATGAATCTAGGAAATGAAATAAAAATAATTGATGACTGAAAATAAATTTCATATAGCAGACCAACGTATATGTAAATGTAGATACAAATACTTTATAAGTTTTAACACCCATTGATATGAACTGTATTCATATTTTTCGAATATGCTTCATAAAAACAAACTCCATCTCATCAGAGATAAAATTAGAAAGTGTGTGTTTGTATGTATGTAAATGTTGACAGTAATTTAGTAGCTTTTAATGTGCTAGTAAATACAGGGCAGTTTCTAGGGTAGCTGCCATACGTGTGCGAGAATAATTCCCCCCCCCCCTCATACCGTATGGATTAATTGAAATTTCTCTGAAATATTTTTACCTTAAATGAAACAACGAATTACAGAAAATATTATAAATTCAGTTTATTTTTTAATTTTATAACCTAACATAATAATTATTAATGTATTGATATAACAACTAAATGAATACGTTATATTAAATACATACAACACATATCTATTAATACATATACTTAATAAGTCAGTCAAAAAGATAATCTTTGCTTTCCTTGCTTTTTTTAATGCAAATTCTGTTATAATATCTGATCATCTATATCTTCCGAAATGTCCTTTTCGATGCTAATAATAGATAAGTCTCAAAGCCTTTCTTGTCCCATTGTAGACCTCAAATAATTTTTTATTATTTTAAGTTTTGAAAAGCTTCTTTCCCCGCTAGCCACAGTCACAGGCAATGTTAATAAAATTCGTATGGTAATCACTAAATTTGGACACAGATAGATGAGGTTGTTTGTAAATAGGTATTGAATCACATTTAACGCGTTCATTTCAAGGGAAATATAGAGGGCAATGTTGTCAGTTTCATCGCATAAATCTTCAGCTATAATATATTTTTCATTTTTAAATGGATCATGTAACATACTTTCCACATATTTACATTTTGTAGACCTATTTGATTTATCTGTTTCAAGGAAATCTGATATTGAAATAAATCCCCAAAAAATGCTCCCTCATTTCCATTTGCTTTGATTTATTACTTAATAGTAGAACAAATCTTACTACAACAGTAAGTCGGTCTTGGTTGCTTAGATCAGGGGTGGAATCTAAAATAGTAGAATAATATTTACAAAATTTTAAGAGTGATATTATTTCATGTCTTATTTTTTGTTCCAAAAGGGAAATAGTTCATTTTGAATATGAACACCTACAGTGGCTCCAAAATGTGCTCGTACACTTACGATTTTCAATGAAATAAGGATCTATCCATTAATTAAAATGAATATTACAGAATGGGCATTTAATAATAAGATTTATAATCTATTCTGAACAAAACGATATGAAATATTTTGAAACATAGTAAAACTTTATTTTTAAAACACCAATAATCAAAAAGTAACAAAAACTATCTCACAAAAGTCATCGTACACTGAAATATTTTCGGATAAATTCATAACTAAAATTATCGCCTGGCGCTTTATTTTTATTTTTGAATTGTGGTGGCATTTAAAATATCATTTGGCTTTAATTTTTGCTTGCCTATTCCGTAATATTCTATTTATTATTTAAAAATGGCTTGCAAAGAAACAACAAACAGCATTGATCGAAAATTGATTATTTTTCATCATAGTTGTGGTAAATCAGTTCGGAATGTTGCTAAATTACTTAATTTATCCCATTATACTGTGCAGTATGTGATAAAACGCTTTAAAGAAGAAAATCGGATCAAAATCAAGAAAAGGTCGTCCGGCAAAGTTAACAAAACGTGATCAGAGATTTTTAATTAGAAAATTTGTGAAAAATCTACGTTTGAGTGCTGTAAAACTTTCTGCAGAATTTAATGAAACATTTTCTACTTCAATTTCACCTGAAACTGTTCGAAGAGTTCTCAGAGCTGCTGGATTATATGGGCGTTCTGCCCGTACAATTTTTTTTGTGAGTGAGAAAAACAGAAAGCTCGGGCTTTCCTTCGCACTATCAATGATTAATAAGCCCCAAACCTATTGGAATAATGTCTTATTTGCCGATGAAAGCAAGTTTATCATTTTTGGTTCCGATGGGCGTATAATTGTATGGAGAAGAAAAAATGGGGAACTTAATCCTAAGAACTTAGTAGAAACAGTTAAGCATGGCGGTGGAGGTGTCCTTGTGTGGGAGTGCATGTCAACATCAGGACTAAGTAATTTGGTATTTATTGATGGCATAATGAATCGTTCTGTTTATATAAATATTTTAAGAGACAATTTAAAATTATCAGCCTAAAATATGGGTATTTGAAATTTTTAATTTTTTTTTAATCAAGATAACGATCCTAAGCCCACGGCTCTCAACGTTCGCCTCTGGTGTCTCTATAATTGTCCACAAGTTTTGAAAACACCACCTCAATCGCCAGATTTAAACTCAATAGAACATTTGAGAGAACTGGAGGTTCGAGTACGAAAACACGACATTTTTAAAAGAAAAAGCGAACTAAAAACAATTATGATGGAAGAATGGATGAACATTGATGCAGAAATTACAAAAGAACTAGTGCAATCTATTCCCAGACGTTTAAAAGCTGTTGTTGATGCTAAAGGATATCCTACTAAATATTAATTTAACGAAAAATTAGAATATTTTCTTATAAGTAGAGATTTTTTTACAAGTGTTCGATGACTGTTGTGGGATAAAGTTTTTGTTACTTTTTGATTACTGGTTTCTTAAAAATAAAGTTTTACTATGTTTTTAAAATATTTCATGTAGTTTTGTTAAGAATAGATTATACATCTAATTGTTAAATACGCATTCTGAAATATTCATTTTAATTAATGGATAGACCCCTATTTCATTGAAAATCGTAAGTGTACGAACACTTTTGGGAGCCACTGTAAATAATGAGGCATATGTGATGGATTTCTGCTGATTCTAGTGAGGTGCTCTGATATTTTAATGAAAAAATATCATCAAGTTTCCTTACCTGTGAAATATTTTTATTGGTCAGCAATCACAAAATCCAGCACAAAAATTAGAGACAAAAAGCTTTGTTTTTCAGTTGTTGAGGTGGACACGTTCAAAATTAATATAGTGCAAATTATCCCGGGCCGTGATTTATAGGCTCAGGGCATAAAATAGTATTTTCCTGCAACCTGACAAAAACCGCCCTAACCGACGCTATTTGATGGGTTAAAACGTGTTAAAACAAAAACGAAAAATGTATTTCCCAACTGGTTGCTACGTGGAGTAGCGTTTTTAAAACCAATGTAGTTTTGTTTATTTCCAGTTATTCTTGTAAAATTCATTTTTAACTCTAAGTAGTTATCTAGCATAATGATAATATTTTTATATTCATTATTTTACTAATAAATTAGTTTTAATTTTTTTTTAACCGCGCATCCCCCCCCCCTCCTCTCGGCCAGCTGTGTGATGCCCCTCGCTTGGGGTCGTAAAATTCCTTTGTGTCGTCCCTCCGTGGAAACTCCTTGCACGTGCTAGGACCGTTTTACTGAGAATGAGTGGGGGTACTTCTAAAAATAGACGGGAATGCTCTTTGGGCAGTCACAAATCTTTTATGCAGGACGTATAAAAATTGGCGATTTTGTTTTGGCGAAACATTTGGCGCACGCTATTTATGCCAATTATCTTCCTACACAGTTAATGTCTGCAGTTCGTACATGGTTCAAGATTTGTTACAACTCTGATGCTCGACTGTGTGGGATGTGGGATTTTTTTATTTCCAACATTTTTTTAATATACCGTCATTGGACAATGACCGAAAGGTATGTTTATATTTTGTACTTGTTATTTTAAGTAAATTTCGTAAATTTTCTCACGATAAGAAAATTATAATATTTTCCATAGAGGAAATTTATTTCATTCTTCTCAAAGTTAAAAGTGAGGTGTAATATATATTTGAAAATCACGAATTACCCGATTATATAATCTTAATTTATATAATTTATTTGAAAATGATTTAAAATTAAAATTGAATGTAGTTCAATGTTTTATAAATTTTGTTCAGTCCTTTTTTCAGTCTTATCGTATTCAGCAATATAAGACTGTAGGATGACAGAATATTATTATTTTTATCACCAAAGAATAAACTTATCAAGACGTATTTGAAGATGTCTCAAAACAAAATATTTCTTGAACAGCTAAGCTTTAACAATGAACCATTGTTTGATATGCAAAACTATGAAATGTTTTCACTTGTCAACTACTAAAATAGTACTGAACAAAATTTATAAAACATTGAATTACATTCAATTTTAATTTTAAATCATTTTCAAATAAATTATAACAATTAAAGTTATATAATCAGGTAATTCCTGGGTTTCAAATATATAATACACCTCACTTTTAACTTTGAGAAGAATGAAATAAATTTCCTCTATGGAAAATATTATAATTTTCTTATCTCGAAAACATTTACGAACTTTACTTAAAATAACATGTACAAAATATAATTTTAAGGGATTATTCTGAACAAATATTTTAGGTTTTAGCAGAGATTAATATTTTCTATTACCTGAAAATACACGAGAAAAAGAGAAAAGTTAAAAATATTAATACTAGTTATACATGGAGAGCCAGAAAAAAATAGAAATAAAGTGTAAGGGTAGATATCAGATGTTATATATATCAAGTATTATATATATAACATCTGATATCTACAGATATATATCAGATATACATCATCTGATGTATATCAAATGTTATCATAAACACTGTTAAGTACTGTTATCATAAACAATCTCATTAATAAAAATAAAAAACATGTGAAAGGAAGGGGTCTAAGAAAAACTTAGAAAATCTGTCGGAATTCCAATTATGGCCCAGCACTGGAAAGTAACCCTGATCGACGGCGCTTTGATGGTTTCGAGATGGGTATTTGACGGCCTGTCGACACGAATTATTGCTCCCGTAACCGGCCCGTCAGCCTCCGGCAATGGTGCGGCTGTATGTCCACATCGACGGGAAGTTTGCGGTTCAATCAAGGTAAGCAGTCGGATGTACGATAGCTTCATTGTTACCGGAAGCGGCCCAGTACTCGACGGGGAAGTCGCGGGCGAGAGGACAAGCCCGTGACGGATCCGATACTGACCTAATGCGCCGGCCCGGCAATGGAGAAATCGGCTGGCCGGAATCATCCGGCCCCGGCCCGATGCCTCTGTGTTTGTTGGGTATATATATTATGGTTCATTTAGGACCCCTAAACTTGTCATTTAGGGATGTTTTAACTTTTGCTTGTAATATGAAATAGTTGAAAGTTATGTTTGTTGTGGTGCTACAATTAAGAAAATGTATTGGTCTCAAAATGACTACAGGCGAAAGGTCACTCTATTAGTTAGTGTTCAACATTGCTCACAGAGATTATGTATTCAAAATTGTCATTTAATGTAAGAAGTACATGTTTTTAAGTGCGCATTTTCACAAGCAAACGTTTAAATATCCCTAAATGACAAGTTTAAGGGTCCTAAATGAACCCTAATATATATACATATATATATATATATATATATATATATATATATATATATATATATATATACATACATATATATATATATATATATATATATATATATACACACACACACACACATATATATATATATATATATATATACGCTCACACAGACAGACATACTCATTCATATAGAATGTCCTGTCACAAAAATGCCATCATTGCAACACAGCTAAACTGTTTCAATCCATATCTTTTCTGAGTATGTGTGTCTGTTACGGATAGTCACTCCCTTTTGTTACCTCATTACGACACGTTATCATTAATCTCTGTCACACTGTTGATAGTTATAATCACGTGTTGTTGAGCCTCCATCGCAGTGGCAATGTGAAATTCGGATCCCTAACCATGCCCGTCTGCCACGGAAGTCGGAGATCACGAATCCCGGGAGATTGTATGTCGGAATATTTCGTCGCATCAACAGTCCTTTAATTTAGAGCCGGTGAATTGTCTGTCTTTTTTTTTATGCAGTTTTTTTAGGTGTCACTGAAATTTATATTGGTAAGATCTTAAGCATTAAATGAAATATTTTTTTTCTGACGCAGTAAAAGTTGAATTTATCATAAGAAAAAACTCTTTTAAAGTGTATATCTTACTCTTTTCTTAATTGCATACACAGAACAATGTGCATTTAATGAATATCCAACGAACGAAGGCTTCTTTTTAATGAAATCAAATGTCACTCGTGAATGATACCCCATCGTAAAGAATTAATTGTTATATATATATATATATATATATATATAACAATCACATATACACACACATATATATATATATATATATATATATATATATATATATATATATGTGTGTGTGTGTGTAAAAAGAAAACGCGTCTTCCTAAATTACTTTACTTTAAAGCATATTCGCTTGTTAATAAACCACGACCCCTATTCCAAAATTGCAACCTAAAAGTGAAGAAAGTATAATTTATATTAGCCCTGCAGATCATTAAGCAGGCATATGAAGTATCTGAACTCAATAACATCCCCAGATATGAGTGTTCAAAGTTTATGAGATTCCGAATGTCAGTATAATGTCAAAATTCCTGAAGAGCCCTCGAACCACTCTAGATTTATGCCTTTTGTAATGTCGAAACCACACTACAAGAACTTTATGGCCACTTATCTTACACCCAGGTCAATAAGTCACAGATCTAACAAGCGCGGGATCTAGCAATAAAGTATGCCTGGGAAACTGAAGTGGACACGTGAACTCCACGAACCTAAAGATGCCTAATTAAAATATTAAAGTAGTTTAGGCCCTCTGGCGTAAACATCGCAAAACACCCATTTAATATTGCATGAACAGAAGCCTTTTCTCTCTGCGTGTCTAACTCTCGTTGCTGTCGGACCTGCTGTCCGCTCCTGTATATAATCTGCGCCCTGTCCGGGCAAATCCAAGGGCCGCTGCAGCCTTCGCGATGCTTCATAATTGAATAAAGGTGATTTCCTGGATATCGTCGGAAATGTGTGTTCCTCTTCTATGGCTCCGCGTGTGTTACTCTCCTAAATTTCGTAAGTGTTTTCCTCCTCACTCAGCCCGACTGCATCACTCCTCGTACCGACTTCATCTCCCATAAGTTCTACGCGTCAATCCCCTTGTGCTAAATTTTCCAAATGTGATTATTATCACATATACAGAGGCTGTTCACACATTTTTAGACGATGTATATTGTATTCACAAAATTAAATTACTTAAAATTCTTGTGATTTAAATGTTCTATTTGATATTCCTTATTCTGAATTATCTTTCGACACCGCAATTTCCAGGATAATAATGCCTTTTGAAGTGTCAGAAGAGGTATTCTATCCCATTCCTCCTGAATAGCTTTCCAGAGTCCTGTAATGGTTTGGGGACGACGTTTGGATAATGCAGATTTTATAAGTCCGAAAGCACAAAAATCCATAGGTGATACATCAGGAGATTTAGTAGGGATATTAGTGAAGGGTATGGCCTTGATACCAGTTTTTTGCTCCATTTCTTTTAGGAAATTTACAGTGGATTTTGATGTGTGACTGCTAGCTTTGTCCTGATGGAGTCTCACAGATTGATGACACTATGGGTAAAGCAATGGTATTTCATTCAGACAAATTGGCGATAAAATATGTACCTGATAGTATTTGGAGTTAATCTTGACATTTTTTCCACTCCCTTTATTTTTAACTTTCCATTATAAGAAAAACCAGCAACAATCATGAATCCCTTAGAAAAACTTTCTTTCGATTCTTTCAACCATGTACTTTAATTTTTTTCTCCCCTTTTATGATAATAAATGGCTCTTTTTTTGTTGCAATCATTTAAATACACCCATGATTCATCTATTGTGACAATTATTTTCCATTTTTCTTTGGATAAGTGTTTCTCATATAGAATTCTGCAGCGTGTCCTGCTTTCAGCGATATGATTTGGAAGAAGACGATGCACATTGCGTTTTTTCGCTTTCTTAAGATTTAAATCAACGTTTATCATTTTGTTTACATTGGACACCGAGCATTTTTAGGATTTTGCAACTGTCCTTTGACTAGGGGGATTTTCTTTTAACATAAAACAACGTACCTTTGCAATAGTCGAAGATGTCCGTTTTTTCCTTGGATGCTTGTTTGGAATTTTTGTCCCACTTGAGGCTCCAATTTGACGTTTGTTTCCTTTCTTGTTGACGATATTATCTATCGACACTTTAGATATCACAAAACCATGACTGTCACATCTTTTTTGGATAACAGAGTATGCATATTTCTCTTCGGAAAGAGCATAAATGTAGCTTTCGAACCACTGCTTTGTTAAAAACGCCATTTTGAATAAAACCAAAACTTTCAAGCCGCAGACGATAATTTTGACTTTTAAAAACATAGTACAATTGCAATTATTTCTTTTCCAGCAAACGATTTTTTATTACTGTTTACCAAAATCGTCTAAAAAATGTGCGAACAGCCTCTGTATATATATATATATATATATATATATATATATATATATATATAAATTTTGCCCACGTAGCTATGCCCTAGCTATAGATTTATTTTTCTGTACAAGGGGTACGCGAGTGAAATACTTATTTACAAGGGGTACGCGAGATATCAAAGTTTTAGAACTTCTGTTTTACAAAACTAAATCGCTCAATAATGTTACTCTAACAGTATTTACAGAACTGCAAACAATTCCAATTTTTCTCCAAAGTACGGCCAGAGACACCTCCGATCCATCGCTCAATTTTTTCCCCTTCATCCGTGAACGATTCCGGTCTTTTATTAAGAACTGGAACTCCTTCCCGGGCACTTAAAACAATACGTTCTTTCAAAATGCAAATAAATGGCCCTGCGCATAATTCCCCGCACCCTTCGCATAAGTTAAGCCAAAAAACGCTCCCTCCACATTCCGCGGAAGCCGAATAAAATGGATTTCGCCGCGTTATTTTTTTTTTCGGGGGTGAGCCTCGTAAGTTAATGACTCTGGAAACACTTTTAAAGCAGAAAATGCTCGTAAATTTCAGCGTTAAAAATGCGGCAAGTTACCACCTACGATAATAACAGATTCTCGATAGATATTTCTCAGAAATTAGAGTACTTGTGAAAAAATTCTTAACTGTCGTTCTGGTGATAACGAAAGAAAAGAGCGAGAGATCGTAAAATGTTAATGTAATAAATAAATATATATATATATATATATATATATATATATATATATATATATATATATATATATACTAGCTGAATACCCGTGCTGAGCTACGGGGTACATTTTAGGATAATTACAATGAAAAAGTAGTGAAATTGCTTTTTAGAGGATTTTCTTATAAACAATATATTTTGTTTCTTCATTGGGCGGAACTAATATTACCAGGCTCGTCTGCGAACTTACGCGTGAGCAACCTACGTAAAACTAACCCGTTGAGAAACATTTTTCTCGTAAATGTACGCCAGTATATTTTAAAGTTTGGCCTTGGGACTTATTTATCGTCATGGCGAAGCATATTTTGAGAGGAAATTACAGTTTTATATATAGATTTGATTTAATATCCATAAAACATACTAATTTGAACTAAATTAAAAAAAATTCCATCTCAATTAGTCTAGTGGTTAAATTTTATCTTTTACTGTATTTTAATATTTTCTTTGTCAATTAATTTCGTTGTTATGCACGTGACGCAAAATTAATTTAAAATATCACAAAAAGAAGAGAAATCTCGTGATCAGCATTTAATAAATTAAATTCAAAAGTTTCCAAACGATTACTGTTTTGGAAGCTAATGTTCTGCTAATTTCCAGTAAAAGCTAAAATCATTTGAAAACCACACACCAGTGTTCCACTCATGCAACACTATAAACCCCTAAAAGAATGCAAGAATAAAACGTATAAAAAATATAAATCTATTAATTTAAATAATTAAACACACGCAGATGTATAAATTACACAAAAGTTTACTTAAATTCTTTAATCTCTCTACATCTCCAGTATAGAAATATTTTCGGGGCATTTACAGAACATGGTATATTTCACTTTTGAAAACACGCTTTAAATGAGCATCATCTCAATGAGAAATTTCTGAAATGAGCATGGCAATGAAGATCTTGTGTTTACAAACAACAGCAGTAACCGAAATGCGTTAAAATATAAATTTTAAGAGTATTATGGTGGTGAGTTTTGTATATAAATAAAAACTTTCCAAACGATTACTGTTTTGAATGCTAATGTTCTGCTAATTTCCAGTAAAAGCTAAAATCATTTGAAAACCACACACCAGTGTTCCACTCACACCCGACACTATAAAACTGAATTACAGTACTCTACGTTTATATGGGCATTGAAAATTGTGGTTAGTAGAGGGCAATTCGGGACAATTCACGCATTATCTATAGACACTTGCTATCTTTGGCTATTATTTGATCCGTAATATCTGCCTCATATACAGTATGTTTCTAAACGCCATTCCCGAATGAAGAAATCGCGTAGAGGAGGCTTCTGCAACATGTCAACAGAGACAGTTGTTTTGTGACAACTGACTGAAGTGGTGTCATCTTTGGCTATTATTTGATCCGTAATATCTGCCTCATATGCCGTATGTTTCTAAACGCCATTCCCATATAAACCACAGCCTAATTCCTTTAAAATGGAACAAAATGAGTAACTCCAGTTAACCATGTAATTCACTACTGCTACAGGGGCATCAAAATGTGAGAATACAGAGTTTAAATCAGCCAAAACTGCAATTATGGTGTACATATGACACCTAACTTCTCCAAAAATCTTTGCCTTTGTGATGAGACTCATAAGTGATTTTTGTTTTTGATGAAACACTCTTGCTAAGAAATCATGACGATCCTGTGGTTTTTGTCCAACTATTCTTTGCAGTTGTTCTCTGATTTCTTCCAGTCTCGCTTCTCTTTCCGGGGTAAAGATTCGGAAAATCATTCGGGAAAAGCTGAAAAGTAAACAATACCAAATCAATTTAAAAACTAAATACAGTATAAATAACGTAGAAAAAATAACAGTATGAATAACACAGTATGAATGAAAAAGTACAGGCTGCGGGCAGATATGCTCAGGTCAATAATACAAAAAAAAATTTTAAATCGTAGTAAGCAATGAAAAATTTTTTACACACTTCAATAATAGTAAAACAAAACATGATGGTAAAATAGAAAGGATAGTTAAAACAGAAGTAAGAAGTTAAATTCTAAAAATATAAATGAGGTATAAATCAGCTATCGATTCTAATTTATGAATCAGGACATGAAAAAATTACTACATGTAAAAAAAATTAACCTTACCTCCATTAATTTCAACACTTCTTGACCTGTGGCTTGTCCAATCATGTGAAATATAATTCTTGACAATAATTCTTGTTAACCTAAACTGTTATTTGTGTTTTTTTAATTTAAAAAAGTTATGTTCTCAAAATATGACAATTAAGAAAAAGATATCATCGAGAAAAAATAAATCATGCTACTTAAGAAAGTCATACCACAAATTTCTATAAAATTAATGTGCAACTATATTTGACGTACAAAATAATGCATATGTAATACATTGTTAACATGTTTTAACATCAAAAATTTCCAGAATGAAAAGCTAAAATTAGTTTAAAATATTATCTTTAGGATTTTGTTCAGAAATATAGGTGATTTAGCTAAATTTCCTTAAAAATTACTTCAAATTGATCAATTTATAAAAAAGGTATGATATTTACAGGTAAGTTTTTGTTTCTTTTTTTTGATTTGTAAGTGCTATTTTAGCATAAAAGACCAAAAAAACCTTTACAAAATTATTTTTTCTCAAAGCTAAACACAAACATAATTAACAGTTGTTTTAAAACACCCCTGGTAAACATTGTTAAGTTTCGAAGTATTAGAATGATAATAAAAAATATTCCAGAGTTTCAGACAGAAGCATAAAAGAAAGAATATGCAAAAAAGTAACTAAATTAAACAAAAATTGACAGAATACAGAAAAAGTGAACACCGGCAAAAGTAAATAAAACGTTTCCTTGTGCGCATGCGCATTTCTTATGAATGATTGATTCCAACGCCTAGAGTACCGCGTTGAAAGGACCACATAAAATTTTTGTTGAAATAACATGATTGTTCTTTAAAATTCAATTCAAAATCGAAATTTTAAGATAGAGACTTGGAATGAGGTTTATATGAATGAAAAAGATTTCATCTTCCAGATGATGTAAATATTTATTTGTAAAATAAAAACACGAAGAGTATCGACCGTAGATGCTAAAAAGTGCATAAATTTATCGAAAAAGTGGATTTAATATTTTGATGAAAATATTAGTCTGTTTTAAATTATTTTTAAACAAATGAGGTCTTGTTTGAAGGAGAAATGTCTGTAGTCTTAGATTGTAAAAAGATCAAAATTCTACGATCATTTTTTGCTGAGATATCGCAATCTGAAGATAAAAAAACATAAAATAAAAAATTTTCTAGAATAAAATTTAAAATTCGGGCTTCAAGGTGCACTTTCCCATAGTCTGCACTACCCGTGTGCCGAATTTCACGCCTGTAAGTTTCACAGATTCCCCTGGGGGCCGCCCACACACACACACGCACAAACATTCGCTTTTATTAATAAGATGTAATGCTTATTACTGCAATGTTAAAGATGTGAATAACCTTCAAAGTTTAATTGTTTACTTAAAATACCTTTTGAGATGCCACAACAGAAATTACTCGTTTTACCTTCAATGAAACTTCCGAAATGAGTTTTGTTCTGTAAGAAAGGAAAAGCTGGAGGTATTCCTAATTACAGATGGCGTTGCCCAGGATTTTAAGAATGTTTGTTAACCAAAATCAATTTAAATATTAACACAGTATAAATAACGTAGTAAAAATTGACATTTTCTATGTTATTTTTACTGTGATATTACCCATGACAATGGCTTCGCCCTTCTAGCCGGTCGGTTTAGGGACCCGCTCCCTTCAGCAATCATTGTCAGAGAATGGAAACAATAAAAAACAACGAATCAAGGTATCTAAATTTTGTGGCTACGTATTCCACTTCCTGATAACAGTCACAGCCGGAAGAAAAATCCCCCCCCCCCCCCCGCCGAGAAATTTCGTTCGGTCCAACCTTCCACGAATGGGCGAAAAATTCTTTCTTCGAGCCTTCCCCCCCTCCCCCTCACCTATGGGTGAAAAAAATGGTTCTTCATCCAAACCGCGCTTGAAGGGAATTTGCGTTGACGTATTGTTCTTTAAAATTCAATTAAAAATCGAAATTGTAAGATAAAGAAATGAAATGAGGTTTATATGAATGGGAAAGCTTTCATCTTCCAGATGATGTAAATATATTCTTTGTAAGATAAAAACACGAAGAGCATCGACCGTAGATGCTTAAAAGGGTGTAAAAATATCGAAAAAGTGGTTTTAATATTTTGATGAAAATATTAGTCTGTTTTAAATTATTTTTAAACAAATGAGGTCTTGTTTGAAGGAGAAATGTCTGTAGTCTTAGATTGTATAAAGAACACAATTCTACGATCATTTTTTGCCGAGATATCGTAATCTGAAGTTAAAAAAACATAAAATATCGCACAAAACATAAAATAAAAAAATTTCTAGAATAAAATTTAAAATTAGGGCTTCGAGGTGCACCTTCCCATAGTCTGCACTACCCGTGTGCCAAATTTCCCGGCTGTAAGTTTCACAAATTCGCCTGGGGGTCGCATAGACACACACACACACACGCACGCAAACACTCTCTTTTATTAATAAGATATATAAATACACCGCAGTTTTGTTAGCGATGTTATTATGGAGACACCATATAGGCGGACCAGCATTACCCCCTATGACGGGATGGCCCAAAGGGAGGTATTTTAGTGACGCAATGCCGGGATTTTATCGAAGCACCCTCAGCACCAAAAACCAGCGCGCTGTACCACAAGGCCGCACCAGGCCCAGGACGAGCAATATTTACAATGAAATTTAGTGTAGCATGTCAATCAGTGTGTCAGAAAAGCATAAAGTTCAGTGCCCAAGTGTAACTTACGAAAAATGGGAATTAACGGAACCATAATTCAATTTCCACGCTACGACCCCTCGTAAACACCAGCAGAGATTTTAAGTGAACTTTTGGGCAGGTATCGTTGATGATTGGCTGATGGGACCGTATCTTTTGCCAGAACGTTTGAGCGGCTCAGCGTACCGAATCTTCCATGAGCAATGCTTCCTGGTTACTCTCAAGCTCTTCCAATCGCCACACAGAGAGGGATGTGGTTTATGCATGGAGCCCCAGCACTCTTTACTGAGCGGCCCGCCATTTTCTGAATGCCACATATCCAGGACAGTGGATTGGACGCGGATGACCTGTGGCTTGGCCTCCACGTTCACCAGAACTAAATCCATCAGATTTCTTCTTTTGGGGACGTATGAAATCATTGGTGTGCGAGACACCCGACGATTCCGTGGAGGATCTCGTCGCGAGAATCGTTGTTGCAGAGGAGAAGATAAACACAGCAACTGTGTACGAGAGGGTGCGCCAGTCTTTCATTCGTCGGTGTCAACTGTGCAGCGACACACTTAGGCGCCATTGAGAATCTACTTTGATTCTTCCTCTGATCAGAATAAGATTGAGAAACTTAGGATTTGGTTAATTCTCATTTTTTTTCAAGTGATGAAAGTTCAATTTGGACCCTGAACTTTTCTGACACACTGCGTGGAATGCGGCCCTAAGTCTCATTGTAAATATTGTTCGACTTGATGAGTACTGTCACCCCTCTTATTTTGTCGACCTAGTTTACGCACACCCTGTACACACACACACATATATGTATATATATATTTATATATATATATATATATATATATATATATATATATATATATATATATATATATATATATATATATATATATATATATATATATGGGTATGTGCGTGGTCAAAATTAAGGTCAGAAACACGTTTTGACAATAACTGCTAATAGCTAGTAATAGAATTGACAAAATATTTACCAGTTAATTCCCAATATACGGTGCCCCTTGTATTTCACTGCATTGGAACCGCCATCTTGGTTCCGCCTCCCATCGCCAAATTGGCGACGGGAGACGGAACCAAGATGGCGGTTCCTATGCAGTGAAATAATATAAATGACAACATGCAGAACTTTCATTGAAAATGTATACAGAAAATAAAAAAATGAAGTTAAATAAGGGCAGTCGATTTTATTTTTTTTTAATTTTTTGTCGCCCAAGCCGAACGCGTATTTTTGGAACGGGAAAGTCCGAAAAGTCCCAAAAATATGCATTTTTTAATTTGTACGACCACAATAAAGCACAAAAACACACAAATACAAAAAATGAAAGCTGATAAATAATGAGAAATTTATTATGTGTGGGGGTCTGCCGCCCCCCCCCCAACCCCCCGCTAAAAAAAGTCAGTATATTGCAAATAATTCATTTAAATAAATATAAAATACATATATTTATTTAAATAGTCGATTTTATGTTTTTAAATTTTTTGTCACCCAAGCAGAACGCGTGTTTTTGGAACGGGAAAGTCCCAAAATTACGCATTTTTTAAACTATACAACCACAGAAAAAGCACAAAAATACACAAATACAAAAAATAATGAGAAATTTGTTATGTGTGGGGGTCTCCCGCCCCCCCCCCCAACCCCCCGCTAAAAAAGTCAGTATATTGCAAATAATTCATTTAAATAAATGTAAAATACATCTTGGTTAAATATATCAGCAAGTAAAAAAATGAAAGTTCTGCATGTTGTCATTTATATTATTTCATGTTAAAATTAAAAAAAAAACCACTTACCGGCTATTCACTTTCGGATTCATCCAATCGTTTCCGTTTTGCTGCTTCGATTTTAATTTTGGCCTGATCTTTTTCGTCTGTAATCCAAGAACACGGCGTTTTTTTACCCATAAATAAGTTAATTTTAAAACCGTAATTAAATCCAATTTACTCTCTTCGAACCAGGAACCACATCTAATCGATCTTTTAACGTGATGTTCCTCCCCACCTCCCCGAACACGACAAACCCAAGAAAACCCATCATTAACGTCTTTTCTTTCAGTTAAAGTCATTGGTAAATTACAATTTTGACAATAATAAACATTAGCTATTAACCCAATATACATGCAATATTCAATTACAGTTCTCTTACCCGCTTTTTGAATATCCCTAAAGAAATCCATATTCCCTCTCTCATTCGCAAAAGAAGCCATACCTAGCAAAGAAATGTATGTCCGAGCGATGGAACTGCAAATCCCAAAAAGGATTTTCAACGGATTAATTTCTTTGAAACAGGCGCGGTTTAAAAATCCAGATTAAACTGGTCTACCGGTAAAACACAGGCCCTGATTGGCCATTAATTATTCAAAGAGTAAGTGATATATATAGCAAACTTAAACGGGCTTAAAAGCATTTAACAAACAGAAAGCACATTTGGCATTTTATCGTCAAAAATCTAAAAATTTGGCAAAAATCTAAAAAACATCGCCAAAAAATATCGCCATCTTATTCAAATCGGGAGCAATAAATGGTTACCTTAAAAGCATAAAACAAACACATACCACATTTGGCGTTTCATCGCCAAATTGGCAAAATTCTAAAAAAATCTAAAAAAAAAAAGCCGCGGCACCGTGTATTGGGAATGAGCCTATTTACCTTATATATTTGGGGAAATGGATAACTTATTTTTAGTATCCAGTCTTGAACCAACGATTTTGTGTGTACGTATGGTAAAAGAAGGTGAAATTGACCGTTTCATCACCTAGGATAATTTTTTTGTATGAAGAATTTGGATTCTTATATTAAACTCCCCAAGATTCACCGATTTTAGTGCGAATAGGTTATCATGACCCGTTAGAAGACTCACTGAAATGGAGAGCCGTATCCATCTGTAAAACTGATTGTGGCACAGGCGGAAAAATGCTTCCATTTCATATTGAAGTGTGCCTACATTCTAATTCTGTTGCAAAATTTAATAAATATTATATTTACCTGAAAAGGCTTTTGTATTTTCTGCCTCATGCGAACACTTTTATAAATATAACACTGTGATCAAAATCCATTTCACATTTAAAATTTGACAGACTTTTCAAATTGTTTTAACATGCATTACACTGTAAATATTTTTCTTTTAAAACTCACGCTGAAAGGAAATACGATATTCCTTACGTAGAATGACATTACGTATATGTAAAATTGTTTATGTGAGTGATATTTAAACAGAAAGTGAAATTTTTAAATGCATTGTCAATTCTCTTAACTTTCCCGAATTAGAGACGTTCTCGAAACGAAGCTTCAGCCGTCACTTTTTTTTAAATTCTCTTTGTCAGATAGATAGAAACAATTTGCAACGAATTAAATGTCTTACTTAATTTAAAAAAAAGTGGAACCTTTCTTTTAAATTTTTAACTTCCACCTCTTTTAATGCATCTAGAGAATAACTATTCTTCAGGGGAGTCGAAACAGCGAGACAAAGTTCATTGTTATATCGAGTGAAATTTGCCTTTTTGTCTTCAGACGAAATAAGAAAGCTCTGGAAATTTCCAGACTGAAGAAAAAAAAAAAAGTTTCCAAATTTGAAGAAAATCTCCGGTGAATTGCCGCCCATAACGCATCGGAAAAAACGAAGATAATTTGGAAGTTAAATGGAACCTAATTAAAACGGGAGCTTCATTAACCCGTTACATACAAAAGTTCGAGTTAAAAATATTCTATTTATGGTACGGCTGAGACAATATAGAAGATATTTTGATTAGTCTTGTGAAACGAATTTTCCCAATAGTAGCTGTTTAGACATGTTCTAAAAATGCTCTTTACCCATTAAATTGTCGTGTACGTATGATTTCCATGACGCTACACAAAAGCTATGATACTTGAAAAACAAATTTCGGTACTGGCGGGATATAGACGGTCTAAAAGATAAATTTAAAGTATTCAGCCTGTTATCTTTTAAGGAGAAATGGTGTTCAGCGCTTACTCATTTTAGAGGATAAGATAAATTTTATGTTTATATAATACTAGCTGAATACGCGTACTTCGCAACGGAGTACATTCAAATTAAATACAACGGTCAATGTATGCAATTAATGCCAGAAAAAATATATATTTATAAAAAAATTGTAGCGGATATTTTTATGGACAAAATAATGTAGAAGAAAATATTCAAATTAAATCTAATAGAATATACTAAAGAATATAGTTCAGTAGTTTCAGGAACATTTCTGTTACTGCATTTTAATATTTTTTGGGGTAATGTCCAATCGTCTGCCGCATTAGCAAGAATTTTTTTTTGCCTATTTCGTTGTTATGCACGTGACGAAAAATTAGCTTAAAGTATCACAAAAAGAAAAGAAATCACGTGATCAGCCTTTTATAAACTAAATTCTAAAATCTAATCTTTAAAAGTTACCAAAAATCAGAAAATAAAGGGAAAGATTCGAAAAAGATTTCATTTTAAAGGAATTATGATCTCTCTAGTGATATAAATTTTATAACCCTCATATTATCATTTTAAATGCAAACTTAAAAAAAGTTACAAAAACAGCTTAAAAATTTAATTTTAAAAAATCTAAGAAGAATTTTTCAAAAATCTTTCTTAGTGCACCCCTACACCATAAGAAGAATCGCCATGCGAAATTTCAGCCCTTTAGGTCCAGCAGTTTGGTCTGTGCATTATCTGTCAGTCAGTCAGTCAGTTACGGAACTGTTTTATATACACTGCTAAAAAAAATTAGGGGAGCAAGCAAAGAAGTTAAGAAAACCGTGCGAGACAGCCACATATTGGCGTAAAATGGATAGTACACGCGTATCAATGCGCAATACAGAAAAAAAGACGAAAAAAATTTGTAACTGAGCTTTAATTCTTTGAAAATATGGAAAAAACATGAAAAGATGATTTAGGGCAACAATTTGGTTACATATAAACAATAAAAAAAGTATTGTTTAGAAATGATGCAATATCTTTAATATGACGTGTGGTATCCTCGAACAGCTAAGACTGCTGCACATCTGTTTTCCATGGATACGATGATGTTATCGATAAGACTTTGGGGAATACTGTTCCACTCCTTAAGAAGTGCAATCTCCAAGTCTCGGAGAATAAAAGGAGGCCTTGGTCTTGCAGCAATGCGTCGTCCGAGCATGTCCCAAACATGCTCGATTGGATTCAGGTCAGGAGAGCACGCTGACCATTCCATACGCTGTATTGTTTCAGATTCAAGCATGTTCTCCCCAAGACGAGCTGTATGCGGTCTGGCATTATCATGCTGGTAAACAAAGGTATCTCAATGGCTGCAACGTAAGGTATGACATGAGGTCTCAGTATATTGTCTGCATACCTTCGGGCCGTCAAAGTACCATTCCGAATGATATGCAATTCCGTACGTACACCTATGCTGATTCCACCCCATACAATAAAACCAGCTCGCCTGTATTGTGACCTTTCATGAACAAATGTGGGGTTATTTCGAGAGCCCCTTTCCCTCCATACCAAAACATGTCGGGTGTCACACTCCAGACTGAATCGGGACTCGTCTGTAAACAGCACTTGACTCCAATCATGTTGCTCCCAATCTCGATGTTCAGCAGCCCATCTTCTTCGGGCCGCACGGTGGCGTGAGGTCAACGGAATGCAGACCATTGGCCTACATGCATAGAGACCTCCCTGATGAAGCCTATTACGTACTGTTTGGCTGGACAGTAGGGTGGAGCGAAAAATGCAATTTTGCCAAATTCTTTCCTAATAGCAAAAATAATTTGACCCAACCATTCAAAAAGCGTATCCTAAAATATTTTAAATTTATTTTGAGTCTATCTACCGGCGCATTTGGTTTGACTTTCTCCAAATCTGATCCAATTTCTCTTTGCAATATCATTTTTAACCGCGAAAGAGCGAGAAAGCAAAAATCAATTAAGTAGCCAAAGAGCTTTTTTTTTTTTTTTGCAATCATATATGTGTGTTCGGGACAATGTCCTTGGGCGGTCATTACTCCTCTGTCCGTTCGCATGTGTCAGCACACGCGCCATACACACTTCTTTGGTCAAAATCAGTGATTTTCAACGATTATTGTTCACAGTTCGGTCGTAACTAGAGTTTCTTTTGCTAATTGTTACAGAGTTGAATATGCGTAAAACAAGCTTCTAGTCTCGGAGTTCTAGCTTCTAGTTCTTGTATTTTTGGCAACATTGAAGAGGTGAAAGGTAATATGTTACCTACGTATAAGGAGGTCATGAACTTTTATAATTTTGTAAGATTTCACCTAAAGCTTAAATCGGATACTCGAAGAAAGCCAGCTGTTTTACATATTGCGGAAATTGTTGCGGTGAGAATCGAAACTATATGGCAAAAAGCTTTCAATTCCAATCGTATCCCACTCCCACATTATACAGTTGATAAAAGCTTATCATTCGAAATATAAAAAAATTGAAAAATCTTGGAAACGATTGACTGGCGATAAAAAAAGATTTCCATACCAGTAGTAACAAACTATTTGATATCTGTTCTTGTAAGTGCAAAGATTTTCTACAATGTAAGTGTCCAAGAGGAAAAAAAGTAGCGAAAGAAGAACAAACTTTTTTGACTGATCAGAGGACTCAAAGAAAAATGATTATTGGTGGTATAGACTTTTCACAAACGAAAAAAATACAAAAACGAAATGGTAGAAATAGAAAGTTAGAATTATATTATGCTTCTGTGACAAATACAGAGAAACGCAAGAGTACAGAACTTTGTCCACGAAGTTCTGTTATATCGGATGAGTCGGAAGATAGAATTCATATAGGCGATAATTTAGAACCGTGTTCTTCAAAGGTCCAAGTGCCCCAGAAAAAATCAAATCTCAGCTTGCCGTCTTTGTCAAAAACATGGGATCGCTATGGCCTATCTGATAAAGATGGTGCAGCAATCGCGCCCGCAGTTCTTTATGACATTAAATCAGATGTCGAAATAATAGACAGATCAAAATTGCGTCGTGAGAGAGCAAAAGAACGCACATGAATATTAGTTAAACATCAAGTTTTCAGTGTTCCAGCTTTATTCTTTGACGGCAGAAAGGATAAAGTTTTAACGATTGTGAAAAGGGGTGTCAAAAAATACCGCCAAGTGATGGTAGAACACATTTCAGTAATCAAGGAACCAGACTCTGTTTATATCGGCTAAGCTGTCCCAAGTACTGGGACAGCTAAAAGCATAGAACTTGCTATATGTGACATGCTTTCTTCTAAAAACATTTCAGTGAGAGAAACTGTAGCGGTCGGATGTGATGGAACGGTTACAAATATAGGAATAAAAGGTGGTGTCATACGGTTGATAGAAAAACGCTTGAATCAGCCTTTAGAATGGATCATATGCCTTTTACACACGAATGAATTGCCTTTAAGACACCTGTTTTCATACTTAGATGGCGAAACTACTGGGCCTACTTCCTTTTCTGGTACTATTGGAAGATTACAAGAAAAATGTGAAAACAATCAGGTTGTACAGTATGAAAAGATAGAAAGCATGTTGCCGGATATTCAGTCAAATATATCAGAGATCTAAGTTCGGATCAACGTTATTTGTATGATATTGCATCAGCTGTAATTTGTGGCGAGTGTTCTTCCGATCTAGCAAACAGAGCTCCAGGAAAAATGTCTCATGCTCGATGGTTAACGAAAGCCAACAGGATATTAAGGCTATCGACGAGAAAACCGTCTGAAAATCTTAAACATATTGACACGTTTGTTGTTAGAGTTTACGCGCCTGCTTGGTTCCAATTTAGTAAAATGCATCCGTCATGCAAAGATGGGTCTAGACATTTTTGGAAATTGGTTTCAGATTCTCGATACCTTCAACCTCAATTAAAAGAAGTAGTCGATCCTGTCATTCAGCGGAACAGCTTCTTTGCACATCCTGAGAATGTTCTATTATAGGTGCTCTCAGATCCTGAAAAACACGTTCGTGAACTTGCTGATAGAAGAATCTTAAAACCAAGACATGCGATTCACCATGGACTGTTTCCTCGTGTTTTTGAAATCCCTAAAATAAATCTTAATGCCAAATCTTACACAGAACTTATAGATTGCCAACAAAAGTATTTCCAACATCCCATTCTTAGAGACGTCAAGGATGAAAATTTCCTCTCGATGGTGCGAACAAAAGGAAGTGAAAATGTACACTTTCTAAGATTTCCATGTAATACCTAAATAGTAGAACGTTCAGTAAAGACACTAATGGAGGTTTCTATGCAGGTATATGATAAAAAGTCCAGAGAAGGTCTCATGAAATCCAAAATTGAGTTAAGAAAATTGATGCCCAAATTCGACACCAAACGTGATTTTAATGTATCCTACGACTAGTTTTATATATGTTTTATGTTTTAAGTGGAGCATTTTTTATTAAATTAGTAATCTTTTGTTCCTTGTGAGTCGTTTTATTCTTAATAACTAATAGTTTAAATAGAATTTAGAACAATATGTTCGTTCAAGTTTCATCTGTATGCCAGAAAAATGTAAATTTTCAAAGCAAATGCGCCGGTAAAAGAAAAATATTAATAAAAAAATTGTAATGCATTTTTTGTTCCTCTATAGGTAGGTCAAACTTTTATCACTATTAGAAATGAAAATTAAAAAAAAAAATTTCCCTATAAGAGCGCTCCACCTTACTGGACAGCCTTCGTTCCTGTTGCCAAGAGCAACTGTCTTTGCAGCTGAGTAGCATTGTCTGTTGTGTTTCGAAGAGCTGTTAACAGTATATACCGGTCATCAGTTGCTGTAGTGGCGCGTGGCCGACCTTGCCCTGGTCGACATCTAACATTTCCTGCTTCTTGGAATCGATTTCACAGCATTGCAACGACACTTCTGGCGACTCCAACAGCGTCCGCGACAATACATTGTGTTTGCCCGGATTCAAGTCTGCCTATAACATGCCATGCCATGGATTCCGGTAAATCACGTTGTTGAGACATTTTCAAGTCACCTTTCCTCAAAAAGAATAACTGAGCAATCGAATTTCACAGTTAAGGCAGTGAAACAGACGTTTCTGCAATATCCCGATTTCCGCCCTTATGTTCATTTTCTGGTTTTTGACGTCATGAACTTTAATTTGCATATGAAGTTTTCTTACTCTGTTTCCTGCTAGGCTTTAAATGATGTATGATTTATTTTATGTTACTTATCGATGTAAGTATTTGCGTAATTTCGTTAAAACCATGTGCTCCCCTAATTGTTTTGAGCAGTGTAAATAGATAACACCATTCAATATCTTCGTGTCTAGGCCGGATTGTGGCACGTGAAATCCGTAGATCGGCAACTTCTTCTTTGAGGTAAGATACGAACACTTCGGCTGTCGCTCCTGGGGGTGCTCGGTCAAAACTGAGGTGGCACTCGGCTTAAGTAGTATACCTTATTTGGTCATTTGAAACCGGAACCGTACTTCTACCCCCATTCAAGACCTAGTCTTACATGTTCCGGGCAGGGACGGTCATAAGTCACAACGACAACAACAACAACACAACGACATAATATAACTCAACTCGAGTGGATGATTAGTTGTTTTCCCACATCGCTTACTTTACTTTTCTATGAATATTTCCTCACTTTTTCCATCGAAAACTTCCAAACACCCAGAATCGATTTGGGAGCAAAAGCAAAAAACAAACTTTAGATCACAGATGCATAGGAAAATGTTTACGCAGAGAAACAGTAAAACTGGAGAGGATGAGGGAGACAGCCATTTGTGCTTTGGGAACGTCCCATTTCGTTATGCACATACAGCGAACGAAGGCTAACGAACCCAATAGGCACAATTTCTACGCAGCCATTCGGCTTTCGGTTTGAAACTCGGTGCGCTGTCTACATCCAAAAATAGAAAGTTTGTGCAGTCGTTCGTTCATTTTCGTGCAGAGAACTGATACACTTGAATGAGTTCTAACGACAGAGAATGACACCAATTCATACTCTTTTGCGGAACCTAGTTTCCGGTAATGGATCACGAAATTAGGTTTCTTACTCGAAATGAAATTTCAAACAAGAAGTGGAAAGATTTCCAGATGAAATGCAGGCGCGGCTCACAGATAGCGAACGACGTTTGAAGAAGAAAGACGAACTAACTTCTTTTGATGGACCTCCTAGTTTGCGAACATTAGCAAATAAAGAACCAATTCGTTCCTACGCTGTAAGTAAACGCGCCTTCAGACAACTCCGTTTTGTGAAACAAATCAACTAAGCGGGGACACAGGTGAGAATACTGGAGTATTGCAGGATAGGATATGTAAGATAGCTGGATATCCAGAGCAAACTTGTGTGGTTTGTGGATGTTCCAAGTAGTTTTGTATTTCGTGGGAAAGCTCACAAGTGGCGATTTCAAAACCGGATGCGCAGATATTCAGAGATGATTTTGTTATTGTCCATCATGAAAGGACTTATTATTTACCAGAGCTATTAGAAAGGACGTAAGTAAAACAAGAAATAGTAAAAGAATTTTCTCCATTATAATATCATTAAGGGTTGAGTCGTAAGTTTAATGTGCATTTAATATTATTTTGAAGGTACTGGGTCAGATGTTGCCCCTGAAAACTTGAGTCGTGGATGGAGTGCTAATCAAAGTTCATTATAATACTAACCTTCCTTCTTATACAGCTATGTAACGAGAACTGGGTGAAAACAAATATTTTTCCCCCCATAAAAGTTAGTCTTTTATCATTTTTAAAAAGGCAACACCAGAGGTGAAATCTATGACACTCACATAATGGGATTTTTTATATGTACAAATAAATGAAAGAGGGAACCTTATTTCCATGTTTTTATTAACTTGCTTCCTTGTTTGTGTGTGTGTTTGTCCAGTACAAATTTTGCAATCGATTTTTCACTAACTTACCGACTAGCTAGACATTTGAAACTTTTAGAATAGTTCAGAACACGATGACAATTCATTTATTTAATACTTTTATCTATCTTTAAGCAGATTTATACCATGTTTTTATTATTTTCAGTTAATTTTGCTCTGTTGACTGGTGCAGCCATCTATCAGCCGGGACGGGAACGAAAAGTTAAACGCAAGTTAACTTCCAATTAACTTCATTTTCTTCATGTTGATGGGATAATTCATCAAAAAAAATTTTTTTAAGTATTTATTAATACATAGAATTGTCAAGTTTATATCATTCAACAGAAATGGTATATAAAAAGTTCTTTTTATCTTGTAATTATATTAGCGTGTTTTTATGAACTCGCTTTCTTGTTTGTTTGTGTGTGTGTGTGTTTGTCCAGTCCAAATCTTGCAATCGATTTTTAACTAACTTCCCGACTAACTAGACATTTGAAACTTTTAGAATAGCTCAGAACACGATGACAATGCATTAGTTTAATATTTTTAGCCATATTTAAACAGATTTGAATTCAATTTCAGTTAATTTTGTTTTGTAGACTGGTGCAGCCATCTATCGGCCGGGACGGGAACGAAAATTTAAACAAAAGTTAACTTCTAATTAACTTCATTTTCTTCAAGTTATTGGAATAATTCATCAAAAAAATTTTAAAAAGTATTTATTAATACATAGAATTGTCAAGTTTATATGATTCAACAGAAAATTTAAAATCATGATGTATAAAAAGTTATTTTTATCTTGTAATTATTTTTAAATATATCAGGAAATACCTTATTTTTATTATTACTAAATAATCTTACTTTTATAGAAAAATGTGTCCAGTTGTCTGCGTATAAAATCCGGTATTTTATAAAGAATGAAAATGTTTTAAAGAAAACTAAAGATAGCTCAGTAGGCATTGGCAGGCGCCTTAGAAATGCACTATTTGTGTCATTTCTTTTCGACACTTCATCGGAAAAAAATAGACATCATTATGATCTTATAATTCAGATGTTAGCACATTTACTATACGAGGAATACAGCAAAATGCGTGGCGATCGGATATTATTTGCTGAGTCTCCCATAACAAGATCGAAACCTGAGTCTGCTGGGTCCACCGGAGCTGTACGTGGAATATTGTAACGAAATCGAATGGGAGCAAATATATAATTGCAACGAGATATGTTATTTACTGAAGTAAACTGACAGGTCTTTATATTATTTATTATCATTAATTAGTTATATTCCATCCTAATGAGCTCAAATTATGGGTTCACGGTTACTTACTTTTCAAGAACTTTTGAAACCCTGCCAGCGAAAATGAACATCCTGATAGTAAGCTATTACAACGCTATGCAAGAAATAGTGTACCGTAACTAAATACGAAATAATTTGAATTCAAATCCCAATAGATGTCCATTTACTTTAGAGAGTGACGCAAGTCCATAGACTGAATGGTGATCAGATATACTATAAATCTTCCAAACATGCTCAATACACCTGAACACGATTCATTGTCACTGAGTTTCAGCTATTCTTCAAAGTTTGCACTGGGGTAACTACAAAGGCTATTTTCAGTTAATTTTCTCAATTATTTCTGTCTCTATTGACTCCAAACTCGTCATTTCGATCAATTTAATGTCACTTCTGTTCAGCGATAATTAAAAGTTTGAATTCCTTTATTAACTGGAAAGAAAAATCTTTTACCGTTCACCCATTAAATACTTTCAATTACTTACGTTTATGTTATGCATGAATTTAAAAATCATTACTTTTCATTTACTATAATACAAAATGGAACAAAGGAATAGGAAAGAGAAAATTTAGTAGCAACTTTTTCAACCCACAGCATTTGCCTACTGAAGTGAAACGAGTAGATTGAAATATAGTCTCCTAAAAAAGATGGTAATGGTGGACAATCAATTGGTTTGCCTATCATAGATTTTTTTCTATTCATAGCCATGCAGATCCTACATTTTTCACGATATATATGGATATAAGGCATAATTATTTTCCGAATACTATAACCTATACTATAAAGCAAGGGTTTTTTAGAGTGATGTATTCAATGTTTTTCAAACAATATCATTGAAATAAAATATTCTATGACAAAATGGAGAATTTAATGGGCACAGCCTATTACCTATTTAGAAAAGACTGGATGACATGAACTTTATGGGAGAGAAGGGGCGCCGAGATATTAAATAATGTATGCATTAAATAATCTGATTAAGGATGATTTATTTAAACCAATTTGTCATCTTTGCAGAATTTCTTACTTTCGAGAAAAAGATTTCTCGACTAAAATTTCGTCCTGCAATTAAAACTGGAAAAAAAAATTCCCATAATTTCCGCGACAAACTGCGATATTTTTGGCTTTGCATCTTGGGGGAAAACTCCGTTATAGAGGATTCCATTCAAATTTTCTCTCGAGAATGTGGCCACAGGAAACTTTCGACGAGGTGCTTTCCCTTTAAGCATAAAACAAATTATAATTTTCGTAATATCTGAACCAATTGGAGAAATAAAAAAAAGTAAGAATATTAAAAAAATAAATATTTTTCAACTATTTGTTTCCAAGCTATTCAATATTTAGGTTTATACATTGAATAATATCTCTGTAGTTTGTGACGAAGAACCCAAATTCTTTACTGACATCGTACACGTACATATAGATATTTTTGGCTAATGCGTAGGCACTTGTCCCGAGACAATAGCACAGAACTACGGAAATGGTTTACTACTTTTTACATGGAACCGCCCTACGGGTGAGTCAGCATGGATCCTTTCGTGCCCCTTCCAATTTAATCGAGGGGTGACATCTGGGAGAGCTCACACCTTCCCCAAACCGACTGACGTCGTGGAGGGACTCATCGGAATGTCTACGAACTGAACGTGTCCCTATAAGCATAAACTAGGAGGTATTAAATGGCATTTGTCGGTATTATTACCGAGCACCTCAAGTCCGAGCCCCATACTTAGACATGTTGTTGTTGTTGTAGCTGATGCCCCTTGACCGACATGTAACGTCAGGTCAAGTCCCGAAGGCTATGGGCGATAAAGGTGCGGCTCCGGTTTTTAATAGCACCGCAAGGGTCGGAGTCCGACTTGGCTAAATGACCGGTCCCGTAATTTTGAACCGAGCCAAGTGACGAGACCGGAACACTTGACCCCGCACCTCCAGAGGTAAATTTGAGAACATGGAGGACATTGTAGCCACGCCCTATTTTACGTGCCCCAGCCACCATTAGTGAACACGGCGGTAGATTTGCGGCGACGAGCCTCGAACCAGGGACGTTCAGATCACTGGCCCGCTGCTCTTGCCAACCGGGCTACCGCGCCCACTTAGACATGTATATGCGTATATGCATACACGCCCATTTCTCTTTTCAAACATATGACGGAATTTACTGAGAAATCTTGTTTTAGGTGACATCGAAATGTGTGTTAAAAACTAACTAAATAATCGATTGTTAGCGGGAAAAATACAAAGCATGACATGCAAGGAATATAAAGAGATTAGTTGAGCGTACAGACGTCATGGTGTTTTTCACAAAGTGTTAACGGGGTGTGTTTTATGATGGCGAGTCCTTTTGTGAACTCAGGCAAAACAAGAACGCATCGAAAATTTCTCCTCTCGTCCCGTCTAGTGATTAATTATTTCTTCAGCTAGCAAGTCGTGTTCGTCGCATTATTATTCCGATAATTTTATTGTTTCGGCCTTAAATAAATAATATTCGGCTCGTCGCCATTCCTTATTTTTCGAAAGAGACGCCATTTGTCACATTTCCGCCGCATTTGTCTCCTCATCATTCACGACGCTGAGGAATTAACAAAAAAGTCCCGCCGTGTTAGTGCTACGCGCCCATTAATCAACCACCCCCAAAAGCAAGATGTAATGGATATTTCGAAAAAAACAGGCTATGTTCTCCACCCGCCCACAATCTACAAAGGAAAAAAAATCGACAGTGGATTTTTTGTGAATTCGTTTTTTTTTTCAGTCATAAGATTAAAACACTCATTAACTCGAGTGGAACATGAAGTTCTATGTTTGCGAATCAGATAAAATGTTTTCCCGGGACCTATTAGCTCTTATTTTGGCATCACCGTTTGCCTGTTTTGCTAATAACATAGATTCCAGAATAAATTTTCCTGTAACACTTCGTTTCTTAACCTGTTGTCCATGGACCCCTTAAGCGACCGTGGATCCCTTCCAGGAGATATTCCTGGACTGGAGGAACTCGCTCATCAGGCAAAAGAGAAATGGATGTATGCGTTCAGTTTGAAAATGTTTAAGAAACCACATAGTAACCCATGAATGAGAATTCAGTCAGATATACACTTGTTGAGTGTTTTGCAAAGCTTTACTGTCACAATAATTCCTCCTAGTTTTAATTGAATTCTTTTCGTATACAGTAATATCCCGACTCAGCGCTCTGAGACCCGCGACCTACCGCAATTCAAAAAGGGTTAGAGAATATATATGTACTCAATTTCACGCTACAAGTGCCTCCGCATTGGTTTAATAAATAAATAAATAAATAATAGTAATAATAAAAGCAGTTCACGCGAACACGACAAAGCAGGGAATAAAAAAATGTTAGTCTGCTATGAAGAAATTCTTCGCCAAAAGAAAAGACGTCAATACGGCAGACTACTTTATTGGATTTTTCAAAACCATCAACATAATGTTTTTAATAGCTTGTTCAGATGCATAACATTAATATTTAAAACAATATTTTAATTTTAATTCAATATTTTCTCCCTGAACTGGTGCTTTTGTAATTTCTTTGTCCCAATTAGATCAAATTTATACGTGTTTATATGCAAAGTTGTACCCCGACTTACGCGATATTTCGTCGGTCGAATCTATTGCGTAACTTCGGGGTATTAATGTATAAGCGGTGTGGATGAACAATTTCTCTTTGTGTATAATGTATACTGCAATTCTGTTTTCATGAATAGCTGTAATATATAAGTGAGTAGAGTGCATTCTTTGTAAAATTTGACAAAACTGAACGCATTCATTTTAGTGCTGAGTCTTTGCACTCTGCGATAACCAGAAGGAGGGGTCCATGACTTTCACCCGATTATCAGGTGGGTCTACGATACTAAGAAGTTTAAGAACCAATGCTCTACTACAGTGTTTCCCAACCTGTGGGTCGCGACCCCCAGGGGATCACGAATTGTTTTCTGGGGGGGGGGTAACTATGTTTTTATACAATTAACAATTTTTTTAACGAATTTAAACAAAAAAATTGTCATTATTTATTAACCATGAAACTGTCAGGCATTGATGTTTTTGAAAGTTAAAAGTCCCATTAAAATCGCAAACCTAGTTCGTTAGAAATCTATCGCCTTTATTAGGTAGTAAAATAGAATCGCAGTTGCTTAGTACGTATAGTCCTCAAATTCTAAACGTCAATATGTTTTCAGTCTTTACTGCCAATTTTTGGATTACTATTGTAATTTCTCTAACGTAATAAAGCAATTTATTTTGATAAGAGGTTTTCAATATTTATTGTTAAATAAATCTAAATCAAGGCGGAGGTGATTTTTTTTTTTTTGGGGGGGGGGATCTGTTCTGTTTTATTCTTGTTTTTACGCTCCACTGACTGAGGGATAAACATTTCTCCATGTTCTCCATTTCTTACAGATTTCATTTTTGTTTAAATTGAGCATTTAGTTGTAATTTAAGTTATGGGAAATGCTTTTTAGTCTTTTTGTTTGTGTTTTAAATGACCTTTTAATGAATAATGCAGGAGGGGTTGAGGGGGTCGCATGATGCGGGGAAACCATTGAAGGGAGTCGCGACTCGAAAAAGGTTGGGAAACACTGCTCTAGCAGGACGGCGAGTGTCGGCACGCTCTGTCGCTTTTGCTCGCATTCATAGAAATTGAGTTCGGAAGAAAATGAAATTTTCGATTCCGATTTTCTGCACCCGCTCCGTTCATATGCTGCACAATTTTAACGCATTGTTAACCGGCAATCTATATATTTAAGTTGCTAAGCCGACTTTTTGGGCAGTCTCTGAGAGAAAACTGCTGCATCCATTTGCTTCATTTTGGTCTTAAACAAAAGATTGTAATCTATAGATTTTGTCAAATTTGGTTTTTGTAACCACAATTTCTATTATTCACTGATGGCCGAATGGCTAGGGCGCTGGTTTCCGGTACCAGAGTCTGTGGGTTCGAATCCCACTCTTAGCATAGACTTTTGCATCCGTTCGGAATCGGCTTTAAGCAGTCGGTCCCGGTCTAATTATCCGTCGTGTAGCAAAAAATGACCGTAGCGCTCCAAACGTATTTTTCAGCGGTAATTTAAAATGAAAAATGGATTTTTGCGCATGCTCAGTGGCATGTTTAAATGATAAACACGTTTATTCCGAAGAGTCTCTCTAGATCTCTCTCTGCCATTTTTATTTTTATGATAATTATGTTTGTGTAATATAAGATTAAACTTGATGGAAATCGTTTATTTCGCGCTGTTCAATTAGCGATAATTTATAATTTTTAAAAAAATTGCTTTCTGCGCATGCCCAGTGACATTTTTAAATTTGGCTTTAAATACTTAAGCACGAGGCCACTTAAACACATTAATTTTTTTCTGCGCAATATTATGATTTTCAGCATTTGGCAATGATGTGTTAAGTATAAATTGTATATTAGTACATTTATTTACTATCTAGCTGTCATGTTTCGACGGGTACCAACTAGTTTTATTAAAGTACAACGTTTTTATTTTATGATATCTGTTTTCTTTATATGGGAGTCTAAGATTCGCAGTTTGTATGAAAAAAATGAGAGGATTTTCCTGAAACTCATTGAGGTCATAGTAAATTCGAAATGATTACGGCTACCTCTGCTTTCGCATATCAGTGCATGTCAAACTGACCAGCGCTGCGTAGCAATACCTGCAAACTCAGCCGAGGGTTTATTTGCCCTGTTAGGTCAATGAATAGTATAGGCCTGGACGCTGAATAGACAGTACAGATCTGCCGACCAATTTGGGCAACACCTACCTTTACTATGGGGCCTTCCCATACTAAAGGTAGTTTTCAAGTAAAGTAATGTTCAGTAGATCAAATATTTTTCCATTACGACTTTCCATTATTCTAAACTGTCTTCAATATTTGCGTGTAACACGAATTAATTCGGCACTTGTCGACAATGTGTTAAAAGAAAGAAATCTTTAATAGTTATTCATACTAAAATATTTTTTCAAAAATATAAGTAATAGCGACAGCATTTTTCCGCCTACAGAGGATCCTCCATACGACAAGCTTCCGCATAAAGAAATCTGATATTGACTGAAGATTCTTGAATATCACAGTGCGCAGTAGTACGAGTACCATACCAATAATACGAAGGGAATTTCTGTGAAACAATTTCTTTGACAGCGAATTAAATTTTTTAATACAGAACATACGTTAGAGAGGATTATTATTTAAAAAATTTGTTACACATTAGCACCTTTGTAAACGGGTTATTCTTGCACATCTTGACCTATGTACTATCGGGTTATTTTCGGAGAATTCATGAAGTACGAAAGACGCCTTTGAAAGTGACGAATATATTTTAAAGGGGACATCGGAAAGGAATAAAATTTTTAGGTTCAAACTCATCGTGGTCAGCCATTTTGATGTGTTGCCATCCCATAAAAAATGTTTTAATTCAACCTAGAATGCTACAAAATAATTGTAAAAAAGTCAATAACCCCGTTTTAGGTCCCGACTCCCGGAATACGCACGGACAAAGTCCAAACGGGACTCTTATTGCTCCGAGATAGCGTGGTAAAAGTTAGCACAGACGATTTTGTTGTCCATATATACAGTTTTACTTACAGATATGCTAATACATACATATATACATATGGAATAAGCCACAATACACGCAGTGAAAGTACGAAGGTCCATTTAAGCTTACGAATAAAACTGAATGAAACCTACGAAATGGGCGATCAGTCTCTCGTCTGCTAAAATGGCTCAATGGAATGCATGCATAAAAGAGCGGTTTTCAGTAATCGGTGCGGTTGACAACGGGTCTTTTGCCCTTCTTACAAGACACCGCATTGAAGCTTTTTACAAATGAAACCAAAAATAATTTTTTTAATCTGTATTTTGACATTGTGTTGTTATGAGAATTTCCAATAGCCATATCTCGATGGTAAACGTAAGGCGTTTACATGGAACGCACCCACTGTTTTTATTCTCTTCCAGTCATAACGAGAGGTATTACTCAGTGGACCCTACTTGTGTAAAGTCTCAGGCTCAGAATTTTTCCACAACCTCAATGAAAAGACTTCAAGTATTCTTTCTGCGATACATCAATGATATAAATTTCGTTAACCCTTTCAGACTGTCTCGGCGGAGGAAGGAAATAATTCCAACCTTCTTTGGAAGCCAATGTCAGCGCTCATATTTAATATGCTGTATAAATAGAGCTTAACGTGCAAAGCGATTTTACGGAGGTTTACCCATCCACTTTGAAAATGCGGGAAACAAAGAATCGCCGCCTGCCTTCGTGACACCCGGGGGTTACAAAAATGGGTATCTTTTGTTGTTTTCCCCTCCGGCACGAAATATAATTAAAACAATTCAACGAAGAGAGAAGAATGGATTTCATCAGTTCACGAAAAAGAAAATTATATTGTTGCTTTTAGTAAAAAAAAAATGTGTTTCGATTATTTAAAAAAAAAATTTAATACAAAACATGATTTTATTTGTGTTTTTATCTCTATATTTTTATAATAATAGATTGATAATGAAAACACTTTTGATATTTATAATGAAATATTTTCTTATTATATGGAAAGCAAATGTTTTTTTTTGTCGTAAACTACTGCGATATTTTTTCTTGGCGAAATTCAAAATCATTTGCTTATAGAAAAATAAGCACGTTTCAGAAATATGTTTCGCCTGATCCATGCTTTAACCGAATTTTTTGTCGTGAAATTTTGTTTAAGAATGTTTACCTAGGGAAAAGTGGGGAAAGTTCTCGTGTGTGGGTCTATCGCAAGAGGTTCTATTGTGCAAAATGGAAACAAAGTTTTAGTCCAAAGCCATGAAAACATGCTTGGACATATTTTTTAAATCCATATACATATCATTAGGGTCAGCGAACTTTTATTAGATGACTAGCTGAATACCCGTGCTTCGCTACGGTATAAATTCAAATTAAATACAATGGTCAATGTATGCAATTAAGGCCAAAAAAAAAATATATATATATATATAAAAATACGTAGCGGATATTTTTATAGACAAAATAATGTACAAGAAAATATTCAAATTAAATACAACAGTCAATGTATGCAATTAATTTGTATGTTTAATATACATAAAACCGACTAATTTGAATTAAATTACTTAAAAACTTCCATTTCAATCAGTCTAGTGGTTAAATTTTACCTTTTACCGTATTTTAATTTTTTTTGTGAATTTATTTCGTTGTTATGCACGTGACACAAATTAATTTAAAAGAATAAACAAAAAAAACCACGTGATCTGTATTTAACAAATGAAATTCTAAAAATTAATCTATAAAATTCACCAAAAATTAGAAAATGGAGGTAAATATTCGAAAAGGATTTCATTTTAAAGTAATTTTTAGGATCTTTCTCGTGATATAAATTTTATAACCCACGGATTATTATTTTAAATGCAAACTTTAAAGAATGCTACTAAAACAACTTAAAATTTTTATTTTAAAAAAATCTATGAAGAATTTTTCAAAAATCTCTCTTAGTGCACCCCTACACTATAAGAAGAATCGCCATCAAAATTTCAGCTCTTTAGGTCCAGCGGTTTGGTCTCTGCGTTATATGTCAGTCAGTCAATCAGTCAGTCAGTTACGGAACTGTTTTATATATAGAGATTTATGGGTGTTAGATATATACTAATACAGTCGACGCATCTAATCGAAAAGTTCTTTAAAAAATAGCAGCAACTGAGCAATAAATTATTTTCTTTGATCATAAGGTACAATATTTTGAGTGACGTCCACCTCACCCTTAAACGAATTCCTGCGACCTGTATTTCTCATAATCTGTACGATAGGCCTTTTAAAAATTGAATATAAAAAAAATTTAAATACATTAAAAAAACTCACAGGCAGTAGAAACACCGCTGTACTCAGCAAATGTTCCATTTATTTGCATTCCATTAACGTCATTTAAAGATCTCAATGGTCTTAATTAAATGTAATCGAAACTGTTTGCCATTTCGTCAACATAGTGAGAAACAAAACAATGTCTCATTCTAAAACTGACACTATCAAACAATGGTATATGTTAAGTTTTGTGACATCATAAACCCCCTGCTAACGACAAAACGTAAGGCTTTGTACAACTAGTAATGGACTGGTTGCTATCAACTCGAACCACACATTGAAATTTTAAAAATAAAATGAAATAACTGGATTTTGCTAAGTTAATAAACAGCATCCGATTTCATGTTTATAGGCCCCATTCCATATGAATTTAAGGGTATATTTTAATCGCTTTTTCTTTAGTTTAAAATTATATCGAAAACAGACCTCCCGCTAGCGCATTGGTTCTTGAACTTTTCAATGGCTTTGGCCCCTTTGATGGTCTGTTTAAAGCTATGAACCTTGTAAGGACTTCGGCTTAATAAAATGACTGCTAGCATTTTGTATTTTATGCTTTAATTGTATTTCTTGATTAAATACAGGCTGTTTACGAATTTACAAAATAAAAAAAATTAAATTCGTGGGTTCACACAACATCGACGAGGAAGGTCAGACTTGAGCTGTCGCTTTGCCCATTCAAGTCTTTCTAGGTCCAGCAGAATCTTGTCTCGACTTCAGCTCTACTTAATTCCCAATCCATCTCTAACTAACTCTGACTAACTACTACCAACTTCACCGACGTTCGACGACTTTATATACCTCTTTATATTCGCTGCACTTTCTCAACAGGTCTGGGAAACGCCTTCTTTCTTTGTCCAGTTACATTCCCAGCTGATTAGGCGTCTCCGGTCTGCAGATCTCCTTTGTATCTGACTCACTGTTCCGCTTTAGCGCTTCCAGACTTAAGGTCGCGAGGCGATAGGTTGTCTACGTTGGTGTCAACACAGGTAGTTTTAATCCATTAAGTGCATAAACCGTGAGTTGCGTGGTCTTCCTGGAATTTTCACATGCGATGACAATCGTTATTGTACGGGAGTCGTTACAACCCCCTCCCTCTGATCATCACAGACTCAACCTTAAAAATAATCCGCTTAGTAAAGTTTTACGCGACTCACCAATAATAGATATTGATGAACACAGAATTGCAATATTTACAATATACCGGAAAATATCTCTCCTTCGTCACATAATGCTTTAATTATGGAAAAAATGAACACAAATATTGTAGAGAAATAATTGTCACAGTTACACTTTATAAAATACTTTACCGAATGACTATTGCACTGTTGAATTCATATTCAAAGGCTACTACGTATTCGTTTTTTTTTTAAATTTTCAAAGCATGCATTTTTAAGGCATGCATTCTTTTTAGTTTCAAGTAAAAATACTTCAAATGTGTGTTTTTCCGCATAAGCGAGTTCGTAGAATAAAAGTATCTCCCCTCCCCCCCCCCTCCCTGAATTTCATTCACAGACCTCCAGGAGTCCCATGGTTTACAGGTTAAGAAACCACGCATGAGCGTATTTAAGTATTAAGTATTTTAAGTATTATTAAGTATTTTATGTATTATTAAGTATTTTAAGTATTATTAAGTATTTTAAGTATTAATAAGTATCCAATTTCTCAATTTACTAAGGTATTAAAATATTAATTGCAATATGCAAAATACAATTTGTTGAGCCCGTTCAAATTATGAGTATTTCCTGCGATTTATCTCTACACGTTTTCAGGATAGTTCATGGAAAAACAACAGACTGTAACTAAAATTCTATTAACGTAATTTGTAATAATTCGTCGAAAAATAACTCTTTCGTGCCGTTCAATACTCTCTGGCTTAATCGAGTATGCCAGCAGAGTACATAAATAATGGAAGCAGAGACTCGCCGTATCTGAAGAGCACTTGCACACCACGAAAGACGAAAAATCTTAGAAACGCTCAGCAGCGCGGGTGGCTCTGATTATGACTGATAAAACACACTCCCCGCTTGTCATTTACTCGTTACGAAATATTTGCGAATGACAGATACGGAGTTAGATTTTCGCGCCATCCTTTGTTAATAACGCCCCGTTTCCTGCCGGGAGCAAAATTAATTATTTCGGCCCATTTGTCTAGTGTCGGGTCGCAATTGCTGGGCTGTCACAACTCGACGAAATAAGACACCCATTTTAAATTATTAACAAGGAATCGATCGTATGGTATAGAAGAAAGCAGAACATGGAAAGACACGTCCATCACACTGTCAACATCTGATACCTACGTCGTCACATCAACATTTTCTATCACCTGGGTAAACTGGGTCAACAGTCGTTCGTGAGGAAAAATAATGTATGTGGTTTAATTGTACAGCACCAATACGGTAAGGCCATTGGATGACACCCCGTGTGGGAAAATACGCTTTCTCAACTGTTTAATGCATTAAACTTTCACCCCTTTGTTTATACTTTTTAGAGATAATGGACACCCATTTAGACAATATATCTTTTTCGCATAAGAATTGCGCCATCTTAGTTATAATTTTAAAAAACTGTTAATGGCTAACATGTCTAAAATTATGAGGCTAAACAAATTTCATTTTCTCATCACATTAAAGACATTTGTAGAACTCGGATGTATCTACAACGGTTCCCTTTAATGTAGCAGAAATACATCTAGGTATGCTTTTATTCGATATTCATAAATATTTTTTTAACTGAAATAAACGACCCCTTAGAATGGCTATTTCGTACCGACTACTACAAGCTAACAATAAAATCCTTTGATACCCATCGTATTTCTTCAACGAAAGGAAAGCATTATATACATTGCAATAAATGCATTTTATCCAAATCACGGTTATAAAATTTTCGGAATGCTTCATCAAAGTGTTATGACGAAGACAAATTGATTCTGAAATTGTTTATTTCAATGTTGTTCTGGATTACGAAGCCTAATCCTACATATTTATCTGTACCGGAATAAGGCTCTCCAATTTATAAGCAAGCCCTATCAAATTGTTAACCACACGCCAAATTTATTAAAACTTAATTAGGCAGGTAATTAAAGCGGCGCAATGTACACTTCCCAAGGGTATACAGATGAACGAGTTTACAGAATGTTTTGAATTTTTCTCTGCCGTTTCCGGGCAAACTGTTTTAATTTTTCAAGGCAGGAAATCATATTTAAACACCCATACATGCATTATGAAGTAAATAGATACTCTAAAACTCTTTAAAGTATTTGGAAATATTAGAGTATAATTTAAACAATATTAGAGAAAATAAAAGATTAATACGATGACAAATAATTAATACGATGTAACATACCTTGGATTCTAGTCCAACAGGTGGCAGAACAGCTTGTAAAGAAGCATTGAACCGTAGAATTTGCTCTCCTGCGCCCCCGTAAAGTGACTAGAGCTGCCATATATGAATGATCCCGCAACCGTTAAAGCAGATGGATTCAGTTTTTAAATACTGCTCGATGTATCAAGATCATTTATCGTAGTTGAATATATATACGTTGAATATATGAATGGGTATAGATGCTTATGTACTCGTCACCTGTCAGAGGCGTCTCTAGACTTATAGAGGTCCCATATCACGTCAACTGCACACGTCGAATACCATCACAGAGGCTCCACCAGCTTGAAGAGTTAACGGTTCACATGTACGGTCCATGGATACATGAGATTGTCTCCATACCCGTACCCGTCCATCCGAACGATACAATTAGAAACGAGACTCGTCAGACCATGCAACGTATTTCCAGTCATCAACAATCCAATGGAGGTGTTGACGGGCCCAGGCAAGGCTTAAAACTTTGCGTCGTGCAGTCAACAACGGTACACGAGTGGGCCTGAAGCTCTGAAAGCCCATTATCAATGACGGTCGATGAAACAGTTCGTGCACTGATATTTGTTAGTGCCCCAGCAATGAAATCCGCAGCAATTTGAGGAAGTTTTGCACGTGTATCTTGTTTAAGGATTCTCGTTAAAGATTCTTGTTTAACGACTTCCCAGTTCTTCCAAGATCTTTTTTCCGGCCGCATCTCTGTCGGAGATTTGATGTTTTACCGGATATTGATTTTGAATGTACACTCGTGAAATGGTCGCACGCGAAAATCTAAATTGCATCGCTACCTCGGAGACGCTATGTCCCATCCCTGCGCCGACTATAACACCACGTTAAGTTACACAAATCTTGATATCCTGCCATCGTAACAGCAGGAACCGTTCTAACAGCTTCGCCAGTCTTATATGGGCGCTGCGGAGAGCGTCGAGTTTCACTGGTTGCATATCTCCGTTATCTGCATACGCACTCATATATATATATATATATATATATAACTTAAAAACATAATAGTATGGCAATAATACTGAATATTACGGTAGCTTGGAAACTTCAGCACTCCCCTTCATGAGTGTTAAGGACAAGCTTAATATAGACTCATTGCACCCGTGCGTGTCACTGGACTGTCCGCTTCTTACCGTCATGTGACCATACTCACCAGAATAATCTCCAGTTGGAAATACCTATGATTTCGACGCATGTTATGGGAAGAAAATGATTCGTCAAAATGAAAATATTTACTAAAAAGGGAAATAGAGGGCACTACTGACTGGTCGCAATGCCAGATCTCTCGATTCCACGTACCGGTACCGTTCGTCCATCACCGGTAGCATGGAGTTTGTGGTTGCATCGTCAACTGTGGAAGCTCAAAGAGCTGTCATAAGATTTCTTTTTGCAAAAGGAAAGAAAGTTTGACAGATCCATTTGGAGATGGAAGTTTACAGAAAAGACTGCATTGACCATACCAATGTAGGAAGGTGGTGTAAAATGTTTCAAGATGGGCGAACGAGTTTTATCGATGAAGTCTGATCTCAGAGGCCAGTGTCTTTTTCAACCTGTTCAATTGTTGAATAAATCGACAACGTAATACGACAGAACTGTCTAACGAAGGTGAATTAAATAAAAGAACGTTGCAACATTTCTTATAGATCTGTCTGGGACCATTGTTCACGAGAAGCTAAGGTACGGGAAAGTTTGTTCTTACTGGGTACCAAAACAACTGTCGGAACAGCACACTAGATGCAAAATGCCTTGCATTCTGACACATTTGCAGAGGTACCACGAGGAAGTTAATGAGTTTTGGCGAGTATTATCACGAGAGATGAAACCTGGGCCTTACACATGACACCGGAGTCAAAACCTGCGAGCATAATGTGACAAAATCCATCTTCTCCTTCCCGAACAAAATTCAAAGTTTCGCCTTCCACTCGGAAATTGATGCTCACTGTCTTTTGGAACATGAAAGGTGTGCTACTGCCAGAGTTTCTGCCCCGTGGGGGTACTTTAAATTCTGCAACTTACTGTGCATACGCTGACTAAACAGCGACGTCCCATTCGCTACAAGCACATTGCGACAAATCAACACATTCGACTGCTGCACGGCAACGCTCGTCCGCGTCCGAATGTTTCTCGTCCAGTTTGTGAAAAATTGCAGGGATACGGTTGGAAAGTTTTGGAGAACCCACCATACAGCCCGGACCTGGCACCCTCCGTTTCCCATCTGTTTGGACCCATGAAGAAGTTCCTTGGCGGTAAGATGTTTGACTCTGACGACGAACTCAAACGGGCCATGCGAAGGTGGCTCTTCTCGCAGTCGACGGAGTTCTATGAGACCGGCATTTTCAAACTGATCCATCGTTGGGACAAATGCCGCAACATGCATGGAAATTAGTTGGAAAAGTAATAAATGGGTAATACTTTCATTTGTGTTTTATATTGTCAATTATTGCTTTATTATTATTATTATTTTACATTATGTGCGTTACTTATTGATACGCACTCGTATATATTTTTTACCATGTTTTTATTAATTCGTTTTCCTGGTTGTTTGTGTGTTTGTGTGTTTGTCCCGTACAAATCTTGCAAGCCCTTTTTAGCTAACTTCCCGACTACCTAGACATTTGAAACTTTTGGAATAGCTCAGAACACTATGACAATGCATTCCTTTAATACTTTTAGCCATCTTTAAGAAGATTTTTACCATGTTTTTATTATTTTCAGTTAATTTTATTTTGTAGTCTGGTGCAGCCATCTTTTGGCCGGGTCAGGAACGAAAAGTTAAACGCAAGTTAACTTCCAATTAACTTCATTTTCTTTCAAGTTGATGGGATAATTCATCAAAAAATTTTAAAAAAGTGTTTATTAATACATAAAATTTTCAGGTTTATATGATTTAACAGAAAATTTAAAAACATGGTGTATAAAAAGCTATTTTTATCTTGCCGTTATTATCTTTATTATGTATGAAATTGAAAATATCTTTTTACACCTAGCAAAATACAAACTATTATTTCCTTAAAATCCTCCCATAAATTTGAGGTGCGTCTTATGATCCGAAATATACGGTAAGTATATTTAAAGCAAATAAAATCACACAAGGTTGCGAGATATTAATTGTTCTGCAACTGAGGGACAGTTATAAGAGTTCCATTTAAAAAAAAAATCGGTGCTGAACTTGTAAAAAAAAAAAAAGATCACAGCGGTCCATTTATATGCTTTAAGAGTCCTCCATGATTGACAATAATTATACAAGCTTCTATTTTCCCCACGGCTAGACTTTCCAAACTCCCTTTATTCCACTGGCACTGCCCTATTTTTAATGTTGTCCGGAATTTTTAATGTGTCTGCGATATTTAAGAATGCACGGTCATTTATTATTTTAGTATTGAGAGAAAAACTTTGTTGACTTTTCGTAGAAAGAGTATTTTCTCCAATAGAAAGTCAGTGGACTGGAGAAAGAAATAAGCTAGAAACTGTAACCGAAAAGTTCGAGACTACACATAATTTTGAAATGACTTGCCGAGGATTTTAGCAGGTTCCTCAAAAACGATGATAAATAGGTATTAAAAGATATGGGTGACTCAGATAAATAGAGAGATCAAAATCTACAAATTGCCATTAATTGTTATTTATTGGTAAGATTTCTGAGTAAGAAGAAATATTTATTTTATAATATTAATCCTTTAAGAAGAAATATTGTTTCTTTTGAAAAAATTAGTATAATAAGCATTATTTTCAATGATCTCTGTTGATTCATTTTTCTGCACGTTAAAAAAACATTTTAAATGGGTCTGGGATTGCGAACGTAATGTTCGGGATTTTTCGCCCACGACTTCTAGTTTTTATCAATTTATCATGGCAACTCCTTGTCACAAAATAAGCTCTCAATGACATGAACACCATGCAATAATACTCACCTATTTTCTCTCGACCTTTTTCATTGATATGAAATCTCTTCGTTGAAAATTATTTCATTTTGCAGCTGGAAGTAATGTGATGGCAAAAAAGCCGTAGGAAGTAGCTTCCATTGGGGGCAGAGAATCCACGGAATTGTTGAATTTTCACCTCAATTTTATAGTCTCTAAGTCATGCTTAGTTTAGAGAAAAAGCATGAAAAATAGGGCAAACGTTCAAAGGAATAAGTTTAAAAATTATGAATTCCCACTCGAGAATAATGGAGTCTCATCTTTTCTTTTAAGTAAAACGCATTCGACAATTACAATCCATATCCTGTTTATTAAAATATGACCTGTAAATTTAGAGTCTATTTGTCAAACGTAGTTTTGAATAAAGAGGAATGTGTTTATTTGGTGAAAAAGCTAAGTATTTTTTATGATTATAATTATCTGGATGCTCGCGGGTGTAACAATTTTTGGATATTTTTATTTAAATTTTATGTAAAGAAAATTATAACTGTTAAAAAATGGAACACACGGCTTAAAAAGCTATAGAAAGCATTTATCGACTTTCGGGATATTGGGTATTTGTGGGAAATTTTGAATTGAATTTTGTTTGGGATATTAAAGAGGGTATCAGAAAGTTACAAAAATTCCATTATCGGGGAGATACGAGGCACTGGAAGTAATCCCAATTTATTGTCCCAATTTAAAGTCTCAATTTATTGTTCACGCAGTATTTATTGATTTAGGATAGAATGAATATTTTTACTCTGCGGTTACTTCAAAGAAACGAACTTACGGCATATTTGTTCATATTATACATTCAAATTTAAACAATGTTTAAAATGAAGAACATCGGAAATGATTAAAATAGGTTATACAAAAGTGAAGAAATTGGGAGATTTATTGATCCTATTTTCAGTTTACAAATGCCCCGCACGTGCACGTTTTGGTACAAAAGGATATTTATCAACACATTTTATCATTCAAGATTTTTAAAGCACTAAAAAGATTTAGACATAAATGAACGAGTCATGCACGACATTCTAAAATGTGGTTTAATTCCTCGAACCACTTCCCATTAGAGTTATCCAAATATTTCTGGCTGGAATAAACTCAGTGATCAAGAACTGAAATTTATCGTCAGGCCACACAGAGGGGAATGACCCCATCACGCAGAGTCCCTTAAAAGCGTGAATAAATTCGTATTCATTCCATTTAACGCGTTTTTTCTGACTTTTTTGAGGCAGAATTGGAAAGCCTCATATCTGTACAGGCCTAAGTGTTCCGAAAGTGAACGGACAGTCTGTTATCCGATGCGATATAAACGGGCTGCCAATAAAACATGACAAATTCTGAATTTTGAAGCGATGAGAATGGAGCACAATTGTAGGCTTAGGAGAGCTGCCGATGAAGCACTTTTCTTTCTTTCTAAACTACTGGTTCTGAACATTTCCAGTGCCTTGGACACTTTTGATAATCTCATTAAAACGATGGACCCCTAATTCGACTAATAAATACTGCTATAACCAATCGTTTAAAACAAAAAAGTTGGAAATGCAGTACAGAAACATATAGTTCTAAAACATATCCAATTATATCTGTATTCTAAGGTAGGAAGGATAGGCATAACAACAAATGCATGATTTAATAATGTTGACCCGGTGGGAGCCATGTGTTCAAATCTTCGGATTAAAGTTCAAGAAATAAAAACAACGGCTGCAAATAATCATTTGGCTTGACGACACAAAGACAAGGTACTTTATTTTCACACATATCCGTAGATAGAAATCAGAAGAGCATCGCAATGATCATCTTAGCACGAAGCTAAATAGAACCCAACCGTCTTATATCGAATCAAAACTAACTCTGCTGAAAGACAAAACATTACTATAAGTTGCCAATCTAGGAATACAAAACTATTCAAAATACGATTAGATTTGGCTGACATCTAGGGGCGAAAGAATAAACTAAATACTTTCAAACAAATGTATTTATACTTTAAAGGCGTATTTTTGACCGAATGACGACTTCACAGATGTGTGTCTTATTGAATTCATATTTAAAGATTGCTACCTAGTTCATGGAATTTTCAAATTGAGAGCATGCATCCTTTTTATTTTCCAATAAAGACTCGAAATGTGTGTTTTTCTGCACAAGCGAATTTTTGGTCTAGAATTCTCTTCCGAATCGGCGAAAACCCTGATATTTATTCAAGAACTCCCAAGAGGTCCATGGACCACAGGATAAGAAACCGTAATCTAAACAATTACCTCAGAACAACAGAATCTTTCAATATCTCTGCATTGGCATCAAAATAAATGTTTTATGGAAAAAAAAATATTCCCTTATTAAAGTACAAGCAAATTTTGCCAAGTCTTTCCCCCCTGCCTCAAATATTTAACAAACAACAGGCTTGTATTTTGGAGATATAACGAATTTCATTTGTTGTTACCACTACAGAACTGATTAATCTCTCAAAAAATTAATAAAAATTATATGGACACATTATTATCGCCGTCATTATCTGAAAGCCAAGTGACAAATCTGCATCCTTAAAATTATCACCTTTGGTTCTTCCTCGTAAATATGTATCCATTTTCAACGAGGACATTGGAAACGTTGTTATTTTTGTTTAGCTTTTATTCGTATGGAACTGAGTAGCAATGAGTCAAGTAATCAAAGGACTAACGGAAAAGTCTTTTTCTTCAAAACAGACATTGATTGCCTTCGGTGCCAGATGATTCCCTGTGCATCTTTTATCCCCCTGTGAATTCATAGCCTTTCATCTTTCTTAGCTGCACATAGACATGCGCATAGAACGTGGTCAACATAATGTAAACCAGTGATTCTCGAATTTTTCATATCTTGAGCCCCCAGGCCTAAAAAACTTAAGCATGGTTAGTAAAATACATTCTACACATATGCGTCCCCAGGGTGGAGCGCTAAGCCCTCCCCCAAGGTTGAGAATCACTGATGTAATCACATTTGAACTATCTCTGATCTACACGGAATTGAATACAAATGATTAGATCAAAGATTCAGGACAGACACGTGACCTATCTTATATTCTGGAAGCATTCATATCAGTTTTAAGTAAATCAATTTAAGTAATTCATTGTTGAAGAAAATTCGCGCTCGATATTTCCATTTTAACTCAGCTGCTAGCTATTTTTATCGATTCCTCCTCCAGATCACTACGAGTCGTTCGAAAGACACCGACCCAGCATTTACTTTAAAATTCTCCACACAGTTAAACTTTGAAGCGGAAAATTAATTACTTGGAAACTGCTAGGAGCTGATTTGTGCTGTTCCGAATAATCCAGACAAGCTTCACCTCATTTCATCGGGCCCTTTTAATCTCACCAAAGTTAATGGTACTCGAACTGACAACCCATAAACAGAGGGGCAGCAAAAATATCCGAGAGCGGTTCTTACAAAACCCGGGCGTTAAGTGGTTTGTCAATCCACGACGCGAGTCGACGGCATGCTTAATTAACGAGCCGAAATGGAAAAAAAAGGAAGACTCCGTCTTCCTGAACGGGATATTAAAACTCCTTACACCCTTTCACTGAATAATCGATATTATAAATGCTTTGAGAAGGTATGGAATCAATTTAAATGCTTGTTGGAGGAAGGAAAGGGCATATATTATGGTGCCCGGAATAAAGGACTTAAGTCAAAAACAGTGATTTCAATATACTACGTCATTGGGTTTTATACCAATCGCAGAGCAATAATTTTGACTTGAGTCTTTTGTACACAAAATTACATTTTGTATACAAAATGTACTGTTGTATACCAAATTGATAAACTTCAGTCAAAAGGCTTTTGTTTCTTTTTAATCAATACAACAAATACGTATCCAAAAATCGCTTTTTTTTACTTAAGCCCTTTAAACCGGGCACCATATATATATATATATATATATATATATGTGTGTGTGTGTGTCAGTCATGAAACCATACACACTAAGTCAGCGCTGGTACCTTTCTCAAACTTAAACAACATTTCGTTTCTCACAGTTCAGGTGTTGTCTCAAACCAATATGTTAATAAAAGTATTTTGAGATCTCTAGAGCGCAATTCCTTTAACCCTGGAGAACTCATAACGAGAGAGACACTTAGGTCCATGGATCATGAATACGCTGTGGGGGTGTGTATTGGTATTCAAATAACCTTCAAAAGACGGACTACTCTGACACAGTAATGAATTGAAGTTTATAATTAGAAGAAAATAGCCGAAGTGTCCGGAATTTTCTTTGTAGCGACAATTTTAATAACAGGAAAACATTTCTGGGAACTTTAGATGAGGAAAAAAGTAAAATAATGAAACGCTTCAAGATTACGGAATCAGCCCCACTTCAAAAATCTTTTCCAATAAAACATTTCTCGTTAATCAAGGGTTATGACGACATCTCCGATTTTATAATCTCGGTGCGGCCTCTAAATTCGAAGTCTGTTTTTTTTTTCAGAAACTAAAATTCCATATCGTGCGAAATTTCTTCAATAACGTAAGATATTGGAGAAATTTCACACTTTTTTCTCCTTTTTTATCGCTCCATTAGTTCGCTAATTTCCCTAGGGATCTCATTAAGGTCTGCCTTTTGTGGCCGATAAACTGATGACGGTTGTTTTGTTTGTGGTCAACGAGAGGGATTTTCTTCTGTGAAACGCGTTATCTTGCGGGGGACGTTGTGTTTTACAAACATGGACGGGACAACGTTTTCATTTTGATTCTATTTTTCATCAGAATCAAATGCTGTTATGTATAAAAGAGGTAATATTTTGTCCCAAATAGAATATTCTAGTCCCTAATTGCAAATTTTCATTGAAGACTAACCGTATGCTTGAGGTTGATTATATTATCAGTATTAACTAACGAATACCTCGATTGAAATACTTCATTGAGCGATTTTATGTTGCACAACAAACGTTACTTTTTTAATTTGCCGAAAACATGAAAAAATGACATTTCAACATCTGTCATAATATCACAGAAATGTGTCTATGTGTATGTATGCATGTATATACCTGCATACACACACACATTATGTATAACTCATAGGTGTTAACATAATTTAGCGATCATGATCCAGCATTCAATACGGGTTTGAGACTTTTTGTCCGGGGGAGGGGTTTTAAACGCATTTTATCACCTAAAATTACGTACCCCCTAATTTAACCCATCAAATTTTTAATTTTCTAAATAGATCTCCTAGTGAACACTTATTTCCTAACAGGAACTTCCTTGCAAAATTTCAGCTTCCTAGGACTAATAGTTCCAGTGATATAGTGAATGAGAGAGTGGTATTTGGCTTATATATATATATATATATATATATATATATATATATATATATATATATATATATATATATATATTTACGTAGTCTCTAGTTACGAATATAGATTTATTTTTTTATATCTTATATGAGTCCTATGAAAACACTTTATCAGAGTTTTCTTTGGTGATTCACCTAATAATGTCATTCAGAATTTTAAAGATTATACCACAAAATATACGATTTCTCCCCGCATTTCGGAGGGCAATACATTCAATAAGTTTAACAAGTTGGGACCACTGTTTTATCGTAACTTTAACATACGTTCCTCCGCTAAAAGCATTTATTTTGCAAGTTCCCTCGAAGGAGTTACGAAATATGAAACATTTAGCTACTAGAATATACTAAAGAGATACCCGTCTACAATATTTGAAAACATTATCTTCAAAGCCCTTTGATAGCCTATAAAATGTTATTAATTTTAATTATAAATCTCATGTTATATATGAATTACCACAGAAAGATTTTAATAATAAATACTGTATTGGTCCGTTGGACCATATCACTCATTTAAATGACAGCAGATATTTCACCAAACAAACAATACATACACATTAAAAATGAAATGCTGTTTTAGGACTATAACAAAAGGGGGCCCAGGGTTGCCCAAATTGGTCGGCAGATCTGCACTGTTCGTTCGGCGCCCAGGGCTATAAAAATGAGCTGCTCCGAACTTGGGAAATCAACCGGTCAGTAGTGATCGGTCAGTAGTTTGACAAGGAGTATAGGCGAAAGCCGTGGTCGCTGTAATACTTAGGCCTATAACAAAAATTGAAGTATAACTAGAAGGGTACGAAAGCATATTTAAAGTTGGTGTGTACCTATTGGACTCGCTCACCTCAATGTTGACTTATGGAAAATATGTGTCCAAGAATTGCCAATTTGGATTTAAATGGGTCCGGGACACATTTTAAAAAAATATTTATGGATTTCAAATTTTGAATTTTTTGTTATGCTCAACCATATAATTTCTAAACAAATCACATCATAAAACTTCTCATTAAGTTTTCAAAAAAAATTGAAATTTGAAATTTTAAGAAAAAAAGTGGCAATTTAAAATTGTTATAACTGGAAATATTATTTGTCGAATTTCAAAATCTTTTTATTTAATTAAACAGAAATACATATGTTTTAATTTTGATTCAGCATTTTTAAAAATATTAATTAAAAAAATTTAAAATATCTAGAGAAAATTTTTTGTTAGAAAATTGTTACTTATTTTTTAAAAATCAAATTTTTAAAAGTAAATATTTTTTTCAAATTTGTTGAATTAAAATTGAAGTAAAATAATTAAAAAAGATATGTTCCAAGTTTGAACAATTTATCCTTAACTGTACTTGACTTATAACAATTTAAAGACGAGAAATGGTGAAAAAACCCATCATAAAGAAAAACGCATTTAAAGATTTAAACAAAGATTGGCTGCTGTTAAAATGTTGCAAAACAAAAAATTAATATCTCCTGTTCTAATTAAGATAGAAACATGATTTAAACATCATTTTAAGCGGAAACGAACAGAAAATGTTTTAATGGAATAATCTTTTTCGAAAATTACAAGAGCTTTGTGTCCTGGACCCCCTTAAAATTTATTTTTAAAGTTGTACTCCATAATAGAGAATGAAATTTGACATCTTGGGACATTTTTCGCTTTTTAAAAAAATTCAAATAATATATTAAAATTTAAATTATTTGGGGAAAAAATCTGGTATAGTGGGTTTTCAACACTCCTAAATTCTTCTGGTGGGGGAAATTTATAAACTTAAACCTGTTGAAAGAAGCAAAAAAATTCAAGATATCTGAAAATACCAATTTTATTGGATTATCAACATTTATGTAGCTGTCAATAGTAGACACATTTTTTCCATTGGTTAAAATTGAGGTGAGCGAATCCAATAGGGTTAGTACACAGCAGCCTTAAGATAGAAAAGTAAGTTAGCCAAAACAGGTTAAACGTCTGCCCAGAAACATTTCACCCTGAAGCAAGTAGCTTTCTCGACCTGAAGCAGCATTTAATTTTTGCAGCGTAGTACTTTAATAAAGTATGTTCTTCTAAGATATCGGCTCTTAACCTCTTTACTGTCGTGGACTCCCTTGATAATCTGGTCAAACCTTTGGACCCCACTTCTTGATTATAAAAACTTATATAACAAATCGTTTCAAACAAAAAATTTGGAAGAGTAATGAGGCAACAAATAGTTTTAAAAAATCTAATTATATTAGAATGGAAAGGATAGACATGGAATAAAACACGAAGATTACAAAAGATATCCGTATATTACATAAACAAATGTGTTGTTCAATAATGTATTTATAATCTAATGAAGTATTTACGGTGCGACTACTGCACGATTCTGTACCTGATTGAATTGAAATTCAAAGGTTGCGACACGCTCTGTCTAATTTCCAAATTCAACGCATGTATCCCTTTGAATTTACAAATTAGACCATAATTTAAGTAAATAACACATAGCACAACACATATTTAAAGTCTTAAGTATGTGTTGTGTCACACGAGCGACTTCCTGGATTAGAATTGCCGTCCAAGTCGGAGGACTCCCTGACACGGATTCACCTACCCCCAATGTGTCCATGGACCACAGGATGAGAAACCCTGTTTTAAGATATTAAACATATATTATCTTTCAATTTCATTTCGAACCCTACATTTCTAATTTCGTCCAACCTTATCGATTTCCCAACTATTTATGTGATTAATATACTTGGGCCATATGGAAATCAAAGTTATTTCGTCAGGTTTGGAGTCATAACATTAGGTTTATCTAAACAGTCGCTATTCCACAACGCAGTCGTCATGAGACTATCCAAGAAATCTAAGAACTCTGTTTAGAGCAGTTTCTCTATCAGGTAATTGAAAATCGCTTATTTTTTTCCATAATCACCTCCTTTAGATGGGCGAAACTTGAAGAAGCACTTCTGTAACCATGGTGACTGATGGATTCCACAAATCCTAATGCTCACATTATTCTTGTTTTATATGTCTGTTTCTAATGTACAGATGAGGGAGATTCCCAATTTCTAATCCTGTTGAAATTCGTTACTTCAGAAGCTAAAATTACTTAAAAATAATCTTCGAGAGCTTATTAAAAGCTACTTTGGGACTTTACCTTTCAAAACAGTTATTTTACGTAGTTTCGCATTTGAACGTAAGAAATGCTTAAAATTTGAAAAACAAAGGTAAGCTTCTTTTTTTATTCAGTTAGAGCAACAGTTAAATGTAATGAAAAATCCCAGCGAACTGCTTTACGATTTTTGGGACTATCACAACTAGAGAAACGTATGCAGAAAAGGCGGTTATAGAAAAAAGGTTTCCTCTAAGAAAATTTTGATAAACACTCATCTTTAGTTTGAAACCTCTTTAAAAATTCCCCAAACTCTTCGATACATAATATGTTGTTTCATTCCTTCAGAAATAAAGGTAATAAATAAGAGTCTTTTTTTTTTGGATTCTGTAGTAGAAAATATTTTCAGAAAAATACTTTTCTATCCAACCACTCACCCTAACGAGCTTTCATTAAATGGACACTTACAACTTGAAAAATTTTTTGTAAAACACTTAAATGAGAGGCATTTCTTAAAAACGTGTAACTATTTCTGAATGTTTTCCCCTTGCACTTCCAATAAACTTATCTTTTATGCTAGGAAAATGTTTACAAATATTACAGCTCCAATCATACGCTGGTATTGTCATTATTTACAATAACAGCACGTGATATAAATTATACTTATTAAAATAGAAAAGCAAAATCCAACAGTGTGCATTCTAACTGTTAGGTCCACTACTTTTATGCTGTGTCATGTACACCTACTTTACTCTATATCAATATTTTCAGTTCATTCATCTCATTTGTTCTTCTGTGTTGCATGGGTGGTCTAGGAGAACCAAAGAAATGGTACATAAAGTTATCAGTGATAAATAAAAATTGGCTTTATCGTTAATTTAACGGTGCTATAAAACTGGGAACAAAATTTTTTTTTCGTTTCAAATATTTTGTTCCAATCTGAAAATTCTTGTATTTCATCTGGTTCCTGATGTTTCGAGTACGAAAAAATCCCTGCTGTGCTTCAAAATCCCTGGTATATTTTCTGAAGCGCGGAGTCGCAACGTCACAGCCATTATACGTCTAGTCAAGACAATGCAAGCTCAAAAATCGCATTCCTTTTTGAATTTCTAGCAGACTTTTGCTTTTGCTATTTAGTTTACTTTAACGTTAAATTTGTTATTCAGTTTATTTCTAACTCTTTATTAAAGCTGTTTATCGGAAGAAGTTTGTTATAGAGAAAATGAAACCATTTTCGGCCTTTAAGGGATTGGTTGAGAGAGTCCCCCGACATAAAGAAAATTCTTTTCAAGTTATCTCTATGGGATTCTTTGAAGCATTCCTTTTTTTCTGTCTCAACTATAACGTCTGAAGGATTTCTGATTCATAAATAATTTTTTTATAAATCCTGGAATCAAATATTTTTGAAAACTTTAACTTCAATGGTACTGGTGATCTATCGAAAACTAAACATGCTTTGAATTTTCAATTCACATATCTATTAAAACAAAATTTTTAAAGTGCTTTTAGTGTTTTAAGTGACCTCTAGGAAGAAAAGTGTTACGTAATGTGATTCATAAAGATATTGAAAATTTGCGAACTTACTCCACTTTAATCTTGAAAGATGAAATATGTATCTTTTGCAGCCATTATTTATTTTTTTATCCATTATTCATTCTTTTGAAATTTGAAAATCAAAACCTAAAGATGATATATGTAGACACAATCACAAAAAAATACCGGATAGACAAGAAGAACTTACACGCTTAAAAATTATTCTTATTTCGTAAACATAGAACAAATCTTCCGCACCGGTTATAAAAAGTAGCCATTGCCAGAATCTGTTACTTTTATATCCACAAAAAGTGCCAAACATTTAGTCTACCAAACATAAAATAATATCAAATAATTAACACTAGAAAGACGGGAATTTTTTCTTACTAAAAAGACTGAAAGCCGTTATTTTGACGGTTAAAAATAAAACCAAGTATTTAAATTATTTAATTTTTTTTAAATGGTTAAATACTTTAAATTTTCAACTATTTCATACCAATATATATAATAAATTAGTATATATTTAGATATATTTTTACGCAGGTATGTCAAGCTGACAACCTGGTATGGTTAATCCGTAAAGATAGATGCATGGTGTGTTCAGTCCTTCTTTTTCAACACCAATATTTCCGAAGAGTCAATATTTCTGTCACTTGCAAAAGGGGGAAGAGACGAAAAGTAACTAACATTTTTCCGATATTATTTTAAAGATTTCTGCCTGTTTTCTATATTGCCGTCAAATTGACGGCTTCCAGTCTTAGTAGGTATACAACGCATTTTGTCCCCCCTCTTTACTATCGAATATAATTTTGTAAATGTGTGTGCATATTTCGAGTAAAATTAGGAAAAGTCATAAAATTTCAGAATCCTGAGAGCAAAAATACAGACATAGCGCTAAATAGTATGCCCGAAATCGTCAAAATGACGGCTGTCGTCTTTCTATTGTTAAAACAATCTCTGGAATTACTAGTACGAAAGCTCCGTTCTCAGATACCTTCGTCATTTCTGTTTGGGCTACGTCAAGAAAAATAGTAACCTTTGAAAGTTTCATACAACGTAACTGAGGCAAGCATGCGGAAAACGAAGGGCAAAAAGGAGGTGCCACCCGTTTTATCCATAGATCTCTAATTTGCATTTCTGTAAAATCTTAGGAATCTGCGTTTAACAAATCTGTATGTTTCTGTGTATGGTTGTTAAGGCTGCTTATAAATACTGGATTCAAATAGTGTACTAACCCTATTGGATTCGCTCCCCTCAATGTTAAACTACGGAGAAAATGTGTCTACTTATTGACACCTACATAAATGCTGATAATCCCCCAAAAATGGTATTTTCAGATTGCCCGAACTTTTCTGCACATTGCAAATGGATTCATTTTATAAATTCCGTCTACCAACGGAATTCAGAAGCGTTTAAAACACACTAGACCAGATTTTATTCCCCAAATTACACTGCTGGCCACTGTAAATGCAACACCCTGAAGGAAACATGCAAATAACGTGAAATTTACAACATGCATTAGCGGAGGTGAGATATGAAAATGATTAGAATTTCAGCGTAGACGCACATCACGCGCGCCTGTAGCGCCACTTCAAAGCGCTATTTAAGGCTTGGAGATTTCGACGATTTCAAGTCCGGCAATTGTGTTTTTCTTGTGGTTTTTTTAAAAAAAACAATCAATTATGCCTCGTCGAAAACAACGATCATCTTTTGATCAAGTATCCGAGTTCGACAGAGGAAGGATAGTGGCCTACCGAGATTGTGGATTATCTTTCAGGGAAATCGGTAGTCGTGTTGGACGAAACCAAACAACTGTAATGCGGATATGTGATCGTTGGATGCAGGAGGGTACGACGGACCGGCGTGTTCGATCGAATCCACCTCAGCGCAACATTTCACGTGATGACAGGCAAATTGTGGGCATGGCAGTGACGGATCGCTCAGTCACATCACAAACAATAGCACAGCATATGCCGTCTGTAACGCATCATCCAATGTCTGCGCGTACCATTATACGCCGTTTACAGCAGAGTGGTCTGTCCGCAAGACGTCAATTGCTTTGTTTACCCTTGACGCTGAACCACAGACGTCTCCGCCGCCAATGGTGCGATGACAGAAGGATGTGGACGGCAGAATGGAATGAAATTGTCTTTACTAACGAGTCACGCTTCTGTCTGCAACACCACGATGGTCGCATTCGAGTATGGAGACACCGTGAAGAGAGGATGCTGAACAGTTGCGTTATGCACCGCCACACTGGTCCTGCACCGGGTATTATGGTATGGGGCGGTATTGGATATCACTCTCGCACACCTCTAGTACGCATTGCCGGTACTTTAAACAGCCAGCGCTACATCTCCGAGGTGTAGGAGCCAGTTGTCTTTCCTTACCTTCAGGGCTTGCCCACAGCCATATTTCAACAGGATAATGCGCAACTATACGCGTCACGCATTGTCCAAGAGTTCTTCGTCAATCGCCAGATTGAATTGCTTCCCTGGCCGCCTCGCTCTCCGGATCTTTCGCCGATAGAAAACATGTGGTCCATGGTTGCCCTACGATTGACCCATATTCCATCCCCAGCTTCCACAGCAGATCAACTTTGGCAACGTGTGGAAGCTGCTTGGTCTGCTGTACCCCAAGAACTCATCCAAAGTCTCTTTGAATCAATTCCGAGGCGTGTGGCAGCGGTGATCTCCAACAATGGCGGCTACTCTGGCTACTGATTTTGGCAGGAACCACACTTCACAGAAGTCTATAAATTTAATCATTTGATACTTGGTCAACATGTTATCTACAAAATAAATTTTGTTGTGATATCTCTTGTCTTTCTTGGTGTTGCAATTTGGGTGGCCAGCAGTGTATTTAAGTTTTAAAATATTATTTCCGTTTTTTTTAAACCAAAAATCCAAGGTGTCAAATTTCGTCCTCTATTACGGAGTACAATTTTTTCCCAAAAAATCTTTCAATCCAAGTCGGCACTCCTTGGAAACATTTTCTTCATAGGTTAACACTCAGGTGAGTGAATCCAATAGGGTTAGTAAACAGCAGCTTTAAACTGTGCGTTTCTGATCGAGTTCATCCGGGATGTGCTGTGTGCAACTGCCTTACCGCACGCTTGTCAACTATAAACTTTACGGTACCGAGTAAGCAACCGGAACAGATTTTTGGTGTTCGCCCATGACGTCAGAGGTCCCTGATCCTTCCATATAATCCAGGTAGTCAGCGAAAAATGAGTGGAGCTGCCTTATAAAATTAAGTTTAAAACTATATACGCTCTCAGATTGAACATTAAAATCCGCTTTATTATCGTGAGTGCTTTCAAATAGAAAAAAAAAGATATTAGGAAGTACGGAAGAGATGTAAGTACAAAAATAGACAGATTCTATATACCTGAATGTGGCCCTGATTCGCAACTTCCCTTTGTTTTAAGGTATTTGAGTACGTTCGGAGCCCTTTTTTTTAAAAACTGTACTTGCGAAAATTTCTGTCTTATTTTTCGAAGGAATACGGAGGCTGCTCACACAATTTTTAGACGATGTATATTGTATTCACATAACTAAATTACATAAAATTCTTGTGTTTTAAATGTTCTATTTGACATCCCTTATTCTGAACTATCTTTCGACACCACAATTTCCAGGATAATAATGCCCTTTGAAGTGTCAGAAGAGGTATTCTATCCCATTCCTCCTGAACAGCTTTCCAGAGTCCTGTAAGGGTTTTGGGACGACGTTTGGATAATGCAGATTTTAAAAGTCCGAAAGCACAAAAATCCATAGGTGATACATCGGGTGATTTAGTAGGGATATCAGTGAAGGTTATGGCCTTGATACCAGTTTTTTGTTCCATTTCTTTTAGGAAATTCTCAGTGGATTTTGATGTGTGACTGCTAGCTTTGTCCTGATGGAGTCTCACAGATTGATGACACTGTGGGTAAAACGATGGTATTTAATTCAGAAAAATTGTCGATAAAATATGTTCCTGATAGTATTTGGAGTTAATCTTGACATTTTTTCCACTCCCTTTATTTTTAACTTTCCATTATAAGAAAAACCAGCAACAATCATGAATCCCTTAGAAAAACTTTCTTTCGATTCTTTGAACCATGTACTTAATTTTTTTCTCCCCTTTTATGATAATAAATGGCTCTTTTTTTGTTCAATCATTTAAATACACCCATGATTCATCTATTGTGACAATTGTTTTCCATTTTTCTTTGGATAAGTGTTTCTCATATAGAATTCTGCAGCGTGTCCTGCGTTCAGCAATATGATTTGGAAGAAGACGATGCACATTGCGTTTTTTCGCTTTCTTAAGATTTAAATGAACGTTTATCATTTTGTTTACAGTGGACACCGAGCATTTTAATGATTTTGCAACTGTCCTTTGACTAGGGGGATTTTCTTTTAACATTAAACAACGTACCTTTGCAATAGTCGAAGATGTCCGTTTTTTCCTTGGATTCTTGTTTGGATTTTTTGTCCCACTTGAGGCTCCAATTTGACGCATTTTTCCTTTCTTGTTGACGATATTACCTATCGACGCTTTAGATATCACAAAACCATGACTCTCACATGGTTTTTGGATAACGAAGTCTGCATATTTCTCTTTAGAAAGAGCATAAATGTAGCCTTCGAACCACTGCTTTGTAAAAGCGCCATTTTGAATAAAAACAATACTTTCAAGCCGCAGACGATAATTTTGACTTTGAAAAACATAGTACAATTGAAATTATTTCTTTTGCAGCAAACGATTTTTTATTACCACTTACCAAAATCGTCTAAAAAATGTGCGAACAGCCTTTGTATAGCGCCAAATCTTGAAAATGATGAAAAAAATAATCATTAAATATGCAATTTTTAACAAAATTGATGATTTTGGTTCGAAATTTTGCAAATTTTTGCGAAAACGGTTCTAGCTCTAAAAATATATAATGCATAAACATTAACTTTTTTTTGTCATGTGTACGTAAGTATCATCTAAGTGTAATGAACTACAAGCTAATCGATATCTTAAAATATAAAAAAAATATAGGTCATTATATGCAATTACATGTAAAATTTGAGTAATTTTCCATGAGATTTGTTATAAATGCAGCTATAAATCAACAAATAATATACCTAGAACTAAACCTGTAGTCCATTACATTCTTAGTATTATGAAAGACATACGTGAAAAATTTCATAGACATATCATGGTTAGATTTTGAGTTATCACAAGAGTCGTTTACATTTTTGAGGAAAAATACAAGTAATTTTCTTCAGAAAACACGATTAAAATTTCCAACTTGCATTTAAATTTATAGCTGCAGCTCATCTTTAAATCGCCCTAATTTCATTTCTAATGATCGTATTGAAAAAATAAAATCAGATTTAGAAACATAAATTTACAATCTTTAAGGAAAAGGAATAAAAACAATTTCGGAATTTTCGTCAAAATCGATGTTTCAAACTTAGTCGGAAACGTCATAAAAGGAGCTGCATTGTTCAATTACCGAAAATCACCCCATTTACAGAAAATTAAATGTTGCGAAAAACTATCAGCAAAGTTATTATTGTCCTGATGTATGAATATTTTCCTTCCAAGATTTTTTTTTTTATATATCAAATTTATGCACTCCAACATAATATTTTTGGGTGTTACACGTCTTTTAAAAGAGAAAATTCTGCGCTCTTTTGAAACATTCCCTACTGCGACCGTCAAATATGATAAATTACTTTCGAAATAAGTAAGTTTTAACTTTTTTGACATTTTTCATGCAGCCCCCTATTTTATTCTTTGGGAAAATTGTTACAAAACTGTCACCCGCTTCTCACGTATTGATCTATGACAAAAGAATGAGATGTCACGAGGCGCTTCGAGGTAAAAAAAAATAGTGAAAATAATTGCTCTGAGAAATATAGAAAAGTACTGTTGTGGTGACGTACGTACTTTATGCTGTTGGGAAAAAGTTAATGAGAAGATGAAACACAATAAATTCATGATTAATATATATATATATATATATATATATAAGTTGCTAGGCCGATTTTTCAGGCAGTCCGTGTGAGAAAACTACTGCATCAATTTACTTCATTTTTGTCGTAAACGAAAAATTTTAATCTATAGATGCGTCAATTTTGGTTTAAATCTGGCTTTAGATAATAACTAAGCATACTACTAAGTATACGAGGCCGTATAAACACGTTAATTTGTTTATTCCGAGGAATCTCCCCAGCTCTCTCTCTGCCAATTTTGCTCTTAATTATGTTTGTGAGATATAGAATTAAACCTGAAGGAAATTTTTTATTTGCGCTGTTGAGTAACCATATTTATTTTTATTGAGTTCAATAAAGTGCTATGAAAGTGTATTTCTCCTTTCTTAATATGAGGCGGTGAAAGGCAAAGTGGTGTAAGTCATTAAGTAAAGTGGTGTAAGTCAAGAGAGTTTAACTGAAAAAACTACAAAACATTCCACCATAAATTGAACAAATTATAATTCATAACAAATATTAAAATATTGCAAATAATAACTATTTATAATTCCACCATAAATTGAACATGGAGATTACATATTTGCCCCCAAATAAAAAAAGTTGAAAATGTGACTTACACCACTTTGCCTTTCAACGCCTCATATTATGAATTTTAACATTTGGCAATGATTTGTTGAGTATAATTCGTGTATGAGTACATTTATTTACTATCCATCCGTCATATTTGGACGGGTAGCAATTAGTGTTTGATAAAAATGAAATATCATTATTGAATCCATTTCTCTCTTTCCATCACCGTGTAAACTCTTATACACCTCACTGTTATACAAAATTTTTGGACCGAAGTTCAGAAGAATTATGTGTTCGATGCTGAACTGTATCCATAACTGAATGGAAGCCTCATAAATGGATACTCAAAATTCCTTTCCTCTCTACTTTGTACTTAATCTATATAGATTACGGGATATCACGAAAGTTGTCGATAATATTTTACCGGATGCAAAAACTAAATTATTATTTCGCTCGTTAAACAAATAACTTTATCTTTGCTTTTAATAAATATTTCGTATTGAAAGTTAATATATTATATACATCCTTCTGCTTACGATATTGATATACTAAGCAATCCCCCACGGAAAATATTTTGAGTCGTACATTTTGCACTAACATTAATGAATGAGAGTCATTCTTATACTGGTATTATTTATATTGTAATTAATATAAATTTATTGTTATATAGAATTAGTTAATGGTAAAACATAAAATTTTTAAACTAATAAATTATACATATAATTTATGCATAATTACTGTAAAAAAAGTTATTAAATTATAATAACTTTTATAGTAAGTTATACTAATTTTTATAGTGATAACAGTATTTTTTTCCAAAAACAAGTCAAAACACTTAAAATTTCTTGTGTGTTTTCAAGTTTATTTAGCAAACATTCTCTGTTGTGAGTAAAAATCTTAAAAAAATTGCCGTGACTGAAGGAAAAATTTTGAAATAGTAAATTTTATCTCATGAATATGAAATAAAATTTTATGTAAATGAAACATCGTTTAAACTATACAGTCCAGTCACATTAATGTCATCACCTGTCAATAGACAGATTAACCACCTTCACAGAGCGGAACGCTGCGAGACGGGCAGGAAGGTCAATAAGGTTTTAGAAGGTACTCACAAGGATGTGTAACGATACCGACTCCAGTTCCTTAGCCAGTTGTCCTACGTTGCATGGTTTAGGATCCATGGCACGAACAACCCGACCGAGGTGATCTCACAGATTCTCGATTGGGTTTATTTGGGGAATTTGGAGGCCAGGGGAGTTGGGAAAACCCATCCTGGTGCTCTTCAAACCCCGCACATACACTGCAAGCTGTATATCACTTCGCATTGTCCTGCTGGAAGATGCCCTCATGCTGAGGGAAAATAATTCACATTTACTGGTGGACATGGTCCGCAAGGACAGATGTACACTTCTGTTGATCCATCGTGCTTTCCACAATGATGAGTGCATCCAGGGAATGCCACGAGAACATTCTCCAGTCCATAACGCTGACTCCTCCAACTTGGACCCTTCCGACATTTGTCGCAAGGTGTTTTCTCACGTTTCCTGCCGTATACGCCTACGTCCATCTGGCCGATGAAGCATGAAACGTAATTCATCGGAAAAACCTACATTTCGCCACACAGTGGGCGTCCAGCTGCGGTATTGGAAGGGAAATTCCAGCCTTTGCTGCCGATGAAGCCGTCAGCATAGGTGCATAAATCAGGCCAATGCTGTGGAGCCCCATACGCAGCAACGTTCGCTGAACTGTCGTTGATGATACATTTTTGGTAGCCCCTTGGTTCATCTGGGTGGTCTTTTGGTTGCACGTCTATTCTCCCGAACGCATCGCCGCCGCAGTCGTTCACCTCTGTCATCTATGGCCCGTGAGGCACCACACTTGCCACTATGCTGATTTTGAATAGTGCCATTTTGCAATGCACGGTACACTTCACGGCTGCACACGAACAGTTCATAAAATTAGCAGTTTTGGGTATGCTGCCACTCTTGGCCCGGAAGCCAATGATCATGCCTTTTTGGACAACAGATAAATCGATTCGTTTCTCCATTACTCCAACGATTGCAATGTTTTCCGCTTCCCTCCGACACCCTTTATATATCATCCACTGCTAGTGCTGTCACGTTACCTCTGCGATTGGATTTTTCGCACCGACTTCAAAGTAGGCGGTCGTCATATTAATGTGACAGGACTGTGTACATATGTGATAAGTTACAGTTAAAAGACAACTAAGATTCTATCTCTGTAGCCATTTTTTCATGTTCTTCGTGTTTGATGTTCATAAAATGTCATTTTTCTACTATAATTTTATCCTTTTGAGTCTATTTCACCCTCTGAGCATTAAACAACTAACAATTACCTAGGAGTAATAATGACCTTAGCGTAAATTTATTAGACTGCGTGTACAAGTATTAAAGTTGCTGAAAATTTTACAATTGATTTATACGATAAAGGTGTAGTTACAGTTTTGTAAGTGTTATATTTCAAGATTTCAGCACCTTTATTCTTAATTAACTTTTAAAACAATATCGTCAGTCAGTACACACGAATAAATAGATAAGCTCTGAGGGTAATGGGATCAAACTAATTTTATCTTTAAAAACAGTGCTTTGTTAAAATAACGGTCCGGACATTTTTATCAAAAACTAGTTCGATATCGAATTATTAGTTTTGTATTTACAGTCTAATATTGCCTCCAAAGTGTAAAAAAGAATATTGTATCCCAGGTAAATATTAATGTTATTAACAATTAGATCAATTTCTGATCACTCTCGCATTTCTGATGACGTCACCGTCTGCGATCCCACATCCACGGTTCATAACATCGCTTAAATATTTATATGTTCGTAGTAAACCGAGCGGAAACAGTCAAAGAGAAATCATTAAAAACTTCTTGCAAAAAATACCCAAAAGTCCGATAAAATTCGAAGGGGGGATTACCGTTTCCAGAAAGTTATTTCTGATGTTTGCAAACACAAGAAATTTTTAGTGATTTTTTTTTATTCATAAGAAACCATTAGAGATCAAAATCGCGGGTTCCTTTGCAGTAAAGGCATAGAAAAAGAAATTGAAATTTCGATCTTTAAAATTTATGTTTGAAATTTTAGAACATTACAAGTTTTTTTTTACTTTTCGTAATGAAACTGTTTGAACTGTTTTTTTCGCTTTTATGCTTTTCAAGGAATGCGCGCAGTACTATCTTAAGTCGATTTTTTGTCTATTCCATTTAATACCGTTTTAAATAGTTCTTGCTTCTGACCGATGGCTTTGTTGTCGGATTAATCACCAATTACAAAATTTAATGTTGTGTTACCATTTTTTTCGCTTCATTAAGCTGAGTTTTCTTGCTTTTACACATATTTAAAGAACTCGAGGTAGCCTAGTGGTAGAGCGTTAGCATTCGGTACTGAGGGTGCTCGGATCCAATACCGACCAGCGCTGTTAAATACCTCCGTGTTTAGATCGGATATGGGCACGTTAAATCTGTAGTCCGGAAATTCCATTTTTGATGTCACAGAGTGTGGGAAAGGATACGATCTCCGTCGAGGATGCTCCGTCAAAATTGAGGTGGCACTTGGCTAAATCGGACTCCGATCCTTGTGGTGTAATTAGAAACCCGCTGCCTGTGTAAACCTGATCTGGAAAACATTCCGACCAGAGGGCATCAGAAACAACAACGAACAGCATATCAATTTGAAATATTTTCACCCAATCAAATTTATAGAGACTTCACTATATTATTCAAAAGCATTTAAAAATCCCCAGTGACAAGTAGGACTGGGCTTTATATCGATATAACGCAAATATCGATTTAGTACTAATATCGACGATGCGATTTAGAGCTAACATCGTTTACGAAATATCGAAATTCCGATGTAACGCACTACATCGATATAACGCCGACATCCACGACCGCGATGTTCCAAATCTCGATTTAGTATAAATATTGACGATGCGATTTAGAGCTCACATCGTTTGCAAAATTTCGATGTAACGCACTACATCGATGTAGCACCGACATTATCGATATAGCCTCCCCGATTTAAGGAAAAGGATCCACGCTCCAGAATTCGAATTAAGCTGCGCATGCGACCTGCTTGCTAAATCGCCACCCCGATTTAAGGAAGACGATCCACGCGCCAGAATTCGATTTAAGCTGCGCATGGGCACTGCTTGCTAAATCGTCACCCCGATTTAAGGAAGACGATCCACGCGCCAGAAATCGATTTAAGCTGCGCATGGGCACTGCTTGCTAAATCGCCATCCCGATTTAAGGAAGACGATCAACGCGCTAGAATTCGATTTAAGCTGCGCATAGGCAGTAATAATTGTAATTTTATTAATTATGTATAGCAGAGATGTCAAATAGAATTTATCAAAGTACCAAAATTAAAGTACTAAATTGAAAATATGTATATTTGTAATAAATAATAAAAAAATTAAAGAGATAGAGTACAATATTAAATAGTACAATATTAAATATATAAGTGTCAATAAATAGTTAAATATTTTAATAGTACTTACTTATATTTGAAGAAAACTATTATGATTTGTTACAGTTTACTTAAGCTTATTTTATGTTACTTTCAAGATTTTTGCTATCAGGTTGGTATGTTGTTGATTTCAAGGTATTAATTATAATCAACTATTCTGTATTAAACAGCTCTTTAAAATCATCCCTGTTCCACCTAATTAAAACGAGACTTATTTTTACAGGCAATTCACACTTTTCTTTGACTTGAGCATATCAAGCAAAGCAACTTATTTATTTTTATTCTAATTTCTGATTTTTTTCTGGCATGTAGAACCTTGGCAAGAAATTTGCCAATGTGCAACAAATTTGCCATTACTGATGTATAAGTAATGTAGAAGAGTAATTATATTAAAATTATTTCATTCAATGAATAGTTTAATTCAGAGAAAGTAATTTTTCTAATCTTTATTATATTTCAAATGAAATTTACCCAACTAAGTTTAATTAATAAAATTAATTTATTTATATTGCCTTTGTTATAAAAGATGGCTAACATCTTCAGCTTAAAAACATATACGTGCGGGGGGGGGAGGGTCAAGATAGGGACATATTCTACAGCGGAGTTAAATCGATTTATCACTAAATCGCGATGTTAGACTGATGATAAATCGATTTAAGAAATCTCTAAATCGCCCAGCCCTAGTGACAAGTATTTCGAGAATCTGTTCTACTTTATTAGACATGTTTGCAAAATCTTTTCTCGCAGAGACGTTTCAATTTCTATTCCCCTTTCATCATTACTATACAAACGTATTGCAATAATTTTGCGTTTGCATCTATCGTAAGTATTAAAAATCTTTGAAGTGCATTTCCTGTTAGGTTTATCACCGATTGGGCAGGGACAGAAGACACAAACACATTATATATATATATATATATATATATATATATATATATATATATATATATATATATATATATATATATATATATACAGTCGAACCTCCATATATCGAAGTAGCAAAATGACGGAAAAAAATGCGATATATAGAAATTTCGATATATAGAATTGATCTTAGTTTTATGATAATTTTCCTAAAAAATTATAATTAAAGCTAATTTTCGTATACGAAACTCCATTTCCAATTTATATGCGAATCACATTAAATGAAAGTTAGTAACTAAAAAATAAATTATTGCGAAAGATTTATTGAGTACTATATACCTTTAAAAAAAACAATAATCCAGTTAGTGGTTACAGTGATCACAGTTACATTCTTTTAAAAAAAACTACGAATATCTTGCTGAACAGCCAGTTTTGCAGAAAGTTATCAAAGAAATGCTCGCATTTATTCAGTTCATTAAAAACTTCATCACGGACGTTTTCCACAAAATATTGTTTCAAACGCCAAAAGTTGTTAGATTTTATTCTAAAGTGGAATAAAATCTCCCAATATGTCGTGAAAAAAATTTCGATATATAGAGATTTTTTCAATATATAGAGTTCGATATATAGAATATTACGATATAGGGAAGTTCGATATATGGAGGTTCGACTGTATATAGACAGCTGGCCACCCAAATTGCAAGACCAAGAAAGAGAAGAGATATCACAACAAAATTTATTTTGTAGATAACATGTTGACCAAGTATCAAATGATTAAATTTATAGACTTCTGTGAAGTGTGGTTCCTGCCAAAATCAGTAGCCAGAGTAGCCGCCATTGTTGGAGATCACCGCTGCCACACGCCTCGGCATTGATTCAAAGAGACTTTGGATGAGTTCTTGGGGTACAGCAAACCAAGCAGCTTCCACACGTTGCCAAAGTTGATCTGCTGTGGCAGCTGGGGATGGAATCTGGGTCAATCGTAGAGCAACCATGGACCACATGTTTTCTATCGGCGAAAGGTCCGGAGAGCGAGGCGGGCAGGGAAGCAATTCAATCTGGCTATTGACGAAGAACCGTTGGACAATGCGTGCCACATGTGGTCGCGCATTATCCTGTTGAAATATGGCTGTGGGCAAGCTCTGAAGGTAAGGAAGGACAACTGGCTCCAACACATCGAAGATGTAGCGCTGGCAGATTAAAGTACCGGCAATGCGTACTAGAGGTGTGCGAGAGTGATATCCAATACCGCCCCATACCATAATACCCGGTGCAGGACCAGTGTGGCGGTGCATAACGCAGCTGTTCAGCATCCTCTCTTCACGGTGTCTCCAGACTCGAATGCGAACATCGTGGTGTTGCAGACAGAAGCGTGACTCGTCAGTAACGACAATTTCATTCCATTCTGCCGTCCAAATTCTTGTGTCATCGCACCATTGGCGGCGGAGACGTCTGTGGTTCTGCGTCAAGGGTAGACAAAGCAATGGACGTCTTGCGGACAGACCACTCTGCTGTAAACGGCATCGAATGGTACGCTCAGACACTGGATGATGCGTCACAGACTGCATGTGTTGTGCTATGGTTCGTGATGTGACTGAGAGATCCGTCACTGCCATGCGCACAATTTGCCTGTCATCACGTGAAGTGGTGCGCTGAGGTGGATGCGATCGAACACGCCGGTCCATCGTACCATCCTGCATCCAACGATCACATATCCGCATTACAGTTGTTTTGTTTCGTCCAGCACGACTACCGATTTCCATGAAATATAATCCACAATCTCGGTAGGCCACTATCCTTCCTCTGTCGAACTCGGATACTTGATCAAAAGATGATCGCTGTTTTCGACGAGGCATAATTGATCGTTTTTTTGAAAAAACCACAAGAAAAACACAATTGCCGAACTTGATATCGTCGAAATCTCCAAGCCGTAAATAGCGCTTTGAAGTGGCGCCACAGGCGCGTGTGATGTGCGTCTGCGCTGAAATTCTAATCATTTGCATATCTCACCTCCGCTAATGCATGTTGTAAATTTCATGTTATTTGCATGTTTCCTTCAGTGTGTTGCATTTACAGTGGCCAGCAGTGTATATATATATATATATATATATATATATATATAACTTCTACTTTGTCTAGCGCCAGGCTTGGCGTTCTTTGATTAAGTAACTAGTTATTAAATTCTTCTATTTCTAATAGTTTGTACGGTGTCTAAGTATGTTTATTGTTTAGATCATACTTATCAGAAACAATCCATTGGTTTTTAGACAGTATCGGAACCACTGATGAAGAGATGTTGTCTAAACCTTATTTAATACTTATCGTTTCATGTTTTTAGTTCCTGCCTGCAAGTAGCTTTAGAGCTCATACTGGTTTTTCACTTTCAACTTTGTCATATATATATATATATATATATATATATACATACATACATACATACATATATATATATATATATATATATATATATATATATATATTATATATATATATATATATATATATACATACATACATACATACATATATATATATACATATATATATATATATATATATATATATATATATATATATATATATATATATATTATATATATATATATATATATATATACAAATGTAAGACAAAGTTGAAAGTGAAAAACCAACATAAGCTCTATTACTACTTGCAGCCAGGAACTAAAAACATGAGAAGATAAGTATTAAAAAGATTTCAGACAGCATCTCTTCATCAGCAGTGCCGATACTGTTTAAAAACCAATGGATTGTTTCTGATAAGTATGTTCTAACCAATAAACATACTTAGACACCGTACAATCCATAAGAAACAGAAGAATTTAATAAAAAGTTGCTCAATCAAAAACACAAAGCCATGTGCTAGACAAAGTTGAAGTTAAGAGTAGGAGTCCGCAAGAATACTGACGTCACAAACCTAGCAACCATGGAGTTAATGGATACACAGATGCAGGCTTACTATGAAGACTCTGTTATAATACATATTATCCTAAATTATGTATTATTATTATTACTAAGTGTAAAATATTATTATTTATTATTATTATTATTTTTACTTAATAATATTATTATTAATAATTAATTAGTATTATTTAGTATTAATAAGTATTATTTTTTAGTAGTTATTTTCACTAATTAAACTTATTATTTTAGTTATTATATTTTATTACAAATTAATTGTTCTTCTTCAATATATATATATATATATATATATATATATATATATATATATATATATACACTGAAGTGCCAGAAATACAGGGAAACACGATTCCATTCGAAATACCCAGCAACTCACACTTTCTTGTCAAAAGTTTCATCTTCTAGTAGCATATGTATAAAGAGAAATCCATCTGTGGTAGCCTAAAGATCTGATTGCGCAGTGATCATGGAATGTAATAATCCTGATTTAAATATTTTCAGCGAGGCACGATAGGTGGTTCTCGGGAAATAGATCATGGGATTGCGAAGATACAGACAAAGATTATATTTTTAAGATCGACTACTTCAATGTTGTAATTTGAATAGTGGATTCCGATAAAAACATCTTCCCTACGGCTACAGTGTGGCCGTCAATAGACTCTGGATGATTGTAACCGGTGTCATATTTCAACAATCATTTCAAGAAAAAGGAGTGCAACATTCCCGCAAATACCGTCCCTACTCAAATATGGGGCATCTACTCACATGAGGGTGAATAATACTTTACAGCGTTCACTGCACGATATTGGCTTCAATAGCTGGACTCCCAACCCGAGTGTCAGTGCTTTCCTGACGACACAGAGATCTGCTTCTCGTATGGGATCAGGAATACCGCCACTGAACACCAGAAGACTGGAAACGAGTAGCCTGGTTTGACGAATGTAGTTTCCAACTGGTTCGGGCAGATGTTAAGGACCGCTTGTGATGAACTCACCTAAATAAATGAATCCATCATGTCAATAAGGGACTATACAGGCTGGTGATCCCTCAGTAATTTTATGGATTAAATTGAGCTGCCCCGAATTATGACCCCTCATACATCTACAACTGCTCTAACTGGTGAACGCTATGCTAACATCCTTTATGATGTGATGCAACCGTTCGTGTCATGTAATCACTGTCATGGGTTTGGGCTTTCGCCGACCACAGAATGTGCCAAAGCACCACATCCACAGGCACCGAATTACGGTTTGAGGAACACTCGATTTGGTAAGATTTTGTTATGTGAAATGGACCCCATGTCCTTAAGATCTCAATCGTGTAGCAAAAAACTTCGCCGTAGCATTCCAAACCAAACCAACCTTAAGATCTCAACGTTATTGAACAGATCTGGAACTTCATGCAGTGTTTCGTTTAAAGCAGAGACACACCATCTAGAGAACACCATTAGAGAACTGGTGACCGCTCTTTAGGAGCCATGGTGTTCACGGAATTCTGTTCATTAGCGCCCTTTACGCGTACGCTCTTGGAGTGCTTAGAGTGTACGGGATTGCGCGCGGGAAAATTTGCAGTACGCTTCATAGCAGCTTTTCTTTTCTCTCTGACACCTTTACACGTGCACTGAATCGCGCAGGATCGGGGTTTCACGCGGGAAAGAACGTACGTGTAAAGGGCGCTATTGTCTACAGACTTCCTCAGAAAGCTTATTGAGACCTTGCCCTCTCGCGTTTCTGGAGTCCTACGATCCAGAAGTTGAACTATCTGGTATTAGACAGGTATCCCAAATTTTTGGGGACAAGAGTGTCTATACTGGCATACATATATTTATATATAAACACATACAAACATATAGACATGTTCATATACACATATTATCCATACATAGAAGCATTTATATGTACACGTGTATACCATATACACTTTAACACACACACATTTTAAAAAGTCTTCATTTTAAAATTTAAAAAAAAAATTACTTCGTCAGCTCTTTGTAATAATTCTCTGAACATACGAAAATAAATAATCCAACATAGATAGATAAAAATAATACAAATATAGACAAGAAACAAACAGAAATCAAGCACTTTGGGCATCCACGCACCAACGGCAAGATTCTGTATAAGTGCCGGAACTGAACCATAAAATAATAGTATTTGTGTTTTCATTTGGATAGGCTGTAATGGGGGGGGGCGCTATAGTAATGTTACTATGACGTAATTTTTAGGATAGAATTGGCTGCTGTTTCGCCATAACCGTCACTTACGGAATTGGGTTATGTACGCATCTTATATTTTGCATTAGGATTTTGTGTGCTTGCATGTAAGGTTCGTTGAGCCCATACTGTAAGTTGTGTTTGTCTCTTCATTTTCTTTTTGACTTATTGCTAACTTGGGGGACTCGGGGCCTTGGGATATCTTTTGGGCTTACCTGCATCCTATTCAGAAAGTTCCCCTTGAGGTAACTGACATGGTTAGGCCCCCTGAAGAAGAGACCTGTCGGTTACCTCTGTTGTTTTATGGTTCAGTTCCGGCACCTATACAGAATCTTGCCGTTGGTGCGTGGATGCTCAAAGTGCTTGATTTCTGTTTGTTTCTTGTCTATATTTGTATTATTTTTATCTATCTATGTTAGATTATTTATTTGTTTTTTCATTATGGGGATAAGAAGCTTCTGCGCTATCCTCAATTGAAAATGTTTTCTTTGCAGGATATGTTTTATGTTAAAGTGATTTAGCAGTCTATGCTTGTTTTTTATTTTTTGTTTATTTCTATTGTTTATATTTTACACTGAACATACGAAATAAACATTTCGGAACAAAGTCTAGCCTCGCATTTGTAATTCTTAAAATGACGTTCTCGAATGCATCGTAAAAACGCTAAAAAAACAACGAAACCTCTCATGTTAAAAATTCCTCTTCAAAAATAAACATACACACACACACACACCAGAAGAGGTCAAAAGAATAATCTACTTCAACAGTAAAGAGTACTTTTCGCCAAATTTTCATCACCCGTCGAAGAAATTTAATAAAAAGCGAGTAGCACTTTAGTTCAAAATAAATTCGCGAAATGAAAAGCACCGCGTGTAATCTTCTTCTGAAAAGGGCGCTCATGAATAAATGCATGAACACCGGCCCGGTCCTTGTACGCGGATTAGAGCGACAACAATTTCACTCGAATGAATTCAGGGAGAATCATAAAATAGCCAGGAAAAATGAAAAATATTTTCATCTAAAAATCAGGCATTTAGTTAAAGTTCTTAAAAATGGGAATATTAAGTGAGATAACGCAATTTTTTTTGGGGGGGGGGGAGAGGGGGAGGGCAGGGAAAGGTAACATTTTAAAAGTTTTATATTATTTCCCGATAATCCTTTCGCATATTTCTCTTATTTATTTCTTTTAAAGAATATCCACCCTTCTTTATTAACGTAATCAAATCTCTCCGAGAACATTCTTTAAAACGACTCATTTTCTGGATGGCAAATCTTGTCTGGAGCCTTTTTTTATATATTGAAAATAATGAGGCCATTTCATAAACGTGTACTACTTTTTGATAATGGGAGATGAGTATCACTTTAAATCGAAAACTGAATAACTGTAGTTTATTAAGTACAGCTTATATTATTAAATGTAGCACGAATTCATATTTTATATAGTGTTATATATCAGGGTCTAACCCAAACTGCGGCTATCCGGTTTGGATTCTTTTATCAATCAAATTTCCCCAAATTGAAATGAGCGGCATGTCGATTAACCTCTATTTTCGGTACAACCTGCAGATGTGAATCTTCTTATTCTACGTTAAGGTCGATTAAAATAAAAGATGATCAATGTCGACACCCTGACATTTAAATTAAAAACTGCCAAAAGCAACTACCCAACATAGGCCCGATTGGAATCGTTTGGCAAAACAACTAAAACAAAATAAGGATTAAGGCTCGGTGCACACTAGCGATCCGGTGTCGTTGTGGCACCGCAGTTGCGATCAGGAGTACATAGAGTTGAACTAACCGACTCACACGTACGTAGGCGACGTCTGTTAGTTCAATTCTATTGTACTCCTGATTCACTCTATTGTACTCCTGATTCACTCTATTGTACTCCTGATCTAGTATCGCAACTGCGGTGCCTAACCGACACCGGATCGCTCATCTGCACCGAGCCTAAAGCTATTAAAATAATTTAATAATTAAAAATTATCCATTATTCTAATCATTAAAGAATGGGGTATATAAATAATAATAACATTTTAATATGCGACGCTTCAAATTTCTGTCGTATCCAATATTCCCATTTTTAGTTCATCTGAGTACGAATACGTTTGGCTTTCCCAAATGGCTTTTAACACTGTTTATCTTGTCATCTCCTGGTATATATGTGGTTGGCAACACCAGTGGAAAGAACTCTAACTTCCACTCCTCACTACTCCGGCGCGAAGGACTTCGCGCCGGAGTGCCATATGATAATCGCTATAATGATAAACATCATTATGGACTTCACTGTAACTGTCACTCCGCACTACTGTGGCTCGAAGTTCTTTAAGTGGATGTGTTGTTCCGCAAGCTTCCGATTTTGAGCCAAATAGCTCTTTGGATGCTTTTTTTTTAATTTCATCCTAAGTGTTAGTCCTCTCATGTAAAGATTTCATTAAATATTGAAAATGATCAACGTCTATTCACTTCTAAAGAATGGAGTGCTAACTACGTCCCACATGAGGACTCTTGCCGGTCTCGGACTCTAAAAACCACCCCTAGCTCACTGAACTGGAATTTTTTTTTTATGATTATTCTTCTTGTCTGTGATTTCGGCTTCGGATATCGCCACCAAAAGCGAAAGTGATGTGCCACGAACTCTGATACTATTTTGATGGGATGATACAGAATCAAAATCAGAACTGTAAGTAATTTTGATTATATTAAAATTATTTGATGCATACGTTGACGCTTGTTCAAGAAAATTTTGATGATTAATGAAATTCTCATCTTATTGATGATATAAGAAAACTGAAACATATTTCAACGTTCTTTTGATGCAGGAATTTAATTGATGCTATATTCACTTTTGATGGGATTTGACGTTGAATTTATCACTTCTGCTTTCTTGAAGAGAATTCTATTTAGATGAATTTATTTGATGATTTTATGAATATTTCGATATTTAATTTGAAGAATCTCGTTTCCTTGAACAACCACAACAGAACATTTATTTCGTATATATTTTGAATGATTGCGTATTGAATAGAGTTTTGAAGAATATTATATTATTATTTTGATACATATGGTTGAGAACAAAATATATTCTTTTATTGAGAACTGTATATTTTTATGTGAAGAAAATTTTTGAAACCGACATTCTAATGGTATTTTGATGTGGAATTTTAATATTTGTTCTTGATCTTAAACGCAATTTTAGAGAGAGAATCAAGTTATGGATTTTGGTTTTGAATATTTCTACATTTGTGTACGATAATTGTTTGATCTACCGGGTGGTTATAATTAAACTTCCCCTATAAACGGCATCCTACAGCGCAAACGGGTGAATGGAATGCAACGAAATTTAGTATATGGGCTATACACGAGATGCGCTCACGGAATTTCGAAAAAAAAAAATTAGTTCCAAAATGTCCACTAGAGGGAGCCTTTTCGGGAAAAACATGAAATTTAACACAATAAATGACCAAAACGGAATACAGAAACAATATTAACAATCCAGAACAAGAATTATGAGTAATAAAATGTAAAAGCGGGAAAAGCTGCCAGTTGTAGGATTAAAATGTCGAGATTTGCATGCTTGGGAAGAAGAGGAAGCTTTATGCAAAACACGTTAGGGTATAAAACGTTTGCAGACGTTGTCATGTTTAAGTCGATGTCAATTGTGTCGAATTATTGTGGGGATGTTGTGACGTTGGATGATTTAAAGAACTCCATTACGCTTCATGTGCGAAGCATCACAACTGATCAGTTACGATCTGCTGTTGAACACATTGTCCATCGACTTTAAATTTTGCAGGTGAATGAAAGTGGTCACGTGGAGCAGCTTTCCCTAAATCGTCCTGGACACGATTAACAACTGTCCTCTTGTGCAATTTCGTCCTAATCTGTTCTAGTTTCTGCAAACTGAACTGTTTTTGTTTCTCCTTTACCTTTACTTAATGTGGTTCGATGACAAGGTGATGAGAAACTAGTCAGTAAATGTTAACATTGTTTCTGCATTCCGTTTTGGTCGTTTATTGTGTTAAATTTCATGCTTTTCCCGAAAAGGCGCCCTCTGGTGGACACTTTGGAACTAAATTTTTTTTTTCGGAATTCCGTGAGCGCATCTCGTGTATAGCCCATATTCAAAATTTCGTTGCATTCCGTTCATCCGTTTGCGCTATAGGATGCAGTTTACAGGGGAAGTTTAATCATAACCACCCGGTATATAGTTATGGCTACTCTCGACGATTACCCCAATATTGCAAAATCGTTAAAAATTGGTAGTACGAATCAAATAAAGGTTTTACATAATTTCATTTTTGGTACAGACGGCGACAGACAAAATCGCGCCAGATTACGTAAATTTACAGGTTTCAAACAGCCATTCGCGTTGGAAGAAACGAAACAGAAAATACTTAAAGAGCTTTCACTTAAGGACTTGATTTCTATTTGTAATCTACTTCATTTAGAATTTTCAACTGACCCAGATAAATGTGCTAATACCAATCTTATGAGTCTTAGTGATTTATCGTTATTAAAAGCAGAATTTTCTGATCTTTCGGAATGCGAAATAAATGATGATTCACTTCCGGTTGCAAGTTCATCCGAAACTAACAACGTTGTAGCGGAAAATAGTACTCCCTTCCCTAAAACCACTGACGCAAAATATGAATCCTCAAATAAGCAAAATAGGCACATTTCCTTTGGTGAGTCAGATCAAAGTGTATTGCCTTGAGTTGAAACTGCGAGTCTCTCTTTTCGGTTATTTAGTCTCAAAGACGTTGTTGATTTAATAAAACATTTCTCGTCTCGTGATAATTACAGTGTTGAGAATTTTATATCTGACGTTGAAGAATTTTTTTGTTTATATCAGATAAACAATCCAATTCACCAAATTACTTTTTTTACAAAATGTTTGACTGGTCCCGCTCAACCTTTAATTAGGTCTATCCGTGGAATAACAAATCAGGAACAATTGAAGCACCATTTGTTAGAGGAATTTGCGGACAAAATTAACAGTATTCAGTTACATAAATGAATGGAATATCGACGTATGAAACCGTTTAAAACCCTACAAGAATATGTCTTGCTATGAGAGATTTGTCACACAAAGGTTCTCTCGATGATTCATCTCTGTTTGTGTATGTAATAAACGGAATTCCTGATTCAACAAACAATAAAATTATTCTTTACGGTTGTAAATCCATCCCTGAATTTAAGGAAAAATTGAAAATTTATGAAAAAATCTTTAACAGTTCTCAACATTTCAGACAAAATAATCAGAAAAAATTTGATGCTTCCAACTTCAATGTGAAAGTCGATAATACACGCAGCCCATATACATAACCAGTCAGTTATTCCTGTGGCTTGAGAGGTCACAAAAGCAACCAATGTTTGAATAAATCACATGATAAACATTGCTACGGATGTAAAAGTTTTGGTCATGTTCATGCTAATTGCCCCGAAAGTTATCGAAATTCTAAACCAAAACCTGATTCTCTAAAACCTATTCCTGATAAAACTGTAAACACGCTTTCTCCTGAAACTTCATCGAAAAATCCTATGCATGTTGACATTCAACTTGCAGAAATTCAATTGACAGCACTTTGTGACACTGGGTCACAGGCAACCCTTATCAATGAGAAAACCTATCGAAGAATTAGCTCGCCACCACTGCAGCCCACCAACATTCCCTTTTAAGGAATTGGCTGCAACCAAGTTCACAGCATCGGTTTCTTTCAGGATTCCATCGAAATTCAAAACATTACTTTACCTGCTAAAATACATGTTCTAAAAGATCACTTGATTCCTTTTGATGTGATTATAGGAATCGACTTTTTGCAGCAAACTCAATTTACATTTGATAAAGACGGTATTCGTTTATTAATACTCCTGATAACAACATTTTCGTTAATATTGCTAATGTTCCTGATGACCAAGCTTTTCCATTTCATCTTTCAGACATTTTGAATTCTGAAATTCGCGAGGAAATTCAAAATATCGTTATTTTCTACAAACCCCATAAAGTTGAAGACACTGAAATTTAGATGCCTATTTTATTACAAGATGAAATACCCGTAGCTCAACGTTCTCGACGACTCCCTTTTGCGGAACAGAAAATTGTAGAAAAACCAATTCAAGATCAGGGCCAATTAGGCATGTCTGAAAAACATCTCACATCTACTCAAGATAAGATTTCTAGGGTAGAGAAAATGCATATTCCAATTGATTTTGAATGTGATAATGATGATGATGGAAAAGATTTAGATGATGCTGATGCCAATGATTTAGATTTGCTTCATGATAACGATGATGATAATGCTTTGATATTGGAACTATCAAAGCAACTCTTGAACCAAAAATATTTGGTGCTGATGATGAAGCCCTTAAGAATGAATCCGTAAAAAGTGAAAAGGTTGAACCAAAATTTCAAGTTATTGAAGCTCCCAAACCCTTAGAACAAATAGCAGCTTTTCAACAAAAGAAAAACATTCTTTCACAAAACCCAGTTCGTCATGTTTTTCAACAGGGATACCCATTAGAACTGCACACTGATGCCAGCTTCTTAGGTTTTGGCGCTGTGCTCTTGCAGCAATCAGATGATGGACAGTTTCATCCTATTCATTATTTTAGCCGTAAAATTACAGTTCAACAAGAAAAGTATCATAGTTATGAACTGGAAGTCCTCGCCGTCATTGAAGAGCTAAAGAAATTTCGAAACTACTTGTTAGGAACAAAATTTAAAATTATCACCGATTGTGATCCTTTCCAAAAAACAATGCACAAAAAAGACCTACCAGCTAAAATTGCTCGATGGGCATTGATGTTAGAGGAATTTGATTATGAAGTTTGTCATCGACCCGGTAGACAGATGAAACTTGTTATGCTTTAAGTCGTAACCCCATTCTTGAAATTACCTCAAATGATATCACTTAAAAGGTAAAAAATGCCCAAGATCAGGATGGATTTACATCTCAAATTAAATCTATGCTTGAATCTACACCTCCCATGATTTTTTGTTTAAAACGGAATTCTGTATAAACTTCACAACTGGATGCCGAACTTTTAGTAGTCCCACAAATGATGCAGAATGAAATAGTGCTAAACGCCCATTCACAAGGCCATTTTGCTTCACAAAAAACTGAATTAATTGTTTCTCGGGAATTTTTCATCCCTCAACATAAGAAATTAGTTCAAGAAATTATTTCAGATTGTATTCCTTGCATTTTGTCCTCGCGAAAATCTGGAAAACAGGAAGAAAACATACGACAATATAAGAAACGGCGTAAACCAGCTTGTAAATACAAGATCGATGACACAGTGGCAATGCAACGAACTCAGTTTGGAACTGGATTAAAGCTTCGACCAAAGTTCTTCGGACCATACGAGATCATGAACATCAACCCCAATGATCGTTACGAAGATCGAAAGTTAGGACTCCAACCATAACGTCAACTGCAGCAGATAAAATGAAACAGTGTTGCAAAAATTGAACACCCATACTAATGTCATGAACATTGCTTGATTTTTTAAATTTTTTTCTGCTTGTTTTTCTTTATCTTTTCAGATTTATTGTTTACTCCAACCCAGCCGCGGGCGTCTGGAACTTCAGGACGGTCGTGAGGTTGGCAATACCAGTGGAAAAAACTGTAACTTCCACTCATCACTACTCCGACGCGAAGGACTTCGCGCCGGAGTGCCATATGATAATCGCCATAATGATAAACATTATTATGGACTTCACTGTAACTGCCGATTCGCACTACTGCAGCACGAAGGACTTTAAGCGGATGTGTTGTTCTGCAAGCTTCCAATTTTGAGCCAAATAGCTCTTTTGATGCTTTTGTGTTTTTTTTATTTCATCCTAAGTGTTTGTCCTGTCATGTAAAGATTTCATTAAATATTGAAAATGATCAACTTCTAATCACTTCTTAAGGATGGAGTGCTAACTCCATCCCACATATATTTTAAGAGTAATTGGCAAAAGGAGAATAATTCGAGTGTTGGATTTAATAGACAAATTTAAATTATAGAGTACACCTACCCAGTTAAAATTCTATCCCCATCACGACAGATTGTGGACGAAGAACTTTATGCGAACTGATGTTTCGACAAGCCGCCCACATAGTATAGTGGTTAGCTTTCTGAGCTGCAAAGCAGTGAGCTTGGGTTCAAATACCGAATAAGGCCTGGTCGTTTCCATGTCACGCCCCTCATAGGGAGCAACGCTGGCTCACCTATGGAGTGCTCCCATAATAAAGTAGCCAACAAAACTTCATGGATGTTCATGGGTCAATGTCAGAAGATAAAATACCGACCGTCAGAAGATAAATGCCTACTTCATTGAAACAAAAAAAAGTTTTGACAATGGGTGTTACAAACGCAGACATACAGACATATATTGAATATTTGAGACACTTGAGAGTGCTCCAATGGAATGCAGGCAGAGAAGTAAAGAAAAAACAGCTTGTTTCTTGCCATGTATAGCTATGATATTGAAAAAAGCGTTTGGCGTACGACTCAACATATTCTCTTTTAAATAGTTTTTCTCTAATACAATGCATTAAATGTCGCATAAAACAGGGGAGATAAATACCCTTAGATTTGTATGCATTTTTATTGCAGATAAAAGAGATTTGTTCTATTGACAGATCATATCACACTGGTTTAAAAAGAGCAAATTCCAATAACGACGTATGAAAAAAAAATTCCATTGCACCACGAAAGACCTTTTTTCGGCCAAAGTAGGAAATGCGTTATGACAAATTGTTTCAGAAAGGTATTTTTGTATCATTTCTCATTCAAATTGGGTAAATGAAAGGATACCGGAAATAGCGATGGCTGCAGTTGTAAAAAATTAAATAAATACATGTCTTTGGAATTCTCAGAAAGATACATCTAACCTTAAAAAGTGATTGTGGCATAAATTTTTCATTTTAAAAAAGTCGAAATATTAGATACATTCAAGTGTGTTTCAACTCTGTGTAATACTAAAGGCTGTGAAATTTAACCTTAATACAATACAAATCTTACACAAATTTGTAATTATAATTAGATCGAACCTCAAAATTATACCAAAAGGTACATTTTCTGGTCAAAATCTAACAATTTAAAATCCCTCGCTACGACAAATTCTGAATTAACTAAACAAATAACTAATTAAAATTCTGAAACATTCATTAAATTTTAATTCAACATTCAATAAATTCTAAAAAAAGAATGGTATTGATTTCCAAAATTGAATCAGAAATGTTTTGAGAAGAACGGATGTGGAGTTGGTGGTTATGCTTTGTTTGCTACGTAAACTTTATGAATCGCCTTTAATCAGCGAGGGAAAAAAAAGAGATTCCGAAGATCTGACGCTTCAAATTTTTCTCTTTATGATTTTCCCAATTCTGGCGAGGTGATGAAATTCTCTGGAAATATGAAATCGGAAAACAAGTGGAAAACGTTTTCGCGTACAGTGGCTCCGAAAAGTGTTCGTACACTTACGATTTTCAATGAAATAGGGGTCTATCCATTAATTAAAATGAATATTTGAGAATGGATATTTAATAATAAGATCTATAATCTATTCTTGACAAAACTACAAGATATATTTTGAAAACATAGTAAAACTTTATTTTTAAGAAACCAGTAATCAAAAGGCAACAAAAACTTTATCTCACAAAAGTCATCGTAAACTGAAATATTTTCGGAGAAATTCATAATTAAAATTATTGTCTGTAAATATAATAATATAAATAATTAAAAGATATAAATAATTAAAATATAATAATATAAATAATTAAAAGATGTTTAAAGATAAAGTAAAACTTTGAAAATGGGAACAAAGAACGTTTGTTTACAATCTGAGACCAGTAATTCTTCGAAAAATCAACGATAATTCTTCGAAATGTCATAAAATAACTATTTTAGACTATCAAATCTGACTTGAGAGATTATTATTTTCATTTATTATTCGGGATTAAAATATGACTTGAAACTTTTTGATTGTATTTATTTTTCTATCGTTTTTGCTTCTCGCTGTACAGTAAGCCCAAGATGGCTGGCTTGAGAGTTGTGAGGCATTCCTTGACATTTCTGGATTCACCCTTGGTAGACGGTAGGCTGTTCCATTTCTAGATTCACCCTTCAAAAATTGTTCATTTTATTAGTTAAAAATTAACAGTAATAAAATTAAAAATTCGGGCTTCGAGGTGCACGTACCTGTGTGCCGAAGTTTATGACTGTAAGTCCCATAGATTCATCTGGAGATAATCAACACACACACACACACACACAAACACTTCTTTTTATAAATATAGATTGTGGTAGCAATTAAAATATCGTTTAGCTTTAATTTTTGCTTGCATACCCCGTAATATTCTATTTATTATTTTAAAATGGCTCGTAGTCCTAAAGAAACAACAAACAGCATTCGAAAATTGATTATTTTTCATCATAGCAGTGGTAAATCAGTTCCGAATATTGCTAAATTACTTAATTTATCCCATCTTACTGAACACTATGTGATAAAACGCTTTAAATAAGAAAATCGTATCGAAAACAAGGTAAGAACAGGTCGTCCGGAAAAGTTAACAAAACGTGATCAGAAATTTATAATTAGAAAATTTGTGATAAATCCACGTTTGAGTGCTGTAAAACTTTTTGCAGAATAGAATGAAACATTTTCTACATCAATTTCACCTGAAACTGATCGTCGAGTTCTCAGAGTAGCTGGGTTACATGGGCGTTCTGCCCGTAGAAATTTTTTTGTGAGAAAAAGAGAAAGCTTAGGTTTTCCTTTGCACTATCAATGATAAATAAGCCCCAAACGTTTTGGAATAATGTCTTATTTGCCAATGAAAGCAAGTTTAACATTTTTTGTTCCCATGGGCGTATAATTGCATGGAGAGGAAAAATGAGGAACTTAATCCCAGAACTTAGTAGGAACAGTTAAGCATGGCGGTGGAGGTGTCCTTGTGTGGGGGTGCATGTCAGCATGAGGACTAGGTAATTTGGTATTTATTGATGGCATAATGAATCATGCTGTTTATATAAATATTTTAATAGACAATTTAAAATTATCAGCCCAAAATTTGGGTATTGGAAACAACTTTGCTTTTTTATGAAGATAACGATCCTAAGCACACGGCTCTCAATGTTCGCCTCTGTTGTCTCTATAATTGTCCACAAGTTTTCAAAACACCACCTCAATCACCAGACTTAAACCCAATAGAACATATTTGGAGAGAACTGGAGGTTCGAGTACGAAAAAACGATATTCACACGAAAAGCGAACTAAAAACAATTATGATGGAAGAATGGATGAACATTGATGCAGAAATTACAAAAGAACTAGTGCAATCTATTCCCAGATGTTTAAAAGCTGTTCTGGATGCTAAAGGATATCCTACTAAATATTAATTTAACGAAAAATTAGAATATTTACTAATATGTAGAGATTTTGTGTGTACGATCTAAGTGTACTATGACTTAGATGATCTAAGTGTACGATGGTCGTGAGAGATCTAAGTGTACAATGACTTTTATGAGATAAAGTTTTTGTTACTTTTTGATTACTGGTTTCTTAAAAAAATAATTTACTTTGTTTTCAAAATATTTCATGTAGTTTTGTTAAGAATAGATTATAGATGTTATTATTAAATACCCATTCTGAAATATTAATTTTAATTAATGGATAGACCCCTATTTCATTGAAAATCGTAAGAGTAGGAACACTTTTGGGAGCCACTGTATTTTGCTATATTAAATACTCTTTGTGGTTAAACCTATAAAACTTAATTGACTGTTACATGGTGTGTTTCGAAAACTACTAATTTGTGATGCAGCCCAGGAAAAAATGGGAAAAATCGATTTTCCAGCTCTTGAGGGTATCTTTTTCAGAAGACTTTCGGTGATTTTGAAAAAAAAATCAGCTCGATCGGTGGAAATATGAGGAAGGTATAGTCTTTAAAAAATAGGGTTTAAGAAAATCACAGTTTTTGAGAGAAAAGACTTGGAAAGTTTGGGTATAAAAAAAATTGTAACAAACTACTAAAAAAATGCAAAATTGAAATTATACGTCCAGTACTCCGTTTCCTGTGTTTGCATGCATCTTATGGAGCATACTGTAGGGAGTATTTAGAAAATTTGTTTTTGACACGCCAAAAATTCGTTATGCTGCGATGTAAATCTAAACAAACTGTCCCGCTGTTAGAATCTAAGTATGGAAATGTAGCGTGGAATTTAACGCTACAGTTAATGTGTGCTAATTTTGCCCCAATTTAATCTAAAATTTATTTAATATCAGGAAATACTTTAATTCAGTCTGTCAAGCAATATTTCACGTTAACAGGTGTGTTTCTAAGCCCCAGTTTGGAATTCAGGGTGGTCTACTTTAACAACATCTTTGCTCATTCATGCACATCTGTGCGTAAATAGAATCAACTCGATTTTGTTGAAGAAATCTTTACGGTTTTTATTATTCCCGAGATACGGTTCTCTTGTTGCAAGAATTTCTTTAAACTACGGTTTCTGGTTTACAGGCTAACAAACAGCGTACCATCTATCAAAACCCGTTTCGAAAGCAGTTACTCATTTTCACGGCGCTCAAGGTGATGTTTCCATAATACACGCCATTTCTCTTGCCCCCAAAGGCAATACCGTCAATTGATTCTGTGCAGCTTTTGAGAAAACCGCTTTGGCGATAAATCGCCAAATTTTGGTGAATTTCCAAAGTCGCCAGGTCTCACCTGCTCAGCCAATCTCCGCTTTTTAAACTTGCCGCGCCTTTACGTCATTAGCAGATGGTTGCAACTTTTCGCCCGTTATCGCCCTTTTAACGTAATGCGCGTTTTGTCTTCACACTACGTACGCTACAACGCTTGGCATATTGCCACACAACTTTATTGTAACCCCCGCTCCATATACTCCTGTCTGAGAAGAACTTGAATATACAGAGATATGCATTTCACTTACTGACACTATCTTGCACAGACTTTGAGAGATCTCGAGTTTTTGCTGTATATATAGGTCGTGCCTTTTAGAAGCCCCTCCAGAATGTGACCCTTCTTGCCTAATTCTGTGAGGAGGCTATACCATTTTCGATGTATGATTTTTATGAACCATCATGGTCATTTTTTTATGTATTTGTACTTAACGATCAAAGCTTCCGAAGTGAACTTCAATAAATAACGCTTCGACCTAAGAATTGGCACGCTTCCTTTTTTTTTTTGTGTGGGAATTTGGTTCCCGGATTGCAGAAGACGATGGAGCCGCCTGAGAATATTGTGGTCACATCATGCTAATCACAATATACAACGACGTTACCGGCCAACATATCTACTGAAGCTAGTTAGGCTTCTAAATTCTACATCACGTTTTTTGAAAAGTGGTTATCATCATCAAAGTAATTTTTGCTTGTTCCTAGCTCCAAGAACTTTCTTGACTGGGTTCATCGGTTTCTTCTTCGACATATACTTTCGGCCATATTCTCCCCGTACGAACAGTTCGTCATCGAGATAGACTTAGTGCCGTGCAGCTTCGTTTTCCTACCACTAACTAAGGTGCAATTCTACAATATAGAGATAGACATTATTTCTTCATTAGAGAATGGTTCCGTTCCTATTTTATCTCTACAAACTAAGGTACAGCTTCATTCTTCAGCACAAACTATATTGCTGTGACCATTTCTACAGTTCAAATTATGGTGCCGTCTTTTCTACAGTACAGGAAAGAATAGAGTCAACAGGGCAAACTTCACAATGTAGATTGCTCATTTTTCTTTAAAAAAGTTTCCAAATATTCCTCGATTCAGCTGAAGTCAAAACCTAAAATCTGGTCATTTAGCCTTGAACGAGGTTTTATCACAATTCATGAAGCTTATAGCTACATGACACGCAACAATGAAATTTGCATTTCCTATTAAAGGTACCTTTTGAAGGGTTGTATCACAGCTAAGATCGCAAGATTTTTCTTAACATTTAATTTTTTAATCTATTTAATCGTTTTCCTTCACCTTCTTATGCTTATCCATTTTAATTAATTTATACAGGGTGTCCATAATTAAAGTCCCACTTTCAAAAGGCTGCAAAAAAAGAAGCACTGGTCAGAATGACTTCAAATTTGAACTTATTATACTGGAAGAAGGGGGAAACGATTTGGCATAATAAAAAAGAAAGTTCCAAAATGTATCAATAGATGGCGCTGTAACATTTTGGAACTCTTTTTGTTAATTATGCCAAATCGTTTCCCCCTTCTTCCAGTATATTCAGTTCCAATTTGAAGTCATTCTGACCAGTGGTTCTTTTTTTTTGCAGCCATTTGAAAGTGGGACTTTAATTATGGACACCCTGTATATATATATATATATATATATATATATATATATATATATATATATATATATATTGAAATGGATTATTTACCTTTTTATTCACTAAATAATACATATAATATTCTTTATCATAACTGTAGTCGTCACTGTACTGTAGTATGTAATTTTCTTTCACGAAATTACATATTGCAGTATTGTTACATCTACAGCAGTTACGAGCTTAAAACGCAACTGCTGTAGTAAACTCTGCTAAAGGTTTCCCAATTTGCTTATTAGTGCCAAACATATCGAACACGTGGTTAATTCTCTGCACGTAGTAGCGGAAAATAAATTTCAAGGAGAAAATAAAGCCGAAAAATATGTCAAACGATATTTAAATAATAGTTAATAAAACGGAAGTTGGAAAACGTAATGAGAACACTCCAAAGTTTTGATAGAGCTGCAGGAAAGAAAATGAACTAGCAGCTGCGCTTGACAGACATAACATAAACGGGTGATTTATTGCACGCTGATTGGTCATATCTTCGAGCATAGGGAAATGCTATTAACCCCTGCCGATAAAATAACTGTAATATAAAAAGAAAAAGGGGTCGATTATTTCAAAAATAGAAAATATCGCAGAAATGGAAAGCTCACCGTTTCGGGTTTAAACTAGAATACAGAAAGGAATACCTATAAATGAGTGGTTTGCAACCTGGGTAGGGCGCCCCCTGTAGAGGCGTGAGTGATATTCGAGGGGGGGGGGGCGCTGGTGGTTAGCAAATAATGTATGTGCGGTTCTAAATGGATTTTGCCAATAATCTAAACGAATCAACATTCAGCCATATTTAGCTAAAATGGAATCCTTTACCTCATCCCATGAAACAGACAATGAGGCACATGAGCCATTTTGTTCTTTTTTTTAAGGATTTTCTAATTTTTTATTATGTCTCTTGGCCGGAACAACTACACTCCTGGCCCATAGATGGCAGGGGGGAGAGGAATGTGACGTCGGTTTTAATGAGTTCGATTCTGTCAGGTGCCACCCCAATTTTGACGGAACACACCAGGGGCGACATGAGTATGTAAAGGAAAGGGAGCTCGAGTCCCACTGTTGGCATAAATGATTGTAGCCTTTTGGAATCGGCTTTAAACTGTAGGTCTCGGTCTACTTAGCCCTCGTGTAGCAAAAAGTTTAACCGTAGCACTCCAAACCAAACCAAGTTTTAGGCCCAACGAGCAACGAGTTTTAGGCCCAAAAGCAACTCAGACTGTAATATTCATTTTTAGTTACTGACCAACAAACTGTAGTGATTGTCCTAAACAGTATGCCTTCATTTCCTCTTACGCACTAATATGTTCAAATTTAGTTTTATATACAGACGAGTGGAAAAATTGTGTATTGGCACACAGATCGGACGAAAATACGAAAATACTTGTCATAATATACGTCCGTCCATTTAAAATGGTTGTTTCTTCGACGGTACGACGAAATTCTTGCGAAATCTCGCATCCGTAAACAAACTGTTATAAATAGATGCCGTCACAAACAGCACGAAATACTCGTTTATCAGAGCAACTGGGAATGAAGAAAAAAGGATCTCCGTTTAGATCGAAATGGAGAATTCAATGTCCAAATAATTCTGTGTACAAAAGAATACAATTCTCTCTTGAAGCAAAAAATGAAAAATGTGCTTGATTTTGGAAAAAAAACAGTTTTATTTGTTTCCGTGACGCTGTTCGTAGCCGAACCTGAGACGTTAAATTCCCACTCTATCGCAAAAGAATGCAAAACTACGGGAATATATTTCTTGGTGTTCCCAATATTGGCTTCAATTTAAATGTCGACAGCCGAGCTATAACGGGGTTTTTATTGCCCCGGACGATGCTCATAAATTTGACTTCACGTACTTGGAATATCGAGATCGGGGAATTTCCTTATTTTTTTACAAATGCTTATTTAGAGAGCAAACATGCTTTCGGGATAAGAGCTGGCTTTTCCGTTTTAATGAAAGGGGAGTGCGATAAGGAGTGAGGTCTTTTGCAGCGAGATAGTATTAGAGGAAGAATTATCATTTTATCTCCTTGGAGCTCTTCAGTAAAGATGACGATGCGGTTCTGCGATGTAGAATGACACAGAAAATCTTTTCGGAGAAAAAAATTGATTCAATATGTCGAAAAGTGGGAGTATAAAATCCTTTTAGGATAACTATTCACTTCCCCCTTGAAAGTTTTTATTGAAATTTCCCAAGTTTTTGTGACAATTCTCTCTACTCTCGAATATGGAACTCATATATTCACGGACGGCTTTGTTAATCGAGTGAAAGCGATGGAGCCCTCCTTTCGATCAAAACAGATTTCAAAGACTCATCATTTAAATGAATCCTTTTTGTCAAATTTTTAGAAAAGCGCTTACGACTTCTAACAGCTCTGGATGAACACAGAATGACAATCTATACAATATACGGGCAAATATCGACCATCCATCATTTAATCATTTATTAACGGAAAAAGGTTAACAGCAAATCTGCGGGGAAAGGATGTCACAGTGACACTATAAAAAAACACTTTACCGAATGGCTACTGCGTCTTATTGAATTTTTAAAGTCAAAGGCTACTTACGCGTTTTTAAAATTTTTCATTTTTATTTTTATTTTATTATATTTTTTAATTTTCAATATGAACGAATGCATCCCTTTTAGTTTGAAATAAAGTGTCTCGACGTTTGTGTTTTGCCGCATGGGTGAATTACTGTTAGAATTCTCTTCCAAGTCGGCGGACCCCTTGAAATTTATCCGCAGATCCACAGTGGATCTATGGACTATAAGTTAAGAAACCATGGTATAAATGGACTGTATTGTTCAAATTTTTGGCAAGTACTAACATCTGGCAGAAAAGGAACTTTTATTTCGTTTGGACCAGGCAAATTAACCTTCCTTTATAAAACTCAAATTTATTATGTAGCCATTTATAACGTAATACACTGTTTGTTTGAGGGCGCTACGGTCATGTTTTGCTACACAAGGGCTAATAGACCGGGACCTACAGCTTAACCCTTCTACAGGTGCGCCAACATTTGAAACACCAGGAAGCGCGCGTGGCACAAAGTGCAACGTCTCTTTCAACCTTGATTATTCCTTTTGTAATAAACTTCTTTTTACCAAATTAAAAATAATAATTCTGCGTTTTGTGACAAGATATAAAATGTTGATAATATTGATATATATTTGAAATTAAAGGCCAAAGAATTCAGATACAAACGCATTATTTCAAAACTGTCCGGTTTGTTGGATCTAACGACAACTTGCGAATGGATTCCTATTATGTCCAAAAACCTAATAAACAAAGCCATCTTTGTGATATACGGGATACCATGTAATAGCTGCACATTTGATTGACGACTTCTACTGCTTTTTTCGTATTGTAATCCAGTATAATCACTGGTTTACCGCGATTAAATCACGCCTAACAGTGAATGGAAAGGAATACAAGGGTCATAAAATCAGACCTCCATTAGAGAGGGTGTAGCTATAAATAGAAACTGCTTAGAACATTCAAACTTTACATGTAAACACAAACCATTCAAAATTACGAAAATGTTTCACTTTGTACACGGGCGCAACCGCTGAAGGGTAAAAGACGATTCCGAACGGCTACAAACATCCATGCCAGTAGTGGGAATCGAACCCACAGATTCTGGTATCAAAGCAAGCACGAAATACACTGAAATCCTTTACATTTGTTGTACTCATTTTATAATATCCTCCAATCTAAGGCCTCCTTCGTGGACGCTGACGTCAGCCTCCTAGGACTCGTTCAAATTATTCTGGAATAAAGTGTGTCGGAAAGGATAATTTGGAAATGCTCGTATGTTTCATTTCACCTCTTTATATTTTAGAGTATGATAAAAGACAATTAAAATGGGAATTTAAAAATATTGCAACTAATCAAAGCGAATATCCTGCAGAGCGTCTCGGTAGCCATTGATAAAGATTTTATTACAAAACTCAACATATATTTCCTAGATAAATCGTCATTCAGTCATACTTGTCTATGCTTCCTTAGATATTATGACACGAATTCGATTTATCAAAATAGCATTCCCCGAAGCGGAAGAAAGCATATGTATTGTTGAAAGGAAAATACCCAACTAACATCACGATCTCTAAGCACACATAATAGCGTTTATTCACCATGCAGGCATGGCTGCAAGCGCTTTCATAGAAAGAAAAAAAAAGTTGCACCCAGTAGTCACAAATCAATTAAACGGATATTACTTTCTCAGTAATAATATTCACTCCCATAGAAAAACTTTGCTTCGAGTGAAAGGGCAAATTTTAAACTTTGGATGCATGCATTATTCATTCTCTACTTCGTACCGATAAACTGTTTGAACCTCATAGCGCACAAAAGACGTTTTCCTAATGTTCCGTGGTGTAAAACTACTTTCTTTTGCTCTATTTTCTGTTTCTGAAAGTCAGTTTTGCCCCCTACCTATGCAAATTCCCGACTCTCTCGCCAAACTTTCCGTTTTATCTTAATTTCAGTTTTCCGGGGCTTTTCTTGTCTTCTATACACGCAGAAAGTTTCGCTACCTCATCTTTCAGCACTTCTTTCGCGAAATTAGTATTTGGATCCGTGAAAAGAAATCTGGAAAAGAGGTAATACATTTAAATACACATGGTTAACTTTATTTATTTATGTTTTTTTTATTTTAGAAGTTTGTTCTCGTTTTTGTCCGATTCAAAAGTTTCTAAAAGCAATTTTCTATTATCTTTTTGTTAGGCGAAATCAAAAAATATCTGCATACAATATGTATTAGGGAGAATAACTCGGTTTTTTAAAAGAAGTTTTTAGTCATTCATTAAAAATTTTTCATAGTCAGCAACGTTTCGTATTCAGATCAATTCACTGCAAGGTATCTTCTCCTTCACCGAAATGACTGTTTTGGTGAAAAAATTTCGATTATTTTTATTATTTCATTTGGAAAGGCAATTTTTTTAGGATTCTAAAATTAGGATTGTAAAATCATTCAATGCATTTTCTAGGAAACTCATTTTTCAGCTACATTTGTATCACAAGAAATTTTTTTATTTAAAAAGTTTTAAATATATTTCGATTAAATTCTGCAACAGTAAATGGGACATTACTAATTCATTAAATACTTTTACACGTATCTTTACTTAAAAAACGATACTCTTTTTAAGTGTTTTTCCATCTCTTTTGATATATTTCAGCGATGTTCGGAAATATTGTAAATCTTTTAGCACTTTGAGCATGTAAATGTCACAATAGTACAAGGTGTGTCAAAAAACCTTGACACATTATAAAAAATGATACAAACAAAAGTACACAAGGTAGGAACTAGAAATTGACATATGTGTTACCTTATATATTAGATTTTTGTTAGTACAGACGATGAATTTCAATATGTGCAACTTTTGTAGCAGATATCGGATAGGTAATCAATTTCATCTTATATACGTTCCAAAATGGATTCCGTAACAAATGAAATTGCAGCATTTATGCGTCTTTTGAGTTTTTCAACACTACAACCATCAAGGAAACTTCCCGTTTCCAGAAACTTCTTATACCAAGCTAAACATACGCCCACACTTGTGCGTTTTCGCTTTCAACTTTCCCTTCGTCTTTCCTTTCAACTTGCCTTTAGCGCATGCCTTCCGGCATGCTTCTAGAGGCATTCATTTTGTTGTCCACACTTGGTCAATAGTTCATGCCTCACCAGATAGATGAGTCGGACGGTTACTGCTGCATTCCTTGTGATTTCGCGGAATTTATAGGGTGATTACAATTTTTACGTAAAGCAACAAGGAATGTGGAACAAAAATAGAATACATTTTTGGTACGGTGCTCTGTATATAAATATGTATAATCCTGATACTTGTATATTTATCATATATACAGTGGCTCCCAAATGTGTTCGTACACTTACGATTTTCAATGAAATAGGGGTTAATTAAAATGAATATTTCAGAATGGTTATTTAATAATATGATCTATAATCTATTCTTAACAAAACGACATTAAATATTTTGAAAACATAGTAAAACTTTATTTTTAAGAAACCAGTAATCAAAATGTTACAAAAACTTTATCGCACAAAAGTCATCGTACAATGAAATATTTTCGGATAAATTCATAATGAAAATTATCGTCTGGAGCCTTATTTTTATTTTTCAACTAGCCGGGCTTCGCCCGTCTAGGCGGTCGGTTTAGGGACCCGCCTCCTTCAGCAATCATTGTCAGAGAATGGAAACACTAAAAAAGCAACGAATAAAGGTATGGAAATTGTGTGGTTATGCATCCCATGCCCTGCAAAGAGTTGCAAGCAGAAGAAAAATCCTCTCTCCCCCCCCCTCCTCCCGGCGAGCCGGCGTTGCTCGGGATTTTAAGAATGTTTGTTTGTTAACCAAAATCAATTTATAAACTAAACACAGTATATATTACATTGTAAAAAAAATGTGAAAGAAAGACCCTAAAATAAAACAGATTAAATTCAAAAGGGCAAAGTTAACAGAAAATGAAATGAAAAGTATGTTTTAAAATTATAGAAATACAAAAACAAAATAAATTCCTGAAAAAGTTTACCTTAAAACTGAAATTAAAATCAAAAGGGCAAAATTACAGAAATGGAAACACAGGATAAATAAAAACTAAACACAACTTATATCAGAACTATAAATGACAGACCCTGAAAAAAAACTGAGATCAAAATCAAGAGTGCAAGATTACAGAAAATGAAATGAACAGTGTGTTTTAAAATTATAGAAATGCAAAAACAAGATAAATTGCTGAAAAAGTTTGCCTTAAAACTGAAATTCAAATCAAAAGTGCAAAATTAAAGAAAATGAAACACTGTATAAATAAAAACTAATTACAGCTTTAATAACCTAGAATAAATAACTATAAATAAAAAATTTATATACAGTTATAATAAACCATTAAAAGCTGAAAATGAAAAATGTCAAACTGTGCTTTAGAAAGTTAAGAATTTTGAAAAGTAAAGCTGAAAAGTTAAAATGTCACGTTAAAAAAATATAAATCTATTAATGACAATATTTAAACATAGAAAAATGTATAAGTTACACAAAAGTTATTTAACTAAATATAAATATAATAATATAAATAATTAAAATATGTTTAAAGACAAAGTAAAACTTTGAAAATGGGAACAAAGAACGTTTGTTTACAATCTGAGACCAGTAATTCTTCGAAAAATCAACGATAATTCTTCGAAATGTCTTAAAATATAAATTTTAGACTATAAAACCTGACTTGAAAGATTATTATTTTCATTTATTATTCGGGTTTAAAATATGACTTGAACCTTTTTGATTGTATTTATTTTTCTATCGCTTTTGCTTCTCGCTGTACAGTAAGCCCAAGATGGCTGGCTTGAGAGTTGTGAGGCTCTTACATTTCTGGATTCAACCTTGGTAGATGGGAGGCTGTTCCATTTCTAGATTCACCTTTCAAAAATTGTTGATTTTATTACTTAAAAATTAACGATAATAAAATTAAAAATTCGGTCTTCGAGGTGCACGTACTCATCGTCTGCACTACCTGTGTGCTGAAGTTTATGACTGTAAGTCCCATAGATTCATCTGGAGACAACCAACACACACACACACAAAACTTCTTTTTATAAATATAGATTGTGGTAGCAATTAAAATTTTTAATTTTTGTTTGCCTACTCCGTAATATTCTATTTATTATTTTAAAATGGTTCGTAGTCCTAAAGAAACAACAAACAGCATTCGAAAATTGATTATTTTTCATCATAGTAGTGGTAAATCAGTTCGAAAAATTGCTATATTACTTAATTTATACCATTCTACTGTGCAGTATGTGATAAAACGCTTTAAAGAAGAAAATCGGATCGAAACCAAGGTAAGAAAAGGTCGTCCGTCAAAGTTAACAAAACGTCATCAGAGATTTATAATTAGAAAATTTGTGAAAAATCCACGTTTGAGTGCTGTAAAAGTTTCTGCAGAATTTAATGAAACATTTACTTCAATTTCACCTGAATCTGTTCGACGAGTTCTCGAAGCACCTGGATTACATGGGCGTTCTGCCGGTAGAAAATTTTTTGTGAGTGAGAAAAACAGGAAGCTTAGGCTTTCCTTCGCACTATCAATGATTAATAATCCCGAAACGTATTGGAATAATATCTTATTTGCCGATGAAAGTAAGTTTAATATTTTTGGTTCTGATGGGCGTATAATTGTATGGAGAAGAAAAAATGAGGAGCATAATCCAAAGAACTTAGTAGGAACAGTTAAGCATGGCGGTGGAGGTGCCCTTGTGTGGGGGTGCATGCCAGAATCAGGACTAGGTAATTTGATATTTATTGATGGCATTATGAATCATGCTGTTTATATAACTAGTTTAAGAGACAATTTCAAATTATCAGCCCAAAATTTTGGTATTGGAAATAACTTTGTTTTTTTATCAACACAACGATCCTAAGCATACAGTTCTCAACTTTCGCCTCATGGGTCTCTATATGACTGTCAAAAAGTTTTGTAAACAAGTTTGGTAAACACCACCTCAATCGCCAGATTTAAACCCAATAGAACATATTTGGAGAGAATTGGATGTTCGAGTACGAAAACTCGACATTCACACCAAAAGCGAACTAAAAACAATTATGATGGAAAAATGGATGAACATTGATGCAAAATTTACAAAAGAACTAGTGCAATCTATTCCCAGACTTTTAAAAGCTGTTGTGGATGCTACAGGATATACTACTACATATTAATTTAACGAGAACATACTAATAGGTAGAGATTTTTTACAAGTATAAGATGACATTTGTGAGATAAAGTTTTTGTTACTTTTTGAATATTGGTTTCTAAAAAATAAAGTTTTACTATGTTTTTAAAATATTTAATGTAGTTTTGTTAAGAATAGATTTTAGATCTTATTATTAAATACTCATTCTGAAATATTTATTTTAATTAATGGATAGACCCCTTTTTCATTGAAAATCGTAAGTGTACGAACGCTTTTGGGAGCCTCTGTATATATATATATATATATATATATATATATATATATATGTGTGTGTGTGTGTGTGTGTGTGTGTGTGTGTTAGTTAGTTAGTTAAAGTAAAAATTATGTAAATGTGAAGAATAAAAAATAAATATTAATAAAAATATATATTTTTATATAATACCCCATAAATCGATTAGAGATGTTTCTTCTTATACACATAGGTTCTACATCAATGTACTTTAACAGAGAAAATAATAACCGATAACTCGGAATATAGAGAAGACCTGTTTTGTAATATGCGAAGTTATTAGAAATAGAGCTATAATTTATGGCTTTGTTTATGAAGTAATAAAACCAAACAAATTCAAAGAATAGAAAACGAAAGAATATTGATTGTTATTAAAATTCCATCTCTTAAATATATAGTGTAAAATTACGCTGGTATATTTGTTTCTGATTAATGGATCATTTATGTTAGTTTTGAAGTATACAGAAAATTCAAGAAACATCGTTAGATATCCATACTGTATCTCTTTAATATAAAGTAAAGGACTATATCCAGATATTTACTTTTTCAGAGAAAAACGGGCGTCGAAGAATTACTTTTGAATTTTTTAATATGTAATAATACAAAAAAAAATCCTACTTATGTAAGAAGTTAAGAAGTATATTTCGTTATTAATGAAATTCGTTCATTTTTCTTTAACATGGGGTTAAATGAAGGACACGAAGAGAAAACCATGATCGACTAAGGAATGCCTACATTTAAAATGTGTCGATGATATTTAGCTTCAAATGAAAATGATATGCTTAAGATCTTACGCATATGGATGCAAGCAATGACATGGGGGAAAAATTACGTCACGCAAAACGCGAATTCAGGTTGTAACCTGCTTTTATAATATTTTTTACATCTATTTCTTTTTTCTGAAGTGGGTCTTTAATTCCTTGTGATAAGCTATTGCGAATTTTTTATTCAGTATTTATTTAATAACAAATTAGCTGATGCGTATTTTTGAAATATTCTCTCTGTATTTCAAAATGGAAATTTCGATGATTCAAATTTCCTTTGTTTTCAAATTTTCTTTTTTCAATTTGCTTGTTTAAAAACACATTGTTTTAATTTTACAACAATAAACATTAATAATTTAATGCCCTATATATTAATATTAAATAATTATTTTAAATGTATTAAATGTATTAATTTTATTTGTGCATGCTGAGTGGTTGACGTCCCACAATGCCGGTAAATTTCTATAATCTTCAATAATATTTAAAATTTCTTGCGAATGCTGCAACATTCACTTGATGACTTCGCTGAACACTGACTTGAAAACTGTCTTGAAGAATAGAAAAGCGCATGGAATTACGCCTTAGGATCTTTTCCAAATTTTGTTACACTTGCGTTACAGATTCCGTTTTGAAATACCAGCCTCTATCTGATGGAGTAGCCATTTTACAACTTTTGCTTACGGGGAACAACTAGCGCCACCTGTTCAGCCTTTTTCACACGGATAGAAAATTTAATATATACAGTAACACATCTGTGAAATTCCAGTTCTTACCTTGTATACTTTTTTTATATAAATTTTTAAAATCTGTCAAGGTCTTTAGGGACACCCTGTATATACTGCAAATAATATAAAAATTGAGTTTTGCTAAAAATGTATGAAAACGAAATTTTACATACGTAATGACTACTTTGATATAAGTAAATGATAAGAAAATCAAAGAAAAAGGATAATTTATTTCAGAGAAAAAGGCAAAAGAACGGAGGAGTTAATACTCCGTTGGACCCCCTCTAGCGCGAATGCACGATGCGATACGATCGGGCATTGAGTCATACAAGTTCTGTATGATGTCTTGAGACATTTCGTTCCATATTTGCTGTAACCTTGCCTCTAGTTCGTTCAAACTCGTGGGATGCCCAACTCGTCGTCCCAAATGATCCCAGATATGCTCGATAGGAGACAAATCTGGGGATAGGGCAGGCCAAGGAAGGGTAGTAACAGTGCGGAGACAGTCTTGTGACACCCTTTCCGTATGAGCCCGTGCATTGTCTTGTTGAAAAATGGCTCCTGGTAGCCGTTGCATGAGTGGCAACACATGTGGTTGCAGGATTTCATGAACATACCCCTGGGCTGTCATGGTGCCACGGAACAATACTAGGGGTGACCGTGTATTGTAGGCAATGGCACCCCATACCATCACACCAGCTGTGGAAGCAATGTGTCGCTGTACAGCAAAGGCAGGACTGAAGCGTTCACCACGGGCTCTCCACACACGAACACGATTGTCATCACTGCCGAGATTGAATCTGGATTCGTCGCTAAAGACGACCTGGTTCCATTCCACTGCAGTCCAGTTTCCTCGTGCGCGGCAAAACTCCAAACGGAGGCGTCGATGGGTGGGCGTCAAGGGCAGCACACGTAATGGGCGCCGCGATACCAACTGTCCTTCAGCCAGGCGCCTTCGTATGGTTCTAGAAGACACAGAGGCCCCTAGTGAAGGTGCTAACTGTGCCTGGATGGCGGCCGATGAAGCATTTGGCTGTACGCGTGCATTTCTTACAATGTGGCGGTCTTCTCGACGACTGGTCTGTCGACGGCGTCCTGAGCCTGGTCTTCGTGTACATGACATCTCTCGGGTCCACTGGTCCCAACACCTCCTCACAACACAATCAGAGCGGCCTAATTGACGAGCTACTCGCCCAGCTGAACACCCAGCTTCCATCATCCCGACGATTCTCCCCCTCTCAAACTGCGACAACTGCTTATATTGTCTTCGAACACGGCGTAATGGCATGTCTATCTCAGCTCTTCCTTTGTAAATGATTCAGCACACTCAAACAAGCTTTGGTTACCTGTTTTATACTCAACAGAGTACGATGTTCAACGCCCTCTACCGGCTATACGTAATGCGCAATCACGCTGCATTTCTAATCATTTGCATATCTCCCCGACATGTACCTTCATTGCAAGTTTCGTTACGATCCCGCAATTATTTCTTGGTGCGCTAATTTTTTTGTCCATGAGTGTATTTTTTTCCTGATTATTTTATGACATTTAAACTAAAAATATACGGATTTAATCAGCATTGTATATTTAAAAAAAGTGCTCATAACCAAAAGAATGATACCTTAAGCAAAATATTACTGCATTTTTAAATGGAGCTGAGCAATTTACCTCTTTCAATACCGGTTTCGGGAAGAATAATTCAAGATAATTTCTATATTGCACTGAAAAATAGTTCAGATGTCTCAAAATTTTTAGCAAATCAAGAGTGTCAATCAGTCATTCCTCATTACTTTGGTGCGTAACGTATCTATCGGGAAATTTTGGGGATTTACAATCGCTTAAAAAAGGTTCCAACATTTTGTTTCCTACTTCCTCCGTCAATAGGAAACAAAATGTTAAGTCAAGATTCCCAAGTCATGATTTTTTAATCTTTCTGTAGGTAAACAGCTTCGTGAATCAAACTTGATTCGTAAATCAAACTTGAAGTAAACTTCTTTAAAACTCTTTGAGGGGCGCCGTTTGCACAGTGCAAACGCCTAAATCTAGTATTTTTCCCCCTTGCATTCAATGTATCCCAGTTAAAGTAGCAGAAAAGGGTTAGTGCTGCCACCTGTTATCAGTTTAGAGAAGTAAAAACATTTTGCAACCTTTAATTGGAAAATTTTTAAAGAATTTTTAGGTTAAAAAAATCGGGAAAAAATCTGCACCGTGTAAACAGTGGAAGTTGTTGCACCTGAAAGGGTTAAGTAGATCTCTTTTGACGTACGTCATCACTTTTGTAGCTAAACAGAGAAAGGAGTGAAAGAGCGCCAAAAGAATTCGGCGATATAGTTGTGTAAGGAGCTAAAACCTGTTTAAAGCAAACAGAAAATAATAAAGTAACTACATATTTACAAAAGTAAATGTAAATCTACGCCCAAAATGGGATTTTAAGAAATAGTATTGGGACTTAACTTCCAAGCTACTTAAAAAAGGGGGGAAATGAAATTATAACATAACATAAAAATCTGAAGTCAAGATAAATAATATCCAATTTAAAATTAAAGTATCTCTTTAGGAAAACTGTCTGTTTCTAGCTATAAACAAGATGATACTCCTTTCATTTATTTCTCCCTGAACCCTGAGACGTAAAAGCTTCGTTTTTTTCTTTTGGGACATCTTAAAGAAATTTGCTTGACACAATGTAGGGAGAAAATGCAGATTTGAATTTCGAATACGTTATTTCAATTGCTTTTTTCGTCCATTTTATGATGAATAGGGAATAGGATAATGCGGTGTCGCAGAAATGAGATAAAATCGATTCAAATACGGAGGTTATTCTATACATTTAAATTTTAGCGGTACTGGAGTTATATAACCATGATCCATAAGTAATGATTAAAAATGTAATGGATGCTTCATTTTTTAAATTACTTTAATACTTGAAATGCGAATGAAAAACATTTTGAGTGCGTAATTTTTGTACTGAATAGTTCTGGGACGAATTAACGCTTTAAAAATGGGCTATTTTCGGCAATTTCGCAAACTGCGCGAGACACCACATAAAGTCGCATAACCTTTGAAGTATTTGCCTAATTTTAATAAAATTATTTCATAAATAAAAATAATAAATTTTATATATACCCACCGTTACCAGCCATTTAAACATGTTTTCTTGCCTTCGTCTATGAAAAATACTTAAGCTGATTGGAAACTAACAATATTAAAATTGAAATAAAATCATGAGTTGTTTATGAATTCATCGCGCATAAGCTAGTTTAACGCGCGTGACTGCCAGAAAGCGAAGTCAACTTCTCGCTTTTAAAGTATTAAACAGCCCTCCTAAAATTCACTCTATCCTCTATTTAGCAAAACTTTTTAATTAGCAATTATTCCGTTTCATGTGTTTTGCTTGGATCCATCTTTTTCACATGTTCTCACAACCTTATGTATCTTAAAATATCTTACCACTCGTTTAAATTTAGAAGTAGTGATAGTTTTTACCAAGCTAGATGATTGGTAACATCTTATTACAATTTTTCGACAATTAACTTATTTATATAAAACAAATGGAGAATTATGACCTCAGTACACGACAGTACTTTTAACACTAGAAGTATCAATCATTAAGACGCACCTGTCTCTACCACAGTTGCTGGACGATGGTCGAATAACTAGGGCTATAGCTTTCAGTACCAGGGTCTGTTAGTACAAGTCTCACTATTGGCATCGATGTTTGTAGCTGTTCGGAGTCAATTTTAAACTGTTAAGTCCTGGTCTAATGAGACCTTGTGCAGCAAAAAATGACCGTAGTGCTCTCAACCCAAACAAACCAACCTCTACCACAGTTAAAATGATCAATTTGACCAGCTTGGTAGCTTCAGTGTCGAAGGAGACCAGAGAGACAAAATCAAACCATACAGGAACCCTGATGAAGATCAGACTCTAACTTTCAGTCATTTTCCCTCCAAACACAATAATTCTGTCGACAATTATCAACTCATTGTTACTACCGATATCCCACTTATAACATAAACCAGTTACAACAACCAGTTAACCAGATAAGTTTAAATTGAGACTCGTTAATGCTACATAAATCCTAGCACATGCGTACTGATATATTCTAATAAAAAATATCGATATAATAAATGGTAATGTACCGGCAGTTTGGATGTCACTACTTTAACATTATGTGCACGGCGGAAACATTAAGAGTAACTGTACTTTGATACCTCCGTAAACGTCGGATTCCATTGCAGATTCATAACTCGTGATCAATACAATGATCTAGGGATGTTCCAAAAGCATACGGTCTAAAAGTCAGACGAATCGAATACTGTGGAATGCAATCGTCAAAATGGGGGAGCTGGAATTATACACCTTACGAGGTAAAAAAGAATCGACTGAAAATAAGCTTTCAAGCAGAGAAAAATTTCTGTTGTTTTTCGTTAAACGTTTCTGATGTTTTTCGTTTTTCTGTTGATTTTCGTCAGTCGGGACGACAAAACAATGTCGAAATTGACCTAGATTAGAGAAGACTACTTAGCCAAAAAACACTCATTTACAAGTGCCTCGAAAACTTTTCACGACCCTTGCCAGTAAGTCCTCAAAAAAGATGATCAAGTAATGGCAAAAGGATTGGAACTCTGGGTGAAAAGCCCATCTTTATGGTCAATATAGAAAGATATCCGCAATGGCAGGAGCCACCGTATTTCTGACACGTGGCCACGCATGATGATGGCACTGGGGTTCTCTTATTTCAGAAAATTTATAAATGTGTATCGCTTAACTATAAAGCTAAAGAACCAGTGGGTTTATGAGCAGCAAGTCTTGGCACAAAATTGTGTCTGTGAAAGTTACATGATGGAAAATTGGCCCCTAACGAAAGCAACAAAATGAAATCGCACAGGTTGGGGAGATGCCTTAGTAAACATGTCCTGAAGAACCATAAGGAGCATAATATGCTCGTCGTAGATACAAAAACAAACCCCAATGAATCGTCTATAAATATGAACACCATAGAACCTCCATCTTAAAGGAAGAACAGGTTCCAGTCAGAACCTGCTGAATCCGGAACACCTTTCAATTATCCAGCCTGAATAATAACGGTGAAGTAAAAGCAAGTTGATAAACTATGCATGATGTTCCTAGAACACTTGTGTCCTGTAGCAAATTTGACTCATCAGGATTACCTAAGAAGAAGACAAAGTTCTTTGGAAGATGCACAAATGTCTTACACCCAAGTTTTGGTTGACAGTCTTTTCTTAGGTATATTTACACAGATATACAAACGTCTTTAGTACAGAACAGATACCTGTAATAGAATAAACTCATATTAAATTACTGGTTGCTGATGAATATAAAAATAGCATAAAACATTACTGCTTCCGTTTCAGAGAAAAGGAAAAATTAGTCACGCTATACAAAGCTTGATAATTCTCTGTGAATCGATTCAAATTATGAGAAAAAGAGCAGAATCTCATTCTAATAAAAAGAGAAACATTTTCCCCTCTATGCGTTTGCATTATTGAAATCTTCGTTGCCTTAATTTGTAATAAAGTATTTCATAAATCTGCCTTCCACAAAGGATTCGACATTTCTATTTCGCTTTCGGAAATGAAATGCACAAACAGAATCAAATATGTGTGCGTGGCTAAGCACAATTTACCGATGGGATTAAGAATTCTTTTCCATCCGACGGCTTCAATTTAAATAAATTTGTCCGTGGCTTTGTGTCAATAGACAGTTATTTCATTTTCATGTAACATTAAATTCGTGTATAAATATGACATCACTATTTTCATGTTATTAAGAACGAGTAATATTTATTCAGAATCATTTAAGTTTGTAATTTACGAGCATAACAAAAATACAATCGTCCACTGCCTGATTCTGCTATTATGGGTAATATGATAATGTGATATCAGAAGGAAATTCTAAATAACATGCATTAGTTATGTACCAATAAGTGCAAATAGGGAGTATCCCACTTGAACGCTTCAACTTATACTATGAGACCTATCTATTCAACTCAGAGGTGATGTTACTTCCTGCTTTGTATTGCTACCAAGTATATTTATGAATACCTCCTGTACGCACAACACGCGAAATCTAAATTGTCGGTTCTCTGTAAAATTGAACCTAGACACAAAATGGTTAAATAAAAGGATAGGAAAATAGCTTAGTCACACCTGTAAAAACTGAACAGTCAATGACACAAGGGAAAAGCAATGTAAAATGAGCGAACATACATGTATAAACTCATGACTTCGAAAAAATTGAAGGATTTTAAAAAACGATATAATCTATGACACAAACCAGTTAAATTTATTAACGGGCGACTTGTGGGAAACGCGTTTAGCAGAAATACAGAAATGAATTTAGGGAATAAATCCAGAAGAAAAATTTAGAAGGATATGTATTTCTTTAAGAGTCCTATTTCCTAGAACCGTGGTTGGTGAAATAACGCCCCCCCCCCCCCCGAAGACGAATACGGGAAGAAATTCATTCGACTTTACTTTTGGCGCCGTTCGGGCACACCCCAAATCCAACGCGACTGGATGGTGAAGAAATCAAATGCTTAATCTTAAACGAAAAGTGAACGCTGCTAGCTTTTCTAAAGGTGTGTCGAACAGTATTTGCTTCGAGCTCGTAAAATCCCCGCATAATTATTCTCTTATATGACTGTTTAAGAAAGAATTTTGCTCTCAGTATTTTACTATTTTGAAAGATTTCGTCTACTGCATTTATTGAAATCAGTTAATATTTATTACTCAATTTTCTCTCTTTTTTGTAACAGAACTTTACTGCTATCAATTTTTATAGAATTAAGTTCATAGATGATAAAAAAAAGCTTTCATAAAACTCTAACGTAGAGAACCCCCTACATCCATTACTTCGGGTACTTCAGCTTTCCTAACCTTCCATTAAAAATGTCATTCGTAATAAAAATTAAAAGTAAATTTCGAGTCATTTTATCGTTATACTTATTTATAAGTCAGTCTATTTATTAGTCATAGTAAATTCAAAGTTAAAAGTAATACTTTTACACTTTTTATAAGTCACAGTCATTTCAGCGTTTTTTTTTATAAGTCAGTGTATTTATTATTTGCAGTCACTTGAGCATTAAACTTTAATACACTTTTTCAAACCTTTCCAATATGTAACAGACAAAAGGTTATTTATAGATATCGCATTCCTTTGATCTCGGTAACATGATAAGAAAAGGCTTTATATTTTATGCACGGTGCCATTTTATTCTCTCTATAAATTTTTTACATCGATATGGCTTTGAACCAGCATTCACATCTTTTACACTGGGGAAGGAGGTTGGACTTCGCAATTATTTCTTGGATGTTGACTGTCGCAGTTCATCAGAAATGGCTACCACGTACTTCAATCCCTCAGTCATAGCTAACGTCAGTCATAAACTGCTAAACTTTCGGTCCTGCCTATTGTCTAATAATGAGCAAAATTACAAAGGGCTTTTCTCCACAGTTTCTAATCCGCATTCTATTCTAAAATCTAATTGTCACTCGATCCGTAGAGAGCGCAGTTTCCCCTAATCGAAACCCGCTTGGCAATGGATTAAAAGTCACTCTGAATAATATAATGAAAGCCGGAACACCGCCTTGAAAACAGCCACAGAAAACGCCAAGTAAATCATCATTTAAACTACCACGATGTATTTTTATTGTACAAGTGGAATGTTAATAAGAATCCACATTTGGAATAAATTACGTGAACCTCAAATGGATCATTTGAATGAGTTCTTGCTATGCAACGGTCTTAAACGACTTAAAATTCGGTTTGTTGTAACTAAAAATAAGGTTTTAATTACGTGTCATGAAGTAATAAAGGAACATAAAGATTTTAGGTGGAGATTACGCGAAAGGATCATTTTCTCCTTGATTTCGAAAACGTATCGAAATTGTTGAAAGTAAAAAATGGACCAATTTATATAATTACAAGTTAACAGATACTAATTTTGGAAAAGAAAGATGATTTTGCAGGTTTTCTGTCGGGTAAATATTTATAGTGCAATATTTATTATAACTAAAGGCAGTTAAAACCAGACATTTAAAAGGTGTACTCTCAATTCTCGCAGTTCCTCTCTCAAAAACTCAATTATTTGTTTTAGTAAATTACTATTTCTTAATTGTTAGGAAGTTTATCATCAAAATGTTTGTATTTGTGGTACACTAAGTTAGAATAATATGTCTCTTAATTTGTGCTTAAATTGTGCTTAATTTGTGCTAAAACAAGTCTAGCCTCTATTTGCGAGTTGCTGTATGTGTGTGTGTGTTTGTGTATGTGTTTATTTTTATACCTCCGCCCATTTTCAGAAGGTATGCGAGGCATAATAGATTGAGAACCGCTGATATAAAGACCATCTGAAGTTTCCACTTTTATAATCATTCTTTACTTGATCAATTAACACCCGATCTTGATCATAAAAATATTTTAAAAATAAAATTCCACCTAAAATATAGTATTCCCTCAATGTTTATTCATTTCCGTGCATAGTCAAATCATATTTAAAAGGAATGATAATTAATGCGAAATGTTTTGATTTTAATAACCAGACTTGAAAAAGATGATTATAATGATCGATAAACTTGATTTTAAATTTCATTTGATATTTACAATAACCACAGTTACAATATTTCATTTTTAACCTATTTAAAATGGATAATGATAAAAGGTTGTGATAATGACTGATAGATTTTAGAAAACCTGATTTAATTAATTTTAGTATAGAAATGATGGCTCAACTCGATTTTAGATCCGATATAAAAGCTTGTAAATGACAATTTCTACTGATAAATTTGATTTTAAGCCTGTTTAAAAAGGGATAATAAATGGTGAGAATGAGAAATTTCATTTTAACCCAGATTTAAAATTGGACATAAATAATGGTTATAAAATCGGCCTATAAACTCGATTTCGAAGCAGATTTAAAGCTCATGATGAAGAGTGATTATAATAATGTTGGATAAACTACGTTTTTAATGAAATTCGAATTTGAAAACGATAGCAATAACGTTCGATCCAAATCTGACTTTAAGTCAGATTTAAATAGGATGACTCCAGAGTGATTTAACGCAACCAAAGCGACTTACGACAGATTGTTAATGAATTTCCGTTAAAAAAAAATAACGGGTTTTGGGACTTTTTATCGATCCCAAAACATTCTTCCTTCCTTTAACAGGTAGTTAATGAGGTGAGAGAGGCCATCAATCAGGATGTTAATGATACCCATCACGATGTATTCGCAAATAATAAACCCCGATTGGGGTCTCATGAAAACTTAATTAAGAAATCTTCTGTTGCTCTTTCCTTTCAGTCGTTATTCTCCACCGCAGTTAATGAGGATCACATTCTAATTAGTGGTTATGTTTCTTTTTTTTTTGTTGCTAAACAAGAATGTTTTGCTAAAATTACAATGTGTTATCGAGAGCATTGTTTCGAATTCATCCCCACAGGAGTATTTCTTTTTCGAAATTAATCATAAACTCAAACTTCTCTTATATTAACCACCTAACTGAGTGCTGGTATTTTTTTCAAACTATAGTAGGGGAAACCCTTGTACCTAGGGCCGGCTATTTTCAAATGGCAGTATCTTTACTTATAACTAACTTACAATAATAAAAATAGTTTGTATACATTACGTGCTTTATTCTCTTTAAATAAAAATCACATGAAGTGTAGAAAAAAAACTTATAAATGATATTGAAAATTTAAAAAAAAATTACAAATGTCCCTAGGTAGAATAACACTATTGTACCTAGGGCCAGTTATTTCCAAACACTGAAATTGTTGTTTACAATAAAAAAAATTTGTATGCATTATTTCTTTCATGCACAACTTCTAAAATCTTCGTAAGGAAGGAATGTTAATTGTAGTCAATGTCTTAAAGGAAGAAATGTTTATTATTTCATCACTTTCTAATGTATGTTTTTTCTCCATTGTCTTCTCAATGATCCCACATAAATTTTCTGTTTCAAACACAGATTTCGTAACCTTTTTTTATCAATTTCTTCTTTCAATAATTGTGCTTGATTTTCATTTTTCTCGGGGGTATCAGTGAGAATACTACATCTGCCAAGTTTCCGTCCACCTCTTTTCTACCAGAGGCCATGGCCCTAGGTACAAGACAAGATAATGGCCCTAGGTACAAGATGTTGTTGTTTTTGGCAAAATGGCTTCCATAGCCAAAGACCTGCAGAAACCAAACTTTGTTTTTATATCATTTTTTCCTTTAATGATTACAAAAAATATCTGCTATACATTAAAACATAAATTTGCACTTAATTTCACAAAATAAGACTTCAAATAAAAGTGAAAAAATTTAATTTTGATCTTCAAATCAAAATTTTCTTTTCTATTTAACTATAGCTTCATCTTACTTTCATTAAAATTGGCTGTTATAATTTGAAAGAATGTTGTCACTCACTCCAATGAGTAAAAATGCTGTAAAATAATAATTATTTAAATAAAGCGTGGTGGCCCTAGGTACATGATGGCCCTAGGTACAAGGGTTTCCCCTATAAACCAGAGGTGGGGAACGCGCGGCTTGCGTGATCTTCTTGTGCGGCCTTCATAAAATCTAGCACTTGTATTAATTAATATTTAATTTTATAGATTACTACAATTTGCAAATCAATGGAATTAAATTAAGAACGGCATGAATGTATGTACGAAGGCTTCGCGTTACGAAACTTGATCCAAATATTCAATTGCTTTCAAGCAAGAAACAAATGCAAATATCCTACTAGCTTAAATTTTCCATCGGATTTTAAAATTATTTTAGGAATTGTTGCTATGTCAGTTATTTATAATTTAAAACTATTATTTTTCTATTGTAGTTCTTTATAGTGTTAAAATTATTTAAATATACTTCTATTTTATTATTTTTATTTGAAGTGGTGTTTAAATATGTAGTTGTTTATTAAAATTTAAAAATCTGGATATATATATGTACTTACATAAAGAAAAATACCAACAGTGAAATATAAAAAATTACAGTTGTATCTATGAATCTTATAATTTTATACAAAAAATAATAATTAATGATTAATGTTATAACAAGGTTTTACCCTTAATATAAAAATGTTTTATATTGTAACTTTTTAAGTCAAAAAATAAATAAATAAGGACTTAATTTTTTGTTGTTATTTTTCTATATAATGCACCAAATTGTTAAAACTATACCTAACTATAATAATTTCATAAAAGTCGCATTTATAGGTACATCAACTTATGAGGCCTCCTTTATTACTATCTAATTTACATATGGCCTCTAATAGTAAAAAGGTTCCCCACCTTTGGTATAAATAATAGCTGGGGGTTTTATTTTCTTTTTCGTCTTTATATTCAAGTGTCACATGAATTAAAGTTCTTTCTCAACAAAAATTAAAACATTATCGAACATCTTCGAACACCATGGAGCTACAATATTTCTACAAGTTAGCTTTTTGGACCATGATGAAAAGGTGGGGAAAATATTCTTAAATGGTGTAAGGGAATTAAATTAATGTCCAAAAGTATTCTGGAAATAAATATTAAGATACGTAAAAGCAAAATATTCTCCTCTGTTACATCTGTTTCAAATTCTTTATAAACTGAATGTTATGTGGAACAGTTTGAAGCGCAGTACAACACACAGTCCAGTGTTGTACTGTACACAATACACTCTCATTTCCCTTCAGATTAGAAAAGTACACAGCACATTCCTCGTGGGTATATTTTTTCAGGTATGAGGGAGGAATGTGTTCTGGAAATATCTTCCTTGCAGTCCACTCACTAAACAACAAGCAAATATAACAAAGAAACCCGATAAAAAATATTAAAAAATGTGTAAAGAGTTATAATATGCATTCATCATTTAACTACCTGTTTTAATAATGAGGAAGAGTGAAATAAATTTAAGATCCGTCATAACATTCTACTCACAAGAGATGAGGAGCCAAAGTAACACTAACCTGTTGCCGGACGGTGGCCTGATGACTAGGGCGCTGCCATTTGGTATCAGAGTCTGTGGGTTTGTGTCCCACTCTTGGCATGGGCATTTGTAGCCATTTGGAGTCGGCTTTAACTCTTTCAGGGGCACAACCTCCACCGTTTGCACGGTAGAGATATTTTTCTCGATTTCTTTTAACCTAAAAAATCTTAAAATTTTTTCGAATTAAATGTTGTAAAATGTTTTTACTTCTTTACACTGATAACAGATGGCAGCACTAGCCATTTTTCGGCTCATTTAACTTGAAAATATTGAATGCAAATGAAAAGAAAACTAGATTTAGGCGTTCACACTGTGCAAACAACGCCCTTGAAAGAGTTTTAAGGGGAATCATCACCTTTACATAAGTTGAAAAGACAGAATTATTGATGTTCGAACGTCTATCATTTTTTTTGTTATTGTCCAATATATATATATGAAATTTTCAGTATTAGTTCTCTAAATTTTATGAATTATGGTCCATGAATTAATTTTATTACAAGTAAATAAAAATTTTATTTATGAAATAAGAAGTGAATGTATTTTCTGAAAATTTCAAATTTATACTGATACACTGTGTGCAGACTTACAACAACACTTACTAAGTTTCAATAATATTTTTTGCATGTTTGTGATGTTAAAACATTAAGCATATTTCTACACCTATTTAAATTTTAAAACACTCAAAAATATTTACCAAAGGACAATCAGATTTAAAAGAACTGAAAAGGCCCATTAGAATTGCAAGTCAAATGCTATAAATTCATAGTAAAATAAAGTTTTTTAAGAAAAAATTAGGTGCATATTTTTGGTAGCATCATTTTACACCTACGTAGAAAAAAAAATTTTTTTTTCCAATGGGAGGCACATTCGCCTATACTACACCGCAATTTTACTTCCCATTTTATTGTTGGGGCACCATATAGGCGGACAGCATTACCCCCTATGAAGGGACGACACGAACGGAGGCATTTTTCTTGGCGCAACGCCAGGATTCGATCTGAGCACCCTCAGCACCGAAAACAAGCGCGCTGCACCACTTGGCCGCCTCAAGCCCATATTGAAAATATAAAAGCAATATTTGCAGTAGTTTACTTTATACAGTGCGCGAAAGCATGAAACTGATCATTACGAGAAAAAGGCTTTTAAAGTTCCCATACAAGCGCGCTGGTACTACGTCCCATACTGGTACTACGTCCAATGGAACTTCTTCTTTCATGTCATAGTTTTAAATGTTCTAGTTCGAATATTTTAACGTGGTTTGTTGTAAATGACTTAGAAAGGTTCAAATATTCTAAAAATGCTAGAAAAGTGCTATAGAAATTTAAAGCAAAATTTTTCCCGGCCGTTTGTTGGGTAATTCAATGAAGTGGTTGACTGAGCCTCTCACCGACCATTTTAATAAAGTTAATAGTACATTGGCATTAAACTTTGTATAAATAATTGAGTTGTTTGAATACCTTTGAAAGGGAGATATTTGGTAAATAAAACATGGCTACAAATACTTCTGAAAGATAGACAGCATGTCCGACATCTAATCCAGCTCGCAAATTTGGCAGAGCTGATTTGATGTATCTGATATTCCGTCAAATATTTGTGTGGAAGAAAGCCGTAATTTAGAAATATTGCGTTTCCAAATAAATAATAAATTAAAAATAATTAATAAATCATCGCCTCCCATAAATTTTGGACAGCCAATATCTGGTAAACTCATAAAAACACTAATCTGTACGTGTGCGTTCCATCTAATTAAGGAGCAGACACGCAAAACACCGACTTCGACGAAATATCAGAAAATGTTTTACACATTTGCTCTCTATCCAAAAGAAGCCTCCACAGAAAAAATCTTCACTGTGTGCATCCTGTTTAATTCATATTGTTATATATTAATATAAAAATGGTAATGTCACTGGGGATTTTAGAAATGACACGAAACCTTAAACACGTGCGGAAATTTCAAGAAAAATTGTGACTTTAATACTCCTGTTTTAGAACATACAGTCTCTCTGCATGCATCGATATGAGGAACTCAACATTTTCGTCAAAAATTAGTTATCCATTGGGAAATGACTGTGAAACGTCGGGGGAAAAATATGAATTACCCCATGAAAAATAAATGAAAGAGTTATTCAATTATGTCTGTATGTACTGCCGGTGATAAAATCATTGTAGAGAAAATCTGGGAAAAGGAAGAATCACGGCATTTTAAATATTCAAGCACACACGCTCTCAATTTTGTTCATCCCAGAAGAAAAATTCTCATTCAGCACTCAAACTAATTATGAGATGTTTTCAAAATGTAAAATGCTTTTAAGGAAAAAGGTTCTGGATTGACTAAAGTAAGAGTTCACATCAAGTAAGTGACCACCGTAACTTTAGATTTACTTAATATAGCTTATTCTCGATTGCGTAAAAAAATCAGTTTGTTTCTACTCGCAGGAGTACGAAAAATTCGATTTTTTTTCGCTGACGGATAACATATTTTAATCTTTTCTTCACATAAATCATTTTAGTAAAATATTTTTTAGAATTAATTTTTAAATTCAAAGAAATGACAACAAATGACAACAAAGACTTTTATACTGCTATTTATATTACCCTACAATTACGAATGAAAAATAAATTGGTATCCATTTCAAACCCCAGGATATCATGACATCTTCTCCAAGCGCGATAAGGTTTTATTATCACTCGCGGTATTCACGCAGATTATATAAAACTAGCCGCTGCGCGACCAGCATGGTCGCTTTTAGTTTTATATTTTCTTTTGCAGAACAACTCAACTGAAAATAACATATGTAAGGAATGTTACCATTAACTGTCATCATAAATATAAGTTGTCAAGGGGTACTCTGTATAAGGCTGATTCTAAAACATCGTGATTAAAAAATGTGAATTTCCATTATGTAAGACTAAAAAAGCCAACACCAATTATTTTATAAATTACATCCCTCTCTGTATGTACTATTCTTCAAAATTAAGATATATACACTTTATCATTACATCAAATAAGATATTGTTGGGGAAAAACATTTCTCTTATAAAAGGCAGTAAAAGTTCAGCAAGTACTAAAATATAGCGTGGATTACATCATTCTCTGTATGTACTATTGTTCACAATTCAGATATCTACATTTAATAATATCAAATAATAAATTGTTGGGGAAATTTCTTCACTTATAAAATGGAGTAAAAATTCAGCAAGTACAGAAAAAAGTGTAAAAAATTAACTAATACTGGCTATCGGTTGCTATGCCGGCGACGGTGAAGCCAAACCTCGCTATCTTTTATGCAGTCTCTTAATGAATTATTTCTTCTTCACTTTCTTTCTTGAGACTGTTCCCAATTTTCACTTGACCGTGCAGCTCGCTTTCGAGCATCCTGATTTCAGCGCGTAAAGCAATGTTGACACGCGGTTGCAAATTGGCGGACGGCCGCTAATGTTTACATCTGGTAGTTGCAGCCGTTGCCATTCGGAGTGTAGAAATATCGTCCATTTTTGTGCCGCATACCTACACGTTATATATAGAGAGATTTGTATAACAGGCAAGAGAGTTTATAAACGCTTTAAAGTGTGGGAGTATCAAAGGATCCGCTTATAATCAAACTTTCCGCGAAACATTACAAGTACAACAGAAAACAACAGATAACATACACAGGTGAACCGGTAAAAAGATACAGATAATCAAGGTATATATATATATATATATATATATATATATATATATATATATATATATATATATATATATATATATATATATAACAATAACCTTTCATTATCATTAAATAAAACGACTATTCAAAATTCTTAAATCTCATTGCAATAAAGCATTATACCTCAATTAGATCCGAAAGAATATATTAGTTTTTCCCCTAAATCCACGTGCCGAAAGGACTTATGTCACGTGAAATGTTTTCGAAGCCGTGACGAAATGTGGCGTCATGATCAGGTGTCAATTTCTGACCAATCAGAAAAGTTAAATGCGCCGACTCAAGGGCATCTAACTAGATTTTCGCGCCTTTTTGCGTTTTGTTCTGGTCTAAACAACATGTAGCGCTCTCGGTCCGTATTTACCGCAGCGTTGGCGCTGGCCGGGGCCCCATCCCCCGCTAGCCGAGACGCACTTTTCTGTGCTCTGCTCTAGTCCTGGTAACATGGCGCAATTTGCGCTGCGATTTTTTAATCATTTTATACAGCTCCAGCGGCTTCCGGAGTACTTGACTGCAAAAATGTGATACATTTGTGCCTTGGTGTAAGGCAGACACATGTTAAGCTGTCCAGTGTTTGAGTCAAGAATAAAATACCTTTAAGATAAAAATGTCTGTGTCTTCCCCAGCCGCACTCTGCGTCTAATTTAAAAACCCCGAAATCCTGAAACGCTGAGAGATCGCCGTGCTTGCATTCCCTATGCTACGGAAACTGCCAGCCACTCGTTTCACAGAACTCAACGACTACACCCCGAGTACTTCACTTTCATTACATATATATGTAGGCTTTATGCAAAATCTCTTCTTATACTATAGCAATATTCTCTGTTGCTATGCGTAGCCAGAGACGCGCCAAGCCTTTTGTGGAGGGGACGGTCGAAAGCGAGGGTTGAATGACCCCAATTCTTATAGCCGCTTGACAGAGGGATATGTTTCTTGTACCCCCACGCGAGAGGCATGCAGGATTTTTCTTTAAATTAAAAGCATATAAATTTCAGAAAGAAACGTTCTTCTACCACTAATTCAAAAGCGAAGAAAATTATTAATAAATACTAATTTGCTATACCAAGTCGGCGATAGCAACCGGTAGCGATCGACTTTGTTAAATACTTGTAGTTGAAAGTGAAAATTTGATGATCTACGCCTGAACTTGGTACCGTAAGAAATGATCATAGTTACTCATCCTCTCTTAAGACGATATTATGACACTAAATTTATATTTTGATATATCTGTGTTTGTAAAGTAAAGAGTGTCAAGTCCAAACTCGTCGGTCTGTGAAAAACGGGATTGAAAAAAAACGGCTTCTTTAAAATCAGTTTTTTTACGTTTCATTTTCAATTTTTTCTTTTAAAGTAATTTTTTTTCAATTTTATTTTTGTTAGAAAAGATTGTTAAATCCTTGATTGGGACATAACCCCTTTAACACTAACATGTTTGTGTTTTATTTCACATATTACATATATTCTCGATTGAATAAAAATATATAGGAGACAAATTGGACTTAGCTGTATGTACCCTGTAGAAGCTCACGATTTTCAAACATGCATGGTTTGATAACTCATTTTAGCCCATTTTGGACTTACTTTTTGCACAGCAAACACAGATATGTATATTCAAAATTTTATTTGTGATTCTTGATTGCACTTCCCCTATTTCATTTAATATACGTTGAAGGATGTAATAATTAATAATTTTATTTATTACTATATATTAATGATTAAGACTGTTGATTCGTCCAATGAAAGTGCTAAATTAGAAGTAATTATGATAACTTAGTCCGCCCAGTGAAAGCGCAAAAAGAAATGATTACAGTAAAAATGTGAGATGATGGAAATTTTTCGTTCTAGAATTTTCCTTCTTTTTCCGCGCTTTTATTATACATATACAAATCAGTACTTCTTTGAAATCTTAATCGAATGCAAATAACTTCCCAACAAACACAGGACTGACGGCAGCTTATCGGGCCAGTGCTGGAAGCGCCGGTAGAACGACAAGTACGGGAGAAATTTTCTGGGCCGTTCGCGGGTTGTTTACGAACCTTCGAAGGGGAACGCTTTGCTGTTTACGTGTTTCAGGGCCTGTGATGGGTTGATATGAACCGCGCCGATACCGACATGGCTCCATCGTACCTTAATCGGCCGTCCGATTCGTAGCCATAAGTAGCAGAAATCTGTATCAGAATTATGGATTTGAAAGGGAAGGTGATGATTAAACAAAAGATAGTTTTCAGAGAAATAGCTCTTATTTCTGTGTAACCTCTTTTACGAGGAAAATTCACATAACATTCTTGGTATGTAAAGATTATATTATGTGAGAAGTGTAAGGTAATCAAAAAGTAGTTTCATTGTTAATTTTTTATCTATTACTGGAGAAATTTTAAAAATATCTACTTAAAAATGGAGCCTTGTTGCACCACTCTTTATTTAAAAGAGAGGAATTAGTGGTGTCTATCTTATTTTACTACTCATTTATTTTTAGCGGTGGATGTCACACATTTACGTAGCAACTTCCACAATGAATTTCCTAGTAAATATTAAAGATATTTTTTCTTAATCAAACTTCAGCTTGCCAGCCTTGAAGCAGGGGAAAGAGAGGAAAAAAATGCCAGCCGCGGGACTCGATCCCGCCAGGTTACAAACCCAGAGCGCTACCACCCATGCTACGAACCACTCAAGAAAAATGTGTGAATTACCGATAACAAACCAGAGCATGTTGGCGGTTTCAAGATAATCTTCGTGCATGTTTGCTAGGGTGGAACGAAAAAACTTTTTTTTAAATTTAAATATGCTATAGTTTTCAAAAGTTGCCTCTTGGGATTAGAATAAAGAATATAAAATAAAATTTTATTGTTCTACTAAAATCTTTTCAAGTACCGCAAAGTGCTTCAAAATGGATATTTTTATGAAAAAGTGATAAAATTTGTATTTTTTTATTTCTTTTATAGTATATTAAAATAATATATATATATACATATATATATTGTAAATAAAATATTCAAAATACGATATTTTTACAGGAAACTTACAATTCTAAGTATTTCTAACTGTTAAATGCCATTACAGAACAACTGATTTTGTAGAATTTCGCGATTTTCATCATATTAATTTTACAGTAGCATATCTTAATAATACACAATTGAATGAAAGAAAAACAATTTTTAATTAACGGGCATTAGTTAAAATAAACAAATCTCACTTATTTAGAAAAATATTAATAGTGATTAATGTCTTTAAAAGCAAAACGTTATTTTGAAAAAACATTTATGTTTTTCAAAAGTCCATAGTAATCACACATGGTTTCCATTGCTTATTTCACTGACACATTGAATTGTTTTTTGTTTGAAATTTTGGCATTTTCTTTTGAGATTGTATTTTTGTTTTTATCAATGCATCTCTTGCAGAAGTGTCACGAACGGACAACTCGGTATAGAATTTAACAATCCTTTCTTTCTGTTTGTGTGTGACATGGAAAATTATTGAAGTCAATACGTTGACTCTCGTGATCAGATTCTTTTGCTTCCTTTATAAACGGCTTTAGTTTGTCATCAGAAATATGGCTCTTCATAGGAAGTCCTGTTACTTTAACATCATTCCATTCAATCATGTCAGTATAATACTTGGTATCTAAATTTATATGTTGGTTTAAAAACTTTCTGATGTCCCCTTCAATTTTAGCCTTTGTGTTTAGAATCAGACTTAATCCAAGCTCTCTTATGTGACTGCGATCATCTGATATCATACAAAGGAGGAGATTTTCAGAAGCAGCAAAGTATGCATTTCTTTGAATAACTGGGTGAATTAAATTTTTAAGAGTCTGATGGAGGTAACGTGAATAGCTTGCAAGTTTCCACAGGTGCTTTGATCCATGGATACAAGATGCTTTCAGCTTTAGGTTAAACCAAACAGCTGCATAAACTTTCAAAATGTACTCAGTCAGTATTCGGAGATTTTTTGCAGGATATTCTGTTCCCGCATACAAGGGAAGTATTCTGTTTGCTAATCTATTCCATCTTGAATGACAAAGTTTTCCTGGTTTTCTCATGGACAAATCAGAAGAACACCTCCCAACACAGATTGCATTACTCATTTCTAACAAATATTTTAGGTCCACACGTAAATCTTCCTTAATTTCTAGTAACGGAATGTCATTTCAATAGGTGCAAATTCGATGACTGGTAGTTCATAGCAGTTTTCTAGTAGTTTACCTACACTGCTGGCCACCCAAATTGCAACACCAAGAAAGACAAGAGATATCACAACAAAATTTATTTTGTAGATAACATGTTGACCAAGTATCAAATGATTAAATTTATAGACTTCTGTGAAGTGTGGTTCCTGCCAAAATCAGTAGCCAGAGTAGCCGCCATTGTTGGAGATCACCGCTGCCACACGCCTCGGCATTGATTCAAAGAGACTTTGGATGAGTTCTTGGGATACAGCAGACCAAGCAGCTTCCACACGTTGCCAAAGTTGATCTGCTGTGGCAGCTGGGGATGGAATCTGGGTCAAACGTAGAGCAACTATGGACCACATGTTTTCTATCGGCGAAAGATCCGGAGAGCGAGGCGGCCAGGGAAGCAATTCAATCTGGCGATTGACAAAGAACCGTTGGACAATGCGTGCCACGTGTGGTCGCGCATTATCCTGTTGAAATATGGCTGTGGGCAAGCCCTGAAGGTAAGGAAGGACAACTGGCTCCAACACCTCGGAGATGTAGCGCTGGCTGTTTAAAGTACCGGCAATGCGTACTAGAGGTGTGCGAGAGTGATATCCAATACCGCCCCATACCATAAAACCCGGTGCAGGACCAGTGTGGCGGTGCATAACGCAGCTGTTCAGCATCCTCTCTTCACGGTGTCTCCAGACTCGAATGCGACCATCGTGGTGTTGCAGACAGAAGCGTGACTCGTCAGTAAAGACAATTTCATTCCATTCTGCCGTCCACATCCTTCTGTCATCGCACCATTGGCGGCGGAGATGTCTGTGTTTCTGCGTCAAGGGTAGACAAAGCAATGGACGTCTTGCGGACAGACCACTCTGCTGTAAACGGCGTCGAATGGTACGCACAGACACTGGATGATGCGTTACAGACTGCATGTGCTGTGCTATGGTTCGATATGTCACTGAGCGATCCGTCACTGCCATGCGCACAATTTGCCTGTCATCACGTGAAGTGGTGCACTGAGGTGGATGCGATCGAACACGCCAGTCCGTCGTACCCTCCTGCATCCAACGATCACATATCCGCATTACAGTTGTTTGGTTTCGTCCAACACGACTACCGATTTCCCTGAAAGATAATCCACAATCTCGGTAGGCCACTATCCTTCCTCTGTCGAACTCGATACTTGATCAAAAGATGATCGCTGTTTTCGACGAGGTATAATTGATCGTTTTTAGAGAAAACCACAAGAAAAACACAATTGCCGAACTTGAAATCGTCGAAATCTCCAAGCCTTAAATAGCGCTTTGAAGTGGCGTCACAGGCGCGCGTGATGTGCGTCTGCGCTGAAATTCTAATCATTTGCATATCTCACCTCCGCTAATGCATGCTGTAAATTTCATGTTATTTGCATGTTTCCTTCAGGGTGTTGCATTTACAGTGGCCAGCAGTGTATTTCTCCTCCAAATTCATTTGGACCTTTAATTAGGATGTAGGGGCAGTTCATTTACTTGAAATAGACAAATCAACCACTGCAGTGGCCTTCTTAATTCCTTTTCCAATAAAGGAATCGCACCATTATTCAATCCAGTGTTCAAGCCAGTTCCATCACATCCAATTACAGTAATTTTTAAGTGTTGGTTGTTGCCGTTGAAAGTGCTATTATGCCATCTTTTATACCTTATCCAGTGACAAAAATCTGCTTCAGAAAATTCCTCCTTTGTATGATATCAGATGATCGCAGTTATGTAAGAGAGCTTGGATTACGTAGGATTCTAAAAGCAAGGACTGCAAATGAAGGAAAGGTTTTAATTCAACGTATAAACTTTGATGCCAAGGATTTTATTGATATGATTGAATGGAATGATGTTAAAGTAACAGGATCTCCTATGAAGAGGCATTTCTGATGAAAAACTAAAGCAGTTTATAAAGGAACCTATCACGAGGGTCAACGTATTGACTTCAATAATTTTCCATGTCACACTGAAGCAGTAGAAGGGATTGTTAAATTAGTTAGCGAGTCATCGTTGTCCGTTCGGGGCACTTCTGCGAGACATGCATTGATAAAAACAAAATTACATTAATACCAAAATTTGAAACAAAAAGAAAAAAAATTCAATGTGTCAGTGAAACAAGTGATGGAAACCATGTGTGATTACTATGGACTTTTGAAAAACATGAATGTTTTTGTGTACTACAAAGGATAAGGAACCAAAACAAAACAAAACAACAATATAAACTTGAAAACGACAATATAAAATATACAAGAAAAAATATACAAGAACACAGAAAAAATATACAAGAACTAAATAGCTGTGATTTGTTTGTTTTAACTATGGTCCGTTAATTAAACATTGTTTTTCTTTCATTCCAATGTGTATAAGAATATGCTACTGTAAAATTAATATGATGAAAATGAGATGTATTTCATTATGATTTGAATTCTTTAAACTGTAAATACTGTTCATATGACTAAGATTTCTTATAATGACAAACTAGCAAAAATTTTGACATTGTAAGAGTAGCTCAGTGGTTTGATATAAAAAAGGGGGGTCGTCGTCTGTGTTTTTAGCTTCTCAGAAGCTTATGAAAACAGAAAAAAATGCTTCAGCTATCGAATTTGATATTTGGTTTAAATTCGCCGCCATTTTTGAAAGATCGGGGAAGAAAGGCAGGACTTCGGATGAATGGCAGCTACGTGGACCAATGAACGACGTAGAGAACAACGCTTTTGCACGGGTTGCCACTTTAAAGCGTGACGTAGTTAGGGTAGCTTCACTCATAGTGGGTGCCTCTTAAAAGAAGTTACCTCCAGCTTAAGAGTAAGTAACATTGTTTATTGTTTAGAGATTTGTGATTAAACTAATTGCAGTTATTTAAAATAAATTATTGTTTTTAATTTTCAACGTTTCAAATTTAATGCATATATTGATGTAAAAGAATGGGTAGGATTAACTGAGTTGATCTTAAATGTCTTGCCTACAGTTAGTAAAGGATATAAAAGTTAAATTAATGTAATTGAATGTTATACAAATTCCAGAAACTTCATTCTAACACTGTTTAATTTAGATATACATTTATGCAAATTCTTTTGTATTTAAATGAAATATGTAATTTTATTTTGTAGCAAAGTAAATATCTTTTTGTTTGTATTTAACTTCGTAGATAAGATCAACAAAACATCAGCCTGGCTTAAAGGATTGTGGAAAGCATCAAAAGGTAACGTGCTATTCTAAAACTTAATATTGTGGCATTTGTTAAGAATTGTAAGATTTCAAAATTTAATAATTATAAATTTCCTTGCAAAACAAATAAGATAAATAATATGTTAAGCATTTTAAAAGAATTTGGATTAAATGAAAACAGTAATGAGTGATGGTGAAAATGTATTAAATGTGGTAATTGAATTGCTTGATGTTCTACGACATAAAATTTCTGATCATCCAAATACAATAATTGACTTCTTGACTGAACAACTGACTTTATTATTAACCAAAAAAAAAGCCTTTCATTATAGTTCTGAATCAATGATATTTTGTAGTATATTATATAGTAAATATTTGAATGTTTAGAATAATTATGTCTATCAAAGTATTCTCTTTAAGCATACAGACTTCGTTCCTTTCCCAACCTCCAGTCAACCAGAGCAGGAAATTATATAAAAAAGAAAGTTAATATTTTTCTTCAAAATTTTTACTTCTAAACTTCTTTTGCATATGTTCAACTTCATGCTATAATTTTTAAAAATTCTAACAGAAGTTTATTGATTTTATACTTATAGATCAGATATCTGATATGCATATTTTTAACACAACATACTATATAATTCTGATTTATGCTCAATAATGCAGTCTGTATGAGTGCAGAAAAGAAGCAACTGGAAAAAAAGTCATGCACTTATCAGCATACATCTGAATATTAATGTTTATAGTTGTTTTTATTTTTTAGTATTGCATAATCATATGTATATAAATATATGCAGAAAGTTATTATATTTTTCATTCCTAAGTTATTAAATTGCTGGTCATCATGCATTTATATAATTTAATTTGTCAGTTTCAACTTTAAAATCTTGTATAACCTGACAAGGAGGAGAACCTTTATTTAGATAACATCATGTGTGCTAGATTTTTATTAAAACTTTAGGTAAACTTTTGCATTCTGTGTGTGTCATTAAAAATTTGAGAATGTCCTCAATAACTTATTTATAAGCTATTTGTTTTCAAGACTTTTAGAGAGTATTTAGTTGTCATGTTGTGTAAAATAAATAAGAACTTACTGGCCCAAAGCATAGACGCCCCCCCCCCAACTTAACTTGAAATAAATTAAAACTTTAATAGAAGTTCGGTTAAATCAGAAAATTGTAGAAAACTTTTAAGAAAGTTGGTTTTTTCCCGTTTTTTTCAAACTGTGAAACTGAAAATACCGATTATGTCTTTAGCCCTAACATAGTTTTTAACAATATGATCCATAACAAAAATTCGATGCTACATTTTTTTCTTCTTTTATTTATATTACATTTATTTTTCTCATTGTATAACTTTTTGAATACTACTCAAACATCAATTCTATTGTTACTCAATTTCAAAAAATCATAATATTTCAAATTTTAAGGATCGACCTTTTTTATTTCACTGATAAGCAAATTTATAATGAACTCTGCTTTTCAATGCTTCTTGGTATCACAAATGACTCTAATTTTTATTATGGCATTATAAGAAAATATTGGTTTCTTTACAGAATTCTAAAACTGGAATCCATCTTCACCTCATTGTGATTTCCATGAAAAGATTCCACAACTCACTTGGCAGTGTGCTCGATTCATAATCTGTAAGTTGATTTTAACCTCACTGAACCCATTTTTTTTTTATTCTGTAGATATCCTTTTTTTTTCAGCAGTGAACTTGTGGGCAAAATCACAAGGTTGTGAATATATTTTTTTTTAATTTATTTTTTGTACTTAAATTTGAATTTTTCTATGAAAAACCATAAAAAATATTTTTATTACATAATTCTTAATTAATAAACAACTCAAATTTTCAAATTTATCTTTGTATATTATATATGCTAATCCGAACATTCTCATAAACTTTGGTTGCAGTAATTTGTGGATTGATATTGATTTCCTTTATTCATTATATTTTTAACTGGCAAGCCTGTTATTAAAGTATTAGGTATGTCCGAAAGTGCAGTTCAGGAACTTCAGTTAACCATGACTCTTGTGAAAGTCTTTTATCATAACTGCTTACCAAAAAAATTTTTATATTTTTATATTATAAAGATATAAAATGCCAAGGGTTATTTTACTCTTGATAGTTAATGTTAAAAAATTTTTAAATTTAATTATCAGAATTTCATGAGAAGTAGTTAGGGGTTCATTCATAATTCCTTACAGAAGTAATAATAATAATAATGCTTATAGATGTATTAGATCATTCGTTGATGAGCTAATAGGTAGTTGAATGTCATTTGGAATACTAACTTCTGCCTAGTATTTAATTTTTTTATTATTTCATTGTCAAATTTTGGTGGAGATCTGTCACATAAAATATATTTTTGTGAGCAGCTGTTATTATAAAGTGTAAGGATAAGGGCAGTAAAAAAATATTCCAAAATATATTATTTAGGTTCAGTTAATTATTAAACAATTGTTGACTATAATAAGGTTATGTTTGCAAGTGTGTAGGTTTTTTTTTATGGTGTATTATTTGGTTTATCTAACTTAAGTTGAAAAATGATGCAAGCATACAAAGATTGACTGGCTGTCAATGTTGAGTGCAGTAGCATAGATTATTTTACAAAGTGCAATAAAATACTTTTAACATTTCAAACCGAACTTCTAACCAGAATTTTAAAAAAAATTTAATAAAACTTTTAAAATTGAAAATATTTTCATGGATCTAAAGAATGGAACATAACACCTGTATTGTCAACTAAGTCATGGATAAAAGATGCAGCCCTAAAAGCAAAAGGCCTGGTTTCTGTATACTTTTATAATAATCATGTTACAACAGTATACAGAAACCAGGCTTTTTGCTTTTAGAACTGAATCGTTTATCCATGAATTTGTTGACTATACGGGTTTTCTATTCCATTGTTAAGATCTGTGAAAAATACTCTCATTAGCAAAATATTAAAAAAAAATTTTAAATTTGGGTTAGAAGCTTGGTTCAAAAAGACTAAGTGTTTCTTCACGCTTTATAATATAATCTATGCCATTTCACTCAACACTGACAGCTAGTCAATATTACCCACCTCATTTTTCAAATTAACCTAGACTAATCAAACAATATATCATAACAATTGTTTAGTAATTACTGAATCTAAATAGTATATTTTGAATAATTTCTTACTGTGGTTATCCCTAATAACAGCTGCTCGCAAATAAAAAATATTTTATACACAGATCTCCACCATAATTTGACAATTAAGTAACAAAAGATATGCTCTATTAAATTACTATGCAGAAGTTTTATCCCAGAGTACTTTCTACCACATTTTTTGTAAAACCAATTACTGTGAAAGCTACATCATATAATAAATGTTTACTTTATTCATTATTATAGTAATAGATTAGTTGTTAAAGAGTATTCACCCTTTTCACTAAATTTCTGAGTACAGTAAGACATTCAATCCTGTTAATTAAATGATTAGTTATTACAGATATAAATAAAATAGATTAGAATGCCTTGATAGAGTACAATAATCGAAAGCTGACTGAGAGACTTGTTTAGAATGACAACAAAATTTTCTCTTCACTATCGAGAATCACTCTCACATTGAAAGTAAAGAAATACAAGAATGAACATTGAATACTAAATAATATGTTAGCATATAAAATCTTAAATTTCTAAATCTGACCCAGCATCTGTATTAATGCTCTCTATGGCATGTTGTAATTAAATTTAGAAATTTAAGATTTTGTATGCAAATGTTTTACTTAGCATTCAATCTTTATTCTTGTGTTTCTCTACTTTCAACAGCATTATTGTCAGTAGTGAAGAGGAAATTTTGGTGTCATTCTAGACAAGTCTCTGATTCAGCTTTCAATGTTGAGCTGAAATTATGCTCAACATTAAAAACTTATTATTGTACTCTTATCAAGGCAATCTACCCTATTTTATTTATATCTATAATAACAAATTAATCGACATGGTTGGATTTTCTACTGTACAGAGAGAAATTTAGTGAAAAGGGGAATACTCTTTAACAAATATTTTATAACTATTTTCTATTAGTATATTTATTTAATCAAGTAAATATTTTTTACATGATGTAGTTTTCACAGTATGTAATTGGTTTTACAAAAAAAAATTTGGTAGGAATTTACTTCTTGGAAGTAGTTATCAATAAAATGACAACAGATTTAAAACTGCACTCATGTGTTGGGTGCTGTTTTATATCAAGTTTTTTTAAACCCCTGTCTCAGAATTTATATTTCCTAATTGGATTTATTTAATTCTACTTTATCAACAATGAATTTTTCAACTACTTTCAACAATCAACTATTTTTACAACAATAAATTACCCTTTAATGTACAAAACTATGCAAAAAATAATTTTCTTATCTGCAGAGCATTTACTAACTCTACATAGAAAAATAATTTAAATAAATTCTTTTGATTCATAAATTATATCTGGGGATGGGAGTCATTTTCCTTTCACATAAATTTATGAACTGATTTTCTCTTTCTTTTTTTTCCCTAGATGCTGTAAAGATGGAGCCAGAGGTACAGCGAAAGGATCCTGTTTTGTAGAAAATATAGAAAAAAATTGTGTAAATGTGCTATGTACTTTCTAAATAAACTATTTTTACTTTAAACCAGCTCTTTTCTGTATTTAAAAACATGTGTCTATAATTTCTCAAAATTACAATAGAAGATATTACTATCATAGTACTATTTCTCAAAAATAGTACTATCAAGTGTTGGATATAAAGTCCAATATAATATAAAAGAAAATATTTTTTTAAAATGACTTATAAGAATTTAATGAATTACTCTTTAATTCACAAAACTATGCAAAAAATAATTTTCTTATCTGTAGAGCATTTATTAACTCTACACCAAAAACTAATTTAAATAAATTCTTCTGAGCAAGTTTTCACAAGCTCACAAAGATGGGCTTCATCATACACACTACACATTACTCAAGTTTGAAGAATGTATCAAATTTATGTTTATAAATTTATCAAATTATGTTAATAAATTTTATACTGGGGAAGAACAAATTTTTTGGGTTAATTATTAAAGTAGTACTGTTTTACATACTATAATCTCATTCTAAATTTAAAAAAATCAAACTGTAACCTTAGATCGAGTGGAAAGATGATTTAGCTTTAATGGTTGGTATTAATGTTATCTTAACCTTCAAATTTGGGTAAATGTATCTTAATGCAAAATGAGGTTTTGCTCTAACAAGTAAACTTGTGATTCGTATACAAATTTTTAGGTAATAACAAAGATCAGTATTTGGTAATACCTAAAAATACATAAGGCAAAACTGAAAGAATACTAGAAATATGAAGGCAAAATAATAATAATAATAATAAAAGTGAAAGGGTTGATATCAGAGGTTAATCGTCAATGAAATAAATAAGCATATAAACGAAAGGGTCCTACACAAAAATTTGAAAAACTGCCGGCGGTCCGATTCTGGTAGAATGCTGGCATGATGCCCGGACCTACGGCACATTGCTGTTTACGAGATGGGTAGATGACGGTATGTCGACACCAATTATTGCTCCCGTAACCGGCCCGTCAACCTCCGGTTACGCTCCGGCTATCTGTCCGCATCGATGGCTTAATCGCGGCTGCGTAACGGTTCGTAGTCGGATGAACGATGGCTCGAATCCTACCGGAAGCGGCCCGGCAGTCGACGGGGTAGTCGCGGGCGAGAGGACACAGCCGTGACGGAAACGATACTGACCTAATGCGCCGGCCCGGCAGTGGTGAAATCGGCTGGCCGGAACCTTCCGACCCCGGCCCGATGCCTTTGTGTTTGTTGGGTTGATAGAAAAATAATTTTCTATCTTGAAATAAATCTTAAAATCTAAAGGAAATTGTTCGGAGAAATAAATTTACTGCTACCACTAATTCAAAACAGAAGAAATTAAGATTACGAAAAAATTGCTTGCTTATGACCTTCTTCTGGTCTCTTGGAGACTGTCAAGAACTTGGAACTGTCTATATCCTGCAAGTGAGAGAAATCTGAAAGTCAGGATGTTGGTGATCTACACCTAAAATTCTCTTCGCCAGAAATTTTTCTAGTTGGTCAACAAAGGCAGTGTGTTTCTGACACTTCCTCAAAATTCAAAACTTATTTATACAATTTTTTTTTGTTCTTGATATCTTGTTAATCAAGCAATAACTGAACATGGCTGTATAGGAGTCTATCAAAACAGATTTTTTGCTAAAACAGATCTTTGTGAGTGTGGCAATATACAAACTATAAAGCACTGTATATACAATTGTAGCAAATGGGCTGAAGCACGAAAAAACCTACCTTTGGGCTTTCAAGATTGGGCCCCTAGTAAATTATTTATGGATTATTATTGTAGAAGGTACATCAAGAATATTATGCAGGAACTTATGAATATACACTTCCCCCTAGCGGGGGAAGGTGGATAGCCCCTCAGATTTAAAAAAAAAAAGACAGGTAAACGAATTGCAAAAAGAAAAACTTCGGGACCCGGTTGGGTTGGATTGCCGTCGGCATGATTAGGTTTATTATTGAAGGGCCGTATAACCTTCGGGTGTGGACGGCGGCGATATTACTTACTGTTCTTGATATCTCTTCCGACATTCCATATAATCTATATACTGAGATGGTAATACCAATTTTAGTTATCAATATATGTAAGACTGGGTGTTCTATCCAATGGGAATGCAAAAAAGAGATTTAATTACAGTAAAGTAAGTTCATTCAAAGTTCAAGTATGACTTTTTTACAGTAAACTTATATTTCGATATATGTTTATTCAAAATTTTATATGCGACTCTTAATTGCACTTCAACTATTTCATTTGATATATATTGAAGGATGGTAATAATTAGCGCTTTTCTTTATTATTTAAATATTAATATTTAAGACTGTTGGTTTGTCCAATGAAAGTGCTAAATTAGAAGTAATTATGATAACTTAGTCCGCCCAGTGAAAGCACAAAAAGAAATGATTACAGTAAAAATGCGAGATGATGGAATAATGTATCCGAAATAATTTTCAAATTTTTCGTTCTAGAATTTTCCTTCCTATTCCGCGCTTTTAATATACCTATACAAATCAGTACTTGTTTGAAGTCTTAATCTAATGGAAATACTAGTTAAAAAATAAATTTCTATCTTGAAATCAATTTTAAAATCTAAAGGAAATTGTTAGGAGAAATAAATTTACTGCTACCACTAATTCCAACAGAAGAAATTCAGATTACAAAAAAATTGCATACCCACGACCTTCTACTGGAGGTAAAGTCGTACGACCATGGCACTCCAACAAACTATATATTCCTCCTCCTCATCCACGACCTTCTAATCATCTCTTTGATTCTGTCAAGAACTTGCAACTATCTATATCCTGCAAGTGAGAGAAATCTGAAAGGCAGCATGTTGGTGATCTACACCTGAAATTCCCATCGCTAGAGACTGTTCCAGTTACTCATCGACGGCAGTGTGTTTCTGACATTTCCTTATAATTCGAAACATATTTATACAAACTTTTGTTTTTGATTCTTTATAGCACTTTCGACATTCCATATGATCGATATACTGAGATTGTAACACCAATTTAATTATTAATATATGTAGGTCTGGGTGTTTTATCCAATGAGAATGCAAAAGGTAAATGGAATTACAGTAAAATCAGTTCATTCAAAGTTCAAATATGACTTTATGACAGTAACAATATATTTCGAAATATGTTTATTTAAAATTTTATATGTGACGCTTTATTGCACTTCAACTATTTCATTTAACGGTAATAATTAACGATTTCATTTATTATTATATATTAATGATTAAGACTGTTGTTTCGTCCAATGAAAGTGCTAAATTAGAATTAATTATGATAATCCAGTCAGTCTAATAAAAATGCAAAAAGGAATAATTGCAGTAAAAATGCGAGATTATGGAATAATGTATCCGATATAATTTTCAAATTTATCGTTATAGAATTTTCCTTCATTTTCCGCGCTTTTAATATATTTATACAAATAATTACTTCTTTGAAGTCATAATCTAAATGAAATACTTGATAAAAAAATAATTTTCTATCTTGAAATCAATCTTAAAATCTAAAGGACATTTGTAGGAGAAATAAATTTTCTATTACCACTAATTCAAAACAGAAGAAATTTAGATTAAAAAAAATTGCTTGCATGTGACCTTCTTCTTGTCTCTTTGAGTCTGTCAAGAACTTGCAATTGACAGTTTTCAGCAATTGAGAGAAATCTGAATGTACGAATTTTGGGGATCTATACCTGAAATTCCCATCGCAAGAGATTTTCTAGTTATTCATCGACCGCAGTGTGTTTCTGACACTTCCTTATATTTCAAATTCTATATATACAAATTTTTGTTTGTGATCCTTGATTGCACTTTCCAAATTGCATATGATCTACATACTGAGATGGTAAAACCGATTTTAGTTATCATTATATTTAGGACTAGTTGGCTTATCCAGTGAGAGTGCACAATGTAGAAGTAATTACACGAAAGTCATTTCAATCAAATTGCAAAAAGATCTAATTAGCAAAACAATGCGCGATGATAGCGTATTGTAACCGTAACAAGTAGGAAAATTTTACCTGTTGAATTTTCCTGCATTTCCCAAGCTGTTAATGTATTTATACAAATCAGTAATTAATTTAAGTGGCCATCGTATTAAAAAACTTGATAAAAATACCAATTTTAATTTTAAAATAAGTCTCTAAATTAAAAACATAATTTTCAGAAAGAAATATTCTACCACTAATTTAAAAGAGAAGGAAATTACTAAAAAAATTATTTTGTAGCAACCAGTGGTGATGGACTCTTTTAAGCACTTGTAGATGAAGGTGTGTTGCCAGTGAGTGAAGTCAGAAAGTGAAAACTTTGATGATCCACACCTGAACTTGGTATCGCATGAAACGGTCTTAGCTACACATCCACAGTAAACATGAACTTATGACACTAACTTTGTATTTTGATATATGTTTATTCAAAATTTTATGTGTGACTCTTAATTACAATTCCCTTATTTCATTTGATATATATTCTAGAATGGTAATAATTACCGATTTATTTATTATTATATATTAATATTTAAGGCTGTTTGTTCTTCCTATGAAAGTGCAAAATTAGAAGCAATTATGATAACTTTGTCCGTCCAATGAAAGTCGAAAAAGAAATAATTACAGTACAAATGCGAGATCATAGAGTAATATATACGAAATAATTTTCAAAATTTTAGTTATAGAAATTTCCTTCATTTTCCGTGCTTTTATTATACTTGTTATTATACTTGTACAAATCAGTACTTCTTTGAAGTCCTTTTCTAAATGAAAAAAAAAATTAATTTTTAATCTTGAAATCGATCTAAAAATCAAAAGGAAGTTGTTAGGAGAAATAGATTTTCTGCTACCACTAATTCAAAACAGAAGAAACTTAGATAAGAAATATTTTCTTACCTAAGACTATCATTTGGTATTACGGAGTTTGTCAAGATCTTGCAGTTGACAGTTTCCTGCAAGTAAGAGAAATCTGAAAGTCAGAATTCTGGTGATCTACACCTGAACTGGGCATCGCAAGAAACTGTTCTAGTAACTCATCGACGGCAGTATGTTTCTGAGTCTTCCTTATAATTCAAAACACGGGACTACAATTTACTTACTTATTGGAGTTAAAGTCTATAGACTAAGGCACTCCGTGAACTTTATATTCCTGGTCATTACCACATGTCTTGTAGCAATAGATGGTATTGGGCTCTGTCAAACATTTGTAGCTGAAAGTATTCTACAACTGAGTGAAATATGAAAGGGAGAGTTTTGGTGATCTACACCGAAACTTCGTATCGCGAGAAACGGTTTTAGTTACTCATCGAGGGCAAAGATGACTTTATGACACTACTTATATATATTTCGGTGCCTGTTTCTTCAAATTTCTCTTTGTGATTCTTGATTGCACTTCCACTATTTCATACAATCTACATTATGAGATGGTAATTAATACTGATTTCATTAATCATTAGATATTAATATATAAGACTCATGGTTCGTCCAGTGAAAGTGCAAAAAGAATTTAATACAGTAAATCTATGAGAGGATAGAGTGATGTATCCTAAAAACTTTCAAAATTTCTTTATAGAATTTTCCAACATTTTCCATACATTTAATACATTTATGCAGATAAGTACAGCTTTGATGTAGCTATCTTATTGAAATACCTAAAAAATAATTTTTAATCAAAAATCAAACGGAAATTGTTATGAAAAGCAAATTTTCTTTTACCATTAATTCAGAACAAAAGAAGTTTATTTTAAATAAATAATTTTGCTTAACCATGACCTACTTAGGATAGCTTTGAGTTTGTAAAACACTTTCAGTTGACAGTGTACTGGAAAGGTGTGAAATCTTGAAGTTTTAACTGTTTTTACAAACAATGAACTGTATTTACATTTTGGCTATATATTTACTTTTAATGATAACAATAAAAAAGTGTCACTTATCTTCTGCTCTTGTTGGTAAATTTCATGTTACTAAAACTTCATATTTTAATATTAATATATATTTTTGTTTCATATATGTATAAGTTAACATAAATTAAAATTAAAGAGGAGCATGAGGTCATAATTATAAACTTCCTATTAAAACGTTCTAAATTGTAAACTTTATATACTTATATAAAAATATTTTTTTAAAAAAAGGAAAAGGGTGAATCCGTAGTGAACCTGTACCTCAGATAATATTTGTTGAAATATTTGAGAGTGCTACTCTCGTATTATCTTCGAGAGGAAGTCTTGATTGTAGTTTGCTTTTTATAGCGATTCAATTTGAAAATCCGGTTAAAGATACAAAAACATAAGAGTAAAAATATTAGAAATATGTAATTATGTAAAATTTTGCGCACATTTTTCAATTAAATAATTCAGTATAGAATAAGTATACTTCAAGCTATCGGCGTCTCTTAGAATTGTTTTCGTGGGGTCGCGAACCTCAGTTTGCTAAGTTAATTAGTTTTGTAAAATTTTACAAACAATGCTTACGACTAACCTGTAACAGCTACGGATGAATACAGAGTGGCTGTATATACATTAGACAGAAAAAAAAGCAGTTATCTATCTCTTAATCATTTATTTACAGAACAGCTTAACATCAAAACTTTAGAGAAGGATGATTCTCACAGTGATACTTCATAAAACACTTTACAGACTGACTACTGCGCAGTTGTACATGTGATTGAATTCAAATTGAAAGGTTACTGCTTACTTTTTCAAATTTTCTAAAAGAACGTGTGCATCCATTTTAGTTTCCAATGATTGTCTATAAACATCTGTTTTGTGGCACGAGTGAGTGCCGGACATGAATTAACCTCCTACTCGACGGACCCTCTGTAATGGATTCACGGACCCCCAAGCGGTCTGAGGACCTCAGGTTAAGGAACCATGCCCCAGAAAGTTTTTTCGGATCAATATTGATGCGATAAACTAAAAAATTCACAGGTCCCTCCCTCATAACTAAAATACAAACCAAATAGTCAACCTCTTCCCGATATATTAATCCAAAAATTTTCTCCTTTGCTGGGAACTAGCATTTAGTTTTCATAAATTCACTCGTCAATAATGTTTTAATACCGCCATAGGAATGCACCCGGGGCTTAAACTATAAAAACCATCTATACTGATAGTGCGTCGTATTAAACAACTTAATTCTTGATTTATTGCATCCGAAAGGTTTACTCGGTATTAACAAACTTTTAAAAGCACTTCTCTCTATCTAGAATTTTTTCCCGACATTTATAATTCCCACAGCAATTTTTTCGGTCATAAACACCGAAAATTTTCGCGCGTCTCAAAGATCTTTCGTCGAAATTGAATTTATCCATCAATGCGGGAATTTTACGAGTCATGACGTCCCATTAAATATGCATAAATTTCCACGGAGCTAATAAATCACACTCATAAGTTTTAGTAGAGGCTTTTCTTGGGGTTCTCTCGACCGAAACTCCAATTTGAATGAGGCCCATTTACGGAATGGACGACCTCGGAAGCCGTCAATAAATTTCACACTTCATATGGGACGTTTGACCTTTGAATAAAACAGAGAAAGGGAACAAAAGAGTCAAAATGAACGAAATTCTCGTAATACTTGAAATCAGAATTATGCCCGTTATTGAAGTTAAATTTCTTCACCCACGGTAACGTCCTCTAACTAGTGTGAGGTGAAAAAGTAAAGCACTTTCCCAAGCTGGAAGCCAGAATTAAAGGGAGGGGGATACTATCAAACTTTATTTTTGTTTTCTTTTCGTTTTATGCAGTCATTAACAAAATCCATGTTCACACGTCGCATGCCGTGGTCATGAAATGTATTTCACTCTCATAATGCTCCCATAATGGGTGTCCGTGAATTCCAGACCTTATGTACGAAGTTTTCGTGGTAAATGATGTCACCATTTTTTTCTCCTTCATTATAAACAAAGCTGAAGTGAACCTGTATAGTGTTGTCCTCGCCATTTAAATAAAATATAAAAAATTTAAAAAACTATACTTGGCATTGCCAAGGGTAAAAACTATTAAAAAATTTTATAAAATAAAATAAAAATATATTTTATAATCCTTAAACTTCCTTCTAGCACTTATTATTTGTCTCTGAGTAAGAGGCATGGGCACTCTTCAGGCACTGCAGAACATCATGGAAACAATCAGCGAGAACAAGAACAATAAAAAACATACTTGTTTAATATCTTTGGATATACAAAATGCCTTCAATTCAGTTAAGAAAAAAGTGTTAGTCAACAAATTAAATCAATTAAATCTAAATAGGTATTTACTGGGCACAATAATTAGCTATATTAGTGACAGGAAAATTATAACGAATAAAGGGCAGGTGGGTTATAACATCGGAGTTCCACAAGGTTCTTCCCTGGGCCCCTTGTTTTGGCTGATAGTAATCAACGATCTGTTGATTGACTTCAAATTTAATGAAATTGCCAAGATTCAAGCCTTCGCAGACGACATAATCATACTAATCGATTCTCCAGTTATTTACAAATTTACCGAATTAGCGAATGAAATATTGAATTACTGCATGGATTGGTTTAAATGTAATGAATTCAAAGTCAGCATAAAAAAATGTCGATATACCATAGTGCCATTTCAAGGTAAAATTAAAAGAAAACCCACCATTAAAATGGAAGAAGAAAATATTAAATATAACGATAACATCAAATATCTGGGTGTACATATTGACACAAAAATTAACTTCTTGGGACATCTCGACAAAGTAAAAGAAAAAGCTCTAAAAATATTTTATAAACTTAGCAGAATCTCCAAGAAGACCTGGGGCTTAAAACCTACTATTACTAAACAGATATACAAAGTAATTGTTGAAAAAATATTATTATATGCAAGTGAAGTCTGGTTCAGAGATAGCGTAACACTGGTAAATAAGTTACAGCAGATTCAAAGACCCTTTCTACTGGTTTTAACAAAGTGCTATAGAACAGTATCAACTGATGCTTTGAACGTACTTGCCGGCTAGTTCCTTTACATATAAAAGCCAAAACAGCTAACAAATTCTACAATCTTTATGATAATAAAAAAGAGATAGAAATAGATGATAATAAATTCAATGTACATAACAGTGAAACCAGGGAAAGAAATATACAAAACCTTGAAGAATTAATAAGTTATGATTGGAGTCTCGACTTAAAGAATAAAACTAATATAAGGATCTACACTGACGGTTCAAAAAAAGATAACATGACGGGTGCAGGAGTTGTAATTTATGAAAATGAGACCATCAAGAGAAAGATTGGGTAGATCCAACTCTTACTTAGCAGAACTCAGAGCTATTCAACTTGCAATTAAATATATGATCAACAATAACATTGAACGGAGTGATATTTATACTGACTCAAGGAGTGCCCTGGAAGCTCTAAAATCTCTCAACGAAAAAGGTGAAATAGTTAGTGCCATAAAAAAGCAGATCAAAAATAATAATATACAAATCTATTTCCACTGGGTTAAGGCCCATGTGGGAATCATCGAGAATGAGGAGGCTGATAAAACGGCCAAGGAAGCTACCGAACTAACGGAAATAAGCTGGTTTCATAAGTGGACTAAAAAGAAAATCAAGACCTTACTAAATAAGGAAGAAATTAAGGAATGGCAAGAGAAATGGGACAATAGCAATAAAGGCAGAAGAGTTAGGGAAATTTATCACGATGTCAACATACATAGATTATGTGCTAACTTCTACATAAACCAAGCTATAACAGGACACGGTTCATTCGGTAGCTACCAAGCAAGATTTCATGGAAAGAGTGATGTTTGTCAATGCCAAGAGACACAAACTCCGGATCATTGTTTATTTGAGTGTCATTTATTTACTGTCTATAGAAACAATTTACCCAATGATTTTGCTAACTGGCCTAAACTTAAAATCTTTTCTGATTACTATTGTAAAAAATTTATTTGTTTTGTTATGTCAGACTTACTTCAGATTCATTTTCTTTCCCCTCCTACGGCTTCGTCTTGAGGCGGGTGGCCGGTTCTTTGTACTGCTGTTGGGATTTTCCCGTCTCTTTGTGTATTTCTTTTGTCGTACTGTCTGCTTGTGTTCTCGTAGTAAATAAGACCATTCTGAATTTAATAGTTATTATAGCGGTTTTTATTGGTTTTTGCTCTGTTCAATATTAAGAACTATCTACTTACCTAGTTTTTTTCTCTTGGCACCTCTGTGTGGCTACGATTCCTTTAAAAAAAACACCTGTATTCTTAAACAGCCTTTATTTCCTACAGTTCACTAGGCTTTGCTAATGTAATGTTTTTTCAGGTATTTTTGAGTATCTTCGTCATGTTCTCCTTCTTTAAATCTTCATTGGCACTGTGAAGTATAAGAAGCATGGCCCAGCGGTACGGTCCTACTTCAAGTGTTTGGAACAGGTGTGGTTGTGAGTTCGATTCCCAGTGGTGTCAACATATGAATTTTGTGATGGCGGTGAAGACTTGGGACCGTTTTGCAGGAACATCAAAAAACAATTTCGTAGGTGCTAAGGGAGAGGGAAAGTTAAAATTATTTAGTTTACAATTAAATTATTCTCTATGTACATGCTCACTTAATTTCTCTGAATCTTCCTTACTTTAAAAAATGAAATAAATAAATAAAAAAAATAAATTATAAAATTTGTAATTACTGCTATGTATAACTACTGAATTTAAAATTTTTAATTTATGCAGTCAATCTCATTGTTTATATGGGTTTTATAATGGCTGTATCTTATGAATTCAAATTAATTCGTAATTAATATTAATAATCAAATAAAATGTAAATTAATCGAGTGAATAATTATTTAATTATTTATTTTAATAATTTGTTTATAATAATTCGGCTATTTAATTGGGCTCTCTTGCTCCATTCTGAATATGCTTCTAATATTTAACTGATTCTTACCTGAAATTGTTATAATAAACTGTTAATAAGCCTTTTTCTATATTCATATATATATATATATATATATATTTAGCGTTAAATTAAAACATTAATTGTACCTGGTTATTGCTGTTTAAACCTCCCATGCTTATTGTGGGCTTCACTAATAGCTTTTTAGCTACGGGGTTATGTATTCACTTTTATTGTATCCATTTATACTAAGAAGTATGGATGTTAAAAAATTATGTTGGGTTTTTAACTATTTTAGGGCGTAGCTCTTGAAAGCAATGGACGTCGACATCTTGTTTTAGGCTTCCAGTGTACTTAGACCTCATAGTCGACTAACTTCTTGCTTTTCGCATTACTTGGTTTCTTTTCACTCTGTTGAGTTAAAATGAAATTTGTTTTGGTAGTCTCTTCTACTTGCTTTGTTGTTATAGGGAAAGAATAAATTTAAACATGTACAAACTATTAGTGTTATTTAAATTTTTGGGTTGCTTACTTTTGTTTACGTTTACTTTGTTTACTTTTAGTTGGTATGGAGACCGCCATATTTGTGTGGGCTTCAAGCTTATGTGCCTAATAACTGGATAATTCCCTTGTACTAGCTAATTTACGCGTTACCTTTTAACACAATTTGAGGTTTTTATATAATTCAATTAACTTAATGGTAATAAAGTTACTTACCGTTGGCTTGAGGTTGGTAGACTTGGGTTGGAGCTCAACACGGGTACTCTGAATCTCTGGATCCACGGTGCTGGTTTATATGTCAACAGTTACATTATCTGCCGGCTGGCTCCTATCTCTGAGCTAGGATTTGTTGCTTGCTTATATTAATTGAACTGGTACCTAAATTTGTTTGTTTTGTCTGTGTATTTTGGAAAGGAAAAATTATTTGTTTGTTTTTTTCCATTTTCATGCATACCAAATATATGATCTGGGTAATTATTGTTTTATTACATGGCAAAATTTACGTATTAAAAATTTGGTGTGCTTTTCTAAATTTCACTGGTTAAAGTCTTGACTTTCTGTGGTTCGGGTTGTGAGGTTCCGGGTTGGTATCTGAATGGTGAATTAAGGAATTCCATTATTGTAAAGTGCTAAAGTGCGCTAATTTATCAAAAGCAATTAGTTTAAATAATTATTGTGGTAACATTAAAATTAAAAAAAATCTTTAATTGAATAGAAAAGCTTGTTTTTCTTTTCGTTTCTGCACTGCATTATGGTTCTTAGCAATTAATGGCTAATGTTTAGGACTATGGTTAAAATGCATTGAATTCTAGTTTATGGTCTACGTTGTTCGTTGAGTACTTTGTGTTTTATTTATTGTATTGTTTAATTAATATATGGTTAATGTGTTGATTATTAATGCATTGTTAGTATTAATTACTGATCTTTACAGTAAAAACAGAAAAGAGAGAAAAAAAGAGAAAAAAAAAAGTCGGACGGAACAGTGGTACCGTGGACGCCTTTCTACCCTCTTTTATTTTTCCCGTTGCTATCCCCTTTTTGTAAGGTTTAACTTTTAATTTTGTTTAATTCCGACTTGGTGGCAAATTAGTCATTGCGCTCGTCCTCCGGACTTAGTGCTGGCGGGATTGTTATGGCGCGACCTGTTATCTTTCTCCTGCTGATACGCGAAAGCGTGGGGGGCTGATGTGGAGTTTAGAGTTGTCTCTGAGTAAATCCTTTTGGATTTGCTCGATTTCCTAGTTTTAGAACTCACGGATTCTGAACCTTATCTCTCTCTGTCTCTTTTCTTTCTCCTCTCTCTCTACCTGCCAACTGAAAACCAGATTTCAGACAGCTATTGACTCCGCCTCCACCAGAGAAGCATCACGAAGATCCTGGAGACGTCCATTGAGAACTCTTCATTTCACCCTCCAAAGCTCTGACCATAAAAGTCTCTGATCACTTTTGTGTTGCAATTTACGCTTCCGAAGATATTAAAAAACGAACATTCCTTTTCTCATTTCAGTGGAACTTTCGCTCTCAGTTGTCAACCTCATGAAATATCTGTGTTAGAAGGCGATGGCCTAGGTAACAGAGTTAATCACATGTCCCTATGGTCCTATGGGACCTATATAATGTAGTGTATCATAGGAAATCATGAATATTGAAAATTATTGAGTTTAAGTGGTATCCTATCTCCCTTTCTGCGAACTAGCGAGACTCGCAAACTGTTCAACGTCATCATGTCACAATCTCGAGTACGTTGTAGTTTGTTTTGTGTTAAGTTTTCTTGTTCTCGTGCGCTTCGTGTAGTGTTAAAATGCTTATTAAATGTATGAGTGTTTTTTAGGAAGAACAGTTGACCCACAGAATTTACACAGACAGTTGCTATGATTCCATCACTTCGATGTCTGTATTTTCGAACCTTCTGAGATAGCCCTTTTGTGGATGCAACAAAAATGAAATAAACCATTGACAGCAATCTTGGACGGAGCCGAGTTGAACTGTAAAAAATATTTTAATTGCAAATTCAATAAAATTCATAGGGTGTTTTTAAATTTTCATTTAAAGAATAAAATTCAGTTTCCTTGTTTTTTTAAAATGCTCTCGAATTAAAACAGTCGCAGTTACTTATGTTAATCTGTGTATATAGCAAATCCAGTCATCTCAATAGGGATTGTGCCATGGTAGATCAAGTTTTAAAATGCTTAAGGAAGAAAATGATCATTCGCTGACGAATGCTGTTACCGAAAGCGTTGCAGGTGTTTTTAGTAACTGCTACAGATTCAAGATTATATCATTTTGGCACACTTTGAAGCTCCATCAATGGCACTTTTGCACAGATTGGTCCGTTACTAATTCGTTCGTCTCGTGTTCCAGTGGTCGTGGTTCCCGAAAGCTAGTGGTTTTTTCCACCTCATGTCACCGCCATTCATAAGTATAGGGTAATATTAGAAGAATATTACCCTATACTTATCAATTATAATTCATAATATTATAATTCATATTCATAATATGTATTCATATTCATATATTATAATTCATATCATATTCATAATATATATATATTCATCACATTCATAATAATATATTCTGGAATAACTCTCGATAGGGTTAAGTAAACTGACTGAAACAATGTAAAATGTTCTTCTCACGTTAGGAACGTCAAGGAACATGTAGCGCCGCGTCGAAAATTGTCTGGCAGTAAACATACATCACTTCCATCATAGCATAAAATTCAATTGATTACACATACGTCAAGGTCTATAACATTTTTTTCGTTCAGATTGCTTCATCCTAGAGACAGTTATTACAGAATAATTTAATTATTACACAGGCTTTTTCAAGAAAGGTCATATGAAATGAGATCCTCTCCCTCCCGCCTCTCTCTCACTATCTATCTATCTATGTATCTATCTATCTATCTGTCTATATATATATATATATATATATATATATATATATATATATATATATATAGATAGATAGATAGATAGATAGATAGGTAGATAGATAGATATAAATAAATAAATAAATGGCACAATTAGGCAGTTTTTATCACTGAAATCAAATATTTCCTACTACTGCAATTCAATTCTCGTCTGTTACAAGAGGAGAAAATAAAGTTTGAGCAACACATCGAAGTACATTTCCAGAAAGATTAACCGGAGAAGAATCTCTTCTTTCCTGTGTGATGGATCGAGTTCAAACAAAGCGAAAAATATTAAAGTCCGATACTTTGTTTCCAGCGTTTCGAGTAGCGGCGCCGAAATACAAATCCCCAACTGTCTCCCATTTTTGAACGAGCAGTTAGGAACTTTTTACACTCGAGTCACGGTTTCATCTGTCTCTACGCAAGTTAAGGTACCCATTTCCCGAGAGTACGCTAGGCATAAAAGATTGGGAACCGCAGCTGTACAATGATAAATACTTTTGGCACCTCTCTTCTAAACACGGCTTATTTCATACGCTTATGAATGCAATAATTATTGAGTAATAAAATGGGATACTCGCACAGCAATTGAACAGAAAAAGTAATTCATTCTCTTTTGACACGCTGTTTTCATTCGCACGGCAGTCAAACATACGACTCAGTTTTCATGGCCGCTGCTTTAAAAACAAACACATAAACACACACCCCAATAAGTACTTGGACACCCATGAAAATAACGATATTTGCGGTCTTGATATACGTCCCGCCCTCCGACGCTAAATAGCGTGTAGAAAACAACATTGGCATTAGTCACATGCAAGATGCCACGAAGTGCAGAGTTATCTAATTTCGAGAAAGATGTAATCTTCTGTATCACAGAAATGGCCGATCCTTAAGGGACATATCTAGCGAGCTGAATTACTCAAAATCGAGAGTGGCCTTTGTGATTCAGAAGTGGAAGGTGAGCGTTGATTGTCGGAATGTGTCCCAAGTCTGCAAACGCACGGAACTGGGACATAGAGATCGACGAGTGTTGTCCAGATAAATTCGGAAGAACCGCACCCAACCGATAACTGGTAAGGAAGGACATAAGATTGGTTTTCATGGTCGTTCTGCCGTCCAAAAGCCTATGATCACAAATTCCAAACTACCCTGCTCGGTTAATGTGGTGCAAATCACGTCGAAAGTGGACCGTATATCACTGGAAACGGATTCTCTGGAGCGACGAATCAAGGTTCACACTCTACCGTTCTGATATCAGTGTTTGGGTATGGCGACTGCCTGGAGAACGCCTCTTGCCAGAATGTATTGTGTCCACAGTAAAGTTCGGAGGTGGTGAAATTATGGTCTGGAGTGTTTCTCCTGGTATGGACTGAGACCCTTGGTCCCAATTCATGGCAAGCTCAACGCCGACGCCTAGTGCTCTATTTTGGATTACAACGTGCTTCCTACGTTGTGACAGTTTTACGGGTTGGACTCATGTTACTTCCAGGGCGTCAACGCCAGTTGTTATGTTGCGAGTCCCGCAAAGGATTGGTATGGTGACAATGGGGTTAATCGAATGGACTGTTGTGATCAGAGCCGAGACCTGAACCCTATAGAGAACCTTTGGAACAATTTGGATCGCCGAATAAAGGTGTGAAACAACCGTCCAAAATCGGTGAAGGAACTTACATGTTTTCTCGAATCCTTGTGGAATAAAATACCACTTGCTGTCATACAAGGACTTGTGGAAAGCATGCCCCGGATGGTTGATGCTGCAATTGCCTCTCGCAGAGGTTCTACCAACTATTGAATATTAATAAATTTTGCCTTTCTTATCTATACAAGGTGTCCAAATACTTATTGGTAGATAGTGTATATATATATGTGTGTGTGTGTGTGTGTGTGTGTGTATCTGTCTCTACAAGGTATACACTAGTTAACATACCTATTTCCAGGGGTTGCGCCAGATAGGAAAGTTTGGGAACCACTGCTTTACAATGCCGAATACTTTTGGCACCCCTCATCTAAGGATGGTTCATTGCATACTACTGTGAGTGCGATAATTACTGAGCGATAAAATTAAGAACTCTCACCGTAATGAGCATGAAAAAGTAATTATTTCTCTAGTGACCTGAAACCACGCTTTTAATCACACGGTAGTGAAGCAACTACGAACATACGACGCTGTCCTTATGGCCGCTGCTCGGTTGATGAAGGAATCAAATGAAAACCTAGCAAACTGACATTTTTCGCACATTCCTCGAAACTAATCTATTTCCGCGGCGCTATACTCAATTTAAGTGCTAATAAACTGCGTTTAAAATAATGGTTCATTCATTCCGATAAATGGAACAACAACATCATTTGAATCGTAACAATAGTGGATGACAGTTGAATGCTCCAAGGCATTGATTTCGGAGGGTGGAAGATGAATGGAAACTTGCATTTCAATGTTTCCATCTGATTCTCCTACGAGATTCCTTTTTCATTGTATTTTTTCCTTTATTATATTTTCGGAGTGAGTAAATTTATTGAACGGATATGTCAAGGTAATTTATCAAACTCTCTCATTATTTATGGTTTATATTTGTAAAAATGGTTTTTATTTGACCACTACACACACACACACACGCATACACGCACACACACACACACACATATATATATATATACATAAATTATCTTTAAAAGGGTCATGTTAGGGTTATTTTTCAAAGGCTGGCTATTATTAATGGTTTTTATTTGTAAACTGACTGGCATTTTGCAACGTGTATTACGTTCAATTGAATTTCGCAACGGATAGCATGTTAAACTTTAACTATTCATTTTTAACCATATGCGTGCTTTGTGAATAATTGGAATGCCAGAATTTCCGAACTCTTTGGAAAATAAATGTGCGAGATAGTGCAATAATGAATAACATGCAGGTGTAGTATATTTGGGTTTTAGAATAAGACTTCATTCGTAAGAAAATGACAGAAATGGAGATCGATGTATCTAAAAACTTATACGCGTCAGAGAAACTGATATAAACCCTTTATAAAATTTCGTTTCTTATGATTCATGTGCTGTTTCAAACATTTTAAAGAGAAGTCTGTAAATACTAATTGTTATCATATTACTTTTTAAAAAACATTTGAATTGTAAAGAAAGCAAAAGCTGATGACTCATGTCACAGCAAAATGAAGATGACAACATGTTCTCAGTTTGAGCATCATCCAATTCAGAACCTGTTTATTTCTTTGTTAGGTTGTTTGGCTTAAGTACCGTTTGCAATATTATTGCGTCTAGTCAAATAACTATATTTGTAAAAAGTTAGAATACATCTTCCGATTTTTTATTCTACTCATGCTAAAAATAATTGCTGAAGATACTTTGAAATCTATCCAAAGTCATCTATCCTCAAAAAGGATTTACAATTCGTCAAACTCGACAGATCTCGATAGACCATGATCAGTTTGGATTGTGGACCAGTTGATGGTCTGTGAACGCAATTCAGAGGGTCCGCGGACTAGGAAGAATACTTCCTATCTAGGAACTCGCTCGTAAGGCGTAACACATATGTAAAGACATTTTATCGGAAATGAAAATGGATGCACGCGTTCAGTTTTTTAGAAAAAATTAGTAGTATTTGAAATAGAATTCAATCAGACACACAACTGTGTAAATTTCATTCTGAAAATTATTTTGTAAAGTGTGTCTGTGACAAAAGTGTGTTTCCTCTCTATAGCTTTGGTGTGAATAATCGATTAAGAGAACATGAGAGATATTGCCCCTCACATTGTGTATACTAAAATCTTGTGTTCTTTCAGAGCTGACGTGGGTGAGTCGTAAGCGTTTCTTGAAAAAAAATTACAAAGCTGATCCATTTCAGTTTTGAGTCTTCACGCTCTGCGATGATCAGAAGGAGAGGTCCATATTTCTCCAGATTGTAAAAGAGGTCCACGACACAAAACATTAAGAGTCATTGATTCAAACTAATATAAGCCACGACAACTACTCTCGCAACTCATGAAAAAACATATAGTTGTGCCATTAACAATTAGCGAGGCTTCAGAAAGCTGGTAATGAAGTAAACATCTGTAGTGATGTCGTAATACCACAACAAATGTTTGTGAATTTTTGTAATAATGCCATTGGTATTTACAGGACGTTAGAAATCGTTAAATTATGTAAAAATCGTTAGGAAATTTTCAAGAACCGTAAAACTATATAAGGGTGTAATGAGTAATTTTTATTTTTAAAGACAGAAATTGGACTTAAAAAACGGTTGTGATATTTACAACTCATGAAATATGTACTCGAGTGATTAGCAATTTGAAAATCATGACAAACCGTTTATTTATCAAAAAATCTTCGGTGGTCATAGCGGTTTCTCTATTCGTATTTTTTAAACTCACGGTATAAAATACACTTTAAAAGACAGCCGTAAAGAGTAAGGTAAAAAACAATTTGATCATGAACAACAAATTTTTCTCAGAAATTATATTAACCTCAGTTAATTAACTTTTAACTGAATAATACCCGGTAAACGCACTCACTTAATATGCTTTTACAGTAGAAGATGTTTGGTGAATCGGTTTGGTAAAAGCAAAACACGAAAAAAGAATTATTTTTTAGTTATCTTCAATCCTTTCTAACAATTTTGTTAAATTTATTTGGAAAGATCCGTGCGCCAATAAGGGGAAGTTGTCGAATTCCTTCTTTTCATGGACCTTTGTATCACAAATTTTTCTTAACCGTTCGCGAAGTACTGCCACGTTAAGGTTTGGAGAATGTAGCAAGACCCGTGATACAAATTTCTCTGCAAACAAGTGCGATCGCAGAGCACTCTATTGCGCTCGTAACTCAGCCAAAGCAGATTTCGGCGGCAGGAAAATATGAGAAACTTAAACAACGCCGAGTTATCGATTGCTTTTTCATTTGGATGCAAATTTTTAAAGAATTTCGGGGCGAAGAAGCGCTAAGAACATTTTGCGGGTTGACAGGTTTCTTTGTACGAATGATATTCAAACAGCGGGGAATTTCGGAGACATTATTTGCTCACAGTCATGCTTTAAATGATGGTGTTATTGATTGTTAGCACAATTCAAACAATTAATGACTCATCTTTTGTCATGTAAATCGGTCTCGTCATTTCGAAGATAACGTTAGGCTTTCGGCTGAACTAATTAGATAGTGTTGAGTTTAATTTATTCAATGGGTTGTGTTCAAATTTTTTTTTTCAATTTTGCATTATTTCCATGATTAAGTGAGATGGAATGAAAACAGTCAACTTTTAAAACTTTTAAAAGCCTAAATTAAAGAGATTTTAAAATAAACTTTATCATGTCATAAAGTATTGTACACGTATCTACTGTACGAAAAAGTACTGTACGAAATCACATAACTTTGTACTTCGTGGCATCTTGCAACTAATGCCAATGTTGTTTCCTACACGAATATTAACAGCAGAGGGCGTGACTTATGTAATGACCGTAGATATCTTCATTTGCATGGGTGTCCATATAATTGTTTGTATACATACATATATATATATATATATATATATATATATATATATATATATATATATAGTAGCTGAAATACACGTTTAATATACAGTAGCTCATTCAAAGCTACAGTAAAATTCTCTCAGCTCACGTCATAATGTACTGTACGCTTATTTACTATACGAAAAAATACTGTACGAAATTAGATAACTCTACTTCGTGGCATTTCGTTGCCAAACATTTTAAGAATGTTTGTTAACCAAAACCAATTTTAAAATTTAAACACAGTTTAAATAACTTAGAAAAAAAGAATGCGAAATGCTATACACATTAATAATATGGAAACTCAATATAATAAACTATAAACATTCATAATAAACTCTCTAGAATTCATCCAGACTCAGCTATTTATCATTTTAGCAAAAAAACCTGAAATAACATGTTTAGCATTATTTTCCAATAGAACCATGAAATGACACCAGCATTGTCTGTTAAAGAAAATGAAGTGTTTGACTGAGGGCCGCAAACCATTCAATTCCTCTCCACATTAAACTCCTTTCTCTCCATAATAATCTCCTCGGTATTTAGGTAGATTCAGCCTTTCATCATTGTACTACTAAAAGCTGAAAATCAAAAAAGTCAAATTGTCTTTTTCCCTTGATGTACAGTATGGAAGGAACTGAAAAAAGAAATTTGTTTATCAAAATCCATTAAAAAATTAAACATAGTATAAATAACATAGGAAAAAAAATAATGCGAATTGTTATGCACATCTATATGAAAACCTAATATAAAAAATTATATAAATTTATAATAAACTCCTCAGAATTCATATGGATTCAGCTTTTCACCATTTGAGCCAAACATGCGTGATATTGAGATTTGGTATGAATGATAACTTTACAAATTATTCAATGATTTTAATTATTTTAGGCTTTTTGTGACCGCCCGAGGATGGGTAAGGAGAATTTTGAATTCGATTTTAGTTTCTTTTAAATTTTTCTCTCTTCTTTTCTCTGTTAGGGCTAATTTTTGTGAGTGAATCAAAAATCACAAAACCGTGCTTAAAGTTTCGACTGATTCCTTTTATTTAAGATATACTAAATTTTATGCTTTTTGAAGTACATCATTATAATATTAAGAGCAGTATAATAAGCATTATGAAGTACAAAAACAATATGTAATATACCAAATTACCAAATTTCAGAAAGTAAAAAATCGCAATTTAGTGAGATACATTAAGCCCAACAGTAGTGATTACCTAGCTTGTTTTGACTATTTTTAATCAAGATATGCTTTCCGTTAATTATTATCATATACCTTCCATATTTTAACAATCTTTTCTTCTAATCATTTTGTATCGCTTCCCTGTTCAGTAAATCCAGAGGGGTGAATCCAGAAAATGTAACAGCTTACATTTTCTGTATCCTCCAAAAATTGGCGGTGTCAGGAATGGACTCATATTCTTCCCCCACCCTGTTTCTCCCCCGATAACTAACCGACCGGAAGTGCTTGCTTGGGGTGGTCGCGAGAGGGGGGGGGCACGCTTGGCGGGAAGTGAGAAAAAGACTACCTGGACATTCTCGCTAGTCGGAGTTACGAGGGATCGCCACGTGTAATGTGGCTTGCACGAGATATTATTGATCAATGTAAATTTGTAATATATATGTGTATATAGAATGTGTGACATGTCCCAGTAGAAATATATGTATAATAAATAATTTTGGGACTAAAGATGGTTTCTTGATTCGTCAACTGTGTAATCCATTCCTCCAACGAAAAGCAACGGACCCAGGGGTGGTTAGTCCTCGTCAAGGTAGATGGATTTCCCTTCAAAATTGGTGGTAGTGGTGGGATGGAATGGTAAAATACGCGGGCGAGGATCGCAGTTTCACGAATCAGTAAGGATATCAGCGTCCTATCATCAGTGTTTTATCATCTATAAAGGCTATAGGATGATGATACCTGGAGGCCATACTATCTTCGAAGTATGAGCTCCAGGAAATCTGTGCAATCCAGAGATGTTTTCAAAGGTAAGTGATGTTTGCCAATGTTTTCTGTTGGAATTTAAAAAAAAATTATGGTTTAGATGAAATTTAATAGTGTTACGTATAATTTAGTGAGAGAAAATAACGGTTTGAGTTTTAATTGAAATTTCTTTCTCCTGCGTATTAGCGCTATTGTTACTTTCTTTCCTAATTGGCATTTCTAACATGGCATAGGTTGCAAAATCAAGAAAGTGCGACTTGATAGCGCTAGCTCAAGAATTAGGAATTGAAGTTATGGAAGAATATAGGATATTAGAGTTACGGAAACTTATACTTGAACATGAAAGTTATGAGGAAAGTCGCATAGAAAATATGTTCAGTGCGATAGTTACTGAGCGAGATGAAACACAAGAGAAAGATGAACACATCGAAATCGAAATATTAAAACTACAAAATCGAGACAGTTTAAATATGAACCGCATACGTATTAAAACTAAATCAATAGATGAAATTATTAAAACTATAAAATTGTTGACCGTGAAAGTCCCAAATAAACCCGAAGGGTGAAGTTATTTCTTCACGAGTCAAGAAAGGGCATTTAGCAGCGAAAGTGTAGAAGAACAGAAGGACAAAACTTTAATTTACATTTTGGGGATAAGGCGGCAGATTTATTAATATATTTAAATGAGAATCAGTACAATAATTACGAGGAGGTGAATAAGATAGTGCTGAGAGAATACGAACCGTCTCCTCAGACGTGCCTAGATAATTTTAGGAAAGCTAAAATTGGAACCGATGAAACTCTCGGTCAGTTCGCAACCAGATTAATGTCTATGTGACTACACTACGTGAAATTAAGAGATGTAAGTGACGGAGTTGATGGTAGCTGATAGAATGTTTCAGACGTTGAACTAAGAAACAACAATCCATATCTGGATTAGGCAAGAAGATACTTGGTTTGAACCAAAGGAGCTCATGAAGAGGGCGATATATTTTCTTCGGCTAAAGGGAGATCTTATAGCACGAAGGGGGTAACGATACAAAATTTGTGAATTTTTGGGGTTGGAACCGGAATATTAAGGGGTTTAAACTAGATATGTTTCCGGGAAATGGTTCTTCGTAAGGAAGAAATGAAAGGTTCAGTAGAATGCCGAAAAAGTGCTATGTTTGTGGTTCATCTCCTCATTTAAAGAGAAATTGTCCGAAATTCCTAAAACAGGAAAAAATGTAGCATTGGGGGAAAGGAAAAAGGTGAGTGTAAATAGGTCTCTTGCGGAAAAAAACCACGAGATGGAAGAACAGGAAAATTCCTAAGAACGGGGGAAGTTGGGAGGGGATACCGTAGTTGCTAGGGCGAATTCGATAAGCGTGTCAGGAAATCCCAGAAAGTCGTTAAAAAGGGTCCCCGTCAACGTGAACGGATGAATAGCTAATGCGCTAATTGATACCAGGATGGAAATAACTGTAGTACGAGAAAGTCTTGTACCAGAAATTAAAACGGAGGGAAAACCCACCATATGTTTAAAAAGGAATTTTTGGGCACAGAATTCAATGCCCGTTGGCGAATATTCCTTTAGGAGTCTCTCATCCAGGCGTTAATGAACGGCCGGAGGTTTTATATACTGTTGCGAAAACGCTAGAAGATGAAATTTTACTCCCCCCCCCAGAAATATTCGAAATGTCGAGAAGTCGTAAGGAAAATGTTTCTCAATTTCCCAAGAAAGGGGTCCACCCCACGCTGAAAGTTAAAAGTTTATTGGCTATTATTGCGATATTAGTGAAATTATTAAGCCGGTATTGGGCATTGAGGATTTTGTGCTTTTATTTGTTTAGAGTATTCTAAATTTGCCTCCGACACCTCCACGTGGTGGGCCCTGGGGAACTATCTTAGGGTAGTTCGGTAACGTCGGAGAAGCGTGGGTCAGAAGCGTTTTGAGTTAAAGTTCGCAGCTGAACAATGGGAGCGAAGAATATCGATATGGAGGATCTGAGAATCCTGACTGAAGATATGGTGAAACTTAAAGTTAGGCAGATAACAGGTGTTATCAGCACGGCTAAGTTGACTGTAGATATTAAGCGAAATATAAATAAGGACTTGATGGATCTGGTGGACTCCATTAATGATCAACAAAAGTTGATACACTATTATAAGGGACAATTAGATATACTTAAAAATCAGGGAGCAAAAAGCTTCGCTGAAGTGACAAAAACGAAGGATTATGGCAAGAAGAAGTTTTTTAAGAAGGTGAAGGAGGAAGTATTTTATGAAGTTAAGATTATCCCGAATAGGGAGCAAGAATCAGAAGTGACTAAGAAAGCGGTAAAAGATAAGATAAAGCCTGAGAAATTAGGGATTGGAGTTGAAGGATGTAGGAATATTGTCGTGGAAGAAATGGCGACTACCGGATCAAAATTTCTGATGTTCTCCGGAACCCGTCTCGTCGGTGCCAAAAACGGTGAATCATTGCAGGGTCAAATCCTTGGATCGATATTCTGTCGTGATGATTGTTCTAACTGTCGAATAACGACTTTCCTTTTTTTTTCATCACTCCATAAGTTTTACTAACTAAACCAAATAATAGTAATGTCAGTAAATTATCATCATCTCACTTAATAGCTAACTCTGTAATAATTAATAGTTGATTTTTTTTGTGTTTTACGGTCCCCCCTTTTATTTTGTATGGCTAAATGGCGAATTCGCCATTTTGTTCGAAAAGTCCGCCATGTTTTTCCTTTTCTTGAAGGGTTGGGGGAGAAGGGCCGGACTTAGGCTTGAATGATCACTTCTTGGTCCAATGAAAAGACGGCACGGCAGCGTCGACTCGGGGCGACCAGAGGGGTTTTGGCGAGAGTGCGGCATTATCGCTGAAGTGCGTGAGCGTGTAGGACGGAGATTATTTTACTCGCTGCGAGGCTGGACGTGCTGAAAATTTCTAAGTTACGACGAGGGATGGTGTGCTTCAGAACCACATCCGTACTGACGTGTTCCAGTTTGTAGACCTCGTGTTTCCCTCGATCCAAGGATTTGACCCTGCAATGATTCACCGTTTTTGGCACCGACGAGACGGGTTCCGGAGAACATCAGAAAATTTGATCCGGTAGTCGCCATTTCTTCCACGACACAGTAGTGCAATTCCTGCCGGAAGCCTGGAACACTACAATTTCGGCCCTTCAACCGAACCCCTTCTCAGCGCGGAAATTCGTGAATCGGGTGACGTTCTTATCTTTTTTTTCTTATGTCATAATTACATTTTCCTAAATTTTATTTTATACCGTGTAGAATCCTTCCTCTAGGGTAATTTTATATGCTATTTGTGATACGTAGTAATGTTTTATATGATGTGTTTAGAATGGTCAGGAAGAGTATGACTATTAAATTTTGACATACCAATTCTTAATTTTTAATGATCAATTCTTAATTTTTTTGATGTGTAATGAAATGCAATATTATTCTTTATTAAATGAATGTGTTTGTAATTGATAGTGTCTGTCATTTTTTATTCAGTCTATGGACATATATTGTGCAGAGGCAACCAAGGAAAATTTGATTCTTTTGAAACTGGGTTAGCAAAAAAAAGTACTAGTGGTGTAAGCACTATCTTACGAAATTCTCTAAATAATCAACACCACATAATTTGGTACCGTGACCAGGATTCGAACCTGGGTTAATGCGGAATTCTCTAAATAATCAACACCACATAATTTGGTGCCGTGAGCCTTTGCCTTGCTAAAAAACTCTGCTGTATGTGTCTGTCGGGTGAATAGGCTGACAGATATTATTAACTATGTCTTTAAGTGGTAATGAGGGGCAGTCTGGGAATGGGTGTGGTAACCCTTCTGTATCTTTAGGAGTTGTACAAAGCACATCGTCACTGCAAAACCCCTTATTTGTTGTTTACGTACCTCCCCTGCTAGGTGAGAATTTTGTGAAATTTTTTCCCACCCTGGAAAACACATCCAAACTGGCTGGCTGGTCAGAGGATCAGTTAACGCTAATTGTTAAAATAAAACTGGAGGGACAAGCTTCCCAATTCTTTTCCAATACATTAGAAAATCAGCCAAATATTAAGTATGCTGAATTAAAGGAAGCTTAATGCAAGCATTTTGCCCCCGTAAAGTCCTTTTCCCAAAAGTTTAGCTGTTTTACGAATGCGACTCAAGGAATTTCTGAAACTGTCCGTCAGTTTTTAGCCCGACTTGAAGGTCTTGCCAACCAGAGTATTAGACAAAATTTACCACAAACACCCCAAGATAGTAATTTGGTTGAGAATATGCTCTTGTCTCAGTTCTTTCAAGGACTTGTGAACCCAATTAGATGCCAACTGGTCATTCAGGATCCTAAAACTTTTAAAGAAGCGGTCGAAATTGCGAATAGGATAGAGCTTTCTCTTGCATGTGCAAACCCTAATGTTTCGCATATCTCCAGCCCACCTACAACTGTAAATTCAAATTCAAATGACGTAACAACCTTCCTAAAGTCAACCACTGAGACTTTACAGAAAACCTTAGATGTTGTGATGGATAAATTAGAAAAATTAGAGGCTAAGTCCTCGAATAGTCAATTTCGACAACAGCAGGCCCCTATCAGGAAAATTACCTGTTTTTTCTGTGGGATTAAGGGTCACGTGGCAAGAGAATGTAGAAAAAGGATAAGGGAGCAATCTTATAACACCTCGTTTCGCCAACAATATGCTAATCCTCAGTTTAGAGAAGGTCCCAGATTGCCTTGCTCAGAAAATGCCCGGTCAGATCTGAATTTTGATTTTATGGCTACCGACTCAAATTTGAATTTATCAAAATATAAACTACCCATCATTAATGTCCAATTCGAAAATTTTCAAGCTAAAGCCTTAATCGACACTGGCGCAAGTATAAATGTTCTTTCCATTTCAACATTCCAAAAACTTAAAAATTTTACTCCTATTGCTATGCCTAGCATAACTTTAAGAACAATCACGGGTTTGAATATTGAAACTCAAAATTCTGTAAAGTGTAATTTCCTCATTAACAATGTTGATTTTTGTACTTCTTTTGTTGTTTCGCATTCTGATTTAGCTCCATCTTTTGATCTGATTTTAGGACTTAATTTTCTCACTGATAATAATTTCATTGTTAATTGTAATCAAAATCTACTTCAAAATTCTCTTTTAAGTATTTCTTGGTCTGATTTTAAATCACTAACTGTTGAATATAATAATGAAAATTCTACTAACAATCAGAATCAGCAAAATTCCTGTTATTTTGGTACTCTCTCTCAAAAAGTAAATATCCCTCCAAATTCTCAAAAATATGTAAACATTGCTATTCCAAAACATTTTCAACCTGACCAGACCTTATTATTGCAACCTAACGAAAACCGTAATTATAATTCATATTTAGTTGCGAACGTTGTATCTGTAGTATCTCAAAACAATACCTGCTTAACGCAAGTGCTGAATGGGACAGATTCACCCATTACTCTAAATAAAAATACTAAATTAGTAACTGTTTCTAATATTGTATCTGAATCTAATACTGAATTTGTAAACAATATAAATCAAGATGACAAAATTCCTTCCAAATTACCCGAATTTGATCTTTCCCACTTGAGTCTTGACCAGCGACAAAAAGCTCTACAACTCCTTGCCAAATATAAAGATATTTTTGCACAAGATATTTCGGAACTAGGGGATTGCTCCATCATTCAACATCGCATTCACCTTACTGATGACATTCCCATTCGTCAAAAACCCTATCGCGTACCTTATCATCTTAACCCAGAAATGCGTAGGCAAATTAATACCCTCTTAGAATCTGATATAATTGAACCATCAACTTCCTCTTATGCTGCCCCTGTTCTATTAGTGAAGAAAACAGATGGGTCTTATCGCCTTGTTGCTGATTTAAGAAAACTGAACGAAAAAACCATTCCAGATAATTTTCCTTTACCTAACATTTCTGAAATGATTGACATGCTTTCGGGTGCTAAATTTTTTTCCTCGCTTGACTTAACATCGGGATTTCACCAAATAGCTATGGATCCTAAGGATGCTCACAAAACAGGGATAGCCACTGAAATGGGTCTTTTTCACTTCAAAAAAATGCCCTTTGGCTTACGCAATGCTAGTTGTAGCTTTCAAAGGCTGATGCGTATTGTGCTTTCAGGTCTTTCTGATCTCTCTATTGCAGTATATATCGATGACGTTGTAATTGCCTCCAAAACCTTCTCTGAGCATTTGAGTAGACTAGAAATAGTGTTCCAGCGACTACAACATGCAAATCTTAAACTTAAACCAAGTAAATGTTCTCTCTTTAAAGATGAAATTGTTTATCTAGGACACAAAGTATCGGAAGGACAGGTCAGACCAGATCCCAGGAATATTGAATCCATTAAAAACGCTTCTCCCCCACGCACTAAAAAACAGGTAAGAGCCTTTTTAGGACTCACTGGCTTTTACCGTAAATTTATTCCAAATTATTCCAAAATTGCTTTACCTTTAACTCACTTGACTAAGGATCTTGTTCAATTTCAATGGTCACAATCGGCAAATGATTCTTTTACTACACTCAAAAATTTTCTTATTAAGGAACCTTGTTTAAAGCTCCCAGATTTTAGCAAACCATTTGCTCTCTGCACGGATGCTAGTAAATTCGCCCTTGGTGCTGTGCTCGTTCAAGAGGATGACACTGGATTCCAACATCCTGTTTGTTTTGCTTCCAAAAAATTTGGACCTGCGGAAATAAATTATTCTGTCGTGGAAAAAGAAGCTCTAGGAGTTGTATTTGGCATACAGCACTTTAAACAGTATTTATATGGGTCTAAATTTATAGTGTATTGCGATCAAAAGAGTTTGTCACAGCTTTTCAAATTAAAAGATCCCACATCACGCATTGCTAGGTGGATCATGACCCTTCAGCAATATGATTATTAAATTGTTCATAAACCTGGGCGTCTAAATTTAATGGCAGATTATCTGTCTCGTACAGACTCTAATTCACCTCAGGAAAATTGTCAAAATACCTTAATTAATGCTAATACACAAGTTAAGGAAATTCATTCTCTCTCTACTGACCTACAATCCTTTTCCTTAAATTCCATTTCTAGTGAAGATCTAATTTCCAAGCAACAAGCGGATTCCTATTGCCAAAATATTATTTCAAAATTGCGTAATAACTTTAAATTTTCTCCTACTTCACCTAAATTTTTCCTTGATAATAACTTATTACTTTGTAAAATCACTAACACTAAACTTAGACATGCTCAATTTACTAAACTCGTTGTACCTCAGTGTCTAGTACCTGAAATTTTACATTTGTGTCATGATAACAATACGGTCAGTCATGCTGGTTTTAGTCGCACACTTCATAGGGTCAGGCAAAACTATTTTTGGAAAGGACAATACCAACAAGTCAAACATTATGTAGAAACCTGCCAATCATGTATCCAAAGAAGAGGCTTTTCCAAATCATCAAAAGCTCCTTTGCAAAAGATACCGACAGCGGATAGACCTTTCGAAAAATGCTCCATTGATGCATGTGGTCCCTTTATTACTTCAAAACAGGGAAACAAATGGCTATTAGTCATAACAGATTACTTTACTCGATACCCAGAAGCATATCCTGTACCAGATATCAAAAGTAGCACAGTAGCTAAAGTTTTAATTGATTTTATTTCGCGACATGGTCTGATGCAAACTCTATACTCTGATAGAGGTTCCAATTTTATTTCAAATGCAATGATGGAAGTGTACAATAAATTAAGTATAAATAAACAACACACCGTTAGTTATAATCCACAAGGAAATGGGGTTGTTGAAAGGCTAAACAAGTCCTTAATAGATACTCTTAGCCACTTAGTCCATGAGACCCAAGAAGACTGGTGTGAACATGTTCCTTTGGCCTTATTGGCCTTTAGAACTGCCTTTCATCGAACTATTAAAGAATCTCCTGCATTTCTCGTCTATGGTAGAGATCTTGTGCTACCGTATGACTTAATTTTCTCCCCAAACCTTCGTACATATTCTGATACTCCCTCTTATGCTCACCAACTCGTTCAACAAATGCAAACCTCGTTCAATTTGGTCAAACAAAACCTGGAAGAAGCAGCTGATTCCCAAGTTCAAACCTCACTAACTAAATGCAAAGATAAAAATATTCTAGTCGGTGATACGGTCTATCTTCATGTCCCACAAATTAAAGCTCACACCACGAAAAAGCTGTCTAAATTAAACCAGGGTCCTTTCAGAGTCTTGCAGCAGATATCCCCTGTTATTTTCAAAATTGCCCTTATCAGTAATCCGGATAAAATGCAAACTGTCCATGTCAATAGATTAATAAAAGTTCAGGACAGGCAAATTTTCCCTTTTACTCCACTTGATCAGTCCCCAGATTTAGCTATTCAAATGTCTCCAAATAATGACTCAGGGGAAGATCACATCTCTTTTCCAGCCAAGAAAGTAACTAACGGCTTGAAAACTTTAACACCTGCTCAAATTCTAGGATTAGAAACATCTATGCCTATCTTAAATGTACCTTCTCCTGATTTCGACTTAAGACCTGAGTTTATTGTAGATCTCGAGCAACAATCAATCTCTAGCTCAATTTCTAGCCCATCATTGAGTCCTACCATACCTGTAACTTCTAATGTAATTATTCCTCCGCCACCTAATACAAATACAGACAATCTGAGTTCGTCGGTAGGAAGTGCCAGGACTACTAGTCATGGGTATAATTTACGTCCCAGGGACAGCAACGGCTTTATAAGATATAAGTAGCAATTACATTTATTGTTTCCCTATTGGTTTGGTCTTTCCCTTTTGTTAATGATACCACACTGACGCTGGGTATCAAACATATCATTTTGTGTTTATGTGCATTTAAAAGGTGTTGAGGGTGTAATGTACCTCTCTTATTTACATTCAATTAAACATTGAGATGTGTGTGTTTTGAATTTATATATATGTATGATTTTCTTGTGACAATAAGAGCAGTTTGTTTTCGTGTTTTGTTTTTGTGTTTAAGTGGTGGATGCACACAAGTGTTATTTTATGCTGTATTTCTATTTTGTTGGTTCGTCCCTGTATCACCTGCAATTTTTTTATATAACTAATGTAGGAAAGCTTCATGAACTTTTATGATAAAGCTTTACTATTTGTGAAAAGTCAAGAGTATTTTGAAGTTAGTGCATTTTACAAACATAGTGACCGTTTCAAAGCTCCAGTGCCCTACTGTTCCAATCCCTTAAATTCATATTGGAATGCTTTAAAAATCCTAATGTTCTATACTCGGGAATAGCAAAGTGGATCATGGACATGCTAGCTGTCTGTCTTCCTCGGTTGCTGGTATGGAGATACTGTCCCATATGAATATATGTTATCTATCTGGGCTGTTGTTTAGTCTTGCTAGTATACTTTGTTCATGTGGTGTCAGTCATCCCCATATCCTAGGTCCTCCCTTTGTCAAAATTTTTAATTCACTAAAAATCAATTATCAATCATGGTGTAATGTTGCCATTCTAGTTTTGCATGTATGGAGTTTTGCATTGGTCACTCCTTGAGTTCTAACGTTTACTCAGTTTGTACATATCTACCTGTTGTTTCATGTTCCACTACACAGGTCATCTAAAATCCTTCTGTTTAAAAATGCTCTATGTTTAAATAACATTTTAATCTACATTTTATGTGCAAATTTGAAGAGTGCGGTCCTACAAATCAACCAAATACTATTATATATGATTTTCTGTTAAAGGTTGCTCGAATGATTACATTATTTTGTGTGTGAAATAATTTCAAATTTTGTAAATGCCAAAGTGTGATGCCATCATGCATTGAGAATTAGATACAATGCCAAAGGACACATCAGGTGGATCGCAACTAGTTATCGGACATTGTTAAGTGTGCAGTAATTATTCGTCTTTGTTTGGGATTTTTGTGCATCACTCAGGGATATACACCCTTTAAGCTCTCTTGTCACTGTGTCATATGATTTACTCACATGTTACCTTAATCTTAGTATTATATGCCATATGTGATCCGAGTGTGATAAGTGTTCATAGTGTACTTTTATACAGCGAGTTCACATTTGTTTTGGTTTGTTTCTTTTTTTTTTGTTTGTTTTCGCCCTAATTTTTTTTCTTGTATTTACTGGGAGTGCGTCAGTCTTCAGTTTCCTGTATTTAACTTGGTGGGGAAGTACCAGTTGCCTTTCATTACCAAACGATCTTGTATTCAACATTGTAATGCATTATGTTTTCATCATCGCCCTATAATTGTTTGTTGGTTGATTTTGGTTCCTTGTACATGCGTTAATTTTATTGTTACATAAGAATGTAAAAAATTTTATTTCATAAAATTTTTTTCACCGTAGAGGAAGGATATTCTGTCGTGATGATTGTTCTAACTGTCGAATAACGACTTTCCTTTTTTTTTCATCACTCCATAAGTTTTACTAACTAAACCAAATAATAGTAATGTCAGTAAATTATTATCATCTCACTTAATAGCTAACTCTGTAATAATTAATAGTTGATTTTTTTTGTGTTTTACGGTCCCCCCTTTTATTTTGTATGGCTAAATGGCGAATTCGCCATTTTGTTCGAAAAGTCCGCCATGTTTTTCCTTTTCTTGAAGGGTTGGGGGAGAAGGGCCGGACTTAGGCTTGAATGACCACTTCTTGGTCCAATGAAAAGACGGCACGGCAGCGTCGACTCGGGGCGACCAGAGGGGTTTTGGCGAGAGTGCGGCAGTATCGCTGAAGTGCGTGAGCGTGTAGGACGGAGATTATTTTACTCGCTGCGAGGCTGGACGTGCTGAAAATTTCTAAGTTACGATGAGGGATGGTGTGCTTCAGAACCACATCCGTACTGACGTGTTCCAGTTTGTAGATCTCGTGTTTCCCTCGATCCAAGGATTTGACCCTGCAATATATTCACCGTTTTTGGCACCGACGAGACGGGTTCCGGAGAACATCAGAAATTTTGATCCGGTAGTCGCCATTTCTTCCACGACACAGTAGTGCAATTCCTGCCGGAAGCCTGGAACGCTACAATTTCGGCCCTTCAACCGAACCCCTTCTCAGCGCGGAAATTCGTGAATCGGGTGACGTTCTTATCTTTTTTTTTCTTATGTCATAATTACATTTTCCTAAATTTTATTTTATACCGTGTAGAATCCTTCCTCTAGGGTAATTTTATATGCTATTTGTGATGCGTAATAATGTTTTATATGATGTGTTTAGAATGGTCAGGAAGAGTATGACTATTAAATTTTGACATACCAATTCTTAATTTTTAATGATCAATTCTTAATTTTTTTGATGTGTAATGAAATGCAATATTATTCTTTATTAAATGAATGTGTTTGTAATTGATAGTGTCTGTCATTTTTTATTCAGTCTATGGACATATATTGTGCAGAGGCAACCAAGGAAAATTTGATTCTTTTGAACCTGGGTTAGCAAAAAAAAGTGCTAGTGGTGTAAGCACTATCTTACGAAATTCTCTAAATAATCAACACCACAATATTGGCAAAGGAGGCTTATTAATAAGGACGGAAATGAAAGATGTTGATAAGATAATAGAGGAGTTTGGTAAAATAGATGAACTTAAAACGGCTTATAAGATACAAATTCCAAGTAAAAGAGTCCATAGAATAATTGTTTATGATGTGCAAGAGGAGCTAACAAAGGACAAGGTGCAAGAGATGATCTTGCAGCAGAATGAGGAGTTCAAGAAAGTGGAGGCTATCACGTCTTTCAAGTCAAAGAGGGGCTGGAATTGGATATTACGGATCAAGGGAGAGACATACCAAAAGATAAAACAACTAAAGAGAATAAAATTAGGCTGGATGTGTCACAGCTGGAAGCTGTACAATGAACCTACAATTTATTTTAACAGTCGGAGATTCGGTCCTCTTGGTAGAGACTGTCACAACTTAAAAATTTGTAAGAAATGTGCAGAAAAAAAGCATGGACAAGAGTCGTGCAAAAGAGGGCAGGTTTGCACTAATTGTGAAAATCACCAGAAAAGAACGGGGAAGAAAATCGACGTGGCGCATCTACCAACGGATAGACAGTGTGGTAGACTTATATTGGAAGAAGAACGATTGATGGAGAGGACCGACTTTGGGTCGAAATAGGAAGATGCGGCTTCGAGCGACACGGATGTTGAAGAGTTTTATGGACTATTGGAAAAGATCAGGACGGATCGGCAGAAAAGCCCCGGCTGTTCAACATTAAAGGACCGATCTTCGAGCTGATGTCGGCATTTGCACTAGGGGTGCTTGTTTAATTGTTTGTTGATTTACTCGATTTTTATGCTTGTAAACGATTTTTGTGCTCGTGTGGAGCAAGTTTATATTATTGTTTTCAAACTATCTTGTTTGGTTGGCTACATGGGTGGTGCTTGCCTTTGTATTTTTTATTAAAAATAATAAAACTAGGTTGAATGATATATTTGGCAGAGTGGTGGCTGCGTGCTTAAAAAGGAAAATTAATTTATTTTGGATGGCTCTAATTACTGGATGATCTGCTTGTAAGACGACATGGATGTTATTGGTGTTATGTGGCACTGACTAGAAGTTTGGGGAGTGAAATCCTCGGTGCTACGGCCCGGGATTTGGGCCTGTGAAAGGACTTGTGGAGCCTAGGTCGAGCGGGTTGCCATCATGGCGACTAGAGTCAGGAGTTAGATTTTTTTGGCTGATATGCGTTAGAACGCGTGGTGGGGCAGTGAAGGATCAAAATTCCCAAGAGAAAGACAGGTGGCAACGCTGCAGTCGTATCGGTAGGTTGCCGTTTTCTTAACCTCTTGATGTTTAAGGGTATTTGTTCATTTAAAACGTTAAATTTAATTAAATAGTAGTTATTGTGAAAGATGTAACTGACAATTGGAAAAGGAAATATAAAAGTTCTGGAAAAATTACATATTTTGAAGATTAATTGGACTGCTAAAAACTGAGTGTTGTAGGCCTAGCGTCTACGGTGAGTTGAAGTGTGTGCCGGCGTGTTAAGCTGGCCTTCACGGCCAAGGCTTAAGCCTACTTGTGGCGAAGACGGTGAGATCCTTAAGAAGATTTGAAGGTCATTCAGTAAAAAGCTATCTCAGTAGGTAACTTGGAAGCCTGCTTACGTATTGACCGTGTCTCTGTTGTCCAAGTTGTAAAACCAGAAGATTGTGTTTATTGCTAGTTTATTTTATTATTTATCATTTTTTTGTCAAGGTAGGCTTTTGTGTTATACAGTATTATCTTGCTATATTGCATTTTACATGAATATGGATTTGTAAATAATTCACCATAGTATAGTTGACTTTTGGTGCGCATAATTGGGCTAAATGAAATAGAATTTTTAGCTAGATACTTGTATATATATATACTGAATAGAAACTGTTTCGTAGATATTTTGTGCTGTGTATTTATGAAAAATCCAAACGATTTTGGAATTTTATATACAGTTTATTAGAGCTTATCCGTATATTATACACTGTAATGGAATTGGCTTATTAAGGATACCCCAAAGACAATCAGAATGGGGCATGGGAAAGGAAAGAAAACAACAGCAGTAAAAACACCTGAAATTAGACAGGAGGAAGTTGAAACACCTACAAGTAGTAGGAAGGAAGTGGAAAGAGGGGGTGAAAAGGAGAGAGTAGATTATGAGGCTGCATACAGCACCTCAAGTCAAAAAGTTAAAGAGTGTCAACAAAGAATTTTTCAAATTTTAATGCGGCTTAAAGACCCACCGGTAGATAAAAAAGATAAGATAATTGAAGAACTTGGTATAATTGTAGATCTATTTCATAAACAACAGAGTCATACACAATATGTGAGGGGCTTACTGCATGAATTGCAAAGAGCTAAAAACCTAACAGAAACCTATGCAGATAAGGTTAAAAGACCTAGGAGTAGATCCAGGTCAAGGAAAAGACATGGAGGAGCTGTTCATGTTGTTACATTAACCCCTAAAGAAGATCAAGATTCGGAAATTACAAAAAGTGAAGTACAGAGTGAAATAGACCCAATTAAAATTAAGGTGGGAGTGAGTGTTTTCAGAAAAATTAGTAGAGGCGGAGTGATTATTGGTACAGATAAGGAAGAAGATCTGGAAAAGTTAATAGATGAAACTAACAGTAAAGATACATTAATCAGTAAATATAAGATAGAAAAGCCGATAAAGAAGAGACCCTAATTTATGGCGTAGTAGAAAAATTGGAAAGGGAGGTGTTATGTGTAAAGCTAGAAAATCAGAATGAAGAATTAAAAGACGGGAAATTGAAAGTTTTGTCAAAGTTTAGTATTAGAGAGGGTGAAAATGTCATAGTTGAAATGAATGGGCAAGCATTTAAAAGTATCATTATAACGAGGAATTTCGTTATAGTCCTTGTGTATCAATTTTTAACGTTAAATGCTGCTTAAAGAAATTAAGAATAAGTTATTTGCTAAGTTTCCGAATTGTAATTGGGTTGCTTAAGCAATTAGCAGGTTTGGCTTGAAAAATTGAATGGTTTAATTTTTACTAGTTCCCCAATACTTGGGATGCCACGGAATCTTATCTCTAAGCCATTTTTGATGTTCTAGGAACAATCTATTTAAAATCGCCACATCTGCTCTTCTTCATGGGAAAATAGCCTATTAAAATCTGTTCGTTTCTCTGCACAACGCTGCCCCGTGGTCAAGTAAAATTGCATTTCTTTGTATGATCTCCTTTTCAAAAGCATTGGATATATCTATCCGGTATTTACGCTCCTTTTGGGGGTACTTTAATTGCACCGTAAATTGGCTGTCGCTAACAATAACGCCAGAAGGTCTGTCTCCATTTTCAGTTAACATCTTTCGGCGGGTGTTTGATTCAGCCACGTGGGAGAATATCGCCTGGATCTCCTCTGTCTAAACTTCATCCAATTGAATGTTCGCGCATTCCTACGTCACTTTCAGCTTGACCAGTGAGGTTTGTCCCGCTTCCTTCGCCTGCTTGGCGCAAGTTTTCCTTCATTTTTGGCGGTGAATCGCCCTTTCTAATTCCCGGGTCTCTGTCAAACGCGCTTCTTGTCTGTGCCGTTCCTGTACGGCTTTCTGTCGGGTATTTCCCTATGCTCGCTTCGCTTGGCGGTAATTTTAAAATTCTTGTAACCCTCGCTCTCCTTGTTTGCACTTCTGTCCAGAGATGAAGAAAAAATATCAGTGAGCCATATTTCCCTAAGAGAGAAGTTTCTCCTTAAAGATTGTATACGTTTAAGCACCCTTTCAGTTCCTGGCTCTGGCCTCGACTGAATCGGGGGGGGGGCTATTTTTATCATATCATTTTGTTGTTCACTTTTGACCTAAACGGTCATCCAACATAAAAGCTCCTGTAAACTTCGAGCTTCCTTGTTTTACTATACGAATGTTGTGAACTGAGATCATCTTTTACGTTGTAATCAGTCGTTCCATTGTATTCAAAACCGGTTCAATGTTTCATGAAGAATAAAAAAAAATTTAATCATTACAACGGACTTGCAACTTATTTTAGTCTGTTTCCCAACTTTCCTTTCCCGACCATCAAGATGACGTTGCAGTGAAGAATCCTAAAAATTTGACAACACTAGTTTTGTACTACGCTGTACGAATTCGGCCAAACTGAAGTTAATTTTTTTAGTAATTCGTTGAAGTATCTACATCTCTGACATTCCGGTAATTTGAAGTTTCATATCCTGTTGATTCTTTGATTTTCACCTCCTCCAGATAATTCTTCTAGTATACATATATATATTTGATAAACTGGTACCTCTACATCTCCAGAATGTCTCCGCTTGAGTTCCTTCTAGCTGTTAATTCAACTTTACTGAGGCTGTCTCCATAGAGTTAACCAACTAGGCTTCTCTGCACGAACTTTCGTGGTTGCGTGTAGTGAGACTAAGGAACATTTCTGTCCGCACGTTAGTTCCTCATCAACGGACAATTCCCCACGTCACTGGAGAAATGTTTAATGTCCTCTTCAAACTTCACAAATTCTGCCCCACGATAATCATGAAAGAGAAAAAAATAAAACTAGGTTGGAGAAGATACAACATACGAGAATATCTGCTACCGAAGATTTGTTATCAATGCTTCAGAATGGGACATATCGCGAAATATTGTAAAAATAATAGAATTTGTAGAGGCTGTGGGCAAGAAGATCATGAAAGTGAGTGCGTAAAAGAAATGGAGTGCGTTAATAGCAAATTTTGTAATACAAAAATATAGATAAAATTGTAACAAATCATAGGATGTGCCCGAGTTATTGCACAGAGATAGGAAGAATTCAAAGCAGAACTGATTATGGATAATGCAAATAATTTTTCTCTTTATTGTGTGCAATCTAATTCAGTTTTTTCAATTAACGCAATTCCGTCGACCAGTGCGGTTGTCGGTAGCAATCTTCGTGCTTCTTACAGTTGTGTATATATTAATCTTAATAACTTTATAATGACAGTAAGAGAATTTTCCAGCCAAATGAATTATGATTTTATATCTATTAATGAGCCGTATTATAGAAGGGGTGATAAGTATGAAATTATTGGTATACCTAGTAAATATCAGGGAATCTATAAGGATTTTGAGCCTAAAGTGGCCCTTTTTATCAGAAGAAATTTTAAATATATAAATATTTTGACTACGGATCATATTGTTGCGATTAAGTATGGAAGAAATGAAGAACAGTTAATTTTTATAACAATTTATTTACTCCCTTCTGACGGTAATATGGCTCGCATTGAACCACAGTGGACACAGTTAAATGAAATTTTACATAAAAATCAAGGTAATAGGATCATAGTCATGGGAGACTGGAACGCAAGGTCAACTTTTTGGGGCAAACGGACAAATAATATTAGAGGCCAAGAAATAATCAATTTAGTAATTAGACATAATGGCATAATTCGAAATTATCCTCATAGTATCCCGACTTATGATGGGGCCTTTCGGCGTAGAATGGCCCGATATAATTATTACTTTCGGTATGGAAGATCAATATACTAAAAGTTGGAAGGTAGTTGATGACTTTTCTCTAACCGATCATAACGCCATTAGATTCGACATTGATATGAACGATAAGACAAGGAGAAACGAAAGAAATCCAAGATGGGAAATTTAAGGTCTTAAGTGGCTTGAAATTAGAATCGAATTAAGAGAAAGATTACAGTATTTGAAAAAAGAAATGGATATTGATAGGGCTATAGAAAATTAAAATAATTTAATAATAAAATTATGTAAAAAATATATCTTAAAGAAGAAGATAAATAAGGGGTACAAAGCGATATGGTGGAGTGCGGATCTGAATATTGAAACAAGCAAAGTAAGAGCGCACAGGAAAAGGTACCAAAAAGATAAGGAGCCTTTAGAAAGAGATAGATTGAGAATTAGATATAAGAAAGCTAGTGCAGAATATAAACAGATGATTAACAAAGCTAAAAGGGCTAAATTCAAAGAATACCTGGAAATGCTCACGGTGACGGACACATTTGGTAGAGTCAAAAATTTAATTAAAGAAAAGATGAATAATGTGCTAGAAGAGTTGATTGGAGAGGATGGGGAAGTAAAAGATTTTGAGGATGATATTTATTTGGAATTGGCGAAATATCATTTTTAGCAAGAAGAGGATAAGGGGTAAGTGAAAGAAGTAATTGAAATGGAGGATGATATAACAGAAATCAGTAAAACTGAAATAGAATATATGATAGAGAATACGGCAAAAAATAAAGCCCCCGGCTATGATGGGATTACTTTAAGCATCGTAATGGAAATAAATGTGGCTGATAAAGATATCTTATGTGATTTATTTAATAGATGTATGAATTCTGGATATTTCCCAAGCGACTGGAAGAGAGCTAAAGTAATATATTTTTACAAAGATGGTAAAGACCCAAAAGTCCCTAGCTCTTACCGTCCTATTTGCCTATTACCTGTTATAGGTAAACTATTCGATAAAATATAAACTAACCGATTGATTATTTACTTAGAAAAAGAGAAGTTGCTTTCAGATCAGCAGTATGGGTTCAGGAGAGGAATTGGCGCAATTCAAGCTCTAAATAATATTATGAGCATTATAAAAGAAAATAGAAATAATAAAGAACATACATGTTTAGTGTCTTTAGACATTAAAAATGCTTTTAATTCGGTACGAAAAAGTAGCATTCTTGAAATGATGAAGAAATATAAAATTAAAAAACAATTGTATAACGTAATAAAAAGTTTTGTAACAGGGAGGAAAGTCATATTGAATGCCTTTGATTATGGCTACAATGTGGGAGTGCCACAGGGCTCGTCCTTAGGACCGGTCCTGTGGCTGATCACAATTAATGAGTTATTAGAAGAAGAAGGGAATAGAGATGAATATATATTGCAAGCATTTGCAGATGATATAATGGTAATTTTACATATTCCAGTAGTTTATAAATTCACAACTCTATCAAGAGCAGCGTTGATGGGATGTGAGAAATGGGCAGCCAAGCATAGGCTGGACTTTAGTATAGAGAAATGCAAATACGCAGTAGTTATGAATAAAGGTAACATTAAAATGAAACCATCTATATTATTAGAAAATAAAAATATCAATTATAGCACGGAAATTAAGTACTTAGGAATAATTATTGATAACAAAATTAATTTTAAGCCTCACCTGAACAGCTTAAATGAAAAGTCAATGAGAATACTATATAAAATGATACGCATAGCTAGAAAAACATGGGGCGTTAATGCTAAAGTAATTAAAGAGATATATAAAGTTGTAATCGAAAAGTTACTCCTGTATGGAGCTGAAATATGGTATAGAGACCAAGTGGTTTTTAATAACTACCTAAAACAGCTTCAAGGACCATCGTTAATAGCAATAACCAAGTGCTATAGAACTGTAGCTAATGATACTCTTAACGTGCTGGCAGGTTCTAAGCCACTTCACCTAAAAGCAAGAGCAATGTATCAGTTAAATATGTCATATGAAGTAGGTAAAGAAATTAAAATTGGAAATAAAATTTGCAATTCAGAAAACTGCACTATAAGAAGCCGAAGGATAGAGGATGTAGATGAGTGGATGAGTATCGACTGGACATTTCAGGAAAAACGTAGGACGAGTGACATTTCTTATACAGATGGTTCAAGAACAGGAGACAAAATCGGTGCGGGAGTAGTGCACTATAAATAGGGCATAAAGGAAATATATAAAGAACGTATAATGGGAGGTGACTCGTATATCGCGGAGCTACGAGCAATACAAATGGTTATTGAGATAATGATAAAAAAGAATATAAAAAGAAGCGATATTTTCACAGACTCAAGAAGTGAAAAATGGATATATTTTTGCACTGGGTGAAGGCCCATGTCGGGATATTAGGTAATGAAGAGGCCGACGTGGCAGCCAAAGAGGCTTCAGCTTCTGATTTTATTAATGTTACCTATAAATATACCAAAAAAGCAATTAAAAAAGGAAATTGAAAAGAATGAATTATATATATGTCAGCAAGATTGGAACAACTCAGGAAAATGTAGATGGACATACCAAATTTATAAGACTGTCAGTGAAGGCCGCTTATGCGGGGATTTCCTCATGAATCAAGAAATAACTGGCCATGGCTGCTTTGCGGCCTATCAGAAGAGATTCCATAATAAGAGCGATCTTTGCTACTGTGGTCAGACGCAAACGGTAGAACATTGTTTATTCGTTTGTAATAACTTCAAACAGATAAGAGAGACCTTACCCAGTGATTTTGTCAACTGGGATAAATTTAAAATCTACAACGATTATTATTGTAAGGAGGTGATAAAGAAGATTGTACAAGTGTTAATGGATTTTCATATCCCTTTTACTCATGATTAATAGTATTGTTTACTTACCTTCGTTTTATTTTCTTCTGTAAATAAGAGCTGCTTTGTGAAATAGTATTTTGTTATATTGGTATAACCTTTAAATTATAAGAACGCCCAGGAAAAATTCAGCTTAATCAGAGTGAATTAAAATGTACAAATAACATACTCAAATAGGTTTAGAATAATATAATTTATTGACGAAAATAAAAATCGGGAAGAGAAATATATATACATACATGTAAATATAAATTGAACAATCAAATAAATAAATGGATAAAATTTAAAGTTCAATTATCATTTAAAAAAAGAAAAGGAGCACTCAGTTTTGAAGTGAAAGTTTGACGTGAAGTTTCAATAGTAGATACGAATCAAGGTAGTTATGTATACAATATTTATTGATAAACTATATGGCTTGAGGTAAACTCAAAATGAAGCATGCTTACGACATATATATTTGTGTAAAAGTTTACGATGTGTATTAGTATAATATATGTGTATATGTGTGTATGTATGTATATGTGTATATATGTGTCTATATGTATATATATGCATGTATATTTATATGTATATATATGTGTATATATATATATATATATATATATATACATATGCATGTATATGTGTATGTATATATATGTGTGTGTATATATATATATATATATATATATATATATAGGTGTGTGTATATGTGTATGTATATATATTATGATACATAATCTACAAACATACGGTATATATGTTCAAATAACATAGTAAGTCAAAGTATATTGTACTTAAATGTTCGACAATATAAGTTAATTAGAACTTGCTTTACAGTATAGAATGTAAATAACAGTTGTAAAAAAAGGAAAGAAAATAAGCAACATGATCGGTAGTTTGGCACAGTCATTATAAAATGCTACATGTAAGGATATGTGACCTTCTGTTTTGAAGGGTTAAAACGTGCAATATAAAATGCAACATTTATACAATATAAGAAACATTTATAGAGGTAATGTATTAAAAATATGCAAAATAAACTTACGTGCAGATTTGAAGATGGCTTTAACTTGGATTGTAGAACCAATGCCAAGCATATAAAACATTAAAAGATGCCAGTATTTAACAGACAAGTGGTCAATAATGTGACAGCGAATAATTAGTGTTGCTGCGGTGCAGATGTGTAAATTCTAGAGAGCCGTAAAGTTGATAGATTTAGAGCTAAGTTAAAACTATTAAATAGATAAATGACTTAAAATAATTATAATAAAGAACTAGGGGTTACTTTATCTGTAAAATAGTAAACAATATTTGCTAATTAGTTTAAGATGAAGTTTGGAGGTTAGCTTATATGAAAATAGATTGGATGACATGTCAGTGTGGCGTGGAGCTTTCGCTCTAGCTTCCGGAGCCTTGGTTCAACAGTTCGAATACAGCAAATGGTACCGAGTAACAAGTATGCAGAAATAATTAATATATATAATAATGGGACAACTGAAAGTCACTTTGATAAATTTTATTAGTTAAGATAGTAGTTACAATTATCATAAATTCTTTATGTTTATTTATCTCATATTAAGTATTACTTTGTTAATTTACTTTGAGTTGTATAAGTCCTTATGGAAACCTGTTTGTAAAATATACTGATGTTGGTATCCAAGCTGGATACATATTATTGTAATATGGAAACCTGTTTGTAAAATATGCAGATGTTTGTATCCGAGCTGGATACACATCATTGTAATATTATGTTAATTGTATTTTTTAAAGAAAGAAAAAAAAAGAAAAAAAATTGAACGAAAGCTGAGTGAATCACAGGATTACTTTAAATAAGGGTGGGGGTATTTATAATTATTGTTCCAATTTATGTTACTCTTGAAATTGTTATAAGTATTACTTGTAAAATAAGTAATTATACATGTAAAAAAATTTTTGGGGAGGGAGGAGTTTTAATGCCTAATTGTGAGTATGATGGTGGTGGTCGGCGTTGCCTTTCAGTGAGTGATAATATAATGGGTTTGCAGTAAAGAGAGATTAAAGTTTAATAATCAGTCGTGGACCAGCGTTTTTGGATGTCTGGTTGTATCACGTTCGGCCGGACATCAGAAATTGAAGTGTGGATACTTGGCGGGACGCTGAAATTCATTCTCGAGTTCCCAAGAGAAAATCGGACCTCAGTGAAGAACAAAGGCGACAGAGGACTCCTACTTAGCCGAACGATTAGAGCATTGTCCAGTTGTCGAGAAGGCCATTCAGGTTTCAAAGTGCACCTGGCTGAATGAGCGTGAATCGGAAACGGGAGATAAGTTCATGACGGGCGAAAATGGGGAATGGTCTGTTTCTGACAATTTTCGGTGGCAACAAGAAAGTTGTGATTTATTGATAGACGGGTGGAAGAAGGCATTGCCTGGAAAAGGGAATTATTATGCAGCTGATGGGTGGCATTTTCACAGAGATAAAAGTTTGGGGGAAAAAGTCACACAGCTTGCTGCATCCCAACGCCGAAGAGAAGATATTGTAAGGTTAGCTCATCGTTCTGAGTTTCGCGGGCGTATGGGGGTGAAAAAGACCCTACAGCGCATTAGATACTCTTTCTTTTGGGAAGGGATGTAGAAGGAGGTGAAGAAATTCGATGCCTCGTGTAGGGAGTGTCAATTGACACGACCCGTGAGAACACCAGACAGAGCGCCAATCACGATGGTAACTAGACCCGAGTTGCCATTTCAACTGGGGAACGTCCTTTTTGAGGGTCAGGAAGAGTTGAGAATAGTAGAAACAACTCCTACTATTAATAAAGGGATATGCAGGAATTAATTTTAATAGTGCGAGCGGAGATGCCTATGTTGGAAATTCCTAATTTTTTGTGCATTAATTCTATGTGCATTAATTTGGTTTAAATTTGTCATTCTTTGAATTATGTATATAAACATATCCGTTTAGCATTAAATAATTATGAAGAATTAAATGTCTTCTTACATATGTTTTGCTTTTCGAATTTAAAGAATAGTTGTGTTATAATTTGTAAGTTGTGAATCCCTACAAATTACTTAGGGCAAAAGTCATTGCCTTGTGCACTTATAATTAAGGCTGAAATTCTTGAGAGTAACCGAGGGTTCTTGGATCTCAGAGATGCCAGGGCGCCCTGGAGAGTCTACATTACAACGAAACTGTCTCTTATGTGTGTTGTGACTATACGAATCATCAGTCAACAATTATCCATTCCTGTGAAGTGATGGCGAAATCAGCTAAGAAGACAGATTTCACTCTCGGCGGGGGCGTGTCAGGAATGGACAACTATTCTTCCCCTCCCCTGTTTCCCCCCTATGACTAACCGACCGAACCTGCTTGCTTGGGGGTGGCTGATTGAGGGGGGGAGGAACCCCCTTGGTGGGAAGTGAAAAAAAAGACTGATTGGACATTCTCGCTCCTGCTTTCAAAGGTGAAATGTCGGAGTGTCGAAGGACTGCCACGTGTAAAGTGGCTTGCACAAGATTTTATTGATCAATGTAAATTTGTATTATATATGTGTATATAGAATCTTTGGCGTGTCCCAGTAGAACTATTTGTATAATAATTAATTTTGAGACTCAAGATCGTGTCTTGATTCGTCAACCGTATAATCCATTCCCACAACGACAAGCAACGGACCCAGGGGCGGTTAGGCCTCATAAAGGTAGAGGGATCGCCCTTCCTTTATTACTAATTAAAAATTAACGGTTATCAATTTCGATTCCGGAAGTGCTTGGTTGTCTCCGCTGTGTTTAACGACGTCTACACGTAAAAGTTCAAGATCGTCGCTTCTAAACTGTGCATTTCTATACAATTGAAGACAGACAAACATTCAATTTTATATATGTTTGGAGCTCTTTCTACTAAATTATGTGGTTCCATGAGACAGTTTTAGCCTCAATTAATTCTATTTATTTGGATTGACGCCTAAGATGTACTAGTGCTTTTCAAACGGAACCACAAATTTTCGATGGGGTTCAAGTCTGGGTTGTTTCCTGGCCATACAAGCACCTGCATTTCTTTCTCCATGAACCACTGTTGGCGTATCCGTGAAGTGAGGGAGGGATCTGAATCCTTCTGGTAAAAAATAGGGCATTATATGGAAAAAGATTGCCCAAACATTGTCGACTTGTATTGAAAGATTTTTTTTTAATTGTACTCCCTAATAAAGAAAAATAATTGCACCTAGGGGCAATTTTAATTTTCTAAAAAAGAAAATGTAAATATTTTAAAATTTAAATTATTCGGAGAAAAAATCTGGTCTAGAGTGTTTTAAACATTCTTCCACTCCTTTGGCGGACGAAATTTATAGAACGAATCGTGTTGCAAGTGCAGAAAAGTTCGGGATATATGAAAATACAATTTTTATTCCATTATGGTCATTTATGTAGTTGTCAATAGCCGACACATTTTCACCATAGGTTAACATTGAGGAGAGCGAATCCAATAGGTTTAGTACAAAGCAGCCTTAAGGCGCGTACACATACAGCGAAGAGGCTTGCTCAGTTTATACGTAGCTTCAAACACCATCCTCATTGGGTTTGCCATCGCCACGGTCCGCTCCGATGGACAGAATTTCGTCACACTTCGTCGTTTGCTGTTTGTGTACGGAGCCTATACAGTTTAGCTCGCAATCCTTTTACGTTTCGCTGGTCAATTTCATTTCGAGTAGAAAACAAAGAGCCTTTTCACATAGAAATGTTGTTGCTGTTGATCTTTCTAATGCCCCCTGGAAGGAATCGTATTCCAGACCAGGTCCATATAGGCTTGCGGACTGAGGGATGCGGCTACTGTTTATATAAGGACAACACAAGGGTCGAAGAACGATTTATCCAGGTGCCACCTCAATTTTGAACAATGACCCCCAATATGGGGAAATCGTACCTTCTCCTACCCCATCTGACCTCATAGAGGGACTTTCCGGTCTACGGATTTAATGCGCCCATATCCGGCGTAGACAAGAGGATATTTAATGATGCTTGTCGGGATTCGATTCGAGCACCCTCAGCACCGAAAACCGACGCGCTACCACTGGGCTACCTGAAGTTCACTCAATAAATATGATTTATATATATGAAGTTTGTATTTTATTAAAATTCTACAACTTCGGCCCTACGACTGCAACTTTCCGATGCGTTTCCAGTGTTAATATTTTTAACGTAACAGAAAGTCTAACATTTATATGCATAATTCGTGTCTCTTTGCACCGGACCTTTTTTTAAATGTGATAGTCAATTTAGAAAATTGCAAGAAAATGCATGAAAAAAGAATTGTATGCGATTATGTGGTGGATTATTAGAGGCTTTTCTAATACGGCGCTATTGTAAAATAAATAAATAAATAAAAAAAATGAAATAAAAATTCGAAAGTTGTGCTGTACTTTTAAAATTTCACCATAATGGGGAGGGGATCCTCAGAACGTTTGGCGAAAATAAAAATGGACACATTTGTTCCCGTCATATTCTTTTTTCGTGTTTCTGCCATTTACGGGCTTTAAAGATCGTTATCGTGCCCATAATGATCGGAAAATTTTGAATCCTGGAGTCATTCATGTCGTAAAATTGGAGGTTGGGTGCTTCACTTGCACGTTTTTTTTTTATCTTAATGACTGGAATGGTAGTAATTTATTAAAATTAGAAAACTTTTATTAAAAATGAAATGGGAAAAAAATGGATCGTATATAAAATAACTACTGTCAGAAAGGGAATAACGTGGAACTGCGGAGTGACATATCCTTAAACCACTTTATTTTTGGCCCATTAACTTCGAGCCTTATTTTATGATGTGTATCTGTATTAATTCAAGTACAGTACATACATTTTAACTTAAATATTTTTAAAACAACATAGCTCTTAACAGTTGCGAAACTTTGTTAATGGCTGCGATGACTTTTTACTGAATGTTGAACTGACAGCATGACATTAAAAACATTGGAAAAAATGAATTTGTTAAAAATTTAGTTTATTAAAAAAATAGGAAAATCTAGTCTATTTCCTAAGATTTACCGCAAGTCGAAGGTGTTTTGCCCCCTTGAAACAAAGAGCCAAAGTAAACTTTTCAGTTTCAGAAGCATGTTTCTCCGAATTGTAGAGTCCATAGAACAAGACTCTACCGTAAATATGCTTTTCTATATCCCCCTCTTAAAAATAGCGTCGAAATCAATAGTTCAAACTTGGAACATATCATTTTCAATTATTTTACTTTAACTTTGATCAGAAAATTTGAAAACAATATTTACTTTTGAAAATATGATTTATTACAAATAAGTTACATCATTTTTTTAAAATTTTTACTCTAAATAATTTAATTTTTTTAAATTAATATTTTTTAAAATGCTGAATCAGAATTAAAACTTATATATTTCCGTTTAATTAAAGGAAAATTTTGAAATCCGACAAATAATATTTCGAGTCATAACTATTGTAAATTACCCCAGTTTTAAAAAAAAAAAAAATTTAGAAATTTTAAAAAATTTTATGAGAAGTTTTATGATGTGATTTTGTTTACAAATTATATGGTTGACCATCGTAAAAAAATTCAAAATTTTAACTCAAAAAATAAAAATAATTTTAAAATGTGTCCCGCACCCCCTTTAATGAGATTTTTAAAATTATAATAATTTAAAACTCTTATCGCTATGGTAGGTTCGGTGTAGGTTCTTTAGCTGACCGACTCCTAACACGCGCACTTTTAGGTCAATTATTTTTCTTCTCTATTCTTTTAAATAAAGCTAAATTTCAATTAATGAATTTTCGAAAGTACTCCGCTCCCTCTCTACTCAGTATTCTGTCCAACGGATGATTCATATCCTTAATGATGTTATGCAAACGCGACTCGAAAATTAATATTTGGGGGTTTGATGCGGGTGTTTAAGCGCCATCACGCACTTATCAGGAGCAAATTGTTACAGCCGCCGCGGAATAGAAAACACCCATAAATTCTCCCTGATGGAAAAGTGCCTCAAAATGGACCCGGGAAAACAATTCTCGCAGCCATAGCTTTCTGTGGATCGCTTATTTTCAGATTTTTAGCTACGTAAACGATCTCTGCGCCGGAAGATTTCGGTTTGTTGGATCCCTGTTTTACACTTCCTTAAACAGCAGGAGGTTGTGTTTCGCCGAAATATATATATATATATATATATATATATATATATATATATATATATATATTACACCCCGAAAAAAGAAGTGAACCAAGTCAAAAAATAGCAATTTCGAGATTATGTCATTGAAAAATATGTGACTCATATGTCATTGAAAAATAATGCCAAATTCGTGCACGAAGAACGACATATCTATATCTCAAAATTTGTCCAACTGAGGGCAGTTGTATTAGTATTATTGTAGGCTAGTTCAAGCTGTATTGTATTCTTTAAGCTGATTTTTCTGAAATGCTGCATGTTTGAGTTGTGTCCCTCACCTGACTGGGGTGTGATATATATATATCTATATATATATATGTATATATATATATATATATATATATATATATATATATATGTATATATATATATATATATATATATATATATATATATATATATATATATATATATATATATATATATATATATATATATATATGTGTGTGTGTGTGTGCGTGTGTATGTATGTATGTACGCAAATAGGATATGTAAAAGGAATACCAAGTTTATTTTTTCTTCTTTTCGCCTTCCGACCGGATATAATATAATGACACGAAAGCCATAATAAACATTTCGGGCAATTTCAACGATACTACGTTTTGTGGGACTTCGTTAAAAGCTATTATGCGAAAAAAAGCACTTAGCAAACTAGGTGACTTCGCTTGAGTTCAAAAACCGTTTTAGGCAAAACAACTTAAAAAATGTATCGCGTTTCAGAATATTTCCGTAAACGAGTTATTTATATTTTCCCCGGGTGACAACACTTTTGTCAGTGGGAAAGATTGATTCGGGCTCCTTTTGCCACGGGGGTGAGGTGTTTAGGAGCCGCGTACCCGGAAATGAGTTCACAATGTATTAACTGTCGCTTTACAGCGCATGGCTTGTCGCAAAAAGTTGACAATGACTCTTTGGGGCAATCAGGTGCCGTATTATTCTTGTCAACGCGATGTATGGGATCAGTAAATTGGGTCGGGGGAGAGTCTTTTATCAATGTCAGCTGGATCCGAGAATAAAGACTTAACGAATAAAGGTTATCATTTTACTTAAAGGGGTGCACCAGGAGAAAATATTATTCTCCCTTCCAATGAGCAAACTTACAAACTTTTTCTTTCATCGTAAAGTATAGAATAATTGTTTAGGAAAATACTCGCTTTTATTAGTCAGTCGTCGAATGTCTTATTTATGGAATATTTCGCAACCTCCTGAAACAGAAACACTCTAATATATTTTTGTCTTTATTGGAATTATTTTAATGTAGTTGGCGATATGGAGGGACAACGCCGTGGCTGGAGGGAGAATGTGTTTTTGTATTCTGACGAAGAAACTCTGTTTTTTTTTTGTTTTTTCTTTCCTTTTTTTTGTATCCGGCAAAAACTAATCCGGCATTTGTGCGTCTTAACGGCGTAATCTCGTAACGAAGCGCCGAAGCTCTCGAGTTAACAAGCGGTTAAACGAGTTAGGTCTTTTCTTCGACCCCTTACGAGATGCTCTAATTTGTTTAGCGGGAAAATTTTCCTCTATTTCGCCTGAAAGCATTCGCGCCGAGAAGTGACGCAGTATCGACTGACAAAAACTAGATTTCCTTGCGAGAAAAAAAAAAAAAATCTACTTTTTATTTTAACGCGTGAATTCATTTGGAAATATCCCCATTTTCATATATTTGTAGCATTTTAAGGTATTTTTTCCGAAAAGAATCCTTAAATCTGGTTTGCAGAATCAGTGGCGATTAATTTATTATCATCAACACGCTGTCCACGTCAATCGAAACTTGCGTGCTGCTAAGGGCAGCATTTTAAAGTTTTCTTTTCTGATCGATATCAAAACATTTATAATCAAACCTTCTTTTTTCCACGTACCTTTGATCCACTCCACTACTTCATTCTATCTATGGAGCCAGGAACACACGCAGCTTTTCTGCACGCTTGAAAAGAAAACCTCGATCCTAAACCAAATATTTCATTTTCTGGAAGAAGCGTTTAAAACCGTTCAAAACTTCTGAGAGGTGTTTACTTTGTTAATGAACGTATATTAAATTCGAAGCAGTTTGTTGGGGAGGGTGCATTGTCTACCACCACTCGCTATCACACGGTATTTGTCTAAATTTTGATATTTGTACAGCAGATGTTTGCAATTCCTTTACTTGTCTGATATTCACTTTACTTTGAAAAAGTATTCGAGAAGAAAGGCATTTCGTCAAATTAACTGAACGCCTTTCACGACATTCGGAAATTTTATGCTGCCGTGATTCTACTGGAAAGGGGATCTTAATAACGGAAAGTTGTGTCAGAATAAATATTAAATACCCCGCTTTAAATAAATAAATATTTGATTTCTTACCCTCTGATGTCGTTTCTTTCCTTTGAAACAAGAATTCTGTTTTACTTTTCAAGTAAAATGTTATGTTGATTATTTTATTACAAATTTAACGTAAAATTTATTCCTTATTTTAGTTTCATTCTTTTATAACAAGTGCCTTCAGATTGATCATTTTTAAGAACATACTTTCTGACGTTATTAGACATAGACATAGATATGGTACATTAAAGAGGCACCAGAGAGCAGGGCTCCATATCCTCGGTATGGATAATTTTTTGTGACTGTTTTTCCGTTCTCAGGATTAAAGAAAAGTGTTGACTTGAAAGTAAAAAATAATAATAACAATAAAAATAATAAATAGATAAATGAAAAAATAATAAACAAAAATAAAACTAATACTAATAATATTAATAAATAAATAAGTAAATAAATATAAAATTAGCAACAATTTAATACGGCAGATGTTAAATAAATAAATAAATAAATAAAAATAAAAAGGTGGCAGACAATTAAGCAAAAATCAGAAGGTAATCTTGAGGTCGATCCATCAAAAAATGATAGGTCAGAACCAGAAGCGCCAGCAATTGTAATTTAGAATTTAGAAGAGTTGGAAGAAAAGTTAAGAAAGGGGGAGGAGACCAGAGTGAATAATCAAAGCGGCCTTAGGACGCCTATAGCATTCCCTTGGGTCGTAGTCGGGGAGGTTAGCTATTTCTTCGTTGTCTATTGAATATAATGTATTGTAGAACTCAGATGCGAGATCTTTAATGTGTTGCCGAATGGGTTCGATTCTCAGATCCCTGTGAATAAGTACGTTTCTAAGGTACCAGGGCGGCTGCCTAATACCGCGGAGTGTTTTATTTTGAATTGTCTGCAATCGCTGGATATGGGTGTCAGCCGCTGAGCCCCAAACAGGCACGGAGTACAACAGGATGGGACTCAGTACTGTTTTATACAAGAGTAGTTTATTATCTAAACCCATTTGATTCTGGTACAGGAGGTGGGCGATATCCTTAAGGGCTTTAAAAATTTTCTAATGTTATGTTCAGTATTTTTCTTCCACGTCAGTCAACTATCGAGGTAAATTCCTAGGTATTTGCCTTCTCTCTGAAAGTGAACTGGGTGATCGCAAACTGTGACCGGAGGAGGTGGAGTTCTATTGTAACTGAAAAAAATAGCTTTAGTTTTTGAAGTACTTAACTTGAGCCTCCAATGTTCGAACCATCGTTCAAGAATTCCAATATGTCTCTGTAGGAACGTGTGCATGTATTTAACATTTTGATGCTTAGATAGTATTGCCGTGTCATCCGCAAACATGGCTAGTGTAGTGAATGGATAGTGAGGAATGTCATTAATAAAAATATTAAAAAGGATAGGTGCTAACTTGGAGCCCTGAGGGACTCCTGCATTGATTTCCCGCAGACTAGAATATGATAGTGAATGGCGGACGTTAAAAAATCTGCCGAGAAGGTAGTAGTGTATTAAGTGGGCAATTGAGGCTGGCATTTTAAGCTTAATAAGTTTGTAAATGAGAGAACAGTGGCAGACTCGGTCAAAAGCCTTTTTCAGATCGAGTAATATTATTCCAGAATGCATCCGATTCTGAAAACCATCATGGATGAATTCCGTGACTGAATCAACTGGTGTGTTGTTGAGTGGTGGGCTCGGAAGCCGATTTTCGCATTCATAATAAATTTATTTTCATCCAGGAACTTTTTGATTCTGTGACACAGTGTGTGTTCCACTAGCTTGTTAAGAGAGGAGAGCAGGCTGATTGGTCTATAGTTTTTAGGCAGAGACTGATCCTCACCAGATTTTTTAATAGGGATGACAACAGCGGTTTTCCAAGCAATGGGAAAGTATTTATGTTCAAAGATTTTATTAGTTAATTCAGAGAGGTAGTAAATATAATTTAGGGGAAAATATTTTGATAGCTGAGTTAGAAATATTGTCAAGGCCGGGAGCTTTTTTATTGGGGAGCGAGGTAACAGCGTTTTTGACGTTATTCCCATTTACCAGTTTATTTATCGGGGAGAAGGTGTTGAAAGTTATTGGTATCCCTATGGTTAGGTTTTTGTAAACATATTAAACTGCATTCAGTCAATGGGCAGAAGGGTTACTTGCTTATCCCCTTCATTGCATATATCGCACCCCGGTACGAAAAGTGACAGAACTCAACAGTGCAGCATTTGAGAAAAATAAACTTAAAGCAGCTTGAACTAGCATTACAATAAAGCTTATACAACTGGCCTCAGGTGGATAAATTGCGAAATTGAGGTGTGTTGCTTTTCATGCACTATGGGGCACTTCATACATTATTTCAGTGGCATAACCTCAAAATTCAATGTAAACATTATGAAGCGGTATGTTTTAATTCTTCTGTTCTGCCGGATCTTAGCAGTTAATTCCGTGCGATGGCCAATGGTACTAGAGTTTGTGGGTCCGAGTACCAATCTTGGCATGGATGTTTGTAACCGTCCGGAATCGTCTTTAAGTAGGTCCTGGTCTAATTAGCCCTTATGTAGCAAAAAAAATTATCGTAGCACTCCAAACCAACCAACCAACCATCTTAGCAGTTAATGAAAGACTTAATTAAAAAAGAAGATTGCTTCTGGGACGGTTTGCCCTAATACTACGGAAGGAAATGGCGCCATGCATAGAATGAAATAGGGTCTACAACAGTGGTTCTAAATCTAGGAGTCACGAACTTTTAGCAAAATAAGTTGTGTATCACATATTTTAACATTTCTGTAAACGAAAATTAAATTCAGCGTTTAGGTAAAAAAGAGTTATCGCAGTTTCGTTACGTTTTGCTTTAATATTTAATTATTGCGGTGATACAGTTATGCAAGCAGCGTACATTCGTTGGGTTGTTGATTTTAAATGCACTCTTCTTTAATAGTCGGCGCTACTAGAATTAATATGACACTGAGTTACGACTAAGCATAAGAAAACAATGAAACAATTTTTTAGACAATGAATAAAATATGTGTTCAGATGGCAATATGTTATTAGTAACTTTTCTTTAAAAAATGAGTTTTTCACATTCCGGACTCTATTTTCTATTTACTGTAACTATTGCAGTGGAGTAGCGAGGGGCGCCAAATGGTCCCCAAGACTATTGGAACAATGGGGGCGCCAAAAAGGTATCGTGCCCTGGGCGCCAGTTATGCCCGTTACGCAACTGAACTACTGTAAGAAATAGCCAACTATTTTTCTCAAACATTGAAACCACTTTGCTCAAACAAATTACTGATTTTTCATGACATCTTGAATCTTAGAATTGCTATCACGTAAATTTCTTATAACATTTTGCCACTGAGAACAGAAACAAAGTCGTGAGTTGTTCATGACACCTCCTTCTTTTCTTAAAGAAATCGGTCAGGAGGAAACGTAAAGAAAATATTAAAAATATATCAAAACACTGAGCAAATTTGAATTTCGAACGAACAAAATTTGTTGTTCCTGATGCCTCCTGACCGGAAGTGCAACAGCAGGTCCCTATAGGCTTCGGGCTGAGTATTGTATCTTCGGTTTATAATAGCACCACAAGGATCGGAATCCGTCAACCGGTGTCACCACAATTTTGACCGAGCACCTCGAGCAAGGACCGTAAAGTCCTCATTGAAGGACTTTCCGGTCTACGGATTTAACGCGCCCATATCCGGCCCAGACACGAGGGTATTTAACTGCACTTGTCGGGATTCGATCACCCTCAGTAGTACCGAAAGCCGACGCATTACCACTAGACTACCTCGGCCCCACGAGCAAAAGTAAATGCACGTTATAAATGAATGGTTCAGATACATTGTAAGAAATTTATTTTTTGACACATTGCATCATTCCATTTTCATTCATAACAAACGTCGCAAACCTATATTTGTCAAAAAGTTTCGAGTTAAAAGGGTGGGGAAAAAACCTTCCGTCTCTCGGCGCATTAAAATTAATTTGTCCCGAGAAATCGCGCCATTTGTTTTAACGACCTCATTCATATCGTGTTAAAATACTAATATCTATAGATTTCGAATTTTTAATTTCGTTGTTTTTTAATTATTATGCATCATGACTCGAGTACCGGCGTATAAACATTTCTCCCGTCATGGAAAAAAATAGTAATAAATAAAACCGAGTGTCGCGTTGACTAAGTTTAAAAATAAAAGCAAATTTCTCTCCGCTATTATGCTGGTAATGGGTAATTAGTTATATTGAAAAATACGGTCGTTACTGGGTTGTTATTTTTTGCTACAAAGCAGAAGCAATGAAGTTTCTTTATGAATCATTAGTTCTGTTTTGCTTCTAAAAATAAAACCTGAGTCGTGAAAAAAAATATAGGTTTTACTGACGAATATTTTGTTTGCCACCCTTTCAGAGAGTAATAATAATTATAAAAAAGGAATGTGTCGGTATAAATTGTAATAAACTGTTTCGGGACTTGTAGGCAGTGAACTAACTGTCTGTTCCAAAGGATTCTTAGAAATAAAACACAAATGCATAATTACTCATAGTAAACTCGCGAAGAAACTTCGCGAAAGTCAAACTTAAAAAAAAAAGTGAAAAAAACTATGTTCAACACTATGCTATCTAGATTATGGTAAAAAATCAGAAAATATGAATTTATTGCTTCCTAATTTTCGAATATTATAAAGTTTTAACTAATTAAAAATTTTCAGTGTACAGGACTAGAGTTACTTTAATTTAAAGGGACAAGGGACCTTCAACCTCAATTTTTTATTCTCAATTTTTAAGTCTATATACAGAATGAGAATAATTAATATTCTATTTTACTACATTGAAGCCCTTGGAATTTAAAAGAAGGTCATAATTTACCCTTTGAATTTAAAATAAGGATTTTTGGGGACACAATAACGCCTGTTTTTCAAATTTCTAACATTATTCAAAATGCTCCCTTCGCATTCTATATATCAGGGGTTCTCAACCTTTCAGGATCTGTGCCCCCCTTTGAACACTAATGTGAGGTCACGCCCCCCCCCCTCCTACCATCACCACCATATGTGGTCAATACAAGTAATACAATCGGAATTTGAAACTGAATCTGGTTATTAAATGAAAATATAGAATAGATAATTTCATACACAAACTTTAATATTACTACTCATATCTTAATTTGAAACATATTATTATTAGAACAAATGAAATTAAAGAATTAAATACAGATCAAATATATTTGAGGTAATCGAGGATCTAGGTGAAGTTGGCATGTAATACCAGTCACTTTCACAACATTAAAGAGAGGGCTAGTACTGTTTGTCCTTGACAAGTTTTTGAATATAAGGTTGTAACTATGACAAAGCACACCTCAGGTCACTTTCAACGTCCAGACGTATGACAATTATCGTGCTTTTGCAATTACAAAAATTATCGTGTACGACAATTACCGTGTTCGTGTTCGTATGTCGAAAATATGTTACGGTTACATTCTGAGTGTAAAATTGAGTACAGTAAATTACAGTTAGTTTTAATTCTTATTTTGCTTTTTTTTTAAACTCACGCCTCCCCTGAAATTTCTCTACTCCCCCCCCCAGGGGGGCACGCCCCCAGGTTGAGAACCGCTGCTATATATCATTTAAAAACAGTATTTTTTTAATATAGATTTAACATATTTTCATAAACATAACAGTGCATTAATTTTTTTTCTTGTATGAATCTAAAGTGTTAAATAACTTTTTTTATTATTATTATTCCTCTTGTTATATTTTTGTTTTTGAATTTTTTTACTTTATTTCATGGTTAAAAATTTGAAAAATATTCCAGGTTTCAAAGAACTGTGCACAGTGTTATAATGAACTCTTCAATAATCAATACTGAGAAATTCGGAAGAAATCAGAAAAAAATAAATGCGAATGAGGAATTTTGAAAAACTCTAGCATTTTTGAAGATTTTTTTTTGAAACACAAGTCTTGTTCTTCCACAAAATACGTACTTATCTGTGAATTCTAAGTAAATTCAATGCAGTAAAAAATATATTAATTATACTCATGAGGTATATTGAGCAAAATATTGAAAATTTAAAAAACGAAATTTTAGTCACCTTGTCCCATTATTGCAATGGTTCTCAACCTGTGTACGCGTACCCTTAGGGGCATGTGATAAACTGTTCAGGGGTAACCCGCTTTGCAGCCTATAAACATAACGTATTTGGATGTACCTGGTTGGTTGGTTGGTTGGTTTATTTGGGTTTTTTGGAGCAAGCTCCAGAGAGGACAAGCTGCGCAAAGCACAAGGTAAAACCAGAACAATGGACGTACCTGGAGGTTTTAAACATAAGAATATAGATATATTTACTTTAGAAAATGACAGGAACCGTATGAGCTGAAAAGAGATTTAATATGCTTTTAACATGTGGTGTCTTAGGAATAAAGTTTTAGTATAACTAAACCTGTTGCGATCGTGATTAAGCGAAGCTTAGATTGAACCCTGACGTTGGGTTTAATAACCGACATATCGTGCGTTGTCTATGTATATAAAGTTTCAAATATAAATGAATAGAAAAAACATACAAATTGGAGCCTTCGTATAAGATGTACCGTACAAGTGCTTATTATTTTATTTGCATCCGTGGAATATCATACTAAATGTGAATGCACTGATAGATACGCAACACATTGGTACAAAACGTGCCAACATAAGACGTGTCACCCCCCCCCCCCACTTTTCCCACATATTTGAGTGACTTGGATGATCGGGAGCTTCAGAAGCTACAGGAGCTTCAGGGAACTGCATTCCATACGCCAAGCCCTCCGTTGTAGGATAATTTATCAATGCACTCAAAACCTTAGCAATCAAAACTGAAAACGAGTATAGGAAAGATAGTAGAAAGTGGGACAAGTAAAAAAAGGGCGTCGAAAATTCGTGGAAATAAAGACGGAAGGGAGAAATTTAGAAAAAGTCGCATTGAACATAGAGCGTGGTCGCGTGGATCTATGGGAAATGACTTGCAGTGAAGAAGGAAAAAGAGATACTTAAGGTTGCTCTGTGCTAACTTTATTGGATACGCTCACCTCAGTGTTAACCTATGGATAAAATGTGCCTACTATTTACAACTACATAAATGCCGATATTCCAATAAAAATGATATTTTTAGATAGCCTGAACTTTTCTGCATCCTGAAACAGGATTCATTTTATAAATTGCGTCCGCCAAACGAATAAGGAACTTTAAAAACACACTATACTAGTTTTCTTCCCCAAATAATTGAAATATAAAAATATTATTTGCATTTCTTTACAAAATCGAAAACAGCCCCAAGGCGTCAAAGTTTTTTTCTCATTTATGGAGTATAATTTTAAAAAATATATCTTTCAATCCAAGTCAGTAATCCTTGGGCACATTTTCTCCATAGGTTAACATTGACATGGGTGAATCCAATAGGTTTAGCATACAACAGCTTTAAACTGACCGCACCTGGAGCGGGTTTCAGGAGCGAATCAGAATGCGAGAAAACGACCATTAAAACCGCATGATTCAGAGGCCATGTAAAAAATGGGAAACTGGGTGAGTTCAATGCGAAAAATTAACAGGAAACAATTTCTAGTAGTAAAAAAACAGAAGAATTTAATAAAAAGAAAAGATCATTTGAAATAACTATGGAGCAGGCAGGACAAACAATTAAAAGTTACGGGTGAGAATGGCACAAGGCCGTTTCTTGTTAGCTGGGTCATTAGTGTCGTCGTTGGCAAGATTTTTAATATTTTCATTTGGTAATTTTTTTATGAAAGTTAATTGAAAGATTCTGGAGATAATTTTTAATAGTGGGGAGATAAATCTCCCCATAATTGTCAACATTGCGAAAATACTATGGGGAATGAGTGATTTGTGTAATGGTCACGTTTTGAACAACAGCAAGAATTTTAACACTGGAATCCGCAGCATACAACCAAACTGGGGCAGCATACTTAAGTAAGGTTCATAAAAATAATTTGTAAATGAGCATTTTATTATTAAACTTCATTTTACTGTTCCGGACAATCAAGAGGTATAGTTGTCTTTTAGGATTGCGAAATTCTTTTACGAATGTTTATAATGGGTTGTATCCAAGTGAGTCTTTTATCTAGGGTTAGATGATCAGAAGGAATAAGCGAATTTTTTTATACTATTGCTCCTATGGATACCTTCTCACTCTTTCAAATTCCTGCAATTTAGTTGAAGATATCGACGCAATAATTATTTCGCTAGTCTCTTATCTCACTCCTGCTGATGCAGCGGGCCATTGAAACGCTCTCCGTTAGGAAATGATGCAAACGGAAGACGATCGCGCGGTAGTATTTTTAAGAAATCTGTTGCTATTGTTCTCCCTCAAAGAGAGAGGAAACGGGCATCGGGGATAAAAATAGGGCTGAAAGAGTCGTTAAGTGCGTTTCGCTGAAAGCAAGAAGTATTTTTAATAAACTGAATGCGCCGCTGTTATCGTTAAAATATTTACCCCTTGATTTCTGAGTGGGAAGGATCGTTAGCAGTCTTTTGCTGAAGTTTCCTCGTTATAAACCCTTTATTGATACCGAGTCTCATGGGAACACATTTTCTAAATTTTTATTCACAGCACGTGAATCTCATCAACGAAAAATTCAGGGTATTTTCATTTCAAGAGAATCTTGCCTCGTGACTTTTGTTTTAGAACATCGGTGCCTAACCTTTTTAGTGTCGTTGAACCCTAATATAATCGGTGGAAAGCTATGGACTCCGCATTCTGATCATCGCAGAGAGTGAAGACTCAATATTTAAATGAATCCGTTTAGTAAAATTTTACAAAAAAAGCACGTGACTTGCCTTTAACACCTGTCGATGAACACAGGAGTACAGTATACGCAATACACGGGAAGATATAGGTCATCCATCGGTCATTAATCATTTATATACGAAAAAAGTGAACACTCGAACTGTAGAGAGAGAATTGTCAGAGTGACTCTCTATAAAACATTTTACCGAATGACTACTGCATAGTTTTACGACTGATTGAATTCAAATTCAAGGGCTGCTACGTGTTTTTTCAATATTTAAATTGAACTCACGCATCTATTTTAATTTCCTATAAAATATATCGACATGTGTGTTTTGCCGTATCAACGAGTGTCCGTACTAGAATCCCCATCCAAGACGATGAAAATTCCCCCTGAAAATTATTATTGACCCCCAAGGGGGTCGGTGGGAAGTTCATATGAATTTATTTATGCTGTGCTAGATTGCCCTACTATTCTATAGTTTTTGTAACCTCGCCTGGACATTCAGATTCAGATCAAGAGACAATTCGAAGCGAAATGCGGTGAGAAAGGCTTAGCTCCCCTTCTGTACTCATTGCATGTATTCCATGGCGGGTGTAAATGTTCTGAAAATTAAAGCAAGTTATACGAACCCATGATGAATCCTTTATGTGTCCTAAAGGTGATTTATTGACAAGAACAAAGAATTAAAACCACTGAACCATCGAACGGATCCCCAAATGGTCTATGGACCACAGGTTAAGAAACTGTGGCATACAAGCAATGCATGTTCTCCAGCTTCCTCCTGTTAATTAATTCTTATAAAGATACGTCGAAAATACCTTCCTTAGCGATATGACGACATAAGTCAGCTGAAATTGAGCATTTCTTCCGCGATGTGATCACGTCTGAAGAAGTGGAAGTTGGAAATTGCATACTAAATTATGCAAAGTACACACCAGCTGTGCTTGCATCCAAGGATGTGTATAAGAGGCTGCACCTCGAGAGGATTGAGGCAGAAAACGGCCCTGTGCCATTCTTGCTCATAACGTTTAATTGTTTGTCCTGTTCTTGGTTCGCTCAATCTCTCCCCCCCCCCCATGTTTTACCTTTACTTGTAATATCGAAGCTTTTTGCTTTTCCCACTTTCTGTTTTCCTTCCTTACTTTCGCATTTTACTGATCACTGAAGTTTTATGCATTGCTATATCATTCTACAGTGGAGGGCCCGGCCCATGTACTGTAGTTAACACTACTCGTCCTACAGTTCCTGAAGACTGAGGCAGCCAAGCAGAGTCTCTCCGTCTCCGCCAGCAGAATCCATTCGCGTTGCAGGTCAGCTATCGCCGCCAGTTTCCAGCGGCTGCAATTGTTAGGGTATTACGATGGCCCTGATGTTTCCTGCTCAGATGTGTTGGCATGTTGGCCGCCCTTCTTTTAAGCTTTCTGTCCGGTTGCCTTTTTGGTATAATGTTTGTCTGGTGGAGCAAATTGTTAGTCACACTTAAAAGTTCTCTTTTGTGATTGTTTATGTTTTAATTTAATTTTAATAAAAGTGTTTACTCTTGTATGCAGTACTTATTTTTGAATATGGAAAAACATGAAATCAGTAAAGGGATGTATTTCTCTCCCTTTAAAACTGTACTTTAGAGCTAGTTTTAAAACGGAGATCCAAATATTGAAAACCTAATGACGTTATCGATTTAGTAAATCCTCTTTAAAAAATTAATACTAGGTGGTTTTGAGTTGTGTGATTGTACCCCGTGTCAATTTGTGTGATCTTTTATTTCTACTGTCCCACAAAAATGTGTTCCTGGATTTTTTTCTCATTTTTTCCTTTTGGTATGACATTATTCAAAAGGACGGGACTAACACCTTTCTTGAATAAAGCCAAAGATCGGAACTTAGAGAAGATTTGTCATTGGCTAAATGGAGTAAAAACGGAGGTCTGAGAGTAGTTCGACTAGGGTTCCACTGGGCTGTGAATCCTTCTGTATTTTAAGGGGCGATTCGTTTGAAACCCCTGTAGTAGCGGCAATCTTTGTTGACACATGCCTCCACTCCTTCCTTGCTATTCTGTAAAATGGGCAGAAAGGTTAAGCGGTGTGTGTGATGTAGTCTACACATTCTTCGTGCGGGAGACGTAATTGCCTCCATTCCTCATGTGTTGTTCGGAGAACAATATTGAAAAGGCAAACTGGCCGAGGGGTTCAGCTGTCTTGGCGGCAGATGATCTCCATAGAAAGACCTGTTAATAATGTTTTCTGTTCCAGAGAAACGTACATTTTTCAGGCCAACAAAGACCGGGTGATGGGCCTATGCAGCCTTTCAGCTCCAATTACGGTAAGGTAACTTGGAAAAACATCGTTAACGAGACCGTCCATCAAGAGGCAGGGTAGATGTCCCGTTGAAAGAAGACCGCGACCGACAAAGAGAACCGACTCTGGGACGTCGTTTCAGCCGGAGGGAACAAGCCGGTCAGGAGCGAGATGACGTCAGCGGGCTAGCGGTTTGTCACCAGGAGCGCGAGGCTTTTATAAAGAGGGGATCGCCGACTCCCGGGGAGGAGAACGCAGAGACACCGGAGAGTGTGACCAAGAACCGGAGAGAACTTTCGAGTCGTTTTGACTGGAGGCTCGGGAGCTGAGATTTAGCTATGAGCTTAGCGAGCTCGTTTTGCACGTGTAAGGTGCCCATCTACTACTTGTAAATAACTCTGTATATAATTTTATTAGTCCAATAAAGGACGTAAGTTAATCCAGAACACCTGGTGTCTCGTGTCACAATATATATGTAAGAAATTGAAAATATTTTTGCAAGGCGCTGTGGCCACGTTACCACAGCTGGTGGCAGCAGGTGTGGATTGTCTGCTAGTGTAAAATAGCAGGCGAACACACGGCGGACCAACGACGAGGAGTGAGAAAGCGGTGCTGGAAGGATATCCAGTTGAAGAACCGACAAATGCTGAAGTCAACGGAAGCCTACGGAATTTGCGGGCAGACGAGGAAAAGCCAGACGGATTAGAAGGAGGATAAGGGAAGCCCAGCGGAAGTCAAACACCAGCCTGATCAACTGATGCAATGATAACCGAAGGTGAGCCTATTTTGAAATCTTCCAAGAGGTCTGCGCGAAATATCGTCAAGGGGCAGTAAATTTTGGGGTTGACTAGTTGGAATTAGCCTGATAATTCAGAGAATTTAGATAATTAATTTCAGCTCTTCGTCGAGGGGTCCGAAATTTAAGCCTGTGAAGGTTTAGGAAAATTAGTTAAGTAATACAAGTGATTCGGAGGAATCACAAAGGAATTAATTGTTTAGGGTTTAAACGATGGTTTAAAGTTCCTTTTTGTATTTTATATCTTTTATTGATTTTTAGAAATCAATTTATTTTTTTGGGGTGATTTTTAGGTAAATCTCCCAAGGTTAAATTTTGAGAAAATCTCTGTTTATGGATTTAAACAGGAAAGGGATTTCTCGTGGGGTGATTTTGAGTTAAATCTCCCAAGGTTAAATTTTGAGAAAATCTCTGTTTATGGATTTAAACAGGAAAGGGATTTCTCGTGGGGTGATTTTGAGTTAAATCTCCCAAGGTTAAATTTTGAGAAAATCTCTGTTTATGGATTTAAACAGGAAAGGGATTTCTCGTGGGGTGATTTTGAGTTAAATCTCCCAGGTTTAAGTTTTAAGAAAATCTCTGTTTAAGGATTTAAACAGGAAAGGGATTTCTTTTGGGGTGATTTTGAGATAAATCTCCCAAGGTTAGGTTTTAAAAGAAAACCTCTGTTTAGGGATTAAACAGGAAAGTTTTGTGAGAATTCATAGAAAATCTCACAGTGCCTTTGGTGCACAGGAAGCGCTCAGTGTGAGACACATATCACCGGCGATACTAGAAATAAATGAAAATTTTGTGTATGCATGTGTTCTCTGGAATTGTGTGATATTGTGCATGTTTTATATATTTGTTGTGTCAGCGGCATAACGGTAGATTAAGAGCGTTTATTCTTGTATATGTTGTTATGTTAAGTTCTTTGAAACAATTGTAGTTAAGGGTTTTATTACAGGTTCTAGCGATTTAAATATCATAGTGTATAACTGTTGTGGTATATGTGACAGGCATTTTCGAAATTTTAGTTATGATATTTATGATTATGTAATACATGTTTTAAGGTTTTATTACAATAAATGTGTAATGGTATGTGTTAAATGTTTGAAGGTTTTACACAGGAATATTAGGGATTTATGTGTTAGAAATTCCTGACAGCAATTATTTGGTATTCGGAAATAGTATATAGAACCTTATAGTGTTATTATTGAAAAATTTGGGAAATTATGGCAGAATTTACCGAAATGGAGCTATTTCTAGCTAGATATACTAAAAGTGTCCTGCTGACATTGGCAGCAAAATTCGATGCTAATGTGTCGATGTCAGACATAAAGCTAAGAATTATAAGGCAAATTGTAGGAGCGTCAGATTTTGACGAACAATATGCGAAAAATTCTCTAGAATCAATTTTGTTGGATAGACAAAGGGAAGAACAAAGAGAAAAACTAGCTTGGGAATTAGAAAAGCGAAAACGACATAGAGCGTTGGAACTGGCGAGAATCAGAAGGCCCACGGGAACTTCGTTAGACCCTGATGTTAAAACTTTAGTCGCGGGAATGTCAGAGGAATTCAAATTTGACAAAGAGTCATTCGTGCGAAACCATAAAGAGACTATAGAAAATCTAAAACAATTAAACTTTGATCTTGAGAGTGAAGTAGAATTCGGCATTCGAGATGAACTTAAGTTACGTCATAGTGAAGAGTTGTTAATTTTAAGAGAGTTTTTGCAATCAATAAAATTTTACGAAGAAATTGCGATTAAACCAGTTGAAGCGGATAGCTTTAGCACAGGGGACACAGGTCCAGAAAATTCGCCTAGTATGGCTATTCGGGAGAATAAAACGGATAGTGGGGTTAGCGTTGAAACTAATTTAGGTAAAAGCAGTAACTCTAAGCTGGTGAGTCCTGAGGAGTTTGGGAAAGCCGGAGTTTTAATCCAAGAAACTAAATTACCCGGAAAAATTGATTGTAAGAAAAACGAATCGGAAAATGTAAAGTCGAAAGTAGCTCCTGACGGGACAAAAGAATTGGGAGAATCGCATTCAGAAAGACCGCTCATTTTGGGGGAGGCGAACGAATTGGGGAAAACGGGTTTAGTGCAAGTTTCCGAATCTGATTTTGGCGAAGCGCAAGTCAATTGTCCCTCCTTGAAGTCCCTTTGGGAAAAAGCGAGCGACCCTAAAAACTCCGAGTTTAGCGTGGAACGGGGCAAGCTAGTCCGATTTTCGGAGTCTAAAACGGGAAAATGTGAATCGCGCGTACCGATTCCAGGAAAACAGGAGTCGAGGGACGGCTGTATTGAACCTGAAAGGTTTTTGTTCGTACGAGGCGTTTTGTACGGGTATCAGGGGAAAACAGAGAGTAGTATTCGCGTGGCGAAAAGAGAAAGTTCCCCCATATGGTTTTTGGGAGAACAAGAGAACCCACCGGAAAGATTAAGGGTTAATGAAGGGAAACCCTGTAATGGGAAGGTTTTAGACAATAAATTAAATGGCGAGACTAACTATGGGAAGGGTAAATCACGATGTTATCCTGTTAATTGGCGAGAGCCGCGTTTAGGGAACCCCGAAGTGGTCAAACTGTGGAATTATAAGTCACGGAAAAAGGTCAGATACAGAATAGGTTTTTTCGGCAAGATGGATACCCTTCTCCCTATTGTAGCAGAAATGGTTGTAATTGTAGCGACGCATTATGAAACAATTATGGCAGTTATCGCAGGGAAAGCTATTGTATACATTTGCACCTTACTTGAGAATAGTGAGGAAAATTTAGGTTATGAGGATGGTAATGAGGATCTTAAGGTATAAATTGTAAACTTGTGTTGCTGAAATGTATTAAATTGAGTGTGAATACATAATTTAAGAAATAATGATATAATTATAATTGTGATGAATTGTACGACTTTAATTATGTTGGTAATTTCATAGCCTAAGAATTGAATGTATAGTGATTATTGTGATTATTGGATTTATTGTGATGAATTTTTGTAATTAAGTTTAATTTATTTGTGCATCCATGAGTAAGATGGCCAATTAATGTTGATTATTGATGTATGGAAATTATTTAACGATTTGCATTGTGTTCAACGGTGAAAAGTATTTAAGGTTTTTTTTGTTGTATTATGTCCAATTGTGTGAATGTTCTGTATCGTGAATGGAAACTTAGACGGTTTTGTCTATTGTTAGGTTTTTAGTTCAGGATGAACTGATAGGTGAAAATCCTAATAAATCGTGTAGATTCTAGGTTATATGAATCTTAATTTACCAATAGTGGGTCAAGTAATTTTATGTAATTAGTGAAATTGGAATATCAAGTGTAATGGAAGTAAATTGTTTAAATATGTACTGGAACGAGATTTCTGTTCTAGGTGTTGTTAAAGTAACAAAAGTAATAAGAAACTTCCATATGAAAACAGGGTTGTGTTCGAAAGAAAGGCCCGCTCTCATGATGAGTGAATTTCTTTTTGTCTGGATCCTTTAGTTCTTTGATGGAATTAATCAGAGAAGGATGTTGGGGTTGGAACCCTTATTTATGCTAAACAATTTAAAATGTTAAGAATTTTGTTTAAATCCATGTTTTCATGATGAAAGTAAAATTTTTGTTTGTTTGATATTCAATTCAAGGTTAGGTCTGATTTAGGCCATGAATAATATAAGTTGATCCATTTTGTTGAAAGAAAAATTAAAGATGAAAATCTTGTTAAAACTAATCTAGACTGTAGGAGTCTGAGGTTTCTAGTGTTGAGTCAGTTTTGTGGACCAACGCCTAAATGGAAAAATTTTAAATATTGTTTGATAAAATGAAAAAAAAATTCAAATGTCCTGTAGTTAGAAAAGAAAACTGTGAGTCTTTAGACGAGCAGGTTGTAAGTTTAACATAGTGTTGAATTTGTTAGGTATATTGTGTTGCATTTCTTTTGTTGTTGAAGTTTTATGTAATAGTGTTTCATGTCCTGCGTAAAGGCAGTGTCATGTGTAATGTGTGTACTATTTTAAATGGACCTATCAGGAATTAAGCATCACCTGCTAGAGTTTTGAGTCAAACATGCTGTATTTAAAGGTGTCAAATTTTGTGTAAACTGAGTAATTTTAAAATGGTATTGAAAATCTATGTGTTAGTCATCGGTTTTGTTTGGGTGGGCCAGTGTTGCCGAAACCCTGTAGTCAGGTGCTGTATACCTGGAGGTGACACATAGTTGTTTGAGTGTTTATTTTATTAAAATGAATGGTATTTGTGGTAAAGGTTCATTTTAAGTTCAGTGACAATGACGGATAATTTTAGCATGTAATTAAGATGTTAAGTAACTAAATGATTTTATGAGTTTATATAAGTGCATATAAGTTTGATTATATAAGTTTGATACCTGTGTTGTAATCTCATGTGCAATACTGTCATGTATTTAGTGAGGACAGGGTCTGTCTGTTGAGTAATATTTGTTCCATGTGTTACAACGTAGTTAAAATATGTCCGATTAATTAATTGGGGTAGAAATCTTAAAAATGATTGTTAAGTAAGTTAAGATTGAGGAATGTATTGTAATGATAACTGTGAAAATACCTTAAAATGATAATGCTTTATGTGTGTTGTGTTTTTAACCATGTATGAATTTATTATGTGTAAAGGTGTTGTAATATTGTGTCTCAGACTGAGGGCAGTTAGGGTTTTTAGTGAAGTCTAAAATAGGCGGTTGTGACTCTTTTGAGTTAGGGCTTAAGAAAGCCAAAGGATAATGACCTCTTGGGAATGGTTTCTTGTGGGCTTTCCTAAATGGACCTACTGAACTTGCCTTTAGCCTTTTTAATGTTTAAAAAGACTTTTAGGGGGGAGGAGTTGTAGTAGCGGCAATCTTTGTTGACACATGCCTCCACTCCTTCCTTGCTATTCTGTAAAATGGGCAGAAAGGTTAAGCGGTGTGTGTGATGTAGTCTACACATTCTTCGTGCGGGAGACGTAATTGCCTCCATTCCTCATGTGTTGTTCGGAGAACAATATTGAAAAGGCAAACTGGCCGAGGGGTTCAGCTGTCTTGGCGGCAGATGATCTCCATAGAAAGACCTGTTAATAATGTTTTCTGTTCCAGAGAAACGTACATTTTTCAGGCCAACAAAGACCGGGTGATGGGCCTATGCAGCCTTTCAGCTCCAATTACGGTAAGGTAACTTGGAAAAACATCGTTAACGAGACCGTCCATCAAGAGGCAGGGTAGATGTCCCGTTGAAAGAAGGACCGCGACCGACAAAGAGAACCGACTCTGGGATGTCGTTTCAGCCGGAGGGAACAAGCCGGTCAGGAGCGAGATGACGTCAGCGGGCTAGCGGTTTGTCACCAGGAGCGCGAGGCTTTGATAAAGAGGGGATCGCCGACTCCCGGGAGGAGAACGCAGAGACACAGGGAGAGACCAGGAACCGGAGAGAACTTTCGAGTCGTTTTGACTGGAGGCTCGGGAGCTGAGATTTTAGCTATGAGCTTCGCGAGTTCGTGTTGCACGTGTAAGGTGCCCATCTACTACTTGTAAATAACTCTGTATATAATTTTATTAGTCCAATAAAGGACGTAAGTTAAACAAGAATCTCTGGTGTCTTGTGTCTCTAAAATGAAGTCAATACTTTTGGAAGGCGCTGTGGCCACGTTATCACACCCCTATTTTTTTGAGTGGGGGGTTGATGTATAAGGGCACATCGTATGTTTTTATTTATACTGGAGACCAAAGTAAACTAATTCATTCCAAGTAAACTCGCGTCCAATTAAGATCAATTTCAGAAGTACCCAGAGTTTAGGCCCTCGGACTTTGCTAGGTAGCTCTCCTAGCAAGGAACAAGAAAGGTTGTACGACCGTATAAAGTTTGTTTATTTACTCAAAATATATTTCTTTTAATTTTAAAAACTGTCATCATCCCGCTGTTTTTTTCGATAAAGAGGGTCAGATGGTCCACGAGAAAGCTATAATTTTGTCCTTATATATTTTTAAGAAAGAGAAATATTTTAATCTACTTAATTTTTTAATATTTCACGCTTAAAAAAGGAATTCAGCTGCTGTAAAAGAAAGAGTCGATTCGCCTGTGAAGGTAGATAACGGACTATGAGTTTCATATAACGTATTTATGTAACAAGTGAGCCGCGTGAATAAAAAATTGTAATTTTGCAGCTTTCCTTTTCTTTTACTAGGTAAAGGAGGCGAGATGTGTTATTAAAATCAATTATGATGATTATATTTGAAAGAACCATCTTTTATTGAAAATTATAATTTTAGCATCGTTATTTTTGTTTTGCGGTCAAACAGATGAATGCAAACTATATTCCTGTTTAAAACTTTTTTACACAGGTATATAGTTTGCATATGTAAAACAAAATATAGGATGTAGGGAGCCATGCTCGGCATATAGATAAGTCTTCTCACAAAGACCTTCAAAGACATTTGTACAGCTTTATATCATGTGCCTCCTACAATATAGAGATCCCATTGAACTAAACCTTTCCATTGCATATGGTATGTTTCTTTAAGGAAATTCTGTTCGAAAAATACCATCGAAATTTTTCGTCGAATGTAGTTTTTAGATATATCCCCAGAAATGCTCTACTATTTATTCCTTTAGCAATGGATTTATCGAAAGCAAGCTGCCGGATGATACAAAGCGTTTCTTCAGCAACTCTAGAATGAGAATAACTTATATGACAAATTAAAGCGGTGACGTTAGATTATATAAATTACTGATTCTCCCGCTGTCGATCGAAACAACGCTGAGCTTTCGGACCAATTCAAGTGCCCCTCACGCGTCGTGTATCGCAGATTCGCTTGTATACTCGAATTTGTGATATTTTCAAAGTCCCAAGGAGATCGGGGAGATGCGGTCTCCGCCACGTATACCACTGAACACTACATGAAAGTCCTTCATAAGGTTTTTTTTTAGTCATAGAGAACTATTCTTTGCCATATGCATCTCAAATTCGAACACGGTAGTCTCAGGTTTCAAGTTACTTGTGAAAGCAATCCCGTCACCGAAACTCGAATTTGCGAGATTTTTTAAATCCCAAGGAGAACGGGGTGATATGGTCTCCGGCTCGCTCACAAGACCACCGATCTCGCCGTATGACGTCATATCTCTGAGCACTTCATGAAAGTCCTTCCTACAGATTTTTTTAGTCATAGAGAACCGTGCTTTTCCATAGCATCCCGAAAACGAACACGGGGGGAGGGATGGCACAGGTTTCAAGCTACTATGAAAGCGATGACGTCATCAATACCACCGTTTGAGTTTATCGTTTTTTCGGCAACTAAGTGGCAAAAAGTACCACTATAGACGCCATTAATGAATTCTAAATGTCTATTATTCCAAAAGATCTCTGTCCAGAAACCCAAAAGTATAGCGTTGGAGCAGATTCCCTATTTACCACGAAATATGTGACGTCAGATTATCGAAATTACCGATTTTCTCGCTGCCGATAAAAGAAACGCGGAGATTTCGAGACGATTCCACGTCCTCCACACGCGTCAATAGTTCTAGCGGTCTCGCCGTATGACGTCTGTAGAATAAGTTTTCTGTAGAATGACTTTTTCTGTGTTTTACTCGGCTGAAGTGGAGGGTCCTCAAACTTTTGGTGGCTTCAGGAGGGCTGATATAATTTTAATCAATTTAGTGCGGAATTTTGTTTTTTGAACCTATTTTTCTTTTGTATCTTGCGTATATTCCTTTTCAAGATCCATCCTTATACACTAAATGATACACCCATTTTCCATTCGCGTAGTATTTGGCCTATCTAGATGCTCATTCCAATTTCCAGCCTGGAGTGGCTGAGTGTGCCTATTCATGATGTGTACTTCTTTCATATCTTTCTGTATATTTTTTTATCTTTGCCCCCCTCCCCACTTATATAGTTTGATTTACCTTCTTATTCGGGAAAAGTTGATAGGATAAAAATGACCGAATATTTCAATGAACCGCTGTTTTTGCGTTATTGCATTGTTATTCCTCCAAATGTATTCAAATAAGTTGTGTACATAATATAATTATAAAATGGTAACATAACTAAAGATATGCAATTCCAAGCTTATACTAAAATTGAAACTGCAAATTAAGCATTTCAAATGAGTTTAGTATAGGTACATAAACTTTGAATTACCAAGTTTGAATGGTAAAGTGGAGATTACAAAATAACCATTGAACTTTTGCACTCTTTTATTAAAACAAGTTTCGGATGAGTGCATCATTATAAATATATAATACACTGTTTATATTGTAATGGATATTGTAAAAAATATATAAACTTAACGTTCCTTTATTGAAATAGGTTTATGATGTGTACACAATTATGAATATACAACACCAATTTCATATGCGAGAATGTAGATTGCCAGATTAAACATTTAATCTTCGCATTCTCCAACAGCCTGTTGATTTAAGGAATGTCTTATTGACTGAAGAGCAGATACCTCGCGCATGGCGTGACTAGAAGGCCCTTTTTTCCGCTCTTCCATTAAAAGAAGAAACTTTGTTTGGTATCGCCTCGTACAGATAGTTTAAATATACAAACGAAGGATTGGACAGTGCTATGCAACAAAGAACCAAATCGCAAAGAGTTGAGTTCAACAGCTGGTAGAGCACGCCGCATGTTTAGATATCTGGGGTAAAAAATATATAACGTCATTCTATGCCAAATAATATTCTTTTTATGAACTGGAGAACCCACCATGAGGAACAGGAATTTTTAACTGAATGCTTTATTAAAGCTCTATTTTCTTAGGTTTTCAATTTTGCAGTGGGCGTTGGTTCCTTTTTGCATAACGCTGTCCGATTCTTCGAGTGTTCAAATAAGTTTATGTAGCAGTTGATAAATATTTGAGGCTAAAATTCGAAAGTGTGTTTTCAGGTGAAGTACTTTGTTTACATTTTTCTGACAATTGTGTTTTCAGCGCTCACTTCCCTGAAAATCTTTACTGACGTATTGTTTAAAATGCGTAAATAAGAATGAAAAATCCAGTAAGATGTTAAAGCTCTTTTATCTCTCAAATATTTGCATGTACGTTAGACATGAAATGTTTGTTTAAAAAAAGGAAACGGAAAAGGAGGAACTAATTTTGATTGCAGTTATCTAAATGCATAAATTATTTTAATCATGGTCAATTTCATTTTATACAATATTTAGGAAAATAAGCACACTTTTGTTTCTTGAGGAGGCAAAACTCAATTATCTACTTTACTTATAAACTCAGGGTCGGTGAGGCCAACAGTCGGTAGTCTATACCAGTGATTCCCAACCTGTTGTCCGAGGACCGCTTGTGGTCCGTGGGACGTTTTTATGTGGTACGCGAAATATTGACTTTTCGGCCTAGGCTTATACAGGTTTTTATTTATTTTAATGTTTGTGGTCCGCCGTTGATTTATTTAGTAAGGCATTTAGTGGTCTTTAGGTATTTAAAGGTCGAGAATCAGTGGTCTATACTGCTTGACACAGCTCCTAAGACCTAAATGAATATGAGCGAACAGGTGAACCCTTGGCTGCGTTTTCAGGTTTTATTGCGTAGCGACTAGTCTTCAGTTCTAACCACTGTGTATGCCTGAACGGCGGGACATTGATTGTTATTGTGATTACTCTTAAACTTAACTTCAGGGAACAATCAGAATGAATCAAGCGAAAATACTTCCTTTCATTGTTATTATAATCTATATATTAGCCATTCACAAGCCAAATTGGTTAAATTTTGAAAGGGGTAAGATGTCTCCCGCCTAAGCGTATCCAGCGAATTTTACTACCAACGACCATCGTCACGACGGTAACCCGCTCGAACATCGAGCAACTGCAACTCTAACACTCAATACCATCCAGGCCCCCGTGTTCAAAGGGGCAACGATCAACATCTCACACCAGTTCAGCTAGCGATACAGTCCGCTTCACGGCCTACGATCAGTGACATACCAAGAGCCAACCGCTAAAGCAACTTTCCCCAATTTTGACTCCCATTATGGGCAGCCACCATACCACCAAGTATCTCAACCCATCCCTCAACTGAGGGCCGCTTTATTTATCAACATAACTACAATCAAGTTACAACATAAACCTGTACCACCCGTACAGGGAAACAAAGACAAGCATATGGTACAAAAACTTATCAAATAAGCTCTTAAATTAACTGACATCATAATAAAATAATTCTACACAACTCGTGTAGAAGAAAAACATAAAACATGCACAATATCAATAGCAAGCTTCAAAGTCCGCATCAAAGTCGTCTTGATAAGTTCGAGGACGTCTGCATTACTGGATCCCGTATCTCCTTGTTCCTTCAGCTTTCTCAGTTGTCTTCTCCGTCTGAGGACAAGCCTCCTTTTGATTTCCATAATATGTTCTGCTGATAAGCCTTCTAATTTCTAACTTGTATCTCGGACAATTACGATCCGTAGGTAGGTGTTCAACGACGCTACGAGATCTCTTCGTAGCAGTTCCTTCCCTCTCATAATGATAAGAGCAGTTCGTGCAAGTCATCTCTTTCTTGGAATCCTCTTGATCCTCATGTGTATCACCACATATTTTACAACGATTAGTCCTGCTGCAGTGCTTTGCTATGTGCCCGAATGTCCAGTAATTAAAGCATATTACTGGCTGCAGGTACTCTCTGAAACGAAACCTTTCCCAATCTAGTTTCAACCTCTTGAGTTTTTCAACTTTCTTGAAAGCATCACCGTCCAAACTCAAAATCCAACCCTGTGCATTGTTCATTTTATAATTCGTCATTACCTTAATGTCTGCATTTTTTAATTCTGCATTCTGGGCGGCCAGATTTCGCTTAATGTCTTCATTTTCATAATTCTCTGTTATACCATATATAATGATATGCGGTTTCCTTCTAGGCGGTTTCTTTACTCTGTAACTATTTTTCAACTTGTCATTAGCTGTAAATTCAACTATAAGCTTGTCGAAATCACCTTTCTCTTTTGAGCCAATAACTATTCCCCCATTATGAGTCTTTCTACAAGTAGAAATGAAAATCACCAGCTTTTCTGGGTCTATCAACTGTCGGATCTTCTCCTTGGTCTCCTCTGAGGTTTGCTCCCTTTCAGGTACAATCTTGACCACATTGGTCTCAACACCTCTCCTTTTCATCATCCTCGTTTTCCCATCTGGCGTCTTCTTTACCATCTCAGCATAGTTAGTCTGTTTTGACTTTCTAAGTATACTATTATGTCCAATGAGGTACATTATGAGCCTTTGTTGTACCTTAATGACATCAACTATAGCAGTGATATCGTCGTTGATCATCCTCTTTGTGCCAACACTCCATTATGAGGTACTTATAATATTGCCAAGCTTCTTGAACTTATCGCTCACTATTTGTGCATAACGCTCACTGTCTTCAACAGCATTTTCTTTCATTCTTTCCATAGTAGGAGACTTCTCTTCTCCCCACCTCCGGCGTTAGCAGGTAGTCAAGGACTAACTCCCCAGGGCCCAATACGAGGAGGTGCCGGTAGGTATATTGCTATCAATAATACGCAGTCTTAAAAGACAATAACCCACAATAGATAATTCCTTCCGTGTCAAAATTAGCTCAATATCTTTCCCACATATATCTCAAAGAGAATGATAGCATGGGGAGGGCCTCTCGGAGCCAAATCGGTTAAGTCCATTTTTTTTTAATTTTTGGAAATTTTGTGTCAAAGCACTTGATTAGCACCGACTTTTTACATTCATAATAAATTTCTCAAATAATAAGGATTAACACCAGCAAATAAGAAAAAAAATTGTCCATCGAATAATAAGTCACTTTTTTCAGAAGCCAATCCAGGGAAGTCCTTACTCTAATGTAAAACATGGCAATGATGCAATTCAAAGACAGAAGCAAATAAGTATTCGATGATAACGGTAAATTATTTCGTCGTTTCAACACGAAAAAAAGGAAAATAAATGGGTCCGTTAGAGTCTAACTGCTGCAGAAGTAAGTACTTGTGAATTACTAAACAATTATTTCAATTTCTTTTTCTATAGTAAAACAATAATTTGAAGACTGAATTGGATGTCATTTGTTTTTTAAAATTGCCAAATCGGTTAAGTTCATTGGTCATGAAAAAATTGTTAAAATAATAACGATTACTCCATGGATAATCTATCTCATAGATTTTACATGTCGTCAGATAGAAGCTGCATCTGCAATAATACATTCTACAATGTTTATTTGAATTTCTTTTTTTGGAGGAATTTAAAAAACAATGTATATTATTTTATCACTTTTCTCCAATTTTGGTGGTCTACCTATATGGTGCTCCCATAATAAAATGGACAGCACAAACTCCGGGGAATAACAACAGGCGAATGTTTAACCGACAAACTGGATCCGTATTGGAAAAGGAAAACATAACAAAAAATTCAGTAGTTTCTTCTAACGAAACTACCGCGGGTTATTAACGTAGGATTACTCATCGTTGCTTACCTCTTTTCTTTTCTCTTTATTTTTGACGCATTTTGGTACTTTTCTGTTTAAATGTTTACTGCTACTGAGTTTGGCGCGCTGCCAAAATTATAACTCCCGACGCCGGGGAATTTTTTTCTCTCCGAAGGACCGTTATTGAGGAATGTAATCCTACGTTAAAAATTTTTCCTTCCCTTTTTCATTTATGGACATAATCTATTTGGCAAGTGAGCGTATAAAGCAATTTGCTGTATACATCTACAGTGCCCTGCTATGGAGACAGATTTTGCTTTTCTAGGACTCTTATTCGTGGGAAAGTGAAAGAGTACGCTAAAAAAAATTTGTTCAAATACGGCACTTCTCTGATTTTTTACTTTTTGACTTACGAGTTAGCAGTAAAAATACTGCTTTTGGAATTCATTTCCCTCCAGTGAACGTCAGCTGTGCCATACCAAGAGAGAAACCTCTATTCATGACTGCTAGAGATGTATGACCGATCCCTCTTATTGGGGTGTGTGCCAAGCAGTTTTTGAGTTTATTGTCAGTTTAAAAAAGTAAATAAAAGTATTTACTTCAGGGGAAGAAACCATCACGAAATGTGCGTAAAAGAAATATTTTCTGATACTGACTTGTTCGTGCCATTTTTAAAACGTATTTTTTTTGTGTGTGTGCAATAGTGTCATTTCATATAAATGCCCCGCGAATTTCAAACCGACTTTGTGTCATTTTACGTATTTTCTCTTTACCACTTTACTGATTTTCTCAGGCAAACGGATTTGCTCTTAGTAACTTTGGGACTTGTTTAGGCAAAGATCGAATCACGGATGGCTCCATTGAATTTTTTTCAATGCACATTAACATTTTATTTTACACCATGTATATTTCAGGAAAAGTTCGGTGTCAGCAGAGACACACTTACTCTGTCAAGAGCTGTACAAAATCTATGAAGAAATTAATAATGATTAAATAAAATCTTAACATCTTCGATATTCCGGAACTCAGAAATCTGAATTGATAGGGAAGAGAAGTCCATGTTCTTAACGGTACATTATTTTTAAAAAATGACGGAAGAAAACAAATTCAAATGGACAAAGAAGCATAAAGCCTCGAGCGTTATCTGAAGAAACCCATTTTTGTGAGAATGAAGCCGTTCAATGTAAGCACTTAACGTTTCGACGAAGGGTAAACAAAATCGCAATTTTATTTTCTCGTCGCTCGCAATGTTGACTTTTTTTCTAGCATTAGAAGATTATACACATAGATTGCGAAGAATATTGTCATAAAAATTAAAATACACATATCTTTTCACCCCATTAAAACTAATTATTTGCAATAACTAAACCATTTATTTTAACGATCTTTCTCGTAACGTGTTGGAGTGTGATTGCCACATTTCTAATTTTTACCGCTTCTGGAGTTAAAACTGTTATGAGGGCAATAAATATGTCTTGTCAAAAGTTAATAACTTTTTTTCGATTCCCCGTGCGTAAATTTAAAAAAAAAGAATTTTCTTACGAACGTTTTCCTGAAAAGTAATTTCTCTATTTTAATTATACATGAAGTAAAAAGTTATTTTTGATGAAAAATACGAGATTTTATGTTCCACGCGTGATAAAATATATATACTTAAATCCTCTCATGCAATATCTAACTGACGTCTAACATAATGAGAATCGATGACATACGATCGGATGCTATACACTCTCTCTCCGACACACACACACACACACACACACACACACACATATATATATATATATATATATATATATATATATATATATATATATATATATATATATATATATATATATTCTATATTAATATATTATATATATATATATATATATATATATATATATATATAACGATAAACGTTTCCCTTCATTAACTTTGTGTTACCTGAACAGAGCATTATCCCTGAATGTGATTTTGATTTAGATATTCCAAATGTAATCTATTGATTTCCCCCTTAAACAAGCCACGCGCCTACATGTTATATAAGAATATTGTTCTAGAAGCCATGACGTGACCCCGTCCCCGGCGTGATGAGGTGAGGTCTCACTTTTCAGCCAATTAAAAGTTTTGCTCGCCTCTACCTTTCGAGATCCGAGCGTCTCTTGGCAGCTTTTGTGTGTTCGTATTCAGACACAACATGACGTGAGTTTTAGCTGTCCGTCCATATCTTCGCAGCGTTAAGCTGCTGGGATTTTTCTCGAAAGAAGTGGTCTGTAGAAATGTTTGTTGTACGATTGTCCAGCGAGAAACTACCTTATAATAAAAACCTTTGGAAGTGAAGCTGATTCTTCCATCCTTCTGGAAGTGTCCTTTTCTCTCCAGCGTGCCTCTATCAATAAGCCAGCCACTCGTTTTGCTGAAATTGTCACGACTACCCTTGTCAGTAATTTTGAATATCCCTACTTGAGGGACCATCGCCTACCCCGGTTCCAAGACTACGGATTAAATCTGACTTTTCCGAGTTACCCCGGATTTATTACTTACTTACATACACGCACACACACACACACACACACACACACACACATATATATATATATATATATATATATATATATATATATATATATATATGTGTGTGTGTGTGTGTGTGTGTAATCACATGTTACATACTTTTGACAGGCATTTTCAAAGAATTGTCGCCAAAGAAAAAAAATCTTCCCTACTCGCTTTTTCCCAATTCTTTCTGTGTGTAACGAGATTAATTTGCTTTTCGGTCGATGGATATTATTCTTCTAGAGTTCTTTTCTGCTTCGTATCTACGTTCCAATGACTTGGTTCCAATAAGTACCGGAAAAAATCGTCTCTTTCTTTCTTTTTTTTATAAGCCTTTTTAGTTGGATGCGGACCTATCTCCGAAAAGCACTCATAAATGAATAACTCAGTTTCTTAAGGAAGTCATTCTACCAATATCTAAGGTATTATACTGAGAAGATACGGAGCCAATGGACGTTTTTGTGCTTTGATCATAGGTCTCGTTGAAATTTCGTTAGATAAATCGACATGTCTGTGTATGTAATGTTTGTGTATGTATATATATGTATGTAACTGAATGCACGTGCATGAAGTACATTTATGTGTAGGTATGTATCCGTATGCATATTGTAACTAGTAAAATCTAAAAAGTAAATAATCTTGCATTTATAGGGCGTTAGTTCTAAGTGTAGGATATTTGCTTATTTTCATTTGATTTGACTATCTGTTTCAACGGAGATCTCTGGGCCTTGGGTTGTTTTTCGGCTAGACCTGCATCCTATCCAGAAAGTTCCCCCTTGAGGTAATTGTTTCGGTTAGGCCTCCTCATCAAGAGACCGGTCGCTTGCCTCGTTTATGGTTTACTTCATTTACTGCAACAGAATCTTGCATTTATGGTGCGTTTAGCTCTAAGTGAAGGATTTCTGTTTATTTTGTTTGCATTCTTTCTGCTGGTAAATATCTTCCTCTGTTGAATTTTACTTCTTATTAGTTACAATTGTCTTATTTCAGCATGAGGATTTGTTGCAACTGCGCAATCTTTTATTGAAAAGTTTAAATTTATTCAACGATAGAGTAGTTTTTCTGTTATTTTCATTCGGCTGTCTATGCATTCTTTATGTGTATTGTTTTGTGTTGATTTATTTATATTGTTTGAGTTATCCGTATGCATATGTAGTGGTAGCTCAAACCCCATTTTCATGATGGCCTTTTTTATTACGATAAAATAATCACAGTACAAATATAGTGAGTACTTCTTGACCCCCATTTCGCATGTTTAAATTAAGGAAGCCATTGTCTCGCTCAGTTTTAGATATCTTTTAGGCAGTCGTCCATAATCACATACCCTTTCCGAGCAAGACTGCACAATCGATATATGAATAATAATTGAAATTCCCGCTCAAGCGAGAAGGCTAGCCCCCCGAGGGGGCCAGCGTAATGGAGTGTATTTAAATGAGGACGTCGGAACCATTGGTCACCCGCCTGAAAATGTAGCGCCATCTCGCCAGGGGGGCGTTGTTCGAAGTTTTGAACAGCTGTGGAAAATGACGTTTTGATGAGAGGCGTGCTGTAACGGGTTAATAGACGCCCCGGGATAGCAATTAAGCACATATCGGACATTTTAAGCAATGCGAATGGAAATGGTACCTTATAAATATACCAAACAATATAGCCAATGTTAATCATTATTAAGATGAGCTTATTATTTTCTACTCTCTACTGATGATTTTGAATAACCATTCGTGAAAGGAATCGAATCAAGGAAATAAACAACGCTGTGCTCTCGTTTTACTTTTAAAATTTTAATATTTCCAATTTCCGTTATATTGTGTAAAGGTTTTACCTTATATATATATATATATATATATATATATATATATATATATATATATACTCACTTCCAAAAGTTAAGCACGAAGCGGTAAAAAGCTAAAAAATGGGCAAGTACTGCTAAGATTGACATGAAATGCTGCAAGTAAGTAGCTCTATGTTTATTCATGAAACAAAACAAAGAATTACATACTGAGATAAAAAATTATCGAATTTTCATAAATTATATGACGTCATATTTGCGTCATTAACAAAATGATGTTTAAATGCGAAACAAACAACAAAAACCTACATTAATAGGGTATGTGAACACCCCTCACCTTTATACAAAGTGTACAGCGTGTGATCATGCTTGTTACGAGGTGATCAACCACCGCAGAGTCCAGTAATCGCCAATCCTCCTGTAGGGCAGTTTCGAAATCTCTGAGAGTTGCTGGAGGGGGGAAACATCTACATACATCACGGCGAGGGCATCCCAACGATTTTCAATTGGATAAAGGTCCGGCCAGTAAGACGGCCATTCCATACGCGCAATCCCCTCACTTTCCAGAAAGTCGTCAACGATGGCAGATCTATGGGGACGGGCATTATCATCCATTAAAATGAAAGAAGAACCAACTGCTGCAGCGTACAGTTTCACAGTGGGGTCTAGGACTTCATCTCGATACCGTACAGCCGTCACCGAACCTCGCCTGTAGATGCAAGGTCGGTGCGATATCCAAATGAAATCCCTGCCCAGACCATGATGCTTTCACCGTGGAATGCGTGATGTTCGGTGATGTTCTCGGGCCGCTTGCGTGTGCGCTGTTCCCTCCAGACCCTTACACGCTTATCATCGGGTTGTAGGGCAAAACTGGACTCATCTGTGAACATAACGTTGCCCCAATCAGACACAGTCCAATTCATATGCTGGCGGCACCCCTTTAATCGTGCCCCTCTGGATTGGACGGATAAAGGAACACAAACTCGTGGTACCCGGGCGTACAGACCATTCATGTGTAGCCTTCGACGAACAGTAGTGGCAGATATCGTCTTAGCTATGGACGCAGCAACCATAGATGTCACACGTGTGGAGGCCGATCTTCGATTCCACTTGGCCACAACAGCAATATATCGATATTCCGAAGGGTTCGTAACCCTTCGACGACCGGCTACAGGTCTTCGAACAACTGTTTGGCTGGTTTGGAATTGTTTCCAAAAATCGTGAAATGACGGAATGATGAACGCCTAACAAAAGAGCAACATCTGTGATAGACTGTCCTGCTTCAATACGTCCGACAGCCCGACAGCGCTCAAAAATCTTCACATTCGTCTTCTGGCAGCAATAGAAACACGTCTAGCTTGAAAACAAATCGTACGAATGTTCTAATCACCTTTCATCATCACTTATGAACAACAACATGCAACTCTTGTAACCCTTCACAATGCCGGCTTCTTATACGACTGCCTGTTTTGCATAGTTCTCGACGCGAAACCTTGATTGGCTGTTACCTAACATATTTGCATGCTTTCTTCTACCTTTCCAGATAATTTCAGCTTCTTTAATTCAGATCGGCTTACGGAAATTAACATTTTCCTCTCCGTGCTTAACTTTTGGAAGTGAGTGTATATATATATATATATATATATATATATATATGTGTGTGTGTGTGTAATAAATTAAATATTAGGCCCTCCATTCCATCATTTAAATTCCCTTTCCTAAATCCAATCCCCAGTGAAATTTCTTTATCGCTTTGAGACCCATAGCAACAGAACTTCCCATAAAATCGCATCTGTTGCATTCCTACGCGTGTATACGCCTGGAGAAAGGCGTGGGTTCACATCGCGAGCCCCGATATTTTGCTGACCGTTCATAAAATGTCACATAAAATTTCATAAACAGCCATATGTACCTCGCATATCGCGCGTAAGGTTGAAAGGTGATATTCACTTCGCTCCGAGCTGTCGTCTGCAATGGACGTACTTCTTATCGCTCTAATAAAATGATTCGACCCGACTGTTTCCAAATTTGATTTAATTCCTTTCAGGCTGAGTCTAGCTCCAGACATGTAAATATGAGCTACTTTTCCTCTTAAGGTTGCATTTTAATGAAGAATGTAATGGACATATTATATATATATATATATATACCATGAAAATTGACAGCTTGCGGTTCTATGGTGAATACATGATATAGGAGTGTGAGGGAAAGATACATGCTTATGGCTGACCTAATGACAATTCTTGAAATGGTAAAGGTCCACTTCTGGAATGTTAGAGTGGAATGGGGATGCATAAATTACGGAGTGCATGTACTTTCTTTAACAGAAACTTGAGGAGTCTGGTGTTGGAAAGAATGTTGTGCTCTGTAGGGTAATAAATATTTTTGAGTGTCAATTTGTGTTTCTTTGACGGTCAATCCTATGAAGCTGAAATGGTGCAGGGTGGCATCTCTAAGGCCCTAAGTAATCACTGCGAACTATTTTTAATGATTTCACCTCTATGGGGAAACTATTAAAAGGGGTTTAAGCCTACAAAATACAAATAAAAATTCTACAACGTAGCTGATGGTAGTCATGCATTCCATACTGAAGCCCGAATGTTGATCAAATTCCATTATAAAAGAGAACGGCTCATTCAGAAACCATAAATTCCAGAAAGAGTGCGATGTTAACCTGCGTCATAACGTAAACAGTAAGCTAAAATTCAGTTTCAAATTGTAATAAAATATAACTTGATTTTTGATGATTGCACTAAACAAAGAATCCCACATTTGGTTTATCCTAAAAATTTTGTGTGAGCCATAATTTTCTTTTATTTTTACTCAATAATTATTTATCTCGCTATTCTTTCCGGTGATGAATAATTTAGACAATGGGAGCCGTCATCGTAATCTTAGCGGTATTCAAATCAAACTGAACATCGGGGTTTAAATGATCGCTGGTTTATTTTTCAAATCACAAATGCACGCCGTTATTTACGAACTCCATTAACCACATCCATTAACGATATTAATGCGGTGAATAAAAAAAGAAAGTTTACACTCGGTGTCGTAAAACTGTTAACTGTTTCCTTTTAACAACTTGCAAATGAATACATTTATGAGCTGATAAACAAGTGAATACATTTTCGCATTTCCATTAACAATATTAATGCGTTAAAATGTTTCTACCAAGGGTCATAAATCTGCGAAAGTGTTTCATTCATTTACATTTTTTTTTTTTTTACAGTTCGAAGAATTTATTAAAAGATATTCCATGTCAAGCGATATATGGCATGAATGAAGTTATATATTTATGGATTTTGCCCTTCCCACATTTTGAATTGTCAATAGGTAAGACATAATTAAGTATCTTTTCCTCACACCCTTATTTCATGTATTCACAAGGTGTCAATTTTTACGGTACATTTGCAATATATACAGTGAAACTTTTGTAGACCGCTAACCCTCCAAATAGCCATATTTTGTTCAGAACCGATGCAAGACTCTATAGTGCTAATGTTATGGATGGAACCCCTTTTCCAAGCCACTCCTCCAAACGGCCACTTGTTTCGGAACCATTACTGGCCGCGAGTAGAGATATTTCACTGTATCTATCTAGCTATCTGTAAAGAACTGTACGCACCGAGTCGAATACTGTAGTAGGGCACATTAGCAGACATAAAAAAAACGAATCTTATAAAGAAATAACTTTATTGAGTAACCTCAATTAGCACGTTGACGCTCAAGCTTGTCAGTTACTTGACAGTTAAAAAACACATCAAAGGTTTCTGTGAGAGAGTATGGGAACAAAGTTTTATATGTGGGATTCAATGCTTTATGCTGACGAACTTTGAGCTGAAAATCTGCATAAACCTTTCAGGAGGCTATGGCAGTAGATTGCGATTGGTTGCGATTTGCGACCGCTAAGCAATTTACCCCTACATACCTATCTATCTATTTGCAAACAAACAAACACACACACACACACACACACACATATATATGTAGGAAGGAGTTAGTACTCCTTCCTTTAGAAGTGAATCATTAGACTTAATTATTTTGAACATTTAATTAAACTAGACGATGTTTACAAGACAGGACTAACACTTAGTATGAAATTAAAAAATAAACACAGAAGCATCAAAAGAGCTAAACATCGGGAGCTTGCAGAACAACACATCCGCTTAAAGTCCTTCGTGCCGCAGTAGTAGGAGTGGAAGTTGTAGTAATAGTTCAGTTGTGTTGCCAAACTCACTCTCACACGGCCGTTCTGACTTTCCAGACGTCCGCGGCTGGGTTGTCAACAATAATTCTGAAAAGATAAAAAAAAAAAAAAGAGCAGAAAAAGGAAAAATATTTCAAAAAATCAAGCAGTGTTCAACACAGTGGTATTGGTGTTCAGTTTCTGCACCACTGTTTCATTTTAACACTAATTAAAAGTTGAAAGGGTGTGAATTTTGTACTGCGTGTGGTGGTACTATTTAAGATACGTTGCAATCTTGGGACATATTTAAACCATTTGTCAGGTTCATCTAGAGCTAACTTAGTTAAAACGGGAATAATTGTGCCATGAACACGCTCAACCTGACCGTTGCCACGTGGCACACCTGTTGCTATTGAAATGTGTTCAATTGACTGTTCCTGGCAGTAACTTTGAAATTCTGAAGATGTGAATGCGCTACCTTTGTCAGTAATGATTTTTGAAGGGTTGCCAAATGTAGTTTGTTGCAAGGATAATTTGTCTAAGGCATCTTTCGTAGAGGTGGACTTCACGGGATAGATCCATACAAATTTGGAAAAGGCATCAACTACTGTAAAAAGATACTTATAACATTTTTTTGTCGATGGTAAAGGTCCTAAAAAGTCGCAATGGTAACATTCAAGGGGTGCATCACCTTTTGGAATGGGGTGAAGGTATCCTTCTTGTTTTCCAGATTTTCGCGAGGACAAAATGCAAGGAATACAGTTCGAAATAATTTCTTGAACTAATTTCTTAAGTTGAGGAATGAAAAATTCACGAGAAACAATTAATTCGGTTTTTTGTGAAGCAAAATGACCTTGTGAATGGGCGTTTAGCACTATTTCTTTCTGCATCATTTGTGGTACTACTAAAAGTTCGGCATCCTGATGAAGTTTATAAAGAATTCCGTTTTTAACAAAAAATTCATCAGAAGGTGTAGATTCAAGCATAGATTTAATTTGAGATATAAATTCATCCTGGTCTTGGGCATTTTTCACCTTTTGAGTGATATCATTTGAGGTAATTACAAGAATGGGGTTACGACTTAAAGCATCAACATGTTTCATCTGTCTACCGGGTCGATGACAAACTTCATAATCAAAGTCTTCTAACATCAATGCCCATCGAGCAATTTTAGCTGGTAGGTCTTTTTTGTGCATCGTTTTTTGGAAAGCATCACAATCGGTGATAATTTTAAATTTTGTTCCCAACAAGTAGTTTCGAAATTTTTTTAGCGCTTCAATAACGGCAAGAACTTCCAGTTCATAACTATGATATTTTTCTTGTTGAACTGTAGTTTTACGGCTAAAATAATGAATAGGATGAAACTGTCCATCATCGGATTGTTGCAAGAGCACAGCGCCAAAACCTAAGGAGCTGGCATCAGTGTGGAGTTCTAATGGGTATCCCTGTTGAAAAACATGAAGAACTGGGTTTTGTGAAAGAATGTTTTTCTGTTGTTGAAAAGCTGCTATTTGTTCAGGGGGTTTGGGAGCTTCAATAACTTGAAATTTTGGTTCAACCTTTTCACTTTTGACGGATTCATTCTCAAGGGCATCATCATCGGCATCAAATATTTTTGGTTCAAGAGTTGCTTTGATAGTTCCAATATCAAAAGCATTATCATCATCGTTATCATGAAGCAAATCTAAATCACTGGCATCAGCATCATCTAAATATTTTCCATCATCATTATCATGAAACAAATCTAAATCATTGGCATCATCATCATCATCACGTTCAAAATCAATTGGATTATCCATTTTCTCTACCCTAGAAATCTTATCTTGAGTAGATGTTAGAGGTTTTTCAGACATGCATATTTGGCCCTGATCTTGAATTTGTTTTTCTACAATTTTCTGTTCCGCAAAAGGGAGTCGTCGAGAACGTTGAGTTACGGGGATTTCATCTTGTAATAAAATAGTCATCTTAATTTCAGTGTCTTGAACTTTATGGGGTTTGTAGGAAGTAACGATATTTTGAACTTCCTCACGAATTTCAGAATTCAAAATGTGTGAAAGATCAAATGGGAAAGCTTCGTCATCAGGAATATTAGCAATATTAACGAAGATGTTATTATCAAGAGTAAAACGAATACCGTCTTCATCAAATGTAAATTGGGTTTGCTGTAAAAAGTCGATTCCGATAATCACATCAAAAGGAATCAAGTCATCCTCTAGAACATGTATTTTAGCAGGTAAAGTAATGGTTTGAATTTCGATGGAATCCTGAAAGAATCCGATGCTGTGAACTTGGTTTTTGCCAATTCCTGAAAAGGGAATGTTGGTGGGCTGCAATGGTGGCGAACCAATTCTTCGATAGGTTTTCTCATTGATGAGGGTTGCCTGTGACCCAGTGTCACAGAGTGCTGTCAATTGAATTCCTGCAAGTTGAATGTCAACATGCATGGGATTTTTCGATGAAGTTTCAGGAGAAAGTGCATTTACAGTTTTATCAGAAATAGGTTTTTGAGAATCAGGTTTTGGTTTAGAATTTCGATAACTTTTAGGGCAATTAGCATGAACATGACCAAAACTTTTACATCCGTAGCATTGTTTACCATGTGACTTATTCAAACATTGGTTGCTTTTGTGACCTCTCAAGCCACAGGAAAAACATACTGGCTGTGTATTTGGGCTACGTGTATTATCGACTTTCACATTGAGGTAGGAAGCATCAATTTTTTTCTGATTATTTTGTCTGAAATTTTGTGATCTGTTAAAGATTTGTTCATAAATTTTCAACTTTTCCTTAAATTCAGGGACGGATTTACAACCGTAAAGAATAACTTTATTGTTTGTTGAATCAGGAATTCCGTTTATGACATACTCAAACAGAGAGGAGTCATCGAGAGAACCTTTGTGTGCCAAATCTCTCATAGCTAAGAAATATTCTTGTAGGGTTTCAAACGGTTTCATACGTCGAGATTCCATTAATTTATGTAACTGAATACCGTTAATTTTGTCCGAAAATTCGTCTAATAAATGGTGCTTCAATTGTTCCCAATTTGTAATTCCACGAATAGACCTAATTAAAGTTTGAGCGGGACCAGTTAAACATTTTCTAACAAAAGTAATTTGGTGAATTGGATTGTTTATCTGATATAAACAAAAAAGTTCTTCAACGTCAGATATAAAATTCTCAACACTGTAATTATCACGAGACGAGAAAGGTTTTATTAAATCAACAACGTCTTTCAGACTAAACAACTGGAAAGAGAGATTCGCAGTTTCAACTGAAGGCAATGAATTTTGATGTGATTCACCAACGGAAATGTGTGTATTTTGCTTATTCGAAGATTCTTTTGCGTCAATGGTGGGGGAAAAGGGAGATCTATTTTCCTCTATAACGCTGTTAGTTTGGGATGAACGTGCACCCGGAAGTGAGTCATCATTCACTTCGCATTCCGAAAGATCAGAAAATTCTGCTTTTAATAACGATAAATCACTAAGACTCATAAGAATGGTATTGGCACATTTGTCTGGGTCAGTTGAAAATTCTAAATGAAGTAGATTACAGATAGAAATCAAGTCTTTAAGTGAAAACTCTTTAAGTACTTTCTGTTTCGTTGCTTCTAACACGAATGGCTGTTTAAAACCTGTAAATTTACGTAATCTGGTACGATTTTGTCTGTCGCCGTCTGTACCAAAAATTAAACGATGTAGAACCTTTATTTGATTCGTACCACCAAATTTTAATGATTTTGCAATATTGGGGTAATCGTTGAGAGTAGCCATAACTATATACTAGGTTCAAACAATTATAGTATACAAATATACAAATATTCAAAACCAAAATCACTAATTATAATACGTAGTTACTCAAATTCAAAAGTAGAAAATATTTCAAATCGAAATTTTTTCAAATACCAATTCAATAATAAAATATTGATTCTCAAAATATGCATCAAAATAAGTAATCTTTAAAACAGGTTTTGTTCAAGAAAACAAAATTATGAACTAAAATAAGCATCAAATATCAAATAATAAGTTCTTCAAAATAATTTCTCTGGTTGAAGAAAACAGATGACGTAAATTTAGATATGTATCAAGTTAGATATTACTTCAGCAAAATATTCATCAAATTAATCTTCAAAATAAATCACTGTTGAAGAAAATAGAGGATGTAAATGCAGCATCAAAATAATAGTTAAAGTTCTAATGTTAAAAGCATCAAAATTGGGAAATCGAAAGTATCAAAATTGTGAAATCGAAAGCATCAAAGCATTCTGCAAAATAAAAAATATTCTCGCAAGAAAACAGCAGAATTAAGTTCAACATCAAAGCGCATCAAATAAGCAAAGTTGTCATCAAATAAACATTCGCTTCGTCAAAATTATGCATCAAAATAATAATATAATAATCTTCAAAAGTATTCAATTCGCGATCTTTCAAAATATATGTTATGTTGTGGTTTGTTCAAGGAAACAAGATTCTTCAAGTTAAATGTCGAAATTTTCATCAAATCATCAAATAATTTCATCGAAATAGAATTCTCTTCAAGAAAACAGAAGTGATAAATTCAACGTCAAAGACCATCAAAAGTGAATTTAGCATCAATTAAATTCCTGCATCAAAAGAACGTTGAAATATCTTTCAGTTTTCTTAAATCATCAATAAGTTGAGAATTCCCTTAATCATCAAAATTTTCTTGAACAAGCGTCAACGTATGCATCAAATAATTTTAATATGATCCAAGTTACTTACAATTCTGGTTTTGGTTCTCATCATCCCATCAGAGTATCATCAGAGTCCGTGGCACATCACTTTGGCTTTCGCTTTCGATATCCAAATCCAAAATGACAGACAACAGTAATCCAGTCGAAATCAAGTCGAAATCAAGTCGTATCATCGAAAGAAAATAAAGTTTTTTTTTTTTAAGTTCAGCATGCTAGGGGTATTTTTCGAGTCCGAGGGCCGAGCACCCATGTAGGAAGGAGTTAGTACTCCTTCCTTTAGAAGTGAATCATTAGACTTAATTATTTTGAACATTTAATTAAACTAGACGATGTTTACAAGACAGGACTAACACTTAGTATGAAATTAAAAAATAAACACAGAAGCATCAAAAGAGCTAAACATCGGGAGCTTGCAGAACAACACATCCGCTTAAAGTCCTTCGTGCCGCAGTAGTAGGAGTGGAAGTTGTAGTAATAGTTCAGTTGTGTTGCCAAACTCACTCTCACATATATATATATATATATATATATATATATATATATATACTCATGGACAAAAAATTAGCGCACCAAGAAGGAGTCGTCAAAATGAAACGAAATTTTACATACGTAATGACTAATTTGATATAAGTAAATGATAAGAAAATCAAAGAAAAAGGCAAAAGAACGGAGGAGTTAATACTCCGTTGGACCCCCTCTAGCGCGAATGCACGATGCGATACGATCGGGCATTGAGTCATACAAGTTCTGTATGATGTCTTGGGACATTTCGTTCCATATTTTCTGTAACCTTGCCTCTAGTTTGTTCAAACTCGTGGGATGCCCAACTCGTCGTCCCAAATGATCCCAGATATGCTCGATTGGAGACAAATCTGGGGATCGGGCAGGACAAGGAAGGGTAGTAACAGTGCGGAGACAGTCTTGTGACACCCTTGCCGTATGAGGCCGAGCATAGTCTTGTTGAAAAATGGCTCCTGGGAGCCGTTGCATCAGTGGCAACACATGTGGTTGCAGGATTTCATGAACATACCGCTGGGCTGTAATGGTGCCACGGAACAATACTAGGGGTGACCGTGTATTGTAGGCAATGGTACCCCATACCATCACACCAGCTGTGGGAGCGATGTGTCGCTGTACAGCAAAGGCAGGATTGAAGCGTTCACCACGGGCTCTCCACACACGAACACGATTGTCATCACTGCCGAGATTGAATCTGGATTCGTCGCTAAACACGACCTGGTTCCATTCCGCTGCAGTCCAGTTTCCTCGTGCGCGGCAAAACTCCAAACGGAGGCGTCGATGGGTGGGCGTCAAGGGCAGCACACGTAATGGGCGCCGAGATTGGCCCCTAGTGAAGGTGCTACCTGTGCCTGGATGGCGGCCGTTGAAGCAGTTGGCTGTACGCGTGCATTTCTTACGATGTGGCGGTCTTCTCGACGACTGGTCTGTCGAAGGCGTCCTGAGCCTGGTCTTCGTGTACATTACATCTCTCGGGTCCACTGGTCCCAACACCTCCTCACAACACAATCAGAGCGGCCTAATTGACGAGCTACTCGCCTAGCTGACCACCCAGCTTCCATCATCCCGACGATTCTCCCACTCTCAAACTGTGACAACTGCTTATATTGTCTTCGAATACGGCATAATGGCATGTCTATCTCAGCTCTTCCTTTGTAAATGATTCAGCACACTCAAACAAGCTTTGGTTACCAGTTTTATACTCCACAGAGTACGATGTTCAACGTCCTCTACCGGCTATACGTAATGCGCAATCATTACGCATTTCTCATCATTTGCATATCTCCCCGACATGTACCTTCATTGCAAGTTTCGTTACGATCCCGCAATTATTTCTTGGTGCGCTAATTTTTTTGTCCATGAGTGTATATATATGCTCGCTCCTCTGTTATGGCTAATAGCGAAATACATAGGGGTGATTCTCGGGCAATGTAGCAGCCATTTACTGTTATCAGTCATCCTTATGCGAAGGGGAATCACTGTTGAATCACTGTTTCAGTTTTAAAATTCAATTAAAAATCGAAATTTTAAGATAGAGACATGACATGAGGTTTATATGAATGAGAAAGCTTTCATCTTTCAGCTGATGCAAATAGTTTCTTTGTAGGATAAAAACTCGAGGAGCATCGATAGTACATCCACATATGTGACGATATTTCTCGAAAAAGTGGGTGTAATATTTTGATGAAAATATTAATCTGTTTAATTAATCTTTTAAATATTAATATTTTGATGAAAATATTAAATTATTTTTAAACAAATGAGGTCTTGTTTGAAGGAGAAATGTGTGTAGACTTAGATTGTAAAAAGATCAAAATTCTACGATTAATGTTTGGCGAGTTATCGTAATCTGAACATGAAAAAGTCAATATTTTTCCACAAAACATAAAATAAAAAAAAACTTGAAGTCGAACGAAGATGAGATATGTCTAACTTTCTTCCCCGCATTTTTCTGCATCTATTGGTATCGGTCTGGACCCCATACCCCCAGCGGTTTCGGAGGAAATAGCGTGACAAGCTTTTGACGCGGCGGCGGCGGCGCCAGTTACTTTCTTTTAGAATATATATATATATATATATATATATATATATATATATATATATATATATATATATATATATATTTATATACATATATATATATATATAAACCCAAAACCCTTTAAAAATTCTAAATTATTTTAAATTTCCTTGGACGAATTAATTACATTTCGTTTTCGTTTTGAAAACAAAGGAATTGACTTTAGGCATCTCTTATATGACCCCTGTAAATTTTTGTACAATCCCTGCGGTTATATAAGTTCTCAAGCCCAGATATCGGGGTGCCAGCGAATCGCTGCAAGTTTTGCGCGGTCATGTGACCAGGCCTCCATGAGATTATAAATAGGCGTGCCTCGAGGTACGTGCATGCTTTTGGATATGCAATCGCCCCGAGGGGATGCTGAAGCAGCTCAATAATGTTATTTAAGAAGTTGTATAGCTAGCTTATTCGTCATTCCAGTCGCCTCGACAGTCTCTTAGGGGTAGCATGCCGGGTTCCGAAATTCATTCTTTCATTCTCCCCGGAGCTGGACCCGGTATGTTACTTACAGACACACACACACACACACACACACATATATATATATATATATATATATATATGAGAAATGATAACTAAATTCTTTTAAGAATGAGAACTGATAGGGGAAGTCGGACCATGGGTAGTCGTTACCGGAATATTAAACATCAAAAGTAGTCGACGAGTGGAAGCAGTCACTATGGCGAGAAATTACTCACGAAAGGAAGAGGCAGGTTGGACATAGTACAGTTTTTTATTCTTGGAAATGTTGCTGGACATCCTTTAACAGGATAACTCATTCAGAACAGTCCGGAGGCTGCCAGAACAGCACAGGATAAAACAAAAGAACGTAGAGCTAAAAATTGTGCATGTTTGTCCGACTAAGGCAGGACGCAAAAAACACCCACGAAAACCTTAGGTTCACGCCCTGAGTACGGGCTCGATGAACTTTAAATTGGTTAAAATTTGACACCTGATTTGAACGCGTCATATGGGGTGATGGCTTTGTCATGGTTCTCGGACAATCTTCTTATATAAGCTCCCTGTCCGCACGTGGATTTCAGGGAAAATCTAATAGATTAATTTTGTATATCTAGATCAAAACCAAATTGAGGGATAATGTTCTGTTCCGGTAAGACAAAGTTAATGAAGGGAAACGTTAATGTTTATATATATATATATATATATATATATATATATATATATATATATATATATATATATATATATATATATATATATAGAGAGAGAGAGAGAGAGAGAGAGAGACGAAAATCAGAAAAGCAAAGGAAAATGATAATATGGGAGAAATGAGAGCAGGACCACCAACCTTATACTGTCTATATTAGTGGTTCTCAACGTATGGCGCGCGTACCCCTTGGGGTGGGGGCTGCACTATTCGGGGATCATAAAATTTTGAGTCCATATGGCGGAAAAAACTACTACTTGTCATAAAAATGTTATAAAAATATTCAAAATTTTTTTCTGGAATGATCGCCAAACTCCAGCATATAGTAATATAATCGAAGCAAGATACATTTTGAACAACCTCGCAGAGTTCCTCTGTAGTTGGATGTCACTTTCCTTTTTTACACTTGCGTATTAATCATGGAAAAACTGTGCGATGGTCAAGAAACGAAACCCTGTCGTTGATTATAATATTGATTTTATTTGTATTTTATATGCCATATATATATACACTCAAGTGATATACACTCAAGAGCCAAAGTGATATACACTCAAGAGCCAAAACATTATGATATACACTCAAGAGCCAAAACATTATGACCACCCCTACATTTTGCAATGAATTCGCCTGGACGACGTGGAAGGCACGTGATCAGGTGGAATTGGTATTTAACTGCTGCTGGAGAGTCTGAAGAATCATACTTTCACTTACTTCTGTGTGTGATGGGAAAGGCTGCGGATCTAAGCGACTTTGATAGAGGGCAGATTGTAATGGCCCGAAGGCTCGGAACAAGTATTTCCGAAACTGCACGACTCGTGGGTTGTTCGCGACCTACAGTTGTTAGTACTTATGCAAAGTGGATGAATGACGGTGAAACCAGCAGTAGACGACATGGTGTTGGACATCCACACGCTATCAAAGAAAAAGGTCGTCGGAGACTGTCTCGCATGCTGAAGCAAAACCGGAGCCCGACAGTGGCTCAGCTGACAGCCCAATACAATGCAGGGCCAAGTAGAATAGTATCGCAGCACACTGTTCAGCGGACACTGTTGGATATGGGGCTACGCAGCAAACGTCCCACTCGTGTGCCTTTGCTGACCAAGCATCATCGCCGACTGCGCCTGCGCTGGGCCCGGGAACATCTCGACTGGTCCATGGATCAGTGGGAGAGAGTTACCTGGTCAGATGAATCATGGTTTGTCATTCATCACGCCGATGGCCGTGTCAGGATACGCCGTCTTCCAGGCGAACTGTTGCTCCCTCAATGTACAGTAGGTCATACACAGTCCGATGGTGGCGGTATTATGCTTTGGGGGACGTTCTCTTGGGCGTCTCTGGGACCCGTGGTTGTGGTAGAGCAGACCATGAATACTACAGGGTATCTGAACATTCTTGCGGACCAGTTGCACCCTTACATGGCCTCTGTTTTTCCAGCTGGAAATGGAATGTTCCAACAGGACAACGCCCCGTGTCACAAGGCTAAAATTGTGTTGGAGTGGTTCCTGGAACATGATGCTGAATTCCAGTTAATGTCCTGGCCGCCTAACTCACCGGATCTCAATCCGATAGAACACATTTGGGATGTCATGGGACGGCAGCTCAGAGTTCAAAGACCACCAATTCGCAATATCTCGTATTTGCGTGACCGTTGCTTAAACATCTGGTACAATATGTCTCCGGCCATCTACCAAGGACTTGTGGCATCCATGCCAAGACGGGTTGAAGCTGTGTTGCGCGCCAAAGGTGGGCCAACTCGTTATTGACAGGTGGTCATAATGTTTTGGCTTTTGAGTGTATATATATATATATATATATATATATATATATATATATATATATATATATATATATATATATATATATATATATATGTGTGTGTGTGTGTGTGTGTGTGATTGAATTGACGAAGAAGCGTAGAATATCAGGACGGCGAACTCATAGCGTTTCGGACAATCCAGGAGGTAGTCGTGACGAAGCGTGAGACAATACATGGAGCCTTTCATTTCGATGAATATTTTATACTTGGCATCTCTGTTTGACATTTCTGTTGGTTTACAGGGTGTACTTGGGATACACTTAACTACAGTGGTTTAACAAATCGCAATTAAACTGTCCGGAGGCTTCCGGAATACACATAATGGCAAAATACCCGCAGCGCAAGTTACTGCATGTTTATAGGAAGACGCCAGACGCACAAAAAAGGTGAAAAAGGCACTCGCTCGCTCGAGAGTAAGGAGCCGAAACTCTGAATTGGCTAGTGGAAAACATCTGACCTCGCACGTCACATGAGGTGATCTGATGGAACCCATCAGCCGATATACGTGATTTTTCTAGAACATAACGTCTCACTGCTTTTTGAAAACTTTAGCTTCTACACGTGTACTAGGGGAAAATATAATCAGTTACTTTGGTTATCTTTAGATCAGAATTTGGATTAAGGGGCGATACTTTATTGAGATAAAATGGAAGAATTTCGAATAGGCGTTTAATTAATGAAAGTGAAATGATATTGTTTCATATATATACAAATATATATATATATATATATATATATATATATATATATATATATATATATATATATATATATATATATATATATATATATTCTGTCTCTAAAAAGGGGTATGCCAGTGATATACACATTTCCAGAGGGTACGGAAGGTATGATAGGGTGAAAATCATTGGTCTATAGGTCTATAGCAAGGGAGTCCAACCCGCGCGCCTCATGCGGCCCAAAGAAAGTTTTAGTGGGGCCCAGAGAGAGAGAGAGCTCAAAGTGAAAAAATATTAATAGCCTGCTTGATTTAAAAAGAAAAGCTTGTAGTTTTAAGCTTTATTCTTTGTCGATGGATGAAAGTACTGACGCTAATGGCACGGCTAAATTTGCCTTTTTATTGGACTATAAGTCACGAGTTTACTGTAACTGAAGAAAAGGCTTCTTAAGTACCGTTAAAAGACACGACAACTAAGGGAGCTTGTATGAAGCAGTGAAGAAAACATTGGAGCAATTTTCAATATTGTTGTTCCTAATGGCTCGTGGCCGGAAATCCCAGACCAGGTCCGTATAGGATTCGGACTGAGTAGTGCGTTTCCGGTTTACAATAGCACCACAAGGGATGTAGTCTGACTTTGCTAGGTGCCACCACAGTTTTGACCGCGCATGCCCAGGGGCGACATATGGGGTATCGTACATTCTTTTTTCACTTAGCTCATAGTACTTTCCGGTCTACGGATTTAACGTGCCCATATCCGGCCTAGACATGAAACGCGATTCTCATTAACTCTTTCCAACATATCTGGTATAGTTACAGATGGTACCTCAGCTATGATAGGCAAAAATGAGGGACTTGCAAGATTAATAGAAGACGATACCATTGCTTTTGAAAATTCTCGTTTCATGAAGTAGCATTGCATATTACAAAAGGAAAATTTATGCGAAAAAGACTAAAAATGAACCATGTCATGGAAATCATTGTCAAAAGGGTGATTTTTATGAAGGCCCAGGAACTGAATCATCACCAGTTTCAGGAATTTCTTAAAAGCTTGGACGCTTAATAGGGCTATATCGTATACTTTAAAGAAATAAGGTGGCTCAGTGCAGTAAATATTAAAAGTCTTAAAAAGATTTTATATTTTACTTTATGAAATCAAATTGTTTATGACATTAGAAAATAACCTGAGCTAGAACTTGATGATAACTGGCTTGCGGACTTAGCAGGTTTTGATAGATTTGAATGCCCATTTAAATGACCCGTCTTTAGTGTGAAAACCAACTTATCAGTCCAGTGTTTCAAACCATAAGCGCGTCCCATATGAAATGGAAATTATGGCAAGCCCAATTAAATGTTAACAATTTTTTGCATTTCGAGACTCTGACCAAGCATTATTTTAAAAATGGTATAAAATACACAGCCTTACTTTCCGATTTAGTACAAAATTTTAAAAATTGATTTCAGGACTTTTGGAAAAATAAACAATTGTTTTGCATCTTTGCTACTCTACTTACTAACAATATAGATATAATGCTTGCAAATTTTCAAATGGAATGCATAGAGTTGCAATCTAACATCTAAATTAAAGATATATTCAACCAAGTATGTTTGTTGTACTCATAAATCATACCTGCCCAGATATATATATCACTGCATAGTCATATCTTATTCTGGTCATCTATGTTTGGAAGCCCTTACAAGTGTGAACAACTAGTTTCAAGAGTGAAGCACACTAAGAGTCAAATCAGAACCAAAATATCGGATGAACATCTTAACAACTCCCTGAGAATTGCAACCACTTCAATTGACCCACATATGGTAGCTTTAGTTTCTCAAATTCAGTTCCAAATATGAGATTAATTTTATGACTCCTATATCTTTTTAATTATAAATAAAATTTATAATGAAGTAAATACGTATGTTAACTATACATTATGCTTTTTTTACTCAACTATTTTTAAGTTAGGAATATGTTCGTGTGGCCCAAGACAATTCGTATTCTTTCAGTGTGGCCCGAGGAAATTAAATGGTTGGACACCCCTGGTCTATAACGACTGATAGTGGGTTACAGAAAGTATTCTGGCTGATTAATCGTTTCTCGACTGATAAAAGGTTGAGAACCTCTGGTCTATAGGGACTAACAACCGGTTAAAGAGAGTATTCTTTTCGAATATCCGTTTCTCGACAGATAATGCATACATGCTCTCTTTCTCTTGACATAGCTGCATTTCGGGCTCTTATCTTCGCAATTCCTTTAGCATGTGGGATGCAGCTCTCGCGCGAAATAAATGCGTCTCTTAAGGCGAAAATACTTACGATGCAGAGAGAGGGTGGAGTGATCGTTCTTTATGACGTAAGCGTTATCGAATTCCTTCCCCCGAACACATGCTGTAATGCGTGTTTTAATATATTACACCCGATGCAGGAGTTACCTTTTTGAATGTTATACTTTGAAGGCTAATAGAATGTTTTTTCCTGATCCGACCTTTATTGGTGAAAGTTTAAGTAAATCGTAAATGGATTACTGTGCAATTGTGGGTGACAACTACGCTATTCGTAGAAATACTGGAGCGACGCCATGTCACCGAAATGTCAAATATACATTAATGAAAAAGATTCCGTAATGTAACTGAAGCAGCGACACAGGAGTGTTTGAAAGTCAAATTGATAACTCAGTAATAGCTACTTTGAAATCGGACATTCAGTTTACGAATTACTGAAATAGTATAATCTATCAGATGTTATTCAAATTATTTAAATCTGAGGAGAAATATTTTAAATGAAGTAGCACTATAACCATTGAATTATTGATTTAAACCAAATATTTGACTCAAATGTATAAAGCATATTATTTTACGATTCAATCAAAGCGTGTCTTTGTTCAGTAGAATTGTTCATCTGCCAAAACCAAATATTGTATTGTAATTTTGTAACAAGCCCGCTAACCTTTGGGAAACTTGCTCTTTCATCTGTCTTGATATACACAGTACCTGAGCACAGGATAACCACTCGATAAATAAACCCTTTAAATATCTCAATTTCAACTATCGGCAGAGTGCAAAATAGCGTTCAGCGAAGAGTTAATACATATTTATCTAGCTTGAAAATAAATATAAAATACATATTTTTCGTTTCACTTTTCAAACCACCCTATTCTTATCTGATATTTGAAAAATCTTATAACATTTAGGAATATACATTTAGGTGTCAAAGTTAGTGAAATATTATTGTACTAAGGTAGTTCAAAGTTATCTTTGTGTGTGTGTGTGTGTGTGTGTGTGTGTGTGTATATGTGTGTGTGTGTATGTATAATTTAACTTCATTAAATTAACTATACTTCTATAATGTATTTAATACGAAAATGTAAGAGCGAATATGAGAAAATTAAATAATTTGCTTGTTGTTTGCTGCTGCATTAATATATCATATTTTCTCTTCCATTAACTACTTTAGACCCTCAAAGTAAAATTGTAAATACAAGTAAGAGGTTGTAGAAAGTAAAAAAAAAAAAAACTTATTTTTATTTCGACCCCATACTATTCGAAATGTTTTGACTGAGCATTTTTAGTGTCTAATGCAATGGATGTAGCAACGAGTAAATCTTTCACATACAAATATACTTTTTTCACTATATTGATGTTTCAAAGACTTGGGGCTAATAAGTATTGGGAAAGAAAGAATGCAACCGAGAAAGACAACGTATTAGATATTATTTTCAAGAAAGGACACAGATTTTTCGTTTCCCTGAAACGTATATTCGAGAATGATGGATTCTGAAAAGCAGATTGAACGAATTTTTGAGAAATAAATGGTCACGGAGTTTTAAAAGAAATTAATCTCCTGAAGCAAGCTGGAAAAGAAAAAAAAACCTAGTATAGATTTAAAGTCTTGCTTCCGTAGAACACCATAAAATAATTCCCGAGAAAAAGGTAAGGTAATAAAAAACCGCAATTTTTTGACGCATTCTCAGAAGAAACTGAATATACAAGGTACGCCCATAATGTAACCGGACAATTTTTATAAATAAGAAAAATATTACTCACCTTCAAATAAATAATAATATATAATAATCATATATAAATAATCAGATTCAAACTCCTTCAAGTCTATACAATTTTTCCAACGTTTCTCCAAGTCATCGAAGCACTGTTTATAGGCCTTGGAAATAACCGTTCGCAAAATACGCGTAACATTTAATTTAATGTCTGAGACGTTTTCAAATCTCTCTCTGTCCTTTCATGGTCATCTTAAGCTTCGGAAAAAGGAAAAAATATCAGCTGGAGATAAGTCGGAGAATATGGTGGGTGATTTATCACTGTAATTGAATGCCTAGCAAGATATTGATGTACAGAAATTGCTGTACGGGGCCTATCATTGTCGTGTAAAAGAAAACATTGCCGAGAATCAAACAGTTCCTTCCTAACTCGCCTTATCCCGTTTCTTAATCGAAAAAGCACCTCCTTGTAAAAATACTGATTAATTGTTTGATTTTCAGGAACAAATTCGTGGTGAATAACAGTAACCAAAAAATGCAATCAGCATCACCTTAGTCTTTGATTTTAAGAACGAATTTTCAACACATTTTCCTCATCCTTTGAAGTTAAAGAGCGTCCTGTCTTTGGTTCATCTTCAATGCTTTCCCGCCCACATTTAAAGCGGTTGTACCACTCATACACTCATGTTCTTGATAACGATGCATCACTATATACCGTTCGAAGCCTCTCTAAAGTTTAGGTAGCAGATTTATCTAATTTGTAACAAAATTTAATGTTACAACGTTGTTCCATTCCGAAGCAAATTTTTTGTACAATGCCTTCTCAGTAAATGAAAATTACTACGGCGTTTTGATATACAAACGACTAAATAACCAGTTTAAACTGGCTTTAACAAGAGTTGGGATGTCACTCTTTCTAGCCAGGTGATTATTCTTTCACCTTTTTTATTTTATTGTTTGATCTTTTAATTTGTCCGGTTACTTTATGGGCGCACCTTGTATATACTTCTTATCGAACTAAGCAATCGATAGATTGTCTGTGATTCTAAGTGGCAACAAGTCTTGAGAGTAATTTGAGCTCAACAAATGAGATCTTTCGATTAAAACTAACTTTCGATTCAACTAAGTAGAAAGCCTTCATAATAAAATTGCAAATACAACTAATTCTGTGTAAAAAGGTTGTAGAGAGTAAAAAAAAAAAAATATTTTATTTCTCTATAAGAAGCCATTTCAGACGTTAAAATAGCTTAGGGAATAGTTTATCTCTTTAAAAATAAACTTAAAATATATTTTCACAGATGTCAAGGCAAAATATTTTGATTCCACTTTTGCCCTTTGCTTTTTCTTCAGAGAGAGAAAAACTCAGGATAAACTGTATAGTTATGAGTTACTTAATTTTGTGTCATGGAAAATTATAAGTTGTTATTTCAGCAGATTATAAATATTGAGAGAAAAATTTTTATACATAACCACGAGGTCTTGCAAATTGAAATGCATAATATTTAGAATGCTGTCAAATAGGAAATTGTCTAGCAGGAATTCAGTACAAAAAATATCATATTTATATATTTTATACTTTTCAGAATGGCAAGAAACAAATTAACGTATATGGAATAAATTATGAATGGCTTGCATCCAATTGAGATTCACAAATTAGCAACTAGGTAAATAAGTACTGTAACGAGGATTAGAGTAACTTCACTATAGTACTAATACAGTAACTAGGATTTATTACCAATTCTCTGCATAATCTAAGTCTAGTAATGTAAATATATCTGTTTTAATAAAGTAACAGCGGGGATTGTCGAGATCACGTGACCGTAACGCGACCGGGACAGTCTCATCCTCAAAAAAAAATGGCCGACAAATACAGGAATCGGTGTATTTTTTTTTCTCATGAAAGTACATAAATGTTACATATTTGGAAAGACCTTCGAAAAATGATAATTTTTTCTGCGTACACTTATTCTGTTAATTCAATAGTTTTAGAGATATTTGGATTCTAATGAAACGTCATCCCTCTGAGAAATCAAATCATGTATATCCAGTATGTGCAGTGGTGCAGCCATCTGTCGGCAGCTACGGAAATGAAAATTGACTTGAATTTAACACATTTGTAGGCCTTTTTTTTTTCTTTTGTGGGGCATGAAGTACATAAATATGATACACGGATGCCTTGAGCGTAGCTAGGCGAAGCCCGTTTAGTATATATATATATATATATATATATATATATATATATATATATATATATATATATACCGGGTGCGTCATAAATTCGTGCAAAAAATTCATAATAAAAGAAATAATGCTCGGAAAATTTTTCTGTTTGCGCTAATATGATCAGATGGATTTTGGATTTTTTTCCATGTAAAAAAAAGAAGTTTCCAAAAGTAACCGAAAGAGGGCGTTCACAAGTCCTATTGAGACGTTTTATGCAAATCAGGCTATCAATAAAACACCTGGTTGGAAATGGATCCGTCATTCGGAGCCGGCAGCATGCTTTCTTTACCAGATAAAGCGTTGGTTGTTAAACTTTTCTACAAGAATGGTGAATACCCAACTGTTGCATTGCGAAAGTTTCTCACGGAGAAAGGACTGAAGGCGCGAAAAAAGCCTATTTCATTGAATGGGATACTGAATTTAGTACGACGTTTTGAGGAAGCGGGGAGTTTGGAGGATCGTCCACGAATTGGCAGACCATCCTTGAGCACGGACCGCGTTACCATGTTGTACAAAGTCCCATGGAAAATTTGGCAGCCGAGACTTCAACGGGAAGTTGCAGTGCTCGTGATGCTGGGGAAGAACGGGGATTCTGGAACCGTCGATTCGACGTATTCTGCATGGAATGTCGAATCTCTATCCGTACAAAATCCAGGCACTTCACCAGTTATTACCTGCAGATACAGATGCAAGACAAATCTTTGCTATATGGGCTCTGGCACAAATGGAAAGTAACCCACAATGGTGTCATGTGAACGGATGAAGCCCACTTTTCACTGCATGGTGAAGTTAACACGCAAAACAGTCGTATCTGGGCGACTTCAAACCCTCGTGAGTACCTGAACTACTACAATCTCCTCGTGTGACTGTTTGGTGCGGTTTCACCGCGTCTTTTATTCTGGGCCCTTTCTTTTTTGAAGAGCCTTGTCCTCGATTCGGGTGGAAAACCTCTAACGTCACTGCTGCACGGTATCTTACGCTTTTGCGTGACCATGTTAAGCATGCATTGCAGGAAAGACATGCGTTACCTGTTGTCACTTTAATGCAAGATGGTGCGCCGCCCCACATTTTACGTGATGTCAAGACATTCCTGTTTTAATCTTTCACTGAAGACCGAGTGATAAGTCGAGGTTGTAAGGTTCAGTGGCCCTCACGATCACCAGACTTGAACCCGGCGGATTTTTGGTTGGGGGGATACTTAAAGTCTCGTGTGTACCGGGGTTCCCCAACCACTTTGGTGGAACTGAAATATGCCATTCGACACACAGTCGCTGACATCGATGGCGACATGCTACACTCCGCTGTAATGGGCGTAGTGACGTGCCGCACTTGCCTATTACCTTGTGCTGGTGGTAATGTTGAACATCTATTACTTTAAAATAAATACACAGTCTCATGTTATTGTGATATGTTTGATTTTCTGTCTGTGTTTGCCTGATTTGCATTAAACGTCTCAGTATGAGTGTGAGCGCCCTCTTTCGGTTACTTTTGGATTTTTTTTTTCTTTTACATGGAAAAAAATCCTAAATCCCTCTGATCATATTGGCGGAAACAGAAATATTTTCCGAGCATTATTTCTTTTATTATGAAATTTTCAAGTTTGCACGAATTTATGACGTCCCCGGTATATATATATATATATATATATATATATATATATATATATATATATATATATATATATATATATACACACAAACTTTCGGAAAGAAAGTTCGGTGGATGTGTATAAAGTTACAATGGATTGTTGTCTTACATGAAACAGCTGTTACTGTACTTTGAAGTAATCCCCGTAGGTGGTAATACAAATATGGGAACGGCTGTACAAGTCTTGGAAAATCCTGGCGGAGTCGTCTTTAGGGATGGCCTTCAGCTGGGCCGTAGCATTACGTTTGATGTTCGAAATGTGCGAAAATCTGTGTCCCTTCAGGACTGATTTCAATTTGGAGAACCAAGAAAAAGTCCGGGAGAGAGAAGTCTGGGGAGTAGGGTGGACGATTTAGGGATACAACTCGCCTGTTGACCAGGAACTGCTGCACCAGAAATATAGTATATGGCCGTGCATTGTCGTGTCCAGTCGCCTTGTGTGGCGTACAAGGGGCGTACCCGATTGATCCGTTTCAGTATATCCACGTACTTAGCAGCATTCAGAGTGGTGCCCTCAGGGAGGAATTCTTTATGGATGTGATCCTCAAAGTCGAAGAACTTCACGAGCATTGTCTAGATGCGGGATTTCTCACTTTGCACCTTCTTGCTTTACGGTAACCTTGGACCCCGCCACTGCATAATCTGACGCTTGCCGTCGGGGTCATACTTCATTCACCAGGTCTCGTAACCTGTGACAATGGTTTTCAGGAAATTTGGGCTTCGATCCGCCATGTCGACGAAGTGCTCACAGGCGTCAATCCGAATTTGCATTTGTTCCGGCGTCAAAGTGTGGGGCAAAAGTCGGGAGATAAGCTTGCGTTTACCTAAATCCTGGGTCAGTATGAAGTGGGCCATCTCACGACCAATTCCCACTTGCTCCGCTATCATTCGAACTGTCATACGACGATCCTTGGCCAACAATTCCTTTACTTTCTGCACGTTGTCCGGGGTGTGTGTAGTTGCAGGCCAACCATTTCGGGGGAAGTCTTCAATGGTGTCCTGACCTTCTCGGAAACGTTTAAACCACTCATACTCGCACTTCAAGGTGACAGCACATTCTTCGTAAACTTTTAGCAGTATTTCATCAGTCTCTTTCGCTGATTTTCCAAGTTTGAAACAGAACAGCATATTCGCTCGGTGATCCATTTTGCATTTCGATCGAGCGCACAACACCTTCACTCTACAAAGAACTGTTTCCACACGATAAGCTAACTAGCAGCGCCGCCGCTCAGGAACTGGTTCAGACCAGTCTTCACCTCTTATGCACGGTATGCACCGGTTGAAAACTCTTACGACCGTGAGTAATATGACGCAATTCCCGAACTTTTTTGACGAAAGTTGTATATATATATATATATAGATAGATAGATAGATAGATAGGTAGATAGATAAATATAGGATCAATACACAAATTAATAAGTTTGGAAAATTACGGCGATCATGGCTCTCACCCACACACCCACACACCCACACAAATTAATAAATGGAATGGGTTTATGACAGGCACAATTGGTTTCTAACAGGATTTCCTTGACCTTGTGGATCCTCCCTATTTAAAGTTGCCACATGTTAATCATAAATAAATAAATGGTCACATGACGTAAAGCAACACCTACAGTTAACTGTTCAATTGACCGATGTGAAGTGCGATGTGAACTCAGGCCGGATTCATTCGTATACTTGAGGCGGTGAAAGGCAAAGTGGTGTAAGTCACATTTTCAACTTTTTTTTATTTGAGGCCAAAAATGTAATTTCCATGTTCAATTTATAGTGGAACTGCAAATAATTATTATTTGCAATATTATAATACTTATTATCAATTATAATTTGTTAAATTTATAGTGGAATTTTTTGTAGTTTTTGGGCAGTAAAAACGCTTTTGACTTACACCACTTTACTTACTGATTTGCACCACTTTGGCTTTCACCGCCTCACTTATAAACAAATTTTGACAACTTGTTGTTCTAATGTAGGTGTTTCCAAGAGGCGAGTAAGAATCGCGGGGTAACACAATGCGTCGAATATTTTGATACATTTTTATGTTTAAACTTTTTAGTGTCTTGGACCCCTCTGATAGTCTGTGGAAATCTGTGGACCCCTCCTTCTGATTATATACACTCTTTCAGCGAATCCTTGCAAACATACAATTGGGACATTTCATAAAGCAACAAATAGTTTTGAAAATATCTAATTATATTCCAATCCTAAAAAGGTTAGGACAGGCATAAAATGAAATACAAAGGATTACACAAGATTTCAATATATTACAAAAAGAAATATGTGATTCATTAATGTATTTATACTTTAGTGACGTATTATGTACTGAATGACTACTGCACATGTATCAAAGGTAACTGTTTTTTCTTTGTTTTTTATAATGGTAATTTTCGAATAAAACGCTTTTCTTCACTTTAATTACAAATAAAATGGCTCGAAATGTGTGTTTTGCCGCATGAGCGAGTTCAACTACTAGAAATCTCCAAGTTGGAGTAGCACCTGAAATGGATTTACGGACCAAGAGGCCCATGGACCATAGGTTAAGAAACCTTGGTATAAACTAGTGATTATCAATATTTTAGTATCTATTTCCCCCCTTTGCATGAATATCAGATCCTATGTCCCCGCTCCCTTCCATGCCTAAAAAGAGTAAGCAACACCGGTAAAATTACTTACACACACACACACACACACACACACACACACACACACACACACATACACACACACATATATATATATATATATATATATATCTGTGTGTGTGCATGCATTCTGCACATTCTATGTTAACCATTCACGCGCCCCTTAAATATCCCTCCCGCCACCCAAGGCTGACAACCACTGGTTTAACCTAACTGCATTTCAAATGTGGAATTTTTTTTCTGGAGGGGGATCGTTCTGAAGAATATAAACCTATATATTAAGATTATACTCCTATTTTTTATGGCAGGGACTTTAATAAGTCATTCTTCTTTTTCGTATAATTCATCGAACTATAATAAACAATAAATGACGTATTTACCTTTCCTCGTTTCAAAAGGAGTGGTTTCAAATCAATTTAATGGTACTATAGATGGTTACTTTTTCTTCAGTTTGTAAGAAATGTATTTTTTTCTTGAAGACATTATCATTTTCTTCAAAAATTACTTTTCTTTCAGCGAAAGAAAAAATATACTAATCAAAGATAATATACTTCTTTCTCAACAAACATTAACAAATCATTTTCACTTTTGTTCATCGTTTTGACAATTTTCTCATCTTAATTCAAGATATGCTTGTGCCTTGTTTTATGTCGACAAAATTCATTGATTGCACGTTTATATTTATTTTAGTACATTTTGTTGCCTCAGTGACTCTATTGTGTTTGCATATAGAAATGAAAGAAAATTGAATGAGTTTTTTTTATTCTATTATGACATTCCCATGGGGTATAAACATAAAATAAAGAAACATTATAAATAACTTTCGAGCTGAAAATATTTTCGTATAAATTAATTTCACAATGAATATGTACATTAATTCGTCGGACTGCTCTATGTCCCCCCTTTCCTTGGGGAATATGACTGAAAAACATACAAGCTTTTAAGAGTGTCTCACAAATGAATAACATATGAACTTTCTTCATTAAAAAAAATAATTCTTTCATTTGTTTAAATATCGTGGAACGAATTTTTTTGTTAATTGGGATTTTTACGAATTGTATGTTGAGTAGAAAACATTGAATTTTTTTTCTTTGAAGTTCGAAATAGTGGGCTAATATTCTAAACATTTTTTAATTCTAAATTTTTATATATATATATATATATATATATATATACAGGTGGTTATCAAAATAATGAAAAAACACAAAGGAATAACATGATATACTTTATTAGTATGGAGTAGGAATGTTTTTAGCATCCAATACAGCCTAAATACGCCTAGGAACAGATTTGTACAAGACATGAATAGTGGTTAAGGGACTATTATACTACCCCTCATGGAGAAATCGTGAAAGTTAATGTATAGTTGGTGTTAGTGGATATCGATACTTGGATTTATTCTCTAAAACAAATCACAGTGTGTCGATGATATTGAAGTCGGGGGACTGTGTGGCTTAGGTAACATGTTTGCCTCTGTTTCCATAATCTTCAAGCCACAATATGACAGGTCTGTCTGTATGGCTTTATCATCCTGGGAAATACCCTGTCCAACGGGAAACAATGTCTGCATCATAGAACGAACCTGATTGGCAAAATTTTTGACATAGTCCTTCCCAGTATATCTCCCTTTTAGGGTTACAATGCGACTCGCTGAAAACAATGAGATAGCAGCCCAAATCATGTCAGATCCGTCACCATGATTAATAGTTTCCAAGAGACAATCAGGATCATATATTTGTTTGGTTGTTTTCCAATAGTGCGTTCGTCCTCTTGTGGGGAACAATGAGACCAATGATTATTCTAACCACATGACATTCTTTCACATATCACTTGACCAGGATTTGTGCTCGTGGCTCTATCATGGACGACGTTTTGCATTCATATCTGTTACAAGTGACTTGGGAATTGCTACTCATCGGTAAATGTTTTGTTTCTGAAGTTCCCTCTTACTTATAATGGCTGATACGGGAACCTGTAGATGCAGATCGAGCTCTATGGTTAATTTGGTTGCAGTTGTTTTATTTTTACAATCCGCTTCAATACTCGTCCTTCTCTTTCACTCAGCTCTCCCTTTCTTCCTCTATTCTGTTTCGCAGACGATGCTTATCCATGCATTCTGTATGCTGTCATGACATTCGATACCATAGCTCTAGAAACACCCCAAACCCATGTGGTTGACGCAAGAGATATTCCAATTTGACGCGCTCCAACAATTTGGCGTCTTTGTAAGGTCTGCAAGGTTTAACAACTTAACGTTATCTCCCCAAACCTGCGATGGTCATAGCTTCGTAACTGCTACCTGACGGTAGAATAATATATATATATATATATATATATATATATATATATATATATATATATATATATATATATATATATATATATATATATATATATATATATATATATATATATATATATATATATATATATATAGTCAATTTTGATTAATCGTACCCGATCGGGACGCGATCATTTTGTTCCTAACAACCGGCTGATCCGATTACCGGGTGGTGCAATTAACCGGATTCGACTGTATATATACCGGGTGGTCCAAAATTTTGTAAAAATTCATAAAAAAGGAAGAAATTATGATATTGAAGTGCATTCTGCAAGAAAAGGCTCACAAGAAAGTCGGATTTAAAAATTTAAGAAAAATTTAAAATTTAAGAAAGTCACTGATAGAGTCATGGGTCCAGCTTTGTGAGTACTGCTACTCCCTGTGGACGATTCCGCCATCATATTATTCATGACAATTTCTACTGCAGTATTGCGGTCGTCCGCCAACGAGGGCCATCCACTTCGTGGCCGATCCTCCAAATCCTCGTGTATCACGGTCTTTTATTGCAAGATTGATTTGCATAACTCTGCTAAATCTCTCGCATGTCAGTGCTATCTACCGGTGACTTTTTTAACTTTTCCAAACTTTTTTTCGCTGCTAAAATATCCGACTTCCTTGTGATCACTTTCTTGCAAACCGCACTTCTTTATCATAAATTCTTCCCTTTTTTATGAAAATTAAAGTTTTTACGAACTTTTGGCTCACTATATATATATATATATATATATATAATATAATAAATATTTTGCTTAAAAGTGTGTAAGCCGGAACCCGAATCTTTTTCTTTTCTATAGAATGCCAGAGTTTATCATTCCGATGTGGATATTTAAGACAAGAACTGCTCCTTACAAACTGACTTTTATTTTTCGGCCATATCAAATAGGTAGATGAAGGTCGGCCCCCGTTGACTGCTGTTTTATTGGATCGAACGAAACGCTTTTTTGGTAATGGTTTTTTGTTTTTCTCAGAACAACTGCATGCCAGAGCGTGGGGCCTCCGTTTCGTTTTTCTTCCCCGCATTTAAAAAAGTAATTTTCTCAATAGCCAGGAGTAGGGGTCATTTGCGATTTTATGTGTCCGTTTAATCTTATTTGTTCTCTCCGTGTCTTCTTTTTTTTACGCTCAGAGATAATAGTTTTATCAGGCGGAAAATAACAAAAGACGTTTCAATCCTTTATCTCTTTGACTGCTTTCTTTAATTACTGTTCGAGAGTGGACGATTATAAAAGACGCGGAAAAGACCGTCATGGATAGGAAAGATAAATCGTGATTTCTGCTACAGAAACTACGATGATTTTAAAAATTAAAAGAGATTCGTCATCATTCGCCCTCTCTTTTTTTTAATTAAATGCTATGTATGTTAATATTATGCTCTGGGATCACAGACATGGGGATTTAAACCCAAGTTTCGCCAGTTTTGCTGTATTTTTAAATAAATCATATAGTAAACAATTAAAGTACAGGGTGATCATAATTAAAGTTGAACTTTCAAAAAGCTGTAAAAAAAGAACCACTGGCCAGAATGACCTGAAATTGGATCTGAATATAAGCGAGGATAGGAGAAAGGGTATGGCACAAGGAAATAAAAAGTTTGAAAATTTAGCAATAATAGATGGCGCTTTACTCGTCATAACGTAAATGGGCTCGGCTACTGGTGACATTTGAATCCCAATGCGACGGCTATTGTTAGAGTTGCATGTTGAACTAACTAACTGTAAGGTTTTAAGTGCATGACTGTATCGGATTTTGACTGAAAAAAATTACTTAAAGTTGGACCTTTCAAAAAGCTGTACTTCCAAGTTGGACTTCCAAGTCATTCAGCAGTTGTAGCACTCTTAGTGGAAAGCCCATCCACTACAAGTTGGTGCCACATCGGATGAGAAAACTCGGTTTTTAATTGTCACGCAACATGCTCAAGAAATGTTCAATATGCTGTCCACCGTTTTCTGCCACAAGTTGAAACCGGACCAACGGTGGATGCTATGAGACTGTTTTGCTCAACCACGTCATTTCAGCACTTCAACAGCGTGCACGTGTGGGTAGCATAATTTTTATGAAAGATGGCGCCCCTCCACACATTTCAAATCAAGTGAAGCAGCTGTTCAACATGCATTTCGGAAGTGATAGAATTACAAGTCGTCATTTTCCAACAGACTGGCTGTCAAGATCACCTGATTTTAATTCTTGGGATTTCTGGCTGTAGAATTATCTTAAAAATATTATATTCAGTGTTCCAACTGACAACTTAGCTAAATTGAATACACTCATTGCACAACACATTCATAACGTCACCACTGATACACTCCGATCTGTTGTGGAACATGCTGTTTCTCAAATGTCACCCGTAGTCGAACCCATTTACGTTATAACGAGTAAAGCGCCATCTATTGCTGAAATTTCAAACTATTTTTTTTCTTATGCCATACCCTTTTTCTCCTTCATCGCGTATATTCAGGTCAAATTTCAGGTCATTCTGACCAGTGGTTCTTTTTTTTACAGCTTTTTCAAAGTCCAACTTTACTTATAATCACCCTGTATATTTAACATTGTGAGTGTAATTAAGGATGTAAATTTAATTATGTAATTTAACTATGTAATCATGTAAATTAATGACTATAAAAGGATACAAGCGGAGATTTCGAATGAGTTTTTTTATATCTCTGTCAAACGAAACCACCCCATTATTTTGATATTTGTTACGTAATGTCAAAGATGTATTCAGTAGTCCTAAATATGAAATCTTAACACACTTCATGATCCATTAGACTATTTTACCTCACTCTCCAAAGTACGTATAGAGAGTGTTTTCATAAGTTCAAAGTATCACCACGAAATACACACATTCTTCCGAAAATGAAACTAGAAAAGATCGTATGATGGCAAAATAGATAGATATCGTCTAAACTGTCGCTCTTGGATACCTAAAAGCAGAACTGGTGGAAGACGTACTAGGAGCATTTTCTATACCATATAAAGTGCGCGTTTAAAGAAAACAAAACTGAAAGATTTTTAGCAAATTGATTTCGAAGTGAATGATGAAATGGATTCATCTGACGATAGTTTATTAATTTAACATCAAGATTATACAAGATAGACTTTCTCCCATCAAGATTAACATCAAGATAGTTTATTAATTTAACATCAAGATTAATTTAACATCAAGTAACCTTAGAAAATGGGATGGGTATCTATAAAATTTCTATCTATTTATCATTTGTATTCATAAAGAATATTTCTTTAAAAAATGCTGGATTTTTTTATATCACAATTTCTATTTTTTTAGACTTGATTATTCTCATTTTTTGAATTGATCAGTTTTGTAAAAGAATAGAGCTATTGATATAGGGGAACATAAACGACGACGTTGCAGTCAGCTGTAAAAAAAAGACTCTATTCCGATTAGGCCTTACATAGTGAGACGAGCCTTTTGGGACATGACGCGCTAGTTGGTCACGTTATATATATATATATATATATATATATATATATATATATACATACAGGGTGCGTCATAAATTCGTGCAAACTTCAAAAATTCATAATAAAAGAAATAATGCTCGGAAAATTTTTCTGTTTGCGCCAATATGATCAGAGGGATTTTTGAATTTTTTTCATGTAAAAAAAAAAAAAAGGTTTCCAAAAGTAACCGAAAGACGGCGTTCACACGTCCTACTGAGACGTTTAATGCAAATCAGGCTATTAATAAAACACCTGATTGGAAATGGATCCGTCATTCGAAGCCGGCAGCATGCTTTCTTTACCAGATCGAGTGTTGGTTGTTAAATTTTTCTACAAGAATGGTGAATCCCCAACTGTTGCATTGCGAAAGTTTTGCACGGAGAAAGGACTGAAGGCGCGAAAAGGCCTATTTCATTGAATGGGATACAGAATTTAGTACGACGTTTTGAGGAAGCGGGGAGTTTGGAGGATCGTCCATGAATTGGCAGACCATCCTTGAGCGCGGACCGCGTCCATGCTGTACAAAGTTCCATGGAAAATTTGGCAGCCGAGACATCAACGGAAAGTAGCAGTGCTCGTGAAGCTACGGGAAGAACGGGGATTCCGAAACCGTCGATTCGACGTATTCTGCACGGAATGTTGAATCTGTATCCGTACAAAATCCATGCACTTCACCAGTTATTACCGGCAGATATAGATGCAAGACAAATCTTTGCTACACGGGATCTGGCACAAACGGAAAGTAACCCACAATGGTTGCTGAATGTCATGTGGACGGATGAAGCCCACTTTTCACTGCATTGTGACGTTAATACGCAAAACAGTCGTATCTGGGCGACTTCAAACCCTCGTGAGTATCTGAACAGGCCACTGCATTCTCCTCGTGTGACTGTTTGGTACGGTTTCACCGCGTCTTTTATTCTGGGCCCTTTCTTTTTTCAAGAGCCTTGTCTTGTATTCGGGTGGAAAACCTGTACATTCACTGCATCACGGTATCTTACGCTTTTGCGTGACCACGTTAAGCCTGCATTGCAGGAAAGACATGCGTTACCTGTTGTCCCATTCATGCAAGATGGTGTACCGCCCCACATTTTACGTGATGTCAAGACGTTCCTGTTGGAATCTTTCACTGTAGACCAAGTGATAAGTCGAGGTTGTAAGGTTCAGTGGCCCTCACGATCACCAGACTTCAACCCAGCGGATTTTTGGTTGTGGGGATACTTAAAGTCTCGTGTGTACCGGGGTTCCCCAACTACTTTGGTGGAATTGAAAAATGCCATTCGACAGACAGTCGCTGCTATCGATGGCGACATGCTACACTCCGCTGTAATGGGCGTAGTGACGCGCCTCACTTGCCTATTACCTTGTGCTGGTGGTAATGTTGAACATCTATTACTTTAAAATAAATGCACAGTCTCATTGTGTTTGCCTGATTTGCATAAAACGTCTCGGTATGACGTGTGAGCGCCCTCTTTCGATTAATTTTGGAATTTTTTTTTTTTACATGGGAAAAAATCCAAAATCCCTCTGATCATATTGGCGCAAAATTTTCCGTGCATTATTTCTTTTATTATGAATTTTTGAAGTTTGCACGAATTTATGACGCACCCGGTATATATATATATATATATGTAGGGTGTTCGTAAACTGTGTCGACAAAAGAAGATGGTTCATAGTACTCATCAAGATGAACCATATTAACAATGCAACCTAGGGTTGCATTGAGTGTGTCAGACAACTGGAAAGTTTAGTGTCGAAATTGAACTTTTGTCATTGAAAAGAAAGTGAGAATCAACCAAATCCTAAATTACACAATCCCATTCAGATCAAAGTAGATCCTCAAAATGGCGTCCAAGAGTATCGTTGCACAGTTGACATCCACGGCTCATCCTCTCGTACACTTCTGGTGACATGTTAATTGTGTCCGCTGCAACGATTCTCTCATTAAGATCTTCCATGGAGTCCACAGGTATCTTATTCACCAAGGATTTCGTGTGCCTATTAAAGGAGAAGTCTAAGGGATTAAGGTTCGAAGATCACGGAGTTTCAGCCACAGGTCCTCTACGTCCAATCCACCGTCCAGTATATATGGCATACAGGAAGAGGCGGGCCGGGGTGCAAAATTGTGGTGGGGCTCATGCATAAACCACGTGTCCCTCATTGTGGTGAGAGGAAGATCTTACAAAATATCAGGAAGCACTTGATCTAGGAAGACACGGTACGCTGGGCTGGTCGGGCGTTCTGGCAAGAGATACGGTTCCACTAGCCAATCGCCAACGATACCTGCCCAGATGTCCACTGAAATTATCTGCTGGTGTTTACGAGGGGTAGTAGCGCTAGGATGGGCTTATCATTTCGTTAATTCACATTTTACGAAAGTTAAACTTAGGCATTGAACTTTATGCTTTTCTAGCACATTGAGTGTTAATTAATCTGAAGTATTAGTGAAGCACTAATACTTCAGATTTTCGTACATAAAAACATCTTGATTAAGACATTCTGCGAGAGATATTTGAAATATTTCCAGATCGGAATTCCCAGTCCATCTGGAGATTGTAAATGTAAAATGGCAATTATAGGTGACGTAACAACTGGACACTGTAGAAAATGGACTTTCTTTGTGGCTAGCAATTTCATCGTTAGTTGATTCCTTTATATGGTTACAATGTAGAAGTCTAAATATTGAAAGCTATTTCTCAGGGTCAATTTAAGTTGTTTATCTGCAGGAGCGCCTGGGGATATATATAAAAATTACGGATAGTGTAACAGGGGTTAGTAAAACTAGAAACTAATCAGTAAAATTTTGTTAGGGAGTGAGTTTTATAACGTTATATATATATATATATATATATATCAAAGGTCATAGACAAAAAAATTCAGATAAACCACCAATTGGAAAAGGAGGAAAAAACTGAGTTCTTGAAAATTAATTCCGTAACGGAATAAAAATTTCTCTTCTTAATACATCTGAAGTCTTTCATTTTCTTTCAAAGTAATTGAAATCGGAATTCAATTATCCTATCAAGCAGAGAAATTGTATTTTTCTGACGTCCCATTACTTACACTAGCATTAAAAGCATTTGCATGCGAAACTTGAAATATATTAAAAATTTTCAAGACAAAAGCGTCTCTGAAGTCTGATCATCAAATATGGAACTGACATGCACATCCCCGGAGAAATTCTATTTCGTGGCGTTTATCTTTTATGAATATATATATATATATATATGTGTGCGTGTGTGTGTGCGTGTGTGTGTGTGCGTGTGTGTGTGTGTGTGTGTGTGTGTCTCTCTGCGTGTGTGTATGTATTTATTTGACTTCCATAGAAGTGTGGTGAAAGAAGTGAAAGAATAAGTTATTCACTTATTCTTTAACTTATTATTTCTCTCTATATTAATACTAATAAATATCTAACTGTTTTTTAAATGAAAGAATGTCCGAATTTTAGTGAATTATTATAAAATGTTTATGACACATACCTTTCACTTACAAATGAGTTTACATAAATATTTTTGATACTATGAAATATCACTAAACAGTCTTACAGGTAAAGTTCGGAAATCAATAAAGAATTAAAAAAACGCCAAAGTTGTACAGATTATACTATTTTTGCAATTTAATTGCGATGTATTTTTATGAACAAACACACACGTTCAATCTGTGCATTGGATAACTATTAAATCTATATATATATATATATATATATATATACATAAAAGCCAAATATTACTCAATGTCTGATCACTGTATCTCTGGAACCATAAATCTTAAGTGAAATTTTGCAGGTTGTTTCTTTTGAGTCCCTAAGTGCTTAGATAAGAAATCGTTTTTTTTATATTCCAACTTTGAGGGGGTTGTAACAGGCTTAAACCCCCAAATATAGTAAAAAAAAGTATATAATGCCCTCATTTAATGTCGGATCTGGAGCGGACTACTTTTCAATGAAAGTACAATTCAAGAAACAAATGAGTCTTTGATTGATTGATCTGTTTATCTCTGGAATTGTAAATCCTAGGAAGCCGAAACTTTGCAGGGTGGTGTCTTTGAGTCTCTATGTCAGTGTGTCTTAACCTTTATTTCGCCACAGTACAATTTTAATAATTTAAAAATTTTTGCGACACACTAACCACAAGATAAATTTCAAAGAATTTTGTTGTTGTTGCAAATGCCTCCTGGTTGGAGGTCCCATTCACCAGGTCCTAATAGGCTATTAGGCTGAAAGGGGCGTCCCCTGTTTTGAATTAGCACCACAAGTGTCGGAGTTCGTCTTGGGTAAATGACCGGTCCGTAATTTTTAACTGAGTCAAGTGACGAGACCGGAACACTTGACACCGCACCTCCTTTATAGGGAGGAATGGTGACTCCCATAATAAAGTTGTCAACAATATTTGCAGTATATTGTGCGAATGTCTCCCGATAAGTGCCTCCATATTAGAACAAAAAATAACTTTTCAAGCTAATTTAAATGAAATGAACCAAATGACATAACTCATGGCGCTAATGTATTCTGTAACGGTTAGAGCGCTACGGTCACCTTTTGCTATAGGCGAGCTCATTAGGCCGGGACCTACTCCGTAAAGCCGAACCGTACGGCTACCAACATCCATGCCAATAGTGGGATTCGAACCCACATACTCTCTCAAAACATGGATATCGGATGTTCACTTATTTCTTCCTTGTATCACAGAGTGTTCTTCAGTGGAACTATGGTGTACTCTCTTCAAGTTCTAGAGTCAGTCATCTGGTTAACAATGGTTGAATACTCCATCCCCCAAATAAACGAAGCTCCGTTCTACACCTTAGTCTAATAAACTGACTTGATTGGCACAAGAGAAACCTCCGAAATTGAAACTTTTTCCACTCAATGAAACCGTAGAATACTGAAATGGCTCGCTCTGCATTTTTCTTTCATTTTTCGTGTTGGAGAGGGAATGTAAACTCTCTACGGCAGCGATTCATAAATCTCTCGAAATGAATTTCCCGCTGTCTGTTCCTTTCAAGTGCATTTCTGGAAACGCGGAGATGAATGGAGCAACAAAAGTCGTGATTGATCCAGTTTCCCGAATAATCGATCCACTTCGAATTTGCGAAAAAGCGTCGAATCAATCTCGCAGTTTCTTGCTTTTTCTTCTCCAGATCGTTCGGCGCGAGCTTCCATTTCTGGTCACACGCTGAAATAGGACGATGCTTGGATGATACTTAGTATAATGGAAATTCAGTTTTCTAGACAAGTAGTGCGCGATGGCAAATTTAAACAACAACAACAACAACACACACACACACACACACATACACATGTGTGTATATAGATACAGAAAAACTTCTCTAGGGTGGCCAGTCACGGTTCCGAAAAAGGTAGTTCTGAGGAGTGGCTTATTTCGTGATATCAGGGATCGGTGAGCTAGTCTAGTACCATATGAAGTTGGTACTAACGGGTTACGATGATCCTAAATTAATTTGAATCTGAGGGACTTTTGTACGAGAGTTATCACGTGCAGCGACTTACGTTTTCAGCCAAATTTCGCCGTATGCCTACAGGTGGGTCGGCGTAACATTTTGGATTATTTGGTTCCAAAGGCATATCCAAAGGCATAAAGATGCGACAGATTTAGAAATATGACAAAATATAAAAAGGTCCCACGTTAAAATATTTAGCGCAATGGTTCTCAACCGTTTTCATGTTTTGACTCCTGAATATCCCTCATACCTCCCTAGGGGCATGAGTGATATTCCCAGGTCGAGAACAAATGGAATAAGTTTTGTAGCATATACAAATCCGCGTGACACAAATTTCTCTGCAAAACAAGTGAGATTGCAGTGCAGAGTATCATTCAATCAAAGCGTATATTGGCAGCAACAGGAACATATGTGAAAATTAAACAGCGTCGAATAATGCATGATCGATCACTTTTTCATTTGGAGGCTAATTTGTATGGAATTTTGGGGCGCAAACACCATCGGGTTAGAAGGGGGTCTGTTTCTTTGTATGAACGATCCTCACAGATCGAAGGATATCGGAGACATTATTAGTTATGATTTAAACGATGCTGTTATTGAATGTAAATTCAATTCAAACAATTATTGATTTCTCTTTTGTCATTTAATTGGTTTCATTATTTGGAACGGGACTTGAAGCTTTCGGCTAGGCTAATGAGATAGAGTGCTCGGCAAAGTTGAGTTCAATAAATTTATTTATTTTTTCTATTCTGTATTATTTCCTTAATTAGGCGCGATGAAATGGAAATACCAGCTATTAAACGAGTCAGTGTTCTGAAAGGAGGTTTTAAAGTAACTTTATCTCTTTTCATGTCCGGAAAACCTGAGGACACCAAATTTCCGATTTTGCGTTGCCCTAACATCCATGATTCAACGGGAGCTGTGTTTAGGGCTATAGTAAAATCCTCACAGTTCATTATACGCCTGTGTATCAAAGATACTGAATTTTCATTCTCAAGCAATGCAAGATTACACTGAAAGAGAAATGGCTGGTTTCGATATACACACCAGAAGAATGTAAAAGCAAATTCATCGTAAAAACGCTTGTTTGTTGTGTATGCGATGAGGTAAAGGGAACAAGATATCTTCCAGGGCGTGACTGTATAATCCAATTTCTGCAGGACTTCTTCGATATTTCCTGCTTATGCTGATAATCTGTTTGCTCAATTAAATATCGACAGCACTGTAGATGTCAAAAAAAAAACAACTGCTTTATGCAAAATTGTAAACAACCTCATCTGACTTTGCGTTATAAATAAGGCGTTCACTTTCATGCTTTAGTTTGTCAACCACTACTTCATTTTGTGGATCACGAGTACGTCATCGAAGTGCGTATTGCTTATTGATATATTTTATTGTTAATTGTGAATGTTCTTGTTAATGTTAATGATTGTTAATGATGTCTAAACAACCTTCTGATTTTTTAGTCGTGTTATGGAAGGTATTATATTTCCTTCCCACCAGTATTTTAAAATTGTTACCGCCATCAATATTGGAGTAACTGCTAGTATTTTGGGCTGCAACAGACGCGTCTGGTCGAATGGCGACCACTCCTAGATAAAGTGCCTCATGGTATAAAAGAAGGGCTCGAATTTATACTTGGAGGAGCGAGTGGTCACAGCCACGAGTGGTATGCGGATGGGCTACAAATTTAAAAAAAAAATGAATGTTCAAGCCTCGCAGGAAAATGGAGTGGCGGAAGTGAAGTGAATATTCGAAAATATTTACAGGTCTCGGGAAAGTGTTTTCAATGTACGTCGTCTTTCACAAAGAATCAACTCAACGCAACTGGCAAATAAATGGGTTCGAAGTTTCCCTGCTGAATCTAAACTTCGACGACAAGGAAGAAGCTGAAGAAGCTCGTAGAACTTTCTAAAATGGCCCACACTTTTTAGATTGCAACCCATGTCCGGTTTCCTTTGCACGTGTTTGAATTTCTTAAACTGAAACCATAAAATAGGACTATACATGTTTAAGTTAAATGTGGACATACTTATGAGCGAATCGATTCTGTTTAAGATAAACAACTTGTACACAATTCTCTGTTTTAATATTTTCCGATAAGTGCTTGGTTCGAATCCCAGCAAAGGCCATTAAAATACCTTCGTGTCTACGGGCACGTTCAATCCCTTAATCAGAAAGTCCTTCCACGATTTCAGTCGGTGGGGGAAGGTGCGAGCATTCCAAATATCGCACCTGTGGGTTCCCGGTCAAAATGGAGGTGGCACCGAGAGAACCTTGTTTACTCGCATGTAGGGTGTTCGCAGATGAAAAGTAGTCAACCATTTCCTCTATTTCTGTGAAAGTATTCAAACAAAGTGCCTCCGCATCCCTTCCCCCCTAAAAAAAAGTGAATGAATAAGTAGACATCAGATGAAAAAATTTAAAATGTTTTTTTCTGCAAGTGTTATATATCATTTTCAGAAATAACTGAATTTTTGTAATTTGATAAGAATAATACCCTTTCTCACAGGAAACATGCCTTAAAATACAATAAAAAATACTCTTTTTGCATTGACAATTATTGATATAAAAACCCATTTTTGTGCATACTCATTGTGGTGCCTATTTTATGTTTAAAAAGCCTAACAATTATTTGTTTATGATCTCTCACCCTTTTTCTTATAAATGCAGCATCAAAATATTTGCTATTTATTTATTTTTTATTTGAGGGAATAATTAATTATATGGTATGAGAGTGTCATTCCGTTACCAAAAAACAAATACTTTTTTGGGTGATTATTTAAATTTTATTTATTTAAACTTAAATTTCTGTTTTTAAAGCATGTTTTAAGTCTAAAATAATATGATAAATTTGTATCTTTAATATTGTTAATTTTTCTGATAGTATTTGTAGGTAACAGAACTTTGTCATTCCGTTACCACATGATTTAATTAAGTCTAATTAGTTTTATAATATTAATTGTTATTTTCATGTTGTAAAATGACTGAAAATTTAGTACTGAATCAGGTATTGCTGCTGACATTATTTTTTTGTTTAGTTACTGCAACAGTTGGCTGAATTTTTATTTGTTATTGAATGTATTTGTTGTTAGTGAATGAATTTGTATTTGTTATGTCCAAAATATGTCATTCCGTTACCACCAAAAAATAAGTTCTATTTTTTAAATATAGATAATGTATAATTTTAAATTATCTGTATCTTTCATTTTAAGTCATTAAGATGTTTATAGTTTGCCCTATTTTCTTTTTTTACTTTAATATTTAAGTTAGTAGAATCTGCGATATATGTTGTAAATGCTTGTACAAATGTCATTCCGTTACTCATGGAATGTCCCATCTAAAATTTGTCGTTTATTAATTATGGCTTCGGTGTAGGTTCGTTCATTGGCCGAATGTCCGCAGGCACACATTTTCTGCCATTTTTAAAATGAAGCAAATTTGCCGATTAATAAATTAATAAATTTTTAAATGTACCCCGCTCCCTTTCTACTCAATATTCCGTCCCATTAACGCTCTCTGCAAGGAACGCGCGATTCATCCTTGATGACGTTAACGTAAAAGCGACTCGAAAATTAATATTTGGGGGATTGATGCGGGTGTTTAAGCGCCATCATACACTCATCTGGGGCAAATTGTTAGAGGCACCAAGGAATATAAAACAACCCATAAATTCTCCCTAGGGGAAAGTCACGGAAGATGGCCGCAATATGAACCCGGAAAACAGTTTGCGGAGTTTTCTCGGCTTTGTGAGTATCGATTATTTTTCAGATTTTTAATGCTTAAAACGACCACCACGAAGATTTTCGATTTTTTGGATCTCTGCCACACTATGTTACACAGTACGAAATTGTGTTTTATGGAATTATATATATATATATATATATATATATATATATATATATGCTTCAGTGGTCAGGAATCTCAGTAATGTTAATTCAACTGATAAAGGGAAAATACGTTTATTTTCTGGAGCACTTCATAAACAATTCTCTGATATTTAATTAGTTAACATATTTAAAAGAAATATAGAGACATTTATAAGAAATATAAAGTTATGTAGAAAACATCGGAGAGAGAAAAAAGTGCTCGCATCTACTCTGTTCTTCATTCCCTAAAGATAAAATGGCACACAGTTGGATTTCCCTACCAGATAATGAAGATTTAGTCTCACTTTTACACGTGAAGATATTGGGTGATCTACTCTACAGATAGTTAGTTGCAACAAATACAGGAAAAGAGAGGACTGCCATAAATTGAGACTAAAGTTCGTACACACTTATAGATGGATATATACACTATCTACTAATAAGTATTTGGACACCCATGCAAATGACGATATATGTGGTCCTGAGGTACGTCACCCCCCTCCCTTCTGCCGTTAAAAATTGTGTAGGAAACAACCTTATCATTAGTCGTATGCAAGATGCCAAGAAGTGCAGAGTTACCTGATTTCGAGAAATGTTTCATTATCGGGTATCACAGAAATGTCCTATCCTTAAGGGACATATCTAGCGAGCTCAATTACCGAAAATCAACAGTGGCCTATGGGATTCAGAAGTAGAAGGTGAGCAGTGATTGCCGGAATGTGCCCCGAGTCGGCAGACCCACAAAACTGGGAGACCAATGAGTGCTGTGCAGTAAAATTCGGAAGAACCACACCCAAACGATGGCCCATATACTCAAGGAGTTTCTACAGGCATCCGAGAGTATTGTTTCGATGCATACCATCCGTCAGGAAACCCATCTGATTGGTTTTCATGGTCGTGCTGCCGCCTATAAGGGGACAGTTCACCTCTGAGTGGCTTTAAAATGTAAAAGATTAGTGTATTTTTAGAATTTTTTTATGAACTAACTATTGAAGCTATTAACTCAAAATTTTGAAGTCTGCTACTTTAAATATTGTTTTGTTATATAAAAATATTACATCAAGTTAAATAGTTTTAAAATTATTTTTAAAATTTAAAATATAATATAATGTTTTCTTTATTATGGACTTTTGTTGTATCATTGCGCGCAGGATATCTTCAGTATATTTAATTTATTTTAAGAAAATAATATCTTAAATTAAAGTAAATAGTCTAAATTTTAATTTGATGAAAAATATTTTGTCTAACTGTATATTTAAAATTAATATTAAATTTTAATTAGCAAAAAAAATTTTCTTCTAAATTTCAAAATAATTTTATGGGTAAAATCTTTAATTTTTATTATACCAACATAATTTTTTGTCATTTTACAGAAAACCATGTCTTTTATGATGTCTGAAAATTTCAAGGCGTTTCATGAAAGGGTTCTCAAGATATCATGCGCGCAATGTCAAAAAACCACATTTTGAGATATTTGCATTTAAAGTTGAAATTTTGTTTTTTTCTTTAAAATCTTTATCTAAATATACTCAATCGTATTTAAATACTTAACTTATACCTGTTAGACCTGAAGACGATGAGAATTTAGTATTATTTAATAAAAATTTTGAAATATGTTCACAAAAATGGCACATTGTTAGGAATATCAACAATTGAAACAAATGAAACAGTTATTGTATCACATACTAAGTATCACTAGTAGGCCAGTTTTCAAATATTCTACTTAAGTATTAAACATACATAAACATTATTTAAAATATTAAGATATTTTACATATTTTTGGACACATTTTATGGAAAAAACTGATGACAATCCTTGCACTTTTTTCTCAAGTATATCAATATTTTGTCCACATATTTTGCAGCATAATTGTTCAGAAATATTTCTGCAAAACATACTAATATCGATTTAGCGATAACCCAAGAAACCATTATTAACAGTAATATCTGCGAAAGAAGTGTTTTCAAAATTTTTGATGTAGCTTTTGGTAGATGCAATGTCTGCAGTCACATGAGAATCCTTTACACGTGTTACGTACGTGTGGAAACTTTCGGTTTTTTTTGGCGTTGTCGGGAAGCACTTTTACGTTCACTCGACATAACTTATAAAATTTCTAATAAATTTAGAACTTTAAATATCATAAATAATTTGAAGAAAACGAAGAAAGAAAATAGTACGGAATGCAGCGATAAGAAACACCAGCACAATTGCGAACGAAATGTAAACAATGTAGCACGAAACTGATTTAGTTCCACTCTTCCTTCTGCTGGGAGGAAAAAAACCCCCAAAAATAAGAAAATAATTGATAGCTAGTGATATGTATATCATGAATGTAGTAACTAATAAATGAAATGCTTTGCGAATAAACGCTAGCCATACAGCTGTGTAAACATTGATTTTAAAGGGCAACTGCGAGGCATTTAAATGGAAACTTTTTATAGGTTGCGTACATCATTCCTTAATATCTCGCGAAAAAATTGGCGGACAGAAACGGATTTGGTATCAAATCGTTCAGAATTAAGCAAGCTATAATAATAAGTAAAAATTGAAATTTTGATTTTTCGATCCATTTTGAGTGAACTGTCCCCATAAGCCTTTGGTCAGAAAGTCCTTCCGCGCTCCCCTGTTAATGTGGTGCAAAGCACGTCGAAAGTGGACCGTATATGAGTGGAAACGGGTTCTCTGAAGCGAAGAATCGTTCGTATGGCATGGTCTGGGTCTGGCGTCTGACTGCAGAACGCCTCCTGCCAGAATGCATTGTGCCCAACCGAAAGTTCGTTGGAGATGGAATTATGGTCTGAGAGTGTTTCTCCTGTTATGGACTGGGACCTTTGGTCCCAATTTATGGTAAGCTCAACGCCGAAGCCTACTGCACTATTTTGGTTGAAAGTGTGCTTCCTACGCTGTGACAGTTTTACGGGTTGTACCAATGTTACTTCCAGAACGACAACGTCAACTGTCATGTTCCGAGATCCACTATGGAATCGTTTGTTGACAATGGTGTTAACCGAATTGACTGGCCTGCCCAGAGCCCAGACTTGAACCCTATAGAGTACCTCTAGGTCCAGTTTGATCGCCGAATTAAGGGATGCAATAACTGTCCAAAATCAGTGAAAGTGCATGTCTTCTCCAAGCCGAATGGAACAAACTACGGTACTTTTTCGTTATAAGAACTACAATCGTTTTCACTCCAATTTGGCGCATTTTTAAAAATCACCGCAGTGAGAGAAAAGTAACGTTATATAATGACACTAATGATTGGCAAATTACAATATTAAAATATACAAATCTCGAGATTCAAGGATCGCGAGAAGATATGAGATAAAACTTTATTTGTTACTAAGATCCCGACGGCGGCTGTTTTCGAACCCGGGACCTTAGGATTAGACGTCAGGAGCGATACCGCTGAGCCACCGTTACTTCAGTGAAATGTGACAATTTTAAATCTCATGGGGGGAAAGTTGCTTAAAAAAATAGAAAGATAGTTTTGATGAATTCAAAATTGGTGGCCGAATAATACTCATCAGTTGCTCATTCATTAGAAACAAATTTCACGAACTTGCTCGAATTATTAGTGAGTAAAATAACAAGTCGAACAATTACGAACTCGGCATTCAGTTACATTAAGATACTATGGCGATTAGCGCGGGAAATTTCAGAAGTGAGTTTTGCAAGTACGATTTTTTAGAATGAAAACATTTTTTTATTAAATGTATTTGGTATATTTTGGAAGCTGAACATCTATCAAATGCCGATAAATCGTAAAACTGACATTAATAGGTGCAGAAAACCGAAATATTTGTCCATCAAAATTGTCGATTTCGTGAAATTCGGAAAACTCCTTTCGGGAAAAAGCTTCGGTTGCAATGAAAAACTTTTTTAACCTTATAAAAATTTGCATATCATTAAAGATGAATAGATGTAAAACACGTGGAAATAAAAAATTTGTCGGTTGGTGGACGGAAAAGTTTAATTTTGCATGCATGAAAATAGTGGAAATTGGCAAAACGAAAGGAGCTAGCCCATCCGGAATGTCAGCTGTTTCTGCTCTCCGCTTCTTTTGAGTTCGGCGGTTTTAATTTAATAATTAAAAAAGTTTAAAGTTTTGAAAGTTGAGGATAGCATCAGTGCACGCGTCTCGGCCGTCCGCGTATATCGGTACCAGTCGCGATATCCTGCTATGCTCGGTTAGCGAGATTAGCCCGTCCCCATGTCTGCTGACTGACAAACTAACATTTGTTTACCTTCAGCTGTTAATAGTAGGATGTTTTCAGTGCTGTGTGTTGGTGAATGATTTCACGGTGGCGAATGATATATCAAGTGCTACTGCTAGAAATTAAATAATTCATTAATTTTTTTTTTTATTTTTGAATCCAATGACTCGATTCACTGGCGCTACGAATTTGTATTTTATTAAAAAATGTGAAAAATACAATGTTTGCGTAAAATTCATTCTTTTGGTCCCAATTAGATCACAACTACTTTGTCATTTCTCGATCTCAGTGATTTATTACAGGTCTTTTCATAAAAATGTGACTTTTCTCTTTGCAAACGACGGTCTCGATCTCTGCTTTTTAATAAAGTCCAGTAAAAGACATAAAAAAGATTCGAGAGTGCTTTCATTAAAACGTTTTTGCTCATTGAATGGTAGTCGATAACGGAGATCTACAATTTTTTTTCAAATTTGCCAACACAGCAGTTGATTGGTATGTTTACGCTATTGATAGGAGTTTTTTAAAGGGAAATGAAACATTCCTCGCGTTAAGTTCCCGTTGTGAGTTTTTCTCCTTTTTTTTTCTTTTTTTTGGGGGGAGTGGGTGGGCGGGGGTGTCAGGTGTTCAACGAGTTGGTTGCGATCAGAAAAAGGTTCCACGTGTACGGTTTTTAAAAAAAAGTTTGTATTAAAAACTTTATGAGACGTTCCTATTTATAACTCAAGATGCAGTATGACTATAGAGCTGTTTTTTTTAATTTAATTTTTCTGACCGATAAATGTCTTTTGCATTCAATTGTATTTTACTTGAAAATGAAGGGGTTTTATACAGGAGAACTCATCTGTTTAGTGAACAGGCTTGGATTAGGGAAAAACAATTCGGCAGCTCAGAAAAAAAGGATCACTTTATGGCAGGATTTGTTAACCTATGGTACATGGAAAACTTGGGACTCCATGACTCCATTTTAGGGGGTCCGTTAACTAGGACGGGAATTTTATTTCAGGAACTGTCTCGTGCGGCCAAACATACATGTCGAGGCTGTTTATTGAAAACTAAAACGGATACACGTGTTCAATTTGAAAATTAGAATTTGAAACCAATCAGGTGTACAAGTGTTCAGTAGTCACTCGGTAAAGTATTTTGTAAAATAAAGTGGCAGCTACCTTTCTGAATTTTGGTATTGACCTTTTCCGTAAATATAGGATTGAGGGATGGATGCGCAATATCTACCAGTATATTATGTACGCTGCCATTCTTTGTTCATCTGCAGCTGTTATAAGAGGTTATCCGCATCTTTCATAAGATTATCAAAGGGGTCCACAACACTAAAAATGTGAGGAACCAATGCTTTTAACTGTCTCTGCACAATTTAATAAGGTTGACTAACACTACAGTCGTAGCAGTTGCTTTCTAGGACAAGAAATATCTTCCTTCTATCTACCATCTAGGCCCCCAGCTCCCAGTCGTGAAGCTATGGTTGAAGTCCCTCAAAGAAATAAACGAATTTTATCGATGCTGATCAAGTTTTGAAAAAGAAAATTTTAAATTTTAGCAATCTATTGTTTTCAAAGCTCCAACCTGGAAATCTATTTGGTCTAGAAGGTCAAAAAAAATTTTTTCGTACGAAGCCAAGAAGTGTGGAATTAAATTTTCGGGTGCTAAAATCTGTTTATATTCAATCTATCCACTTATAAATAACGTTTTTTTTAAAAAAAAAAGATCCACGGTTTTTTTTTTTTAATTTTTCAGAAAACAATTTCAATTCTTTGGCTATAGACGACATTTATTGGGTGCCGCGTTAAAATTAGCCACGGAAAATCGCTTTTGGCGTGGATGCTTATAACCTTTGAGAATGACCTACTTCCCGATGTTACTTTGCATAGTAAGGCAAAATTGCTCCCAACATGTACGTATACAAGTTAAATTGGATTTTGAAAATGAGCAACCGTATCAGAAAAATGACAGAGGAAAAACACCCGTAGTTTAAACTCCCTGCTAGTGCTCTCATAGTGCATGATCCCTTGAGGCGATAACAATTGTTTCTTATTACCAAATGGTTAATGACTCGATTCAAGACTCGTCTTGGAGACAATGCTTGAGGTTGCTAAAATCCGAGATATTTATTTTTCTGAAGTTAGTTGTTAGAGGAATTACAAAGGTTGTCATTCTTAAACGTCCAGTAGTCTAGATCATAGATTCTTAAACTGTGGTCCGCAGTCCGCTGAGGGTCAGCGTAGCCATTACCGGGGGTCTGCGAAACAATTTTGACATTAACAATCTATACTAGAACAAGATATTATCGTGTAATTGTCATGCGATACGTCTTTGAAACTACAATTCAACAAAAATTAACTGACAAATTTTTCGTTATTTCTCAGATCTTATTACCCTGCACTTGCAAATGAAGCCCTCCAATATTTGATTCCGTTCTGCGCAAGATATTTATGTATACAGGCTTTTTCGGTACTGTTATATATATGAAATCAAAGTATAGAGACAAACTAAATGTAGAAGCGGACCTCAGAGTAAAACTTTTCAACATCGAGCCTGACATTGCGGTTCTGGTTTCAAGAGAACCACTGCACCCATCTCATTAAGTAACAATCATGTACAGAAAACATATTATAATAAGATAGATCTATTTTGACCAATATTTGACCAAGAAATGTTTGTATGAGTTTAATGTGTTATGATTAGTAACTTTTAAAATTCTTTTTACTACTGTTTTTATTCATTTTATGTTTTTTATTCTATGTCCTAATAAAATGTTCGTCTCTATAAATGCGCAAGTCCATTTATTAAAATAACCAGCGATACATTTTTACCAATATTTATTACAACGTCGTGCCTATGAGAATATTGAGCCAGAAATTAAGTCTCAAAAATGACTTAAGATGCCTAGAGTTGGGATGGGGTCCGCAAAAAAAATGTTGTTCAAGCGGGGGTCCTCAGACTACATAAGTTTAAGAACCCCTGGTCTAGATAAGGGGGCATTTCGGCCAATTTTCAAAAGCCATTGTCAATGGTACTTCCAGATGCCCAATCCGGTCCTTCTACGTTCAAAAATGCAAACGAGGGAAACAATGTGGTTGATCTGAACATCGTTGCCATCTGACACTTCCAGTAATGTTCCCATCGTCAAATAGTATAGGTGACGGTGGTACACGTCATAATATAAAAGCCATTGCCTCCAAGTCCAGTACGGTCCAGTCATAGAACGTCAAAAAGTGTTTCGGCTCATCTAAAAGGCATTGCCATTCGACTCTTTCAAATGTCTATTTAAATGGGTGAAGAATACTTTCACAAGGACTGTCCAATAATGAAAGAAAAGGCTTCGAGGAATCGTTTTTAGTTTCACTAGAACCGATATCTCATAGCTCCTACACAATGAGAAAAAGATCCAACGGGCGGTGAGTAACCTCGAAAGAGTTACGGGATCCTATTTTCTGCTTCGTCACGCAATATAATTGCCATTCAATAAGTTAGAAACGTGGAAAAATAATTTCCAATCGACACTTCCGGCTCTTCAGGAGTGCTTTCACGTTCTAAACAAAAAGGGCCGAAATACACTGTCACAAAAAATATCTGCACACAGAAGGAAATGAGCTACTATCACGAAACTTAAAGTGTCTGTAGTGTATAAGGAAATATGCAAATGATTACAAATTGAGAAGAACAGACCGTTTTATTAAGAAGATATGGCATGAAAAAGGTTACAAATCAGTAAGTAGTAAATCCACCTCTGGCAGCTATAAAAGCCGAATCACGGCGTGGCATCGAATCAATGAGGCCACCTATGACCTCCTGCGGAAGTTCATGCCATAATCTTTGCAACTGGGCAGTTAATTCACCAGTATTCCGCAGTTGCCTTCAAAGCACGCCCCAGTCGTTTTCTATTGGCGAGAGATCTGGTGACCTGACAGGCCATGGGAGTACATCATATCCTTGAAGACATTGTTTGGAGAGTCGTGCAGTATGTGGACGAGCGTTGTCTTGCTGATAAATGGCACCAGGGGACTTGATAGCATAGGCAGTACAACTGGCGTTAAACTCTCGTCCACGTAACTGTGTGTCTTCAAAGTACGTTGAAGGACGACTAGAGGTGATCGTGTGTCCCGACAAATCACTCCCCACACTGTCACACCTTGTGTAATCACCGTATGCCTCTTGACAACAAATGTCGGATTGGACCGGTGGCCGCCTCCGTAAGCGTACTTAAAAAGCCGTATCCAGCAGGTCTCGAGATCACTTTGGAATTTTTTATGAACAGTTTCAGCGGTTCAGCGTCGAGAGCAGGAAATTGATAAAGACTACATACTTAGGAGAATTTTGTTTATTCAAAGTTGGAGAAAATTTCGCAAACCTTAATATATGCGAGGACACTTTTTCCCCGTAACTAGTCTGTTTAATCAAAAGTCTCATTTAGGCGCTTGTTACAGAGTTTCATATTTTGACGGAGTCAGTGAGGCTAAATTAAAAATTTTACTTGAACTAACCGCGTTTTTTGATAGCAGTTAATCAATTTATTTTTCCGTGAAGTATCTCGTTTTATCACCTTTTAGATCTGAAAACTCCTTGAAGAGAACATTCATAGAATATTATTAATTAATATATTAATTTTATATTACTAATTCTTATATTTATTATTCATTATCTTATAATATATATCTTAAACAACCATATATCTTATACATCAGCATGCGTTTCGTAAAAAGAATTGCAGTCAGAATGATGTCATTACAAGACAAGAGTACAATCAATATGTGAACTCTTTAGCCAGCAGAAAATCCTATCATAATACTTGACCATCGAATCTATTGGATGAAATCTATCTATATAATATTGGGAAAAGAAAATTTATAGAAAAGAAAATTTTGATAAAAGAAGGGTAAAAAATGATTGCGTTTTCTAAAAGGTAATACTAGCTTTGACGTGTCATTCTATCATTCATTGATGTCTCGGGGGGTGCCATTCTGATGCTTTTCAAAACCGAACGAGATTAAATCCATCGCCACGCACTCTGTAAAGGCGTGTATACATACAGCGAAAGAAGCAGTTAGCTCAAAGTATGCGTAGCAACGAAAACCCTCATGTGTTTATCTTTGCCACGTTGGTGCATCGGAGGAGGTTCGGGACTTTTCGTTCGCCATCGTTCTCTGTAAGCGTACGGAGACTACTGTTCGTCTCGGAAGCTCTTTACTTTTTGCTGGTAAATTTCCTTTCGAGTAGGAAAGTTCATTTCGTTGCCCGTTACCGGTTGCGCCATTGAGTATGGATCGATGTCATTCTCTGTCTCTCGAGTTCCACTATACCCATTCTCTCCCAGAAAATGAAATAACGGCTGTGAATGTGCACAGTCCATCGAATGTCCAAAAAGCCAAATGAGTGTGTTGACACTTAAGGCTGCTATGTACTAACCCCATTGAATTCGCTCACCTCAATGTTAACCTATGGAGAAAATTTGTCCATGGATTGCCGACTTGGATTCAAAGTTTTTTTTAAAAAATTGTACTCCGTCATAGAGAAATAAATTTTACATTTTTGTACATTTTTCTTTTTTTGAAAAAATGCAATTAATATTTTAAAATTGAAATTATTTGGGGAAAAATCTGGTATAGTGTCTTTTAAACGCTCATAAATTCCTTCGGGATACGAAATTTATAAAACGAATCCTGTAGCGCTTTGCAGAAGAGTTCAAGTTATCTGACAATACCAATTTTATTTGATTATCAGCATTTATGTACCTGTAAATAGTTGACAAAAATATATTTTAAATAAAAAATTTGGGTACACCGCTTAACCCCCTATAGAGAGAGAGCCATTGCAATCCCTCAAAATGTCAATCCTAAAGGGGGTGGAATTCTCGAACTGTGAACTTGACACCTCCCACCACAAGAGTCTGCAAGCAGAGGAAAAGGGAAATACGATTTTTTCCTTAGTACATAGCAGCCTTAAATCGTGCCTAATAGGTTCGTTCTCTGTACGTATACCCGCCCTTAACAGTCTCTCTCGGAACGGCTACAAACACCTGTGCCAACTGTGCCGTCTTACATTCGTCGTCTATGGTCTACAAAATCAATAAGTATGTTTCATCGTGACTAAAAAGGACAAGACCTGTCTCAGTATGTTGAAAGTTTGCATTTTTATCCACTCTTCAGCGTGCATTTGCCCTTCTACATTCTGTCTGGAGCATTCGAAAAGACAGCGATCATATTATCTCTTTAATTTAGGGGGACATGAAGAATGTATGAGCTCAATGGAGTCACTATTTTCAATGGGGAAATGATAAATATGAGAATACAGGGTGGGCTGGTCTTCATAAACGAAACGAATATCTTTCGGTGCTGGAATAATAAAATATCGGAAATATTAAAAGCTGACTTGATTCCTTTCCTTCCATATAGTCTGAAGATATGTGTCAGTCGTTTAACTTTAATCGGATTACGTTGACAGAACTTTGTGATATTAGAAATAAATTCAAACCGACGCTCTCTCTTTCCCTTCATGAGTAGTGACATTTTTCAGATATCATGTTAGCGGGAATGATTAAAACGTTAACAAGATGTAAAATCTTATTTCCGATAATCCAGTTTCTTTCACTGTTTAAATCGTTTGAACGGTGAAATATCAGAGAATTTCCGGGCACTCATTTTTGACATCTTTATTGCCGCATTAGGATCGCGAAGATAAAACGGAAATTATGGAAAAAATGAAACAAACAGTTTCTAGGGAACTCAGAAGTGATCTCTGAATAATATCTCACTCCATTTAACTTTAATTAATTCTTTAATCATTCGGGTTTATTCCGTCCTCTCTTTGGTTTTGCGGGAGCCGTCTGTTGCTCTTGTGTACTTTTCCGAGTTGGACTGGAGTCTTAATTAAAAGTCGGCGATATTGAATCGTTTCCACGTCGTTTATTAAAAGCGACAGCCCCGTCCGCAGGCCTCAAAAACATTTCTCGTTAACATGGATTGCCTCCAACGATCCTTGAAGAGAAACCTCGATGAATTTTGTCGCCCGAAAAGTAATATCGACGTTTGGAAATTCAATGAAATCACCGCGCGTTACGTAAACACGGATTGTTTGGCAGCTATTTTAATCGATAGCATTTTTATGTTAAAATGTATGAACATGAAAGCTTTCTTGGATATCGTCCTAAGATGAGTTAATTAATACATTCCGTAAAAGAGGAGAGACTTCTTTTTGCTTGAAGCAGTGGATCAGATGACTTCGCCTCTATTCTAATACTCTTGTGTTAAGGCAGTTGCGCAATAGACCTATCGCAGTGTAAACCTTTAAAGAAAATGTTTCCATGGATGGTGGAGTGGGATTTTCAAGTTAAAAAAAAAGTTGCTCCATAGTAGAGATAAATTGCTTTACTCGAGTATCTTTTACATTTTGGAAACGTCACCCACCACACTGTAACAACGAAATTCTGGTTTAAGGTGTAATATACATATATTACACCCTAAACCAGAATTTCCTTTTTAGTACCCTAAACCTGCGATCCTGATATACGGCACGCTCCCCACTGTTAAATATCGTGTAGGAAATAACATTGGCATTAGTTGCATGCAAGATGCGACGAAGTGCAGAGTTATCTGATTTTGAGAAAGGTGTAATCACGGGTATCCCAGAAATAACCGATTCTAAAGGGTCATATCTAGCTAGCTGAATTACCGAAATTGGTCTATGTGATTCAGTAGTGGAGGGAGAGTGATGATTGTCGAAATGTTCCCCGAGTCTGGGGTCCCACGAAACTGGGAGATAGGTGCTGTCCAAAGAAATTCGGAATAACCCCACCCAACCGATTTCCCACATACTCCAGGAGTTCAAACAGGCATCCGGGAGGGTTGTTTCGACGAATACCATCCGTAAGGTAGCACATCTGCTTGATTTTCATGGTCATGCTGCTGCCCACAAATCTTTGATCACAATGTCCAACCGCGATCCTCTGTTAATGTGGTGCAAAGCACTTCGGAAGTGGACAGTAGATCAGTGGAAATGGGTTCTCTGGAGCGACGAATCAAGGTCCCCCTCTACCGTTCGGATGGCAGGATCTGGGTCTGGAGTCTTTCTGGAGAATGCTACCTTCTAGAATGCATTGTGCCCGCAGTAAAGTTCAGAGGAGGTGAAATTATGGCCTCAAGGTGTTTCTCTTGGCATGGACTGGGACCCTTAGTCCCAATTCAATGCAAGCTCAAACGCGATGCCTACTGCACTATTTTGGATGAAAGTGTTCTTCTTACGTTGTGAAAGTTTTACGGGTTTGACCTATGTTATTTCCAGGACGACAACGCCAGCTATCATGCTGCGAGGTCCACAATGGATTTTTATGGTAACAATGGGGTTAACCGAACGAACTGGCCTGCCCAGAGCCCAGACCTGAACTCCATCGAGAACCCGACGAGTTGGATAGCTGAATTAAGGGGTGTGACAACCGTCCAAAATAGGTGAAGGAACCTACATGTCTTCTCTAAGCAAAGTGGAAGAAAATACCACTAGCCGTCATACAAGGACTTGTGGAAAGCATGCCCCGGAGGGTTGAGGCTGTAATTGCCTCCTTCGAGGACTCTACCAACTATTGAATATGAATATATTTTGCTTTTCTTTTCTATCACAGGTGTCCAAATACTTGTTGACAGATAGTGTATATCGATAAACTGTCTGTAGGATTTACCATCAGCTCATGCATGCTGTTTTAGGTATAATACAAAAATGGAAGTATAACTAGAATGGTACGAAAGCATGTTTCGGATGAAAATATGGGATACCGAAAACAGGTAAATTTGCTACCCAGAAACATCACACCCTGAAACCGCATATCATATTTATAGTGCAAATGATTTGATGCGTGTTTCCAACACAGTGCCTATCCCATTTTTTCATTAATGATTGCAACTCAGAAATATCATTAGAGTTTCTTTCAAATAATGAAAAGGCGGCCGTGTCAGAAAATTCTTTCTTAATAACGAAGTACAAGATCTGAAAATCCAAGTAGACAATCATTGGAAAACAGTTCATCCTCTAGGTTAACATGGGGCGGAACGAAACAGGCAGGGCTACTATCCACGGACTTAAGTTGCGAGAAATATTCCTTTATTAATGACACGTGTCAAGTGCATTTATATATATATATATATATATATAAAACAGTTCCGTAACTGACTGACTGACTCACTGACTAACTGACTGACATACAATGTACAGATCAAACCGCTGGACCTAAAGGGCTGAAATTTTGCATGGCGATTCTTCTTATAGTGTAGGGGTGCACTAAGAAAGATTTCTGAAAAATTTTCTTAGATATTTTAAACTAAATTTTTCAGCTGTTTTAGTAATTTTTTTTAAGTTTGCATTTAAAATAATAAATTGAGGGTTATGAAAATTACATCACGAGAGAGATCATAAAAAAATCCTTTACAATGAAATCTTTTTCGAATCTTTACCTCTATTTTCTCATTTTTGGTGCATTTTTAAAGATTGAATTTTAGAATTTAATTTATTAAATGCTAATCATGTGATTTCTCTTTCTGGTACTTTAAATAAATTTATCGTCACGTCCATAACAATGAAATAGAGAAAAAAAATTTCCCTTGCTAATGCGGCAGACGATTGGACATTATCCAAAAAAATATTAAAATACAGTAAAAGATATGTTCCTCAAACTGTACTATATTAACTATACTATATTCTTTAGTATGTCCTATTAGATTTAATTTGAATTATTTCTTCTACATTATTTTGTCTATATCATATCTCTTACAATTTTTTTATAAACATATATATTTCGTTTTTGCATCAATTGTATACATTGATCGTCGTATTTACTATATATATATATATATATATAATATATGACAATATATGATGCCAAACCATAGATGGTGGAGACAGTAGAATTACAGGGTGGCTAATAAATACTGTGACAAATATCGAATCATTTAATTACACACAGATGAAATAGAAAATGGAAAATACAACATTATTATGAACATTATACATGAAAGTTTACCATGAAATAATTTTACTCGAATCGACCGCCATCTTTATCGATTACTAAAGATAATCTCTTACGCCACTGTCCTATTGCGGCACGAATCATTTTATGAGGTAATTTGTCCCATTCACTCCGTATGGAAGCCTTGAGGGAGTCCAAACTTCTGTGCTGCTTAGCATTTACTTTAGACTCTAAAATCCCCCAAATGCAATAGTCTAAAGGATTTAGATCTGGTGAAGAAGGTGGCCAATCTTCTTGCTTGATAAACTTCGGGCAATTGGCATTTAGCCATTCCTGTGTTGTTTTGGATCGGTGGGACGGTGCAGAATCTTGCTGAAATATCCAATTCTTTTTGGGATACAATCTGTTAGCATGTGGTAATAAACGTGTAGCCAATACTTCCTGTTTGTAATATTCAGCATTGATTTTTACCCCTTTATCGATGAATTTCAGAGGCAGTTTTCCATTGTGTGACACTGCAGCCCAAACCATAAGAGAATTCTTGTTCTGAAAGCGTTTAACAGTTCGAAGATTTTCAGGTATATCCTCGAAGGTTGCTGAATATACAACATCATTTTTAGCATTATAACTTTGTTCTGTACAAAACAGCTTCTCATCAGAGAAAATTATTTTTTCAACACTTTTGCTACCGTGCCGGTTCAGCAATTTCTTACATCTTTGTAACCTTTTTACTATTTGTGCAGTAGTCAAACCTTGAACTTTTCTTTTGCGATAAGGGCGAAAACCCAGGTCTTCATTTATGATAAGTTGCATAGTTCTGCGACTGATGTTCTCTTCTGCAGCCATTTTATTTCCAGAACATTGTGGATTTCTTCGTATCTTTTCACGAATTCTTTTGATACGTTCTTTTGTACGAACAGTGCGTGGACGACCGGACCTTGGTCGATCTTTACAGCTATTGGTATCCAATAATCGATTTATAGTCCTATATATAAACGTCCTATTAAAACCAAGGCATTTTAATTGCTTAAATATTTTACCTGCAGAAAATCCGCGATCAAAAATCTGTTTAACCATTAACCTTTTGGCTTCCATCTTTAAAAATATTCTACATGTTTTACTTTAAACAAAAATCGTCTGCGTTTACAAAAAGTTGCCAATCATACAAATAGATAGATAAATTGTTTTTTCAAAAAATTAAAATTAACTCTTATTTTTTGGAGTGTTACAGTATTTATTAGCCACCCTGTACATAATAGGCCATGAACGTTACGTAACATCACGAACACGCGCATTAGGAGAGTGCAATGTATTTCATAAGAACGACACGCGACGTGTGAACATTGGATCGCCATAGATTTTGCTAACGATTATTTCAAACAAAACGAAAACAAAAATAAAGTTTAATTGTTTTATGTTTTCGTTTCTTAGCTTCTAGTTTGTTAAAGCGATTCACTTTTTCTCCTTGTCGCTAGCAAATGGACGTCACGGCGGATGAATTAGATTCTCTCCGATAACGTGCATACTGTGGGTTTCAGCTATTATGAGAATTTCGTTCATTTTGACTCCTTTGTTGACTTTCACTGTTTTATTCAAAGGTTTTCCCAGATAAAGCGGAGAAAATTTACTGAAGGCTTCCGATGTCGTCTATAAATGGATCACTTTCTAACAGGACTTTTCGGTCGAGAGAACCTCAAGAAAGGCTTCCATTAAATCTTATGAGTGTGATTTATTATCTCCGTGGAAATTTATGCATATTTAATGGGACGTCATGACTCGTAAAATTCCCGCATTGATGGATAGATTCAATTTCGGCGAAAGATCGTTTAGATGTGGGAAAATTTTCCTCGTTTATGGCCGAAGAGATGGTTACGGGAACTATAAAATTCAGTCTAGATAGAGGGAAGAGCTTTTGAAAGTGTGTTAATACCGAGAAACCTTTGGCAGGCAATAAATTAAGGATTAAGTTGCTGAATACGACGCACATTCAATATAGATGGTTTTTATTACCCTTGCCCCGGATGCATTCCTAATGGAGGTATTAAAACGCTGTTGACGGGCAGTTTTTGCATTCTGAACTTTAGCCCCTGTAAGTGGATGAAATTTTGGAATGATGACATGGGAAAGAGGTTGAATGAAGCGAATTTTAGTTATGTATGGGTTTGCAAATTTTTTTAATCTATCGGATCAATACTGAACCGAAAAACTTATCCAGGGTCTGCTTTTATAACATCGGAACCATGGACCGCTTGGAAATATGTGCATCAATTTCAAGGGTTCGCCGGCTGGGAGGCGAATTTATGTCCAGGCACTCGCTCGTAAGCAGGGCTTTATAAAGTTGTTTTGTAAGCTCGTCAAAACAGACTTTTAGAGGATTTGTTGGTGTAATTGGATAGAGGCATTCATTTTGAAAATTTAAAAACCACGTAGCAACCATTGAATTGGAATTAAATCACACGTATAATTGTGCTGAAGTCACTCGGTAAAATGTCTTGTAGAGTGTCACTGTGGTAATAATCTCTATACGTTTTGGTGTTAAGTTTCTGTGCATTATACATAGTATGGAACATTAATAGTGGCAACTAGGTATGTACAAAGTATACAGATGAGATGCAGGGGTGAAACTTTTATAGTCCTTCAAAGTAGCAACCAGCATTGTTTGGCACCCGTTGTTAACATTCTGGAAGCTGCAGGATGCCGTTGGCAGCACCTGATCCGTTGATCCTTCTAATGGAGAGCTATACAGCCTGTAGAATCTCTGGTGTAATCCACAGAGCAGTTCCTTCATCTTGGGGGTAAAGATGGAAGTCACAGAGACTTATGTCCGGGGAATATGGGGAATGGTAGACCACTTCCTTTCCCTAGAGAGCAAATGCATCAACCACAGTGTGTGAACATGCGTTTTCCTTCCATCAGTGCATCACGATGCAACAAATTATTTCGTACGATAGACCGGTAGGTAAAACATGGCTGTCTTCATCCTGTCACTGTGCATGCACCTGATATTTGTGGAGAGAGTGCATTCGCTCTGAGGTAAGGCATGCATGTGACGTACGTGTGGTATAAGCTGCTTTCGTGGGTTCTGCTGCGTGGGGGCTCTACAACAGTGTTGCTATTAAAGTTCCATCCCACGGATATACTGCAATTCTGTGTTAATCTATGGCTGTTGCTGATGAGTCGTAACCATTTTTTGTAAATTTTTAACATAGGAACTAATTTAGTGTCTTTATGCTATATGATGGTCAGAAGGAGGGGGATAACTTTCACCACATTATCAAACGGGTCCATGAAAAATATTGTCCTAGAGATCTAGTTGAAATTTCCTCAGAAACTGATACATACCCTTTTGTTCGGATCAAATATCTTTAGTTATAGTAAAATCAAATATATTAAAGTTATAGTAAAAAATCATTGCCTAAAAGGTGATTCTACAAAGTTCACTGATGCAATCACTTTCTGCCATCCTCAACAGTTTCATGCTGAGTCATACGTTACGTTTGTAACCAACTCTGTTTATAATATTGTCGCGTAGATGGTAGTCGTATGGATTGAACACACACGTAGAGGGAATACAACGCTGTTTATTAGCACACAACACTTAGCTGATAGAACACAGAACTGAACTCACAGGTTGAGCTACTTGCTCTTTTATCCATCAACAGAATATTCTGGAACGCCGTTCCAGGAAATTAAAGAATGTTCTAGCAACTTCTAAAACTAACAGAAATAGAATTAGAATTAAATTAAATTAAATTAAATTAAAATAATGTAGAGCTTCGAACCGGGGACCTATTGCTCAGCAGTCCGGTGCGTTGACCATTCAGCAACAGTGTCTTTGACGGGAAAGGCTTTAAGCGGCAATATTTCCATATTCTATCCTAAATGCTTTCTTATTAGATACCTAATATCAGAGTCGTAATTACCGTCTGATGAACCGATATCCTTTCACACAACCCTGGATTCAAATCCCGTCTAAGGTATGGATGTTTCTACTCAGTCCCCTGGCAGCAAGTAACGTTGGATTACCCACCGGGTTCCCCCGTGATGAAATAAACCCAAAGACAGGTGGTGTATAAGGCTGAATGTACTCAGACCTGCAGCTTTCAAAAATACTTTTATATATTACCCATCTTTTCTTTCAAAACTATCTTTAAATGTTTAACTTAAAATGTTTGAGTAAGCCAGTTTTTATTCACTCCATGCTTCTTTTTTACCCCGGGATAGCAAGGTATTTTGCTATTTGTTATGTTTAACTGTTTTGAAAGATCGTGTCTATCTATCTGCCCAAGTGAATAAGCGACAAAACTTCTGTCCTATACTAAAATACATTCCGTTGCAGATGTAACTTGTACTGTATTGTGTACTCTTTCTTTACCTAAAGATCATGGTCCGTGTACCCCTTAATGGACCATGAATTCATTTCAAGCGGACAGTCGACTGGAAGGAGAATTCTGGACCAGGAACACTCTGCGGCAGAACACACATGTCGAAACTTTTTATTTTAAACTAAAAGGGATTCCCTTGTTCAACTTGGAATTTGAAAAAACACGCATGGTAGCTTTTGAATAAGAATTCAGTCAGATGTGGTGCTGTGCAACAGTCTCTCGGTACAGTGGTTTGTTAAGTGTAACTGTGACATTATTTCTCAACAGTTTCAGGGTTAACTTTTTCCGTATATAAATGATTAAGTAAATAAAGAGCAAAATATCCCCCAATATTGTTTATACTGCAATACTGTGTTCATTAATTGTTGTTATAGGCAAGTTTTATTTTTTCAATGCGGAGGCACTTGTCGTTAAACATTCGCCTATACTACACCGCAGTTTTAACTGTCCATTTTATTATGGAGGCACCATATAGGCTAACAGCATTACCCCCTATGAAGGAACGATACAAACGGAGGCATTTTTTCATGGCGCAACGTCGGGATTCGATCTGAGCACCCTCAGCACCGAAAACCAGCGCGCTGTACCACAGGGCCGCCACAAGCCCTGTTATAGGCAAGTCGTATGAGTTTTTTTTGTAAAATTTTGCAAAATGGATTCATTTAAATGTTGAGTCCTTGGGCAATGTGGTTATCAGAAAGAGAGTTCATATCTTTCACCCGATTATCAAAGAATTCCCTAAATCTTAAAAGGCAAAACACAATGCTATAGAGGAAAAAATATTTATTTCTTTTCGACGGTCATAAATCCTTTTGATAACTTGATGAAAAACCTTCCACATTAATAGATTTATTCTCTCACACATCGACCCACTTCAGGAGTCGATACCAGACATATTTGGTCGATATTTTATGAGGTCGCTGAATCCATGGGCGTTCTACCGCTCCATTCTGTACGTAAAACCTGTAAGGTTATAGAATAAAGCACATCTCATTCGACAGGACGCAATCATAAAAAACATCTCCAATTATGCTCTCGGAATACTTTCAGGGCTCAACTATATTTGCGCCCCCGGATTCTTCGTACTTCTTACACTTTATCATCTTGGATTTCGGAACATTTCTTCTGTTGCTGTAGCAAATGGAATAAACTGGAAAAAAATAAGCTTATTCGTATTCCGAATGTATTTGTTATTAGTATTTGCGAAAGGAGTGTATAACTCGTGCAAAGAAAAATATCCTGACTCGAAATTGTTGGTAGTGTTTGTAAAAACGGTTTGAGGGATCAGTCCATATCCTAAGAAGGCATATGTTCATTCTTGTGGATCCTTTCGGCGATAGACTGCTAGGAGTGAAACGTATGTTGTCCATCTTTTTACGGCAAAGCGCGTGATGGACAGGTTTGATGGAAAAATATACCGATTGTACTTGCCATCATCTCAGAGGTTGCAATACGAAAAGCACCATCAATGCACTTAAAAGATCAACTGGCAGCACAGATAAAGAATCTCAGGAGCGCGCAGGGTGAAAACTCATTCTTACTATGTCTTGTTGTTACCTCTAGCCAAATTAGAATTATTGGTAGAAAACGTTCGTGATAGAAAATATTTGTCAATGATATAAATGATACAAAATTGGTGAATGATAGGGAAATTTATCAGCCCCAATATTTAGAAAATTATAGTTGGAGTAAAGTATAGTGGTTGAAATACTATTGCGTTGTGTAATTTTAAGTTCGTAAGATATAGTCAAAGTGAAATTCTTATCTATACTCGAGAATTTTAACATCTGAAAAAAAAACAGTGTCCTTTCCGTGATGTCGGTAGCACGTGGAGACGATGTACATCAGCTGAAAAAACACGAGGATCCGGCTACGAGGGAACGGTGGAGTTACGCCTACTCGTTGAAACTGTAGAACGATGAACCGGAAAACTGGACGTCTGAAAGTGACACACATTTAGTTGTAGCTCGGCGATGAAATTGAAGGACCCAAATTCTGGCTAAAACAGGAGCATTGCTAGATGATATCTTTCGAATAATCGACGCAGAAAGAATACTGGCACACGTTAAAATCTAATTTTACTTTATTTCTCGAAGACATGTTGATGATGACAGGATAAATTATACAACTTTATGCCAGTGTCGCAAATAAGTCCGGAGACTAGATCAATTGAGGGATCTCGCCAAGTTCACAATCTACACCACACATGGTAAACAAATCAGCCTAAAAATTGCTCTTACTGCAAAAACTGCTCTTATAAAAATGCACTCATAAAAACCACTCGTAAAAATGCGCACACGTCACTGCAAGCGCGTTTTCTTATATAGAAGCATAGCCTGCTCACAGACTGGAGCTCGTAAGCGCTAGTATGCTTCCGCTCTGATAAATAGATCGCATCTCCTTTTGCACATATTAATCAAATCAAACTTGTAGGAAGGGATAATTAAATAATATACAAATGCTAGCTGTAGCAAAAGACTATATTAGAAACTAAATACTAAAAACTGCGATTACATTCTTATTATTATTAAGGAAAACTCTGCGTATGAATACATTCTCTATCCTGCACGTGTTTATCAGTCAAGTTACAGTTAAGTGAAGGATTCGAATCGCCATGAGATTTCGAATATGAGAATCGATTCTGTTGATATGTTTGATTATTATAGATAATAACAATGTAATTGCTCTAAGAATTCAAACTGTACCTGGAAAATTATCAGTTATATTTTAATCATTAATTTAACCGAGCAAAGTTAATATTAATACAGCTAGCGAATAATTAATTTACGAGATGATATAAATTAATGAAGTTAAATATAGTAGTTAATTAAAGTTGATGTTGATAATTATATTTTATATTTAACAACTGAAAAGGCAATTAATTTTCTACATAGTGACATTATGTCACAGTTCGTGAGGAAACATCATTGGGCCTATGTTGAACGATTTGCCGGGATGATTTCATAACGCTAAGAGGTTTTAAAGTTCAGGGGCGACTCCATAGTTTTGAGGATTGAAATTTCCCGGGACAACGATAATTTCCCACCTCTTTCATTTAATACACTGTGCTGTCTGTGATACAAGTCTTGATATGATCCACAAAAGTAATACAAGTAAGGACTAAACTTTATCGTAATATATGAAGATGTCATGAGGGCCAATCGAAGGTTATAGAAGCCATATCCTGGAGCCTGAACTGGATACCAATTTTTCCTTTCGTTCGCAATTTACAGGTCAATATAAATATCCTCATCGAAGTCTTGTGTTGGCATTCCTTTGAATTTTAAAGCTAATGGTATGAAACATATTTCACTAAAATGATTTACGTGCAGAAAATATTAAAACGTGTGAACCTTCAGCGCAATAAAGATAATCGAATTTTAATTATTCTTACGAGTAAAAACATAGCTAATTTTCAAGAAGTTGAAAATAATCGGTACGTGGAAGATCGACTTCCCAAACGATACCAAAACTCGCTTGAGTTAATCTAGAGTTACGGTTCCTCACTTGACGTGAACTCTTCTTTCAGTCAATCTGGCAGCCTTTTCCTAAAAAGCATTTTACGCTTTAGAAAACATCTCATAATTAGGTTGAGTGCTGAATGGGAATTTCTCTTCTGGGGTAAACGAAATTGAGAGCGTGTCTGTTTGAATATTTAAAATGCCGCGTTCTTCATTTTCGCAGATTTTTCGTAATTTAATGTTATCGCCAGGAGCACATACATACAGTGAATCCCAAAAGTGATGGAGGACTTATTTTTCATTTGTATTTCAGACTGTTATGGGTCAAATTTAAGCAAAAATTAAGACGCATGTTTTTCTAATTTAAAGCTACAAAAGGGCAAACATTTTGGTATTAAACTTCCTAAAAATTAAGAAATTGCAATTAATGAAAATAATTTATTGAGGTTTTGAGAGAAGATCTATAAGAATTGAGAGACACAAAATTGAGAATACACCTTATAAATTGCTTGCTTTATCTACCTTTAATTATAATAAGCATTATTCTATAAACATTTACAGTACAGATATTCCGGAAAAATGTGTTTCTACTACAAAATTAGTATCTGTTAACAGTTAATTAGATAAAAATGATGAATCGAAAGGAAACAATGAAAGATGAAAGAAAACTAGTAATTAATCTGTCAATTGAAGGTAAAACTTTGAAAAGTCTTCAGAAAGAAATTTAAATATTTAAACAGGATGGCACACTATGAAATAAAGTAGGAAGAGGCCGAAAAAGACGACTGAGCTCAACAGTAGAGAGAAGAATTTTACATCAAAGGTCGATACTAAAATAAAGGCTCCAAATATGACTTCAAATATTTCTAGAATGTTGGGTAAGGTTGTTTTTCCTGAAACTGTACGCAGTCCTCTGAATATCTGGCTATATAAGCAGGAAAGCTTAGAAAAGCCCTGTATTAGTAAAATGAATCGACATAAGCGATTACATTTTGCGAAGGACTACACTTGGAAGCCCAAACAGTTTTGGAATGAAAATTTTAATGATGAAAGCAACTACAATGTTTTTGGCAGTCGTATGATGCAGCGCAAGCCAAGCACTCTTTTCGATCCAAATAATTCAATTCCATCATTGAATTCTAAACATGGAGGTAGATTAGTAGGGGTTTGAGGATGTATCGCAGTAGCATGGGTAGTAAAGCTTGCATCTATTGATAGAATCATGGACAAGAAGGCACATCTTTATATATTTAAGAAACAGTTGAAAGATAATAATGCTAAATTGGGATTGGGATCAAATTTCCCATGTCAGCAAGATTATGATCCCAAGATCACAGCAGATATAGTAAAGCAATAGCTGTGTGTAATGAAGCGCTTTCGAAAAAAAATCAAATTAAATTTTAAGAGAAACTAAAATATTCGAAAGCTTGCTTCATTACATTTTGTGGTAAAGGTCGGGAACGTCTTTAATGCGGACGTAATTATAGGGCAAAGCGTTTGTCGGCAACATTAACCAATTTACGAAAGTTTTATGAGCCTAGCGTATGTGGGGTCTGCGATTCCAGACGCAGATAAGCTGTGGATGGCACCACTTGTGACATTATGCAACAATGACACTTTGGGAGAGATTGATAGCGGGGTTCGTTGGTAGACCACGAGGGTTAGCGGTTTGTCTTGCGGGTGGTCATCAGCTGTTTGGATTATTGCGTAAGAGGGGCGTTTTTGATCAAGAATGAGGGCAGCAAATGAGAGGCTTGTAGGTGTTGGAACTTAAATAAAAAGTCGTGAGTTTCCTGAATGACTGAAGAAATGGTTTCGGAGGCGGGAACTGTGAGAGAATTAAAATAATTGAAGTGAGTTTTTTTGGAGAAGTAAAAAAAGTCGGACAGCCTGAGTCCAGGAGGCCCTCCCTGGGGTCGGCTGAAAAATAACCTGTCCCTGTTTGTTTGCCCCAAGAGTCCGGTGGAATATTTCAGGAGCAAAAATAAAATTAAGGGGGTTTGATGCGACGGAGCTCGGTGGATCTTTTCCCGAGAAAGAAAGCATGTGTGGAGAAACGAGTGATAGCTGAGCCCTAATCCGAAATAAAGAGAGGGATAGCAGAGAAGATTGCCTCCAGTACGTCTACAGTTAAAGCTAACCCCAGCATGGAGGAGTCACCTATCAAACTAAAGAGAACCTACAGTAGGGTGGTTCGAAAAAAACTTTTTTTTAAATTTCAGATCGCTAGAGTGCAGAAAAGTTGCCATTGGTATAGACGTTAAAAAAGCACTAATTATTATTTTTTTATTAATTTGTCTTCCGGTCGCGCAATGCCATCGAAGTTAGCAAAAAATTGTGAAGAATCTTAATTTTTCATAATTTTTTTAAGCACGCCAGATGGTTTTAAATTAGTTCCTATACCAGCAATTAACTACTAAAAGTGTGTAAAATCAATATATTTGCACTTATTATACATTTGTTTCATATCTTCCGGTCGCGCAACATAGTACAAAATGAGTAAAATTAGTAGTTTTTGCAAAATTTCAAAGTTTGACTGTTTAGTACATTTTAATCATACGACTTTTAGAGATGCTATAGTTTAATTCTATTAGAATATTATATTAAAAATCCAAGCATATAAGATAAACTTTGATATTCAAGTGGAATTCGGTCGCGCAGCTTCGTCAAAAACAGCAGTGTAGCCCACTACCGGGACAGAGAGGCGAGGCGTACGTGACGAATGCCAGCGATGCTCTCGCAGCCGGTAGCAGCCATTATCGTTGTCTGACAATTTTGTTGTTTGACAATGTTTCCTTTCAGATAATTTAGAAATTTTCTAATAGTAAATATTTGGTAATTTTTTTGTTTCAATATTCAATTGTTGGTGCAGCTCTTCGCTCATTTTGTTTACAAAACGACCCAGAACTCACCACGGGGAGGTGGCTGCACTTCGAGTTCCACCCATACCCTACCCAACCAACCATCCAATGTAGGGTGTGTTATTTGCAATATGTACAAATTTATTTCGCTTTCTCTCTCTTTATGTTTCCTTTCTAGTCTTTATCTATCGATAAACATCGAAATTCGGATTTGTGTGAAAAAGTTGGCATCGCTGAGCGTGACAGTAATGTGGTTCTAATATAGCCGTCTCTGGAACTGTGTCCACACACTTTATTTGAATCTTCGGTCACTAGCTTAACGCATCTTTCAACTGCCTGTGTATGGCATGGGAAAGCATCTATGCTCATAACAGGCTTGAAGTCATTGCTCACATACTGTTTTATCTCTCCATTAGTCAATGTTCTTAACAGTGGAGGAGGAGTCAGTGTACTGGTCTTCCATTTGATAATTTCGGTATAGTCTTTAGCTTCAAAGTTTAGGTTTGGTGGTTTAAAGATTCTGATAGAGTCACTTTCAGATATTGTTTGCTTTGCTTTCATGATACGCCTAAAGCCCAGCTCTCGGATATGGTTTCTTTCATCAATTACCATAGCCAAAAGTAAATTTTCGGGATGGACAAAGTAAGCATTCCGTTGTAAAACGGGATCAACAACTTGAAGCAGCTCTTCTGGTAAGTACCTTGTAGATTCAATAGTTTTGTAAAAATGTTTGGCCCATCTGTGAATTTGTGGTTTATTTTATGGCAAACCACATAGGCATATAACATTTGAGAATGAATGTAACAATCTCTCTCAGATTTTCTGAAGGGCTTGACACACTAATGTAGAGGCGCAAAAATCGGTTTGCAGTAGTAAGCCATATTGGATGTGACATTGGGCCAGGATCACGTACTTCAATGTCTTCTGAACAATGTCCTGACTTGATGACTTCTGATATCTCAAGCAAGTACAATTGGTCCTTGCTAAGAATACGCTTGTCAACTTTTGGAATCTCACAATCAATAGGATTGAAATCAACAACTGGTAGTCTTTCACAATCAGGTAGGGCCTTTCCAATCGGTCCGGAATATCCTATTGGGCCTGTTGTATTTCCATCTAAGTGTTGGAAAAGGTGGCGGAATGGCAGTTCGTTGTAATGGAGAAGACAAATACTCCATTGTAGAGGTCTTCCCACATGTATCTCTATTTGTCGAATTACACCATTTCTTAAGCCCGTATTAATAACAGTACCGTCACATCCAACAACTTCCAATTTGTCAAGTAAAAAGCCATTTTCTGATAAATAAGACGTGATGCTTTTGGCTATGTCGGTTGCTGAGCTTGAAGTAGGACAAGTGTGTCCTATGTAAGTGGAGCCTGGCTCCTGAATTAAAGAGTAATGCTCCTCCTTATAGGTTCTGCTAAAGTGTTTTCTGTCAATTTTTTCAATTGACAATGTATTGTCTTTTCGTCCATCAAAGTAAAGACCATAAATTTCTAAACTTATATCACTTTGCAAACTAGCTCTCACACAAGTTTTTTCTCTTACGTCACGTACGCCTCGCTTCCCGGTAGTGGGCTACTCTGCTGTTTTTGACGAAGCTGCGCGACCGAATTCCACTTGAATATCAAAGTTTATCTTATATGCTTGGATTATTAATATTCTAATAGAATTAAACTATATCATCTCTAAAAGTCGTATGATTAAAGTGTACTAAATTCACACAAATCCGAATTTCGATGTTTATCGATAGATAAAGACTAGAAAGGAAACATAAAGAGAGAGAAAGCGAAATAAATTTGTACATATTGCAAATAACACACCCTACATTGGATGGTTGGTTGGGTAGGGTATGGGTGGAACTCGAAGTGCAGCCACCTCCCCGTGGTGAGTTCTGGGTCGTTTTGTAAACAAAATGAGCGAAGAGCTGCACCAACAATTGAATATTGAAACAAAAAAATTACCAAATATTTACTATTAGAAAATTTCTAAATTATCTGAAAAGAAACATTGTCAAACAACAAAATTGTCAGACAACGATAATGGCTGCTACCGGCTGCGAGAGCATCGCTGGCATTCGTCACGTACGCCTCGCCTCTCTGTCCCAGTAGTGGGCTACACTGCTGTTTTTGACGAAGCTGCGCGACCGAATTCCACTTGAATATCAAAGTTTATCTTATATGCTTGGATTTTTAATATAATATTCTAATAGAATTAAACTATAGCATCTCTAAAAGTCGTATGATTAAAATGTACTAAACAGTCAAACTTTGAAATTTTGCAAAAACTACTAATTTTACTCATTTTGTACTATGTTGCGCGACCGGAAGATATGAAACAAATGTATAATAAGTGGAAATATATTGATTTTACACACTTTTAGTAGTTAATTGCTGGTATAGGAACTAATTTAAAACCATCTGGCGTGCTTTAAAAAATTATGAAAAATTAAGGTTTTTCACAATTTTTTGCTAACTTCGATGGCATTGCGCGACCGGAAGACAAATTAATAAAAAAATAATAATTAGTTATTTTTTAACGTCTATACCAATGGCAACTTTTCTGCACTCTAACGATCTGAAATAAAAAAAAAGTTTTTTTCGAACCACCCTAACCTACAGAGTGCAAACTGACGTCACGGAAAGAGTCCCTACCAGTGTTATCACAGAACCCGAAAGTCGCTCTCAGCTGAAAGATGTGAGTGTTTTTATTTGATTTTGTTTAGTTCAGATCCCGCGTTTGCCTTTTGATAGTTAGTGTGAGTTTCACGTATTTGAAGATATCGTGTATTTAATTTGGATAGGAGTTTTTTTAATTTTGTGTAGTTTGTATTTGCGCTCCCTGAATCAGAAGTCAAACTAAATTGAACCCTGTTGATAGTGAACAGAGCAGCTATGATATAAATTAAAATTTGATGAGATGAGATATAAATATTAGGGCAAATTGTAAATAAATAAGTTTTTTTTAAACCTTGTTTCAGTAATTATTTATCTGCTGGGTGTTTTTTTAATGTGGAGCAAGGTTGATGTAGCAGATACAACTGGCTTAAATATTTGTTCGTTAATTGCTAATTGCGTCCAGAGCCTTGGGTAACAAAATAAAATAATTATAACACAACGCACCCAAATACCCCTTGATAGATAATCTTTGTACTACCACCAAATAATCATGCCCTATAATTAAAATGGACGTGCAATACGACACTGTGTTAACATTGTCTACAACAGTTTTAAACATCCCCATAGTCTCTTGACTTGAATATTATCGAGAATTTGTGGTTCAGTCTTGAAAAAGCAGATCAAAAGCACCACATCACCAGTAAAGAAGATTTCTGACGAAACAACTAAAAATGTTATAGATTTAACGCCCCGACGATTGGAGTCATTACAGTATTACAGTAAAAGGATATGCTACTAAATATTGATTCTTATTTTTTTTTTATTTTGTTTGCAAGAAAATTCTTGCACATACTCTCTAATTCCATCCTCAATTTTGGGAGTAACTGTAATTTAATAACTCTTGCCATTCTTTTTCTTAGGGTAATTTATATTTTATCTCCATCCTTTCGTAGTCATTTTTGATGAATAACAAATATTTTACGAAAATGTTGAGTCACTCGTATCAGTTCATGCTTAGCAAATGTATGTTGTAAAAGAAGAGTATTAAAGTTACCACTTTTATTGAGATTTCTACACGCGTTGTAAGTTTCCTCTCACTTATAAAACCTCTAGTAATATTATCATTGTAATAATAAATAACAATATAAACAATATAAATGGAAGAGGATGCTGCCAATGAAGATTTTTTTATGGAGGTATCTTTTGGATGGAAAATGTGCAAAACACCCTTTGAAATTTCTTCGAAATAGGACTCTCGCATCTGTACTACTTAATTGAATCATTTGAGAGCAGACTTACAGATAAAAAAATGAGTTTTCTGGAAGTTGGCAGTCCACCATTTATGGAAAGCGATTATTCAGTAACTATTTTCAATTTATTATATGTCTAGATATCATTTTGGCGCGTTTGTTATACCCGATATCAGGTTACTGTTACTTTGGTTCGTCATCTCTTGTGAGTAGAATGTCATGACGGATCTAACATTTATTTCACTCTTAATCATTGTTAAAACACATAGTTAAATGATGAATACATAATACTACTCTAAATGCAATTTTTATTTTCTATCGGCTCTCTTCGTCATATTTGCTTGTTGTTTAGTGAGTGGACTACAAGAAAAATATTTCCAGAAAATGCATTTCTCCCTCATACCTGAAAAAAACAACAACGAATATGCTGTGTACTGTTCTAATCTGAAGGGAAATGAGGGTGTATTGTGTATAGTGCGACATTGGAATGTGTGCTGTACTGTGCTTCAAAAATGTACCACGCAGAAGTCAACTTATAAAGCATTCGTAACAGATGTAACGGTGGAGTAAATTGTAATTTACATGTCTAAATATTTATTTCCAGAATATTTTTGCAACTAAATTTAATTACCATATACCATTCGTGGTAGAATAATTTTTCCGCCTTTTCGCGATGGTGCAGAAATAAAGTGAACCTGCAGGAATATTGTAGCTTCATAGTGTCCGAAGCGTGAAAGACTGCAATGTATTCATTTTCGCCGAGAAAGTATTTTAATTCATGTGGCACTTGCCTATAAAGATAATAAAGAAAATAAAACCCCAGATATTGTTTTCACCATAAAATACCCCAGCAGTTAGTTAGGTGGTTAATGTAAAAGAAGTTTGAGTCTATGATTAATTTCGAAAGAGAAATTACTTATGGCGATTATTTCGAAACAATGCTCTCGATACCATATTGGAATTTTCACAAAACATTCTTGTTTGGCAAGGAAAGAAACATAACCACTAATTAGAATGTTATCCTCATTAACTGCGGTGGAGAATAACGACTGAAAGCAAAGAGCAACAGAAGATTTCTTAATTAAGTTTTCATGAGACCCCAATCGGGGGTTTATTATTTGCGAATACATCGTGATGGGTATCATTAACATCCTGATTGATGGCCTCTCGCACCTCATTAACTACCTGTTAAAGGAAAGAAGAATGTTTTGGGATCGATAAAAAGTCCCAAAACCCGTTATTTTTTTAACGGAAATTCATTAACAATCTATCGCATGTCATTGTTGCAGCGTAAATTCACTCTTTGACTCAACCGATATCATATTCAAATTTCGTTAAAGCCTGCTTTATAAAACATTGTTAAAATCCTTCTTCAACATAAACTTTAAATATGGTACAAAATATAGTTTGCTGACCGTTATTACAGCCATTATTTTTGTGCAGTTTTAAATCAGAGTTAAAATGACAATTCTAGTTATAACCATTTATTATCAATTTTTTAATAGGCCTGAAATCGAATTTTTCACTCGCAGTTTTCCTTTAAAAGCTTTTAGATCGGATTTTAAACCTAGGACAGCTATCATTACTATATTAAAATTAATTAAACATTCTTTTTAAAATCAAATTATTCAATCACTTATAAACCGTTTTTATCATCCATCTTAATTAGGTTAAAAGTGAAATTTAGCTACTGTAATCGTAAATTTTAAATTGAAATTATGATAACTTCATCGATCATTATGTAGTTCAAGTCTCGTTTTCAAAATCAGATTTGTCAATCCTTTCTTGATTATAATCATTCCTTTGAAATCTGATTTGAGTAGGTACAGGAATGCATGATAATAGACGGACTCCCTTTTTAGTTGGAACGATATTTTAAAATATTTTTCTGCCCATGAGGGGTATTAATGGATCAGGTAAAGTGGCAGCTTCAGGTACACGTACAGAGGCTGTTCACACATTTTTTAGACGATGTATACTGTATTCACAAAACTAAATTACATAAAATTCTTGTGTTTTAAATGTTCTATTTTAAATCCCTTATTCTGAACTATCTTTCGACACCGCAATTTCCAGGATAATAATGCCTTTTGAAGTGTCAGAAGAGGTATTCTATCCCATTCCTCCTGAACAGCTTTCCAGAGTCCTGTTAGGGTTTTGGGACGACGTTTGGATAATGCAGATTTTAAAAGTCCGAAAGCACAAAAATACATAGGTGATACATCGGGAGATTTAGTAGGGATATCAGTGAAGGGTATGGCCTTGATACCAGTTTTTTGTTCCATTTCTTTTAGGAAATTTACAGTGGATTTTGATGTGTGACTGCTAGCTTTGTCCTGATGGAGTCTCACAGATTGATGGCACTGTGGGTAAAGCGATGGTATTTCATTCAGAAAAATTGGCGATAAAATATGTTCCTGATAGTATTTGGAGTTAATCTTGACATTTTTTTCCACTCTCTTTATTTTTAACTTGCCATTATAAGAAAAACCAGCAACAATCATGAATCCCTTAGAAAAACTTTCTTTCGATTCTTTTAACTATGTACTTAAATTTGTTTCTCCCCTTTTATGATAATAAATGACTTTTTTTAGTTGCAAGCATTTAAATACACCCGTGATTCATCTATTGTGACAATTGTTTTCCATTTTTCTTTGGATAAGTGTTTCTCATATAGAATTCTGCAGAGTGTCCTGCGTTCAGCGATATGATTTGGAAGAAGACGATACACATTGCGTTTTTTCGCTTTCTTAAGATTTAAATCCACGTTTATCATTTTGTTTACAGTGGACACCGATCATTTTAATGATTTTGCAACTGCCCTTTGACTAGGGGGATTTTCTTTTAAAATTAAACAACGCACCTTTGCAATAGTCGAAGATGTCCGTTTTATCCTTCGATACTTGTTTGGAATTTTTGTCCCACTTGAGGCTCCAATTTGACGTTTTTCCTTTCTTGTTGACGATATTACCTATCGACGCTTTAGATATCACAAAACCATGACTCTCACATCGTTTTTGGATACCGGAGTATGCATATTTCTCTTCGGAAAGAGCATAAATGTAGCCTTCGAACCACTGCTTTGTTAAAAACGCCATTTTAAATAAAAACAAAACTTTCAAGCCGCAGACGATAATTTTGACTTTTAAAAACATAGTACAATTGCAATTATTTCTTTTGCAGCAAACGATTTTTTATTACCGCTTTCCAAAATTGTCTAAAAAATGTGCGAACAGCCTCTGTATTCACATTTGCAGAGATTTTACATCAGCGATTCTCAACCTTTGAAACCTCGCGTACCCATTGACGCACCCCTTGTAGAAACAGTTAACTCTGTGTGGCTAGAGTGTAAAAATGCGAACAAAACTAAACACACATATATATGCAATATCCTTGACGGAATCACGGGGGAGAACAGGTCGGTTGAAAGGACAGAAAGGACAGAACTTACATCACATATCATGGTTGTAGTGGTAGCTGTTTTCAAACACGTGTGACTGGCGAATGGCATAGGAAGAAAATCCAGGCGAATAACACAGACATCTAAGTCGATGAAATAGTCTCTTTATTTTCACCGTATTTCGATGATTAGATATACTTCATTTTCTAATCACCACATACTTAGTTCAGGATTAACATGCGTGAAAAATATCCTTCGGGGGGCCGTTTATCGGGAAGAATCCCGGCGGCGCTACGCCGCGCGTATTTCACGGAGAGCTTAAACTTACGTCATGTTAGTTTCATGGTTCGAACACAAAGAGTAAATTGATAAGGACCTAGGAGAAAAGGACGCCAAAATCTCCCAGGTAGAGGCGCACTGACTTTTTAACTGGCCAGAAGCGGACACATGACCCTAGCGCGTCATATCCGATGAAGCTCTCGCCAGGCCTCTAGAACTTTCGACTTATATAATTATTATATAAGGTTTGGCCGCACGTGCCTTAGGGTAAAAATCTACTAGATTACTTCGGGTTGGATTTAGGTCCAAATCAAGAAAGAGGGACGGTGTCCCATTGCATTAGGATGAGGAATTTGGAAAGGGTGTGCAAAATAATAAAATGGGTTTGAAATTATTTCATCCCATTATTTTTTTATATATATATATATATATATATATATATATATATATATATATATATATATATATATATATATATATATATATATATATATATATATATATATATATATATATATACATACACACACACACACAGAGGCCAAGGTGGTCTTGTGGTACAGCGCCCTGGCCTTCGGTGCTGCGGTTGATAGGATCGAATCCCAGGGAAGTGCCACTAAAGTACCTTGGTTTGTGCTGTCCCTTCATATGAGTTAATGCTGGTCCGCCTATATGGCATTCCCATAATAAAATAGCTAAAAAAATTGCGGTGAACAACAGGTGAATGTCTTCCGACAAAGTGCCTCCGCATTGGGGATATATATATATATATATATATATATATATATATATATGTGTGTGTGTGTGTGTGTGATATCCTTCCACCCAGAAATTGTTTTTTTTTTCCACTACAAGAAGCTGTTTTTTCCAATATGGTTCAAAATTTTCCACATTCCCTAAACAATCCAGCAAGTACCGCAGTTGGAGAACAGCTGCTTTACATACATACATTACATAGGCATATATAGGGGTGAAAAAGGGATTGAAAAGTTTATATTCAATAGATTCACGAGGGTACCCAAAATAACATGCTTCTGCAGTGCATTTTAGAGTGGCCTTTTTCCTATGTTTAAATTCACGGTTGCACCTCAATCGCAACAGAACTATTAATTGTTTACGACCAGTAGAGGTCAAGAGCAAAGAGCCTAAAGGTTTATAACATTCGAGTATGTTGTGAAAACTTACTCGGGTTATCCTGTGCTGTAAGGAGGTCTATAATAGACATAATATCAATCAACTTTCCAATTTAAGTTCAATGCATACGTGGTATAGCTCCTGATGCAGAAAGTGCGAACTTATATTAAGCATCATGAATGATCATCATGTCGCACCCCGGCAAGAAAAGTGGCACGACTAAAAAATGCAGCATTTGAGAAAAATCAACTTAAAGAATTCTATACAGCTTGAACTAGCATTACAATAAAACTTATTCAACTGCCCTCAGATGGACAAATTCGGAGATGCGTCGTTTTGCGGGCACGATGGGGCACTTCATACATATTTTTGAATGACATAATCTGAAAATTGTCATTTTTTGACTTTTGTCATTTTTCTTGCCTGGGTGTATTGTGTCAGTAGTTTTGTGGTTTTTAAGCTCTTAAATCAGCAGAGAACTGACGTTTAACAGGCACCCACAAGATATATATCTTTAGACCATAGTTTCTTAACCTGTGGTCCATGGACCCCTTGGAGGCTTGTGAATCCATTTCAAGTGATCCGCAGACTTGGGAAACCTTAGTCCGGGAACTCGCTCATGCGCAAAACACATATTTCAAGCATTTTTATTGGAAAAAAAATGGATTCACGCGTTCAGTTTGAAAATTTAAAAAAAAAAGCACGCGGAAGCCTTTGAATTTGTATTCAGTCTGACGTACAACTGTGCAGTATCCATTCGATGAATAAAACGTCATTAAAATATAAAAACATTATTAACTCACAAATTTATTTTTGTATTATATTGATGTCTTTTGTAATCCTTTGTATTTCATTTTATGCCTATCCTTCCCATTCTAATATAATTAAATTTTCTAAAACTATTGTTTCCTCAATTACATTTTAAATTTTTTTCGTTTGAAACGATTCATTATAGGAGCCTTTATTATCAGAAGTACGGTTCCCCAGATTATCGAAGGCATCCAAGACAGTCAGAAGGTTAATAAAGAATGTTATTTGTAACGGGATGTCTACTGAGTATCACACTGTGTGCGTAAATTTCTGTAAAACGTTGCATAGCACTCAGTATAACCCCAGTGGACGACACTTTAGATCAGGCGTGTCCAACCCGCACATGGCCCTTGATCGATCTCAAAAAAACAAGATCTCAAATTTCGGCCCCACAAGATCTCAAAATTCATGAGACCTATATTCCTAGAGAAAATAGCCCTAGTTTACAAATCACGCCTTATTTATGCCATCAGTTTTGCATTACGTGCGTTTGCGAACAATTGTTTTCAAAGATGAAGTACACGAAGAGTAAAATTAGTTGAGAAATTTCTGATCAGCGTCTTTAAAACACACATGAATTGCAACCGCTTCCTTCGAAACGGACATTGATGCATTAGTTTCAAGCACCAGTTAAAATCAAGGACAAATTTCCTAATAATTTTAAGTTTATATTGCTTTCTTTTTTTCAGTTTTATAATAAAAAATTTTGAAATTCAAAGAAATTTTGTTATTTGTTAAATTTAAATATATTTTATATAATATACTGTCAAACACAATTTCTCATCTCTGAATGCGGCCCAGGCAAGGCAGATGGTTGAGCACCCACGCTGTATATTATGTTTGAGAGTAAAAAATATCCTTTTTTCAGAGTTATTAAAAATCTGAATTTTAAATTTTTTTTCAATTCTTTCCCTATTATTTCACAATCTACAATTTCAGAGCGGGTTCCATCATCTCCGCGCAAGATTAAGTATGCTAAAAAGTTTAAAGCCTCTTTTTACTTTAAAAGACCACAGTTTTAAAAATGGCCGGGTACCTTTTTTTCTGTTGAACAGCGAGCCACCTCATTTCGACGTTTGGCAAGCGCCTCTGAAAAATGCATAGGGCCAAAGAAGAGGGAACCGACTTTTTAATCAATATATAATTCCTGCATTATCAGTCCGGGTGAATTTTTAATAACTTTTTTTCTCGAAAGGGAGGTTTTGCACTTGAAGAATGTTTTATGATCTTGTTCCCGAAAATCTCGCAGTCATAATTAGGTTGAGTGCGGGGGTGCTTTTACACGATGTAAACAAAATTTAAATTATTACGAAGTGCTTGAAAGACTTGGGGGCCTGGTATTTTTGTTGTTGTTGATAATGAAAATTTAATCTTGGAAGAAATATAGTCACTTTTTTCACGCAGTGTTTAGTTCCTTCTTTTTTTGTTCTTTCATAAATAAGGTGGCAGAGATTTTGTTGACGTTAGGTTTTTTGGGGAATAAAGCATTTGATATAAAAACATTTGCGATACAGAGCGTCAAACATAGCCTATCAGAACCATTGTTGACGATAAAAGGATCTGTATTGATACTTCGATACCAAAACACTGTTAAGTCACATATAAATGCATACAAACAAACGAAGGGTGAATTTAGGGTCACGAACGAAGTGGTTCGCTCCATATATACTTACCGACGAACACCATCGAACGCATTTTTCCCCATTTGATACGGTTCGCTCCCGAGGTGGTCAATGAAATTAGGTTTTGAGTATTCGTCCGCAGTCGTCCACTGTATGTGTACCCATATGTGTACCCACCTTAAGAATACTGGAAAAGAAAGTTTGCTTTTAATACAAATATATAATAAAGACATTTCTTTTTCTAACATTGCTATTCATTCCAGAGAAAAATGCAACTTGGAATACACTGGTTATCAAAAATGAAGGAAAAGTCACAAAAATAGAGATTACTCAAAAAGTTACGCGTAGATTTTAATGAAACTTATACACATTATACAACACATAGGTAGGTATAAAATAGCTTAAAAAGAAATCGCTAGACAATTATGGTGTTATAGAATCTAGCATATGTATACAATAAACAAATCAGATGAGTCAGTTTAGTATAGGAAAAGTACCTTGAATATGGCGTATGATCCCCTCGAGAAGCAATACACCACATACAGCGATGTGTGATGCTGTCAATTATGCGGTCTATGAGTTCGGTAGGAAGTGAGAGCCATTGCTCTTGCAAAGCAGTTGAAGCGTGGCTAGCGTCCTAGTAGGAGGATTGAGAGCAGCTATACGTTGTCCTAATTCGTCCCAAGTAAGCTCGATAGGATTCAGGTCCGGTGATCGAGCTGTCCACTCCATGCATTGAATTGTTTCCAGCTCAAGAAAAGCATCCACGATGCGAGCCCTGTGAGGTCTCGCGTAATCGTCCTGTAGCACGAAAGCATCCCGTATTGCCCCGGCATATGGGTGCTCATAAACATCAAGGATGTCATCTCTATAGGTGGGAGCATTCAAATTTCCACGGGGAAAAACATGGAGGTCTGTGCGTCCACCCAAAGAGATACCACCCCAAACACAGACACTGCCTGATCCGTATGCATCTCTTTCATGGATGTGTGAGGGATGAAAACGAGTTTCAGGTTCTCTCCAAATCAAAATACGCCTAATATCACTTTGGAAGCTAAACCTGGACTCATTCGTAAAGAGAATAGCCCTCCATTGATCACGCGTCCAGTGGACATGTTAACGTGCCCTCTGCAAACGTTCCCGCCTATGGCGTGACGGGAGCAGGACGCAAATGGCTGGTCGCCTTGCAAAAAGACCACCTTCGTGAAGCCTTCTACACACGGTTGACGTTAATACCAACCTTCCAGAGCTTGCAGCGAGGTAGGATCTGCAGACGGAGCTTGCAGACGGAGTTGCGGATCTATTCCTTCGTGCGCATAATGACAAATATCGTTCATCTGCACTCGTCGTAGCTTATGGCCGTCCTTGGTTGTACCTCCTGCATGCTGAATCCGTGGTTAGAAATTGTTTCCAAAGTCTATGGACCACAGACGGACTCACATTTAGCCATCTGGCCACTTCTGTTTGACTTTGTCCTACCTTGTAGTCTCTCAATAGCTCGCCATCGGAGTTCTTCTGTCAAATGATGCCTGGAGGTCATTGTAACAATTTGGCTATGCCAGATGTCTAATCTTAGTCTCGCAGATACAATTGCCGCCTTGCTCTGGGACATGCACTTTTATGCTCCTCGCAAATGATGTATTCCGACTGCAGCGCCACCATTTTGCATAATGTAGTATTGTTAAGCACCTTTTATTTAACGACATATTCAAATTTTAAACGGATTGGCCTAGTTTTGAACGTGTTATCCCTCTTTTTGTGATATTTCCTTAATTTTTGATAACTAGTGTACTTAACTGCGTGATTTCAAAACTAAGTACGGGTCTGTATCATTGGTCTATTTTTTTCTTTCAAAATTTCAATACGTTTTCAATATCGAGGGGGAAATGATTCTTTTAACCTAAAATCTGCATGTTCGTTTATTAGTTCATGATGCATAAATAAAACTTTATTTATTAATTTCACCTTATTTATGATACATAAAACGGAATTTATGTTCATTTAATACCGTTGCATGGGAAGAACTAATCCAAATGATCCATTTTAGGTTCACGTAATTTATCCCAAATGAGGAGTCTTATTAACATTCCACTCGTACAATGGAAATAACTCATGGCAGTTTAAAGGAAGATTTATTCGGTGTTTTCTGCGGCTCTTTCCACGGGTGTTTCGGCTTTCATTCTATTATTCAGGGGGACTTTGGATCCATTGTTAAGCGGGTTTTGATTCGGGGAAACTGCGGGGTCATGTGACAATTATATTTTAGCCTAGAATAAGGATTAGAAGCATATCTGTGCAGAAAAAATCCTTTTCAACTTTTCTGATATAAGACAATAGGCATAACTGAAAGGTTAACAGTTTATGATTCACGTTAACTATAACTGAGGGATTAAAACTAATGGATACCATTTCTGCCGAACTGCGACAGCTAATATTCAAGTACTGATTGCGAAGTCCACATTCTTTCCCCGGTGTAGTAGATGCTCCACGCTAGTTCAAAGCCATATCAATGAAAAAAATTCAAAAAATGTGCATAAAATATAAAACTTTTGTAAGCGTATACCGTGCTGAAATGAACTCGATTTTTATAAATAACCTTTTGTCCGTTACGTATTGCCGAGGTTTGAAAAATCGTATTGGATTTTAAAACTGCAGTGACGGTGACTGATAAATTAAATGACTTATAAATAATTATAACGCTGAAAGGACTGTGACTAATAGAAAGTGTAAAACGTATTAATTTTAAAGCTGAAATTTCTGTGTCATCCAAATAAAATGATTCGTAATTTGATTTAATATTTTTTCTGATTGATATCGTTAAGTGTAAGGTTTAGGAAAGCTGGAATTCCCAAAGTAATGGACGTATGGGTTCTTCACGTTATTTATTAAAACTTAGTAAGTTGTAATAAAGCTTTTTCTTTTACGCAAAGCAATAAAAATTTAAAGCATGTCCATTTGAATTGCATGCAACTTTGTTTGTCTGTCCATGCAACTTTGTTTGTCCATTTGAAAAAGCAGAAAATTGTGTATAAATGTTGAGAGATTTTAACAAATGCAATTTACAAATATATAAATCTTTCAAATGAAAAAACACTGGAAGGAAGATTTTTTCTTAAACAGTCATATATGTTGTCGCCAAACGAGAATGCAGTGAGCGGGAGCAAGTGTGCAGACGCTACCGTGGGCAGACGGGTCCTACAGCGAATGAAAGAGAGAGTTGTGAGACACCGTGTTGAGCAGACGTGCTCTGGCAGACGTGCCATAAGTTTAATTCATTGCCTATTATAAATGTTATGTGTATGTTCGTTGGTATCGTAATAAATGTTGTAGTTGCCTAAAAGAAAGTGGACTTACTGAGAAGAGTCAGAGTATATAGAACTGTGTACCACCCCCTTGCCATCCGTGACGGACGTTTTTTGATTATAATATAGATAAGGATAAGAGAATAATGATGCACAAATTTCGGTTATGCAAAACGATGAAAATATTGTTTGACGAACTTTTGTAAAAGCTAGCTAAGTTCGCTTTTCGTTTAAGATGTTAAGCGTTGGATTACTTAACTGTGGGCCTGTCGAATTTGGAGTGAACCCGAATAGAGAGAAACGTCATTTTATCGTAGAACGAATTTCATAACGTATTCGAATTTAGTTATTTCATAAACTACGCTTCTAGAAAATAGGGCTACTAAAGAAATACATGTCGTTCTAAATAATGCTTCTAGGTTTATTTCATAAACTGATTTCTGAATTTCATTGAAACGCGTTTCCCACAAGTCGCCAGTTGGTAAATATAACTGCATTGTGACTTAGTACAGATTATCTGGGGGCTTGGTGGCCCAGTTGGCAAGAGCTGCGGGCCAGTGATCTGAACGTCTCTGGTTCGATGCTCGTCTCTGCAAATTCACTGCCGTGTACACTAATGGCGGCCGGTGCACGTAAAATCTGTCGGGGACTGCAATATTCTCCAAGTTCTGAAACTAACTCTGGAGCTGCTGGGTCATATGCATCAGTCTCGTCACTCGCCTAGGTTCTAAATTACGGGAACGGCCCTTTAGCCAAGTCGGACTCCGATCCTTGCGGTTCTATTAAAAGCCGAAACCATACTACTCTGCCCAATAGCCTTAACTGGACTTGAACTGATATATACTATCGGTCTAGGGGCATCAGAAACAACAACACGGATTATCTTGATTTTTAAACTCATTCAATTCACTAAACCGTGAATTTATACATGTATGTTCCCTGAACTTTGTTTGTAACATTGACTGCTCAATTTTTACGAGTGTGACTAGGCTTCTTTCCTATCTTTATTTTTAAGCATCTTGGTATAATTTTACAGAGAGCCGACAGTTTAGATTTCCAAGTTGCACATAAAGGAGGCGTTCATAAAGAAACTCAGTAGTAATGCAAAGAAGGATAACAGTTGCCCTTTCTCACCTCTGAGTTGAGTAAGTAGGTTTTATTGTATGAACTGAAGCTTTTGAATGTGATACACCCTGTTCGGTATACTCATCGTTTCAGCATTCATAACTGACCCCTGCTTTCTACCCACTAACAAAAGCTTGTAGATTTTAGACCTATTCTCGTATCTTTGAATGCTGCAGTCTTTATCTTTACTCTACGAATACTGCAGTGTTTGAGTATTTTTGTTTTCAGCTAGAATGATTTAGTAGCACATTTTTGTAGCTCTTCTAAAGACATGGCAACAGTAAAGATAAATTGAAGTAACATTTTACACTCTGTATTAAAAATTTTAAACAAATAAATGTGCATAACGTATTAATTTTAATGGTGAATTGACTGTGACTATTAAATAAACTTAATTACGCATAGATAACGCTGTAATGACTGTGACTAATAAACTGATATATAAATAAGTAACTCTGAAATGACGGTGACTTTTAAAATGAGTAAAAGTATTAATTTTACACTGAAATATATGTGACTTGTAAATAAAATGACTTGTGATCTATATATGAAAAAGATAATTATAAAGTCATTTTTAATTAAAATTTATCTGAATATGGTTCATGGTGTCCCGTGGGTTTTTGATGTGCAAAATAACCTGCTTATAAAATGCATTTAAAACTTGGCATGGTATTGTAGACACTGTTCTCAGTTTTTATGTTTCCCTTTTGAGAGAAAGGTGAAATTCGCTAAACTGCCCTTTACTCTAAAAATATAGTTTGTTTTCTAGATCTGTTATGTGGGATTTTTCTCCAACAGATGTGTTATATTCACACATTTCTCTTTAATTAGGGGACAGTCGGTATTCGTTCTTTATCAGTTCATTCGTTTTTTATCAGTAAGAGCAGTTAAACCACTTTGCTTTTCTCTATCTTGTTTCAGCGATACATCTCGAGGATTATATTAAATACAACACTTACCTCATAAGTAAGATTTTATCCAGTTATTGGTACATAACTAATGCATATCTATTATAATTTCATTCTGATATGACATTACGATATTACCCGTAATGAGAGATTCCGGTATCAAAACTTTGATGGTGGTTTTGTTAAGCTCGTAAATGACGCGCTCAAATGTGTAAAGATCCTGAATAAATATTATTCGTCCTCAATAAGATTAAAATAGCGATGCTATCTTTATACATCAATTTAATGCGACACGAAAATGAAATCACTGTCTATTGACACAAAGCCACGGACAAATTTATTTAAATTGAATCCGTCGGATGAAAAAGAATTCTTTATCCCATCGGTGAATTGTGCTAAGCCACACACATATATTTGATTCTGTTTGTGGCTTTCATTTCCATAATAGAAATGTCATGTCCTTTGTTGAAGGCAGATTTATGAAATATTTTATTACAAATTGATTTCAATAATGTAAACGTATAGCAGTAAAAATGATTCCCTTTTTATAAGAATGAGATTTTGTTCTTGTTTTCATAATTTGAAAAAATTCATCGAGAAAGATCAAGTTTTGACTTATTTTTCCTCTTTGCGGAAATGGAAACATTCGTGTTTTTTGCGATATTTCATTCATCAGCATCCAGTGATTTTTAATTCAAGAGTTTATTTCTATTGCGGGTCTCTGTTGTGTATGACTCGTTATAATCTGTATAAATATATTTAACCCTAAGAAAAGACTGCCAACCTAAAGTTAGGTGTAAAACATTTGGGCATCTTCATCTTCCTATGTCTTCTTTTAGGCAATTCTGATAAGTCGACTATTGCCAGAATATTTCTTTTGAAGAGAAGATGTCCTCTTCTTTTGTCTAATTTTTGGGTTCAGTCTTTTTTTATTCTGACCATTTTTCCTTGGTTATCTTGAGCCCAAACTTATTTTACACCAAAAAATGTGTCGGTATTATTTTTTAATACCGGGACATGATGGAAGTGTAGAAGGAATATTTTCGATGATGGGGGCACAATAGAGACACAGGTCAACATAGAAAATATTCAATCAATATTATCGGTAACCTTTAAATAGAAAAACATAATGTAAGCAAATTTATAATGAAATAAGAAGGGATAATACATTGCTATCGGAAGTTATCATCTCAAAAATATAGGAGAGACCCGTGACTAAGGAAATCTTGGGATTTTTAAAATTATATAATTACTAGCGGCCCGTCCCGACTTTGTCCGGGTTGAACAAAATATTATACCAATAAATTTCCAGTTGATAGCCAATAAATTGAAAATCTTTTTTTACCTTAAATATCCAATAAAAAACGTAGTTCCAAATGTAGTTTTCTTCAATAAACCCTTTAACGTTACCAGTTTCAAAAATCCTTTATGTATTTATCAATACCTCCTCTACTTGAATCTTTAAAATATTACAACCTTATCCTTACGGGGTGGGATAGCATATATCCGAAGCACATACTCTCGAAAAATACGGTGTGATGTCGGCAGAGATATAGTCTCGAATTCCACTTCGTTGTGACTTTCCTAACGGCTTTGTCCCCAAAGAACAATTGTGTGACATTCTGGGAACGGAGGGTGAATCTTGCAAAAAATTATTGAATAATCTTTTGTCGTTCTAGCTAGAGGCTATTTCTTTTCAGGCAAGAGACATCAGAAGGGTGGTTCACCCGCGGTTCATCCATTTTCAGCCTTTTGAGAGATGAAAGAGGCACGGGAGGGCGATGAACTACTATTGAAATTCTTCTTCAATAGTAAGAAAGAAATAAGAAAGCAATTAACCACTCTTTCCCCTGACAACCCTACGCTGAATGTCCCACACGTAAAATGGGGATAGGATGTAGATAACATTTTCCCGTTCTAAAGAGCGATTTCGAAAAACAGACCCCGTAAGCTAAAGGGTGTTGCTATGGTTACTTGACTGCGGTTGACAAAGGAAAAGTTGTAAGGTACATTGTAATGTACTAAAGTTGTACATTACCCTCCACATACAAAACCTGCTCTCTCTCTTTATATATTATTATAGAAGTATAGATACACATTGGTATCCCAAAATTAGAATAAGAAATGAAATAAAAATACAAAAATAAAAAGGATTTTAAGTAAAGAATGTGTTTAATTATTTTAAGCACCTAAAATAATATTCAAATTAATATTACGTTACTTAATAATTAAAGTTAATTTTTTATAAGAAAAAGGCATGCCGGAGAACAGCTAGGTTTGAACCGCTAACGTCAGAACAGAAGCCCACAGCAATAGCACCACGCTAAGGATCGTTGAAGTTTTCGGCACAAAAAGCGGTAGAGGACAGTAGCGGTAACAATGGAGATTGTTAGGATTAAGCCCTAACTTTATTTCTACTTCTCAGATATACATAATATATAGCCTATGTCCATCTGGAATAATGTACCTTTCAAACAGTGAAAGAATTTTTCAAATAGGTGCAGTGGTTCTGGAGATTACCCTCCACGTACAAAATCGCTCTCTCTTTATATATAAGTATAGATGACTATTAACTATTTTGAATTTAAAGTTAATTTAATTTTTATAAATGTTTTGTTTTATTTGAAAATTGTAATAACATTTAAATAAGGAGGTTATTTTTTCACAAATTATATTTTCCTTTACGTAATACATATAATTTTTTGTCGACGGGTGTGAATCCATATTATATTCACCAATTCCCATATGCTATCATCTTTTTTATCTTAGAAAATTTCCCTTCATATACTTTCAATTTTTGACAACCCTAGCCAGAGATGGCCGAATGGCTAGGGCGCTGACTTTCGGAAAAAGAGTCGGTGGGTTCTTCGGTGTTACGAAGGTCGGAAATTCATAGATGCTCCTGATGAGCAGGTTCTGAATGGAGGCTTTTCTCCATTTAAGGTGGTCCTATGGTGTTCATATTTCTAGACGATTCGCTGGATAACCTTTCCCTCCCTAAGGATGATTCGGTCATCGCAGATACAAAAAATATTTCGCCAACCTAGGTGGTTTCATTTTCTTGGTTTCGCTAAGGGCCAGTGTTCCGTTATGTAACTTTCAAAGACGCTGTGTTATACCGAGGCTTGTTTCCTACAAAACCATGGATTCTTTGGTTTCATATTAAAGCGATACACATTTATAAATCTGTGCCATCTACATGACCACGTGTTAGAAATGTGGTTTCTCCCACTATTTTGGATATCTTTGGTAGAAAACTCCTAAATACTTTAAGGACAATAAACAGAGTCCCAAACCTTCTATCATTACACAATCATCCATTTCAAGAACGTAGTGAAAAGGGTTGAGAAAAGTGTTTAAGGCACTTGTAATTGAGTGTTTCTTTGGCATCCCTAATCTGGAAAGCTTTTGACATTGTTTTGTGACTATGATTAACGAAATTTTCCTCGGCTTGAAATCATAAATCTTAAATTTAAAATCTTTTCAGTAGATTTATTTACTTGGGAAAAAAACTTCAATTCCATTTTCGGGATTTCATTTCTCAATGCTCGATAAGTTGGACTTTCAATCCACATGTTCTTTGATCATCCCTAGATTATTGTATTGATCACGGGTTATGAATCTGCGTTGAGATCCAACATTTACAAAGTATAATGTTTAAGAAGTGACATCGAAATTGCTGGTACGTTACCATTTATTTTGGGGATTTTGTATTTCAGAAAATATTGTTGCGCATCTTTTAGGAGTTAAGTTTGAATTGAAATTGGTTTATTCTCCATTTCAACAAGTGAGATATCGATAGTAAGAAACCTTGAAAATTATCGACAGTATTATTGAGTTTGGAGTGCGAATGACTGACAACTAGGAACAGATCTTAGTCAGGGATCCTGTATAGTTTGAATTTGTTCCATCGGTCTCCTTCGGTGCTAAAGTTACCAAGCTTGTCGGTATTAACTTTGATAGAGACAGGTGCATCTCAATGATAGACAATTCTAGTGTTAACTGTACTACCGAGTATTGAGGTCATAAATCTCCAGTTTCTATTTTATGAGACAGTTAATTGTCGAAAAATTTGTAATAATACAATACCAAGCATCAAGTTTCTTAAAAAAATATCATGTACTACTAAATTTGCACAAGTTATTTTGAGACACATAAGGTTATGAAATCAGAAAAGACGGATCTAAACAAGAAAAATGAAATGAAATTATTGCTAATTGAACATTTTTTTAAAATGTTGACCAGAATGCCTTTTAGGATAGTTGTTTAACGCATTATAAGCGAGGAGTTGAGTTCGCTTTCTGGGAGTCACGCGCTTTAAACTAGTTCATGTACGGTGCATTCCTAAACAGCTGTTGACTTTATTTCAATTATATTATTAGTTCCTTTTCAACTTGAAAAAAAATTGTAGATGAAAGCCAATCCATTGAAATGCCTACGGTAATGATGGGTATAAATTAAAAATTTTAAAACTTTTATTTATGAAATAAGTTTATTAAAATTCGGCAGAGATTTCGAATGTTATGCGACTTTGAATGTCGTCTTGTGTAATTCACAAAATTGTCGAAAGTAGCCCATTTATAAAGCGTTAATTTGTTCCAGAAATATTCACTTCAAAATTGATGCACTCAAATGTTTTCCATTAATATTTCAAGTATTAAAGTAATTTCAAAAATGAAGCATTCGTCACATTTTATATAATAATTATTTGCGAATCATGGTTGCATATTAACTCCAATTCAATTCGAATTGAAATGTATTGAATAACCCCACGATTTGAGTCGATTTCGCCTCATTCCTAGAAAACCACATTTTCATATTCCCTTTTCATAATAAAATGGACCGTAAAAAGCAATTGAAAGAACGTATTCGAAATTCTAAACTGTTCTCTCTATATACTGTGTCTGAAGCAAATTAATTTAAGACATTACAAAAGGAAAAGCGAAGCTTTTACTTCTCAGGGTTCATAGAGCAATAAACGTAACGAGTTGCATGGTGTTTACACCTTGAGAAAAGGAGTTTTTCCAAACAAATATTTTAATTTTAAATTTTATGTTTTCTATCTCTACTTTAGATTTAAATATTTTGATATACCTTCAAAAAAAAAATTAAGTGGCTTGAAACTTAAGTCCCAATCCTATTTTTTAAAATCTCGTTTTAGGCTTGGATTTTCATTCCCCTTTGTAAATAATATTTTATTATTTTCTGTTTGCTTTAAACATGTTTTGGCTCTATTCACAAATATATTGCCAAATTCTTTCAGTGCCCGTTTACTTCCTTCTCTGTTTGGCTATAATTTGAAGGGATGACGTACCTCAGAAACGAGCTATTTAAAGAAAGTGGCACGCGAAATGTCAGTGGAGTATATCTATCTATTGCAGAGCCTGTGAAGATCAAGTTATCTTTACGAAGCTGTTTACACATAAAAGGAAAAAAATACTAACTCGGGTATCTAAGCCGAGGATGTAGGGAGAAAAATGTTGGAACCTTTATAAGAGATTGAACAGTGCGTATAAAAAATTTAAGGATAGCAATTTTTTTTTTATAAATTTCAAATCTGATGAAAAAAAGGATACTATAATGTGTATAATAAAGTTGAAAAGCTAATTAAGAAGTCAATAAAATTTATCTGTAAGTATTTAATTTCGAAAAAAAATTAATTATACAAAAAAACATTATTTCCGCCTGAATAAAAACTTTAAAGACAGGAAAATAAAAGTAGTACAGTAATGAAGAAATAAATAATATGTTGTGCACCCACCATTGCTTTTAATGACAGCAAATATTCGATCTTTCATGGACATTTAATTAATTTTTGTCACACTTCGGAACTGGTTTTGTGCCTTTCATCTTCAATTGTAGATCTGAGTTCTGGAGCTGGGGTAAAATGCCTTCCATTTTTGTAAACTCGTCTTTCTAGATCTCCCCACAAGTTCTCGATAGGGTCTAGATCAGGACTTCTGGGTGGCCATTGCAAAACTTGCAATGATCTTGCTGAATTTATCTTGCTGATAAATCCATTTATCCCCTGCCAGAAGTGTTGCAACAGGTGCAAGATGTTCAGAAAGAGCTTTTAGATATGCCTTTTAATTATCTTTTCCTAAAAGAAGTGCAAGTAACCCAAAACAGTTAAACGAAAAGCAGCCACATGTCATAGTGGAACCGGCCCTTAATTGACGGTTTGAGAAAATTTCTTTTTCTTTTCTCAAACCATACCAATAATACTTCGAGCCATCAGGATCATCTAAGTTCTATTTTTTTCATCGGAGAAAATAACCTGCTGTCATTTGTCGTCCCATGTCTTCAACTGTCTTACAAACTGTAAACGCTGGGTTTTGTGTGTAGTCAGTAAAGAGGAATTACACAATTTTGCTGTGAATTTCCAATTCACAGATCGAGTAATTGCATTGCAGATGGTTTTCTTGCACACATTCAATCCAGTTATTCGTAAAATTTCTTTACTTGAGTACTTTCCAGTTGATGCTAACTTTAAAACTCTCCTTTCAATCTCTTGACAAGGCTTTTGGTCTGCCTCCAGCGTTTTTTTCTATACTTGTATTTTAACCTTAAAAAACTGTGGATGGCAATTTTAAATGTTCCTATCTTTTTTTAAATAGACCGACAACTCATTCCTGACAATGCAAAAGATTCAAAAGGACCTTTTTTTCATATTCAGTCAGTTTACTTGCTTTTGGCATTATTATAAAATAAACAAAACTCTTAATAAAAAACATCAGAAAAATCACTATAGACAAGAGTTTTTACCGTGCAAGTCAATATTAGTTTTACGTAAAATTTTTATAAAAAAGTAGTGGTGTCCTTAAAGTTTTTACACAGGTGAAAGTGGCGTTTGTTTGCATAATTATTATGTTTTGCAATAAAAAGCTCGCAGATACATTTTCTTGACCTTTATATTAGTATTTCAGCTTTATGATCAACAAAAAATTTCCATTTCAATTATCTCATTTTAAATTTATTATTTATTTCACAATTGTTTGCTGTCTTTAAAGTTTTTACACACAGTGTAAATCCTCCAAATTACCGTATAGTTGGGTTACACATCAAAGTATTGAAGAATAACTGACAACCACGTTTCATTAACAAAGCTTTTTTAGACATCTCAAAAATTTTTCAGTGCAATATAGAAAAAATTTTCTTGATTTATTCTTCGTGAAACATGTAATATAAATGGCTAGTTGCTCAATTCCTTTTAAAAAATATTGTGCTTAAAGTATCATGCTTAAGGCATCAGATCCCTTTTTTCGAATATGTACAATTCTGATTAAATACGGATATTGACCTGTGGTGGCCTTGACGTACAGTGCGCTGGCTTTCGGTGCTGAGGGTGCTCGGATTGAATCTGGGCGTCGCGCCACTAAAATACCTCCGTTTTTGTCGTCCCTTCATAGCGGGTAATGCTGGTTCGCCTGTATTGTTCCCCCATAATAAAATTGTCAGCAAAACTGCGGTGTATTTATACCCGAATGTTTTCACGACAAGTGCCTCCGCATTGGTTAAAAAAATGTATATTTCTAGTTCAAATAGGTTATGAAATCGTGAAAACAAAAATAGTTCTAGCTAAATTTTCTTAATATTTTTAGAAAAGGGGACTATTTCATAATATTTAGCAAAATTGAACGCTTACGCCAGATGTCCTAAACTCCATTCAACTGAATATATATTTTTATCTCCTTTACACAATTTAGTACTGTGACATTTACCTAATCAAAGGCGTAAGAGTTTTATAATATAAATGTATTAAAAGAGGTAGAATAACTTTTTTTTCCTAAATTGTCTTTTTTTCTGTGTAGAGGTAGGTACCTGTGATTAAATGACTAAATAAATACACATATAAAGCTTTGCTTTCATTTCAACCAGTTAGTAACTTTTCTAGCGCTGTTATCAAATTTAATTGAAATATAGTTAAAATCTCTTTAAGTAATTATTGATTTCTTGTTAGCAAAAGTAACTGAAAAATGTGTTTCCAAGAAAATGCATTGAAGGATTTTACTTCCGGTCTTTTAGGCTGCAGTTGAGGTTTACTAACTTTTCTTCCAATAATCCTACGACTAAAAGTAAAGAAGTTTTAGAATTTCTAAAAGATTGCCTTTTCAAATGAAATAATGACAAATTTTCGAATTTGTTTTCAACAAAACATTCATTTCAATGTAAGCAAACACAATAAAGTGGATGGATCTCAATACAAAATGTTGTTGTCTATAGGAAATTATTGATGAATAATTTAAAACTTTCTTTTAAAATAGATAAATTCTCCCTAATATGACAAGTTTACATGGGTTTTTTTATTTGGTGTTACAATGAGGTAATATAAATGATCAAATAATTTCTTATTACTACATGCTACTTTGGCGTAAATTACGTTTAGAAACTTTTGAATCGGACAAAAACGAGAGCAAACTTCTAAAATTCCTAAAAAATAAAGTTAATGTATGTGTATTCGAACTTATTGCCTCTTTAGCAAAAGTATTTTTTTGCGGATCCAAATAGTAATTTCACGAAAGAAATGCTGAAAGATGAGGTAGAGAAACTTTCTGAATGTATAGAAGACAAGAAAAGCCGCGGAAAACTGCAATTAAGATAAAACGGAAAGTTTGGCGAGAGAGTCGGGAATTTGCATAGAAGGAGTGTAAAAATGACTTTTAGAAACAGAAAATAGAGGGAAAGAAAGGAGTTTAACACCACGGAACGTTAAGAAAACGTCTTTTGTGCGCTGTGAGGTTCAAAAAGTTTATCTGTGCGAAGTAGAGAATGAATAATGCATGCGCCCGAAGTTTAAAATGTGGCTTTTCACTCCAAGCAAAGTTTTTCCATGGAAGTGAATATTATAACAGGGAAAGTAATATCCGTTTAATTCATTTGTGACTACTGTATGTAACTTTTTTCGTTCGATGAAAAAGCGCTTGCGGCCATGCCTGCACGATGAAAAAATTTTATTGTGTTTGCTTAGCGATGGTAATGTAAGTTCAACATTTTACTTTCAACAATACATCTGCTTTCGTCAAAAACGGGGAATGCGATTTCGAGGAATCTAATTTAATGCCATAATCCCTCAGGATACATAGAGATGCATAACGATTTATCTAGGAAGAGTATGTTCAGTTTTGTAAGAAATACTTTATGAATGGCTATCTACTCGATCTGTAGAAAATTCGTTTTGAATCGTAGTAAACGCTTCTTTAATTAAAGTTTTAATTCTTTAACCGCAGGCAAAAATATAAAGAGACTAGCTGAAAACCCGCATTTCGCTACGGAGTACATTCAAATTATATACAATGGTCAATGTATGCAATTAACGCCAATATATATATATATATATATATATATATATATATATATATATATATATATATATATATATATATATATATATATATATATATATATATATATAATAAATACGACGATCACTGTATACAATTGATGTAAAAAATATTTATAAAAGAATTGTAAGGGATATTTTTATAGACAAAATAATATAGAAGAAAATATTCAAATTAAATGTAATAGGACATACTAAAGAATGTAGTACAAGTACAGTTTGAGGATCATAATATCTTTTATTGTATTTTAATATTTTTTTGGATAATGCCTAATCGTCTGCCGCATTAGCAAGAAACATTTTTTTTGTCTGTTTAGTTGTTATGTGAGTGACGATAAATTTATTTAAATTACCATAAAAGAAATCACGTGATCAGCATTTAATAAATTAAATTTTAAAAATTATTCTTTATAAATTCACCAAAAATCAGAAAATGGAGGTAAAGAATCGAAAAAGATCTCATTTTAAAGGAATTTTTATGATCTTTCTCGTGATATAAATTCTATAACCCTCAAATTATCATTTTAAATGCAAACATAAAAAAAGTTACTAAAACAGATTAAAAATTTAATTTAAAAAATCTAAGAAGAATTTTCAAAAATATTTCTTATTGCACCCCTACACTATAAGAAGAATCGCCATGCGAAATTTCAGACCTTTAGGTCAAGCGGTTTGGTCTGTGCGTTGCATGTCAGTCAGTGAGTCAGTCAGTTACGGAATTGTTTTATATATATAGATTTAATGAAACACACGTGCATTTCCAAATTATTCTTTCGGACGGATTTTATTACAGAATATCTGAACGGATGCTGACACCGGCGCACTCGAGATAGGCCTTAGGTTCGAGGCTTTACAAAAATGATTGCAACAAATGTAAAGGAAATCAGTGTATTACGCTATTAGTGGCAACATATTAAATATTGGTCTTATAAAAGAAAATGAATTTTCAGTTGAATATCAATTCGAAACTAAATGAAAGTTTGTTTTCTGGCAGATGTCGACAGTAGTTGTCAAAAATGTAAACAATGTAATCCAGCAACACCATGCTTTCTTAACCTGCAGACCATGGACCCCTTAGGGGTCCGTGGATAAATTTCGGGAAATCCTCCGACTTCGAAGAGAATTCTGGTTCAGAAACTCGCTCATGTCGCAAAACACACACTTCGAGATTTTTTATTAGAAACTAAAGTAGATTAATTTGAAAATTTATATATCCACGTAAGTAGCCTCTCACTTTTCGGTAGTGTTTTGTTAAGTGTAACATCATTTCTTTACTGTTTTACTGTTAACTTTTTTCCGTAAATAAATCATTAAGAGACGGGTCGGTGATATTTTTCTTATATTGTATTTCCAGGCGATGGCCGATTGGCTAGGACGCTCGAATACGTCACCAGGGTCTGTGGGTTCGATCGAGTCCCACTCTAGCCATGGACGTTTCTATCGAATCGGCTTTAAGCAGTAGGTACTCGGTCTAATTAGCCCTCGTGTAGCAAAAATTGACCGTACTACTCCAAATCAAACCAAACCTTATATTGTATAAACTGAAATTCTGTGTTTATGCATACCTGTTGTAAGTGAGTCTTAAATGTTTTTAATAAAATTTGACTAAACGTATTTATTTGAATTTTGAGTCTTCAAGCTATGTTGTGATCAGAAGAAGGAGTCCATAGCAAGGCTCCCAAACCTATATTTTTCAGTGACCATATGAGTATATAGGGTTTTTTATTTATATAATATCTGAGAATCTGGGTAATCTGAGAATCTTTGTCATCCCTTGTAAGTTAAAACTATAGGAAAAAGTAATATTAATTTCTCATTATCAACATAATTTAATCTAGTTATTTAATATCGTAGATTAATGAATGTAAAATGTTACAAGTGGAGATCATTTAATCTGACCTTTCTCTTACGAAGTCCTCTTAGAATTTTGGTATTTGTTACGTTATATCAAAGATGGATTCAATAGTCCAAATTTGAAATCTTATCAAACTTCGTGATCCATATGATAATTTTACCCTGCTCATCTGAGTGCACAGAGAGTGTTTTTTACACGGTAATAGAATCTCAAGAAAACGCACAAAATCCCTTAAAATTGAAACTGTAAACGATTGTATGATGGTAGAATATATAGATAGTTATCCTCAAAATTGTCGTACCTGGATACCTAAAACAGAGGTAATAGAATCTCAAGAAAACACACAAAATCCCTTAAAATTGAAACTGTAAACGATTGTATGATGGTAGAATATATAGATAGTTATCCTCACAATTGCCGTACCTGGATACTTAAAACAGAACTATTAAAAGTCTTAATAGCAGGGGCATAATATAAACGATAAGAAATAATAATAAAAAATAATAATAAAAAGATCTCCAGAAAATTAATTTCGAAGTGAATGATGAGATGGATTTAATTTGACAGTTAAATATAAGATAATTTTAATTTTACTTCAAGTGATTTTAGAAAATGTGGTATGAACTATCTTATTTGTATTTCTTTTAAATATATTTTTTATAATCCAGGGGCTTTTATAGATGCAGTCTAGGTTTATTACATTTTTCTCGCAAGAATCTCTAGTCCATGGTTTTCACCCAGACAGAAAAGGTTGCGAAACAATGCTTTATACCAGTGGTCGCCAAATTTTGAAGCCACTGAGCAACCGTACTGTTCGCAAATCTTACTGTGAGCTACCAAAGTAAGCCGGACAAAAAGAAAAAAAAATTCTAAATCACACATATATTTATTATACCTCTAAACATACATTTCTAGTAAATATTACATATTGAATAAAATTGTTTATATTGTAAAGAATTGAATAAGAAGTGTAAGAACAATTTTTTTTCATCCGGTTTAATTAAGTTTAATGAGAAGGATATCACTCTTTTTAGTCATCAACAATTTTTTTAATGTTAAGTGAATAAGTCGTAGCTGCCATTCGAATGCATTTGTCCAAATGTTCATCAGTCAGTCTGTTTCTGTACTTATTTTTTATAAACTTCACACTGGAAAAAGAAACCTAGCACAGATATATAGAGCTGAACATTGCCTTCACTCGCCCTAAGCTCAACTTCATGTTATCCATCCTGAGCGTGACCACGATCTACCTAAAATTTCCCTGCGAGCTACTAGAGCTCGCGATCGACGGTTTCGCGATCTATGATTTATACTTTCATGGTTATAAACCAATCAATGACAGTAAAGAAATTTCGCAGTGTCAGACACTTAAGGATTCATATAGTCGGGCATGTTTACTCAATGACACGAGCTAAAAAAGGGAATAATTACAAGATAAAAAAAAATTTTTATATACCATGTTTTTAAATTTTCTGTTGAATCCTATAAACTTAACGATTATATGTATTAATAAGTAATTAAAATTTTTTTATGAATTATCCCATCAACTTGAAAGAAAATTAAGTTAATTGGAAGTTAACTTGCGTTTAACTTTTAGTTCCCTTCCCGGCCGATAGATGGCTGCACCAGTCTACAAAACACAATTAACTGAAAAAGAATTCAAATATGCTTAAAGATGGCTAAATGTATTAAAATAATGCATTTCCATCGTGTTCTGGGCTATTCTAAAAGTTTCAAATGTCTAGCTATTCGGGAAGTTAGTTAAAAATCGATTACAAGATTTGTACTGGACAAACACACACACAAACAAGAAAGCGAGTTAATAAAAACATGGTAATAAAGAGGCAAACTGATTCAGTAAAATGTCAATTTAACAAATGAATAGCAAATAGACTTCATCCAAACGAAATTACGAACGAAATAACGAAAGGAACAGCGTATTTTTAGGCGAGTTAAATCATTTTAGCTCGCTACTCTATTTCAGTTGCACTTGCTATTATATTTCAATCACTCTACGGAGTTAATTTGTAACATGTGAATAGATTTTACGATTCTCTTATTATCTGGAATTTACAACACACGCGAATGAATGAGCTCGGATACTCGGCACTTGAGTATTTTTTAAAATCTTTGAGAATTTCAAGAAAATTTTTCAAGGGGAAAAGAGTAATTATCCTAAAAGGATATTATACTCACACTTTTCGACACATTGATTCTATTTTTTTGTATCAAAATATTTTCTGTATCATTCTACATCGCAGAACCCCATCGTTATCTTTACTGAAGAGCTCCACAAAGATGAAATGAAAATTCCTCCTTTAATACTCTACCCGCTGCAAAAGACCTCTCTCTTTATCGCACTTTCCTTTCACTAAAACGGAAAAACGAGCTCTTATCCAGAAAGCGTGTTTGCTCTCCAAATAAACATTTGCGAAAAAATAAGGAATAAAGCAAATTCCCCGATCTCGAAATTCAAAGTACGCGAAGTCAAATTTATGAGCATCGTCCGGGGCAATAAAATCCCCGTTATAGCTGGGCTGTTGACATTTAAATTGAAGCCAAGATTGTTTACTGGGGGTACAAAGAAATATATTCCCATAGTTTTGCATTCTTTCGCGATAGAGGGGGAATTTAACGTCTCAGGCTCGGCTACGAATAGCGTCACGGAAACAAATAAAACTGGCTTTTTTTTTCCAAATCAAATACATTTTTCATTTTTTTCCTCGAGTGATACGTATTCTTTTGTATGCAGAAACATTTTGACGTTGAATTCTCCGTCTAGATCTAAACAGAAATAATTTTTTTTTTATCCGAGGTGCTCTGATGAACGAGTATTTCTCTCATTTTGCTGTTTGCTGCGACGATATCTATTTATAACAATTTGTTTATGGATTCGAGCGTTCGCTTCCATAAACAAATTCGCATTTTAAATGGACGGATATTTGTTCGGACAAATATTTTCGAATTTGCGTTTGAGTTTCGTGTCAATACAGAATTTTTGCTCATGTCAAATTATTAAATTATAAAATAAAATTTCAAATTTTCAGTGTTGAAGAAGGCAAACTGTTTTTAGGACAGACGCTACAGTTGGTCAGTAAGGAAAATGGCTTTAATTCTATCTATTCCGACCAATTGAATACTACCATCTGATTTACTTTGTAAGTTTAGAAAATGGGCACGCGGTAGACTTGTAAAGTAAAATCAGGCTTCTTATTCTTCTTTCAATTTACAAATAGATTTCAGTTCGAAGAATTCAGTTACATAGATTTCAGTTCGAAAGATTTATTTTTAAAATCAATTATTATCATAAACCTTCATACATTTCGAACCCCAACGAACTTATTTCTTAAAAATATATCATAACACACATTAAAGACTGCCACACACAAAAAACAAAACTATACAGAGTAAAACAACGTTTTCTATGGTAACCCGCTCGCTTGGTTCTTTTACCTATTGAAATCGTAAAATTGCGTCCTCATTAGTATTAAAATATTTAACAAGCCTAATGGTAGCTCGTTCGGCTTTAAACTGGTGGTATCGATTCGAATTCCGACGATTGTCATTCAATAGCTTCTTGCCTAGGCCGGACGACCAGTTCCTTCAGTAGACTTGATATTTCTTGAAGAAGGTCAGTGGGTGGAGTAAGATCCGATCCCCTCCTCCCTCCCCTCCCCTAGATATCGCGCCCGGGACAGCTCTGTCAAAATTGGGGTGGCACCTGGCAAAGTAGGATTTCGACTCTTATGGTGCCGTTAAAAACCGGAGCCGCATTTCTCTTCCCCTTGCACTCTATAGAAGTTTTCTGAAATTATTACGGCCAGAGGCACAGTAATATAAAATACATTTTGGATATTGCTTTATGTTTCTTCGAAACAAGAACAATTTGACCAACGTGCTTCATTCTCTTGTGTGAGCTGAGATAAAGGGTTTCATATTAGTTACATCTGGCGATATGTTGATTCTTGTAAAGTATTACCAAAATTATTGCAGGATGAATGTGCCTCTGAATATCACTCACGCCTCCACAAGGGACCCCCCCCCCCAGGTTGTGAAACATTGATGTCTAGCTTTTCATTTCTGTATTTTAGTTTAAAACCGAAACGGTGCGCTTTCCGTTTCTGCGATATTTTCTATTTTTGAAATAATCGACCCCATTTTTCTTTTTTCATTTATATTACAGTTAGTTTTTCGGCGGGGGTTAATAGCATTTCCTTATTCTCGAAGATATGACCAATCAGCGTGCAATAAATCACCCGTTTATGTTATGTCTGTCAAACACAGCTGCGAGTTCATTTTCTTTCCTGCAGCTCTATCAAAACTTTGCAATGTTCCCGTTACATTTTTAGACTTCCGTTTTATTAACTATTATTTAAATATCATTCGAAATATATTTTGGGGGTGGGGCAGGGAGGGGGAGGTTCCTCCTTCAAATTTATTTTTGGCAGCTACGCGCAGAGAAATAACCCCGTATTCCATGTATTTGGCACTTAGAGAAAAATTGGAAACCGTTTTCAGAGTTTTTCTGGGAAAAAAATTACATCTAACAGTACTCCTGTTATGGTAGAGAATCTTATTTATATTACTAGTTAAAGAAAATGTAAATAAACTGTTCCAGAATATATATATATATATATATATTATATGCAGATGGTTATCAAAATAATGGAAACACTTAGGAAAAACATGAAATTCCTTATTATTATGGCATAGGACCATCTATGGCATTTAATACCACCTGGATTAACTAAGGAAGTGAATTATACAAGTCATGAATAGTGGTTAAGGGAATATTATACCATTCTTTATGGATAAATCGTCAATGTTCCTGTAGAGATGCTATTGCTGGATATTGATTCCTGAACATACCACAGCAGTTCGATGATATTGAGGTTTAGGGACTGTGAGGGCCAGATAAGGTGTTTTACTTGGTCTGTATGTTTCTCAAACCACGACCTGACACGTCTAGCTGTATGGATCGGAGCATTATCATCATAGAAAACGCCATCTCCTACAGGAAACAATTTTTGCACCATAGGATGGATCTGGTGGGCTAAATGTTCGACATAATCCTTCCCAGTCAATCTCTCTTTCGGGGTTACATTAGATCCCTTTTCAAAACCATGACATGGCCGCCGAAAACCTAAGAAATTTCCTCTCCATGTTTGACAGCTTGCATGAGACAAGCATGATAATACGCTTGTGTAGGTGTTTTCAAACATACACATGTCCTGTTGTAGGGTACAAAGTGAACAATGATTCGTCTAACCAAATGTCATATTTCAACGTATCACTCGACCAGTATTTGTGCTCGTGGCACCACTGTAGAGGACAGTTTGTTTTCACATCTGTTACAAGTGGCTTGGGAATTACTACTCTGTCGTAAATGTTTTGTTTTTGAAGTTTTCTCTTACCTGTAATGACTGGTACTGGAGCCTGCAGATTCAGATGGAGCTCTACGGTCACTTTGGCTGCAGTTGCATTCTTTTTTGATGTCACAATACGCTTCAACACCAGTCAGTCTCTTTCTCTTAGCTTTCCCTTTCGTCAACTATTCTATTTCACAGAGGATGTCTTTCCGTGAACTCTGTATGCCATCATGACTTCCCATATCATAGCTCGGTAAACATACAAACCCATGGGGGCTGTTGTAACAGATACTCCAATTAAATGCCCTTCGACAATTTCCCCTCTGCGTGGTCTACAAGGTTTGACATCTTACGCTATCCCCCAAAGAGCCTGATGCCCATAGTTTCATTACTGCTACTTTAGAGTAGAATAATGTATACACTATATTCTATAAAAAAATATAGGTCCCTAAACATGATTTTAAGGAATGCGAAGCACTTCCATAAACACCCCTAATATTGATGTGTTTCCATTATTTTGATAAGCACCTGTATATAAGAATACTATACTCTTCGTATGTAGAGTCATCTATCGGGCATTGGCAAAAGTAATTTTTAAAAAGGCATACTTCACTTAATATTGGATAGATTTATCAGAAACAGCGATAAAGGTATTCTTTCAATAAAATTAAGAAGGTAGAGAAAACCAATAAAACAAGTTAAACAAATATCAGTGGTTGATTATCGCACAGACGCAAGTAGAGTGACCTTGGAGCCTTCGAAATTTGGCAGTTCCAAAAAAGAGATTCAGTAATTTTTTTATTAAGCAATAAACTAATTTGATAGCGTTTCTTAATATTTAGAACAAAGAGGTCTCCCACCTATGTTGCACTTGAGGCCATTCAGGTGCCTGAGACACCACTGTCAAACATGTTTGAACAGAAAAAAACAAAAGAAAAAAATTAAGATCTTAGCTGCGATGCTACCCTTGAAAATGAACCTTAAGTCGGAAGCGTCAATTTCATCGGAGAGCGAAGAAAGTTTTTTCAAGACCAAATGTCTGATGTTCAGGCTTGAATGTCTGCTGATCTTAGCTGCAATCGGCAACATGTATATAAAAAATGAGCCTTCTATAATGCGTATTTTGAAGTGTAGATTCTTCTCCAGATAGTACGATTATAACAAAGGTAATGTGTTTCCATTGACTGGGCAGTAGTCCGAAATTGCTAATCTATCATACCTTTTTTTTTAATACAACCTAAAGTCTACTTCATAAGATGCATTCTAGCTTTGGAAATGGAGTACTGAAAATATAATTCAAGTGCTACAGCTCTGTAGTACTTTGTCCCAATTTTTTAAAGCCGTTTTTCTCAAAACTACGACTTTTTAAACTAAGATTTTTTTTAAATCATATTTTCAAAACGCTATATCTCCCACATTTTTCAACTTATCGAGTTGATTTTTTTTCAAACTACCCCTAAAATCTGCTGATAAAGATACACCCAAAAGTTCGAAAATCGATTTTCCCGACCTTTTCCTGGTTCACAAATTTGTACTTTATCGAAATTTACCATGTAACAGTCAATTAAGCTTTATAGGTTTAACCACAGAGAACGTCTAACATAACGAAATACTTGAAAACGTTTTCCACTTTGTTTTCCGATTTCATATTTCGAGCGAGTTCCGAATATTGAACATCTCATCAGATTCAGCGAAATCGCGAAGAGGAAATTTTGAATCGTCAGCTCTTCGGGATTTAAGTAAACTAGAAAAGGGATTTCTCTTTTTTCCCCGGCTGATTGCATCCGATTCACATAGTTTACAGAGTAAACAAAGTTTCATCGCCGTCTACGTATTCTTTATTTTCGATAAGTTTCTCATTCAATACAGGAAATCAGTACCATGATTTTTTATAATTTATTCATTAATCTCTTAAAATTAGAATAAATGTTTCGTAATATTAGTTAAGTATTTGCTTAGTTAAATTAGAATTTGTAAGTTTAGTGGCGATGGGTTTTAAATTGTTTTATCAGCGTAGAATTTTGACCAGACAAAGTACCATTTGGTATCATCCTAAGGTTCTTTCATAATATAATTACAAAACTGACTTGCATCGTAACAATGCGCAAGACTTGCATCGTAACAATGTAACATATTACAACCTTTAGTATTTCATAACACATTTGGATGTGTGGAATATGTAAACTTTTGTAAGGGGATAAGAAACCTTGAACCTCGATTTTTTCAACTTTTAACTCTATATACATTTTTAGAATAATTTGTATTCTTTTTCACTACATTAAACACCCTTAGAATTCAAAATAAAGATTTTTCGGTAAAATAATGCTTGTTTTCTAAAAATGTTAGCATTTTAAAAAATGCTCCCTGCGCATTCCATAACACTTAACATTATTTTTTAAATTCAAATTTACCGTGAATAGATGAACATAACTATAGATTGAATTTTTGGCTTTCGAGTCAATAATTTCTTCTATGACTCAAAAGCCATAAATAAATTTTTCTTTCAATCTGCCAGTTACTTTTTTTTATGTTTCTGTATCTTGTTACTTAATTTCATGGTTTACAAACTTTGAAAATATTTGTTGTTAGAATTATGCACATTTTTGGGACAAATACTTCAATGAAGAATCCTGTGAAATTTGGGAGAAATCATAAAAAAAAATGAACGCGCATGGCGCGTTTTGAAAAATTCTATCATATTTTATTTATTTTTTTAAATCAGGTCTAATTCTTCCATAACACTCTCAGTTGGGAATTCTAAGTGTCTTCAATGTAGTTGAAAATATATAAATTATTTTCATTCTATATATATATATATACTGTTAAAAATAGAAAATTATAAAATTTGAGGTTTAATCGAAGATTTGTTTTCAATATTTTACCCCACATGCAAAATGAAAATAATATTCTTTTCTACTAAATTCGAGGCTAAGATAAACGATATTAAGAGTCACTTAGGAATGTCTATGTACTCAGACGAACCAAGAACACACTGGATTGTGAGGGAGACACTGGTGACAAGGTGACACTGGATACGACATTAATTTGAAGCGTCGTACAGATAACCCTCCTATAACACGGTAGATAGGTTCCTAAAAAAGGCCGTGTTGTGTCAAACCGTGTTATATGAGACCCAGAGACAGTTCAAAAAGGGGGTTACGTTCTGAAAACTTATTAAAAACAAACCTTTTTTTTAAAATTCCATATAAGCAACTTAATTTTTATTAAAAATATAAATGTATGTATAACACAAAATGAAAAGAAACAAAAAAAATTTTATTTTCATTTAATGTGACCTTAATTTAATAAATTTCTTCCTCATCACTGCTCAGTACAATCAAACGAGAACGTTTTTTTCGATTGAACGATATCGCCGTCACTTCCAGAACCTTTTTCTTCATTTAGATTTTTCTATCTTCTGTCCGCTTTAAAAAAAATTTGCAATTTTGGTTTATTTGCCAAGCTTTGGCCTGGTTCTTACAAGGTCATTATAGATTCACGGTATGGAGATAGACCATTTTGCAGCTCCCTTTTGAATTTTCGTTTTTTTTCAGCGGAAGGGTCTACATTCAGGAAAACTGATTCAAGATTTTCAGCTACGTTTCGAACTCTATAAAATTACAAGATTAGGCCTTCTTGTAATTTTAATAGAGTTATAAATGAATAAATTATAATTTGTTTATACATTTTCATGTAAAGCCACTATAGTTCATTATTCCTTCCCGTCATTATTTTAAGGTAATTCAGTTTTTAAATATGTTAAACAATAAACATGTTATCTAGTGTTATAGAAGTACAGTGTTTTACAAAGTTTTCCGGAATTTTTTTATCGTGTTAGAGCGAAACCGTGTTACAGGTTGTAGTATTATATGAGGGTTCTCGCAATTTATCTTATCATGTTAGAGCGAAACCGTGTTGTAAATATGCCGTGCTGTAGGAGGGCTACTTGTATTTTTAAATGTTTTTATTACAATTATTTAATATTTCTAAATTCTTGAATGGTTTTAGTAGTTTTAATTATTAACATGTTTTAATTGTTTTGTCAAATCTGGTCTGTGTTGAATGGTTGCAGTTCGTAACCATTCAGTCAGTTGTCGATGTGTCGACATCGAGCGTCGTTTATTTTTTTACCTACCATCTATATGTTGTACCAGAATTGGAGGTAAATCGACATGCCGCTCATTTTAATGTTGGGAAATTTGATTCCAAAATCGAAACGGAAGAGCCGCATTTTGGAGATCCCTGATATATAAGATTATATAACACGAATTTCTACTACATTAAACAAATTGAGCTATATTTTAATAAACTACAGTTATTCAGATTTCGATAGAAACTGTTGTCCATCGTATATTACTTAAAAGTGGTGCACAATTATTGAATGGCCTCCACATTTTCAAAATATACTCCAGACAAGATTTGCCATCCTGGAAACGATTCGTTTTAAAGAATGCTCTAGCACAGATTTGATTACACTCATAAAGCGGGAAGGATATTTTTGGAATGAAATAAATAAGAACATTTTTCATTTCCATAAATATGCGAAGGGATTATCAGGGAATAATACAAAACTCGGAAAAATTTTTCCCTTTCCTAAAAAGAAAAAAAAAATTCCATTATCTCGCTTAATATCCCCATTTTTAACAACTTTAACAAAATGCCGGATTTTGAGTTGAAAATATTTTTCACTTCTCCGGCCATTTTATGATTCTCCCGAATTCATTCAAGTGAAACTGTTGTCGCTTTAATCCCTCGTACAAGGACCGGTCGGTGTTCATGCATTTATTCATGAGCCCCCTTTCATAAGAAGATTACACGCGGGCTTTTCATTTCGCGAATTTATTTTAAACTAAAGTGCTATTCGCTTTTTATTAAATTTCTTCGACGGGCGATGAAAATTTAGCGCAAAAAAGGGAGTAGCACACTTACTGTTGAAGTAGATTATTCTTTTAACCTCTTCTTGGCGTGTGTGTGTTTATTTTGGAGAATGAATCTTTAACATGAGATATTTTGTTAGCGTTTAGCCGATGCGACCAAGAACGTCATTTTAAAAGTGACAACTGCGAAGGAAGACCTTGTTTCGCATTTTTTATTTCGTGGGTTCATAAAATTATTACAAAAGGATGATGGGGTAATTTTTAAAAATAAATTTAAAGGGGAACATTTTTAAAATGCGTGTGTGTGTATATGGTATGCACACACACATACATAATTAAATGCGTGAATGTATGTATAATATGGAAATATAAACTTGCGAATGCCATATGTGTTTATGCATGTATATATAAATATGTGTAAACCAATAAATGTGTGTGAATATGCATATATGTGCGTAATTGTTTGTATGTATGGTTATGCGTGTATTGATCTATGGTGCCCGGTATCAAGGGTTTAAGTCAAAAAAGTGCTTTTTAGATATTTGTTAATATTGATTAACGAAAATATTTTGACTTGTAAAATAAGCTTAAGTCTATCAATTTCATATACAAAAGTAAGAATAAATTATTGTTCAGCGATAGGTATAAAAGCCAATAACTTGGTATATTAAGATCACTGATTTTGACTTAAGACCTTTATACCGGGCACTATAGATATATCTCTGTGTGTGTGTCTTCTGCTCATGTCCAATTGGTGATATACATAACAGTTAATGCACCTCAAAGATGTTTAATACTAACGGAACATGTAATCAACTATTATTGCAAAGCGTTTCTATAGAAATTATGGAGGGGAATACAGATCGAAACATCTCTGCCCGGATAGATATGGCGAGCTTGTGCAGAAATTTGAAACCGATTCTCGAAGTACTGATCAATGGGGGTTTTTGAATGCTGCGGAATGCTATAATGAAGAGTCTTAAAACTTGGTAGAGTAAAAACTCTTTTAAATAGATATTAAACCGTGAAAACTAATGTTTAATGGAGCGAAAAACACCGGAACATCACACTCAGTTTTGTAATAATTTATTAATATCGACAATAAAGTCATCCCGATAAGAATAGAGAACAATTTAAAATTGAAATAAATGGAAAAGACACAAAATTTAGTTCAGCTACTTCAGCGCACATTATTTGAAAACGCATAAAAACGAAAAATATGGTTCAAACAATTTCATTAGTAAAAGAAAAAAAAACTTTGCTTTTAGTAAAAGCAAAAAAAACTTAATGTTCTAAAATTTCAAACATAAATTTTAAAGATCGATATTTTTTTATTTCTTCTTGCATGCCTTAACTGTAAAGGAATCCACGATTTTTCTATCGAATGGTTTCTTATGAATAAAAAAATTTCGCTAAAAGTTTCATGTATTTGCAAGCATCGGAAATAACTTTCTGGAAACAGTAATCCCTCCCTTCGAATTTTATCGGATGTTTTGGGTATTTTTGGGGGAGAAGTTTTTAAGAATTTCGTTTTTGACTGTTTTTGACACTTTCTTTACTACGTACATATAAACATATTAGCAATACTATGAACCGTAGGATGTGTGATCAAGGGTCTTTCTTCATCGACAATGACGTCATAAGAAATCAGTGAATGAACAGATATTGATCTGGCAAATAACATTAATTACCTGCGATACAATATTTTATTACACTCTGAGAGCAATATAAGTATGTAAACACAAAACTAACAATTAAGCTTTCGATAAAACTGCCAGAACCGTAAATTTTACCAAGCACTATTTTAAAACTAAAATGTGTTTGATCCTATTACCTTCCGCGCATAGCATATTTATTAGCGTTAGAGGATTAACTAGAATGTTTTTAAGAGTTAATTAAAGATTAATAGATGAAGTCTTGAAATGTAAGAATTTCAAAACTATAATCACACCTTTATTATATAAATCAACTATAAACTTTAGATCATCTCTAAGACCAGCATTACTATTTAATAAATTTACGCTAGGAGCATTATCACCGTTGAACAGGTGGTAGTGATTTAATTTTTAGAGCATGCAATAAATCCCAAAAGAATAAAAACGTCAAATTTTTTTTAACAAACACGAAAAACAGAAAAAATGGCAACAGAGATGGAACATACAATCTTAGTTTTCTTTGAAGAGTAACTTATCACATTTATAGTTACTGTTAAACGATGTTTCATTCAGATAAAATTTCATATGTAAGAGATAAAATTTAGTATTTAAACACTTTTCTTTCAGCTACGGAATTTTTTTAAAAAGTATTTTACTCACAAAGAGACTCTTTGCTAAAAACACTTGAAACACAAAGGAAGTTTTAAGTGCAATAACTTAGTTTTTGGTAAAAAAAAAGTTACTATTATCACTATAAAAAAGCACTATAAAATTTATAAAATTTATTGTAAAAATATCTATGATGTACTATAAAAATTAATATAATTTTCTATAAAAATTACTGTAATTTAACTTTTTTACAGTAAATAAGCATAAATTACATATTTAAAAATTTATTTCTTTATAAATTATATATTTTTTATTATTAACAAATTTTATACAACAATAAAATCCGTATGGTAATAAATATATAAATGATATAACAATAAATTTACATTTTTTACCATATAAATTATACTGCTATAAAAATGATTCTAATTTATTACTGTCACTCCAAACTATTAATTTCGTTTGGAGATTACTTAGCATATAAATATCGTTGAAAATTTTATAATATAGACTTCGTCCAACGGTTCAACTGTATTTTTAATTGTACTTTCCGAACTTATCAAATTTTTGAAACTATTATCACCAGATCTACGTGTTCAGTTATCTGAACAGTTTTGTTTCTAACACTGTTTCTGCCGCATCCAGTTTTAGGCAAAAGGAAAGATAAACATTAACTTTCAACAGAAAAAAAAAACTAATTCAAATATGATTTTTCCTTTTTCTTTTCAAACATTACTCATAAATTTTGTCTATTTCTTTTTCCCATTAACTTTTTCCCCAACAGCAAAAAGTACGTACGTCGCCACAACAGTACTTTTCTATATTTCTCAGAGTAATTATTTTCACTTTTTTTTGAAACGCCTCGTGACATCCCATTCTTTTGTCATAGATCAATACGTGAGAAGCGGGTGACAGTTTTGCAACAATTTTCCTAAAGAATAAAATGGGAGCTGCATGAAAAATGTCAAAAAAGTTAAAACTTACTTATTTCGAAAGTAATTTATCATATTTGACGGTCGCAGTAGGGAATATTTCAAAAGAGCGCAGAATTTTCCGTTTTAAAGACTTGTTACACCAAAAATATTATGTCGCACTGTATAAAACAAATGGCACGAAAAAAATATTCATACATCAGAAAATTAGAATTATATTGATAGTTTTTGTAGCATTTAATTTTTCTGTTAATGAGGTGATATCGGTTAACTAAGCATTGGACCGCCTTTTATAACGTTATTAAGGCTACTGAATACTAACCCTATTGGATTCGCTCACCTCGATGTTAACCTATGGAGAAAATGTGTCTACTATTTACAGCTACATAAAAACCGATAATCCAATAAAAATGGTATTTTCAGATAGCATGAACTTTTCAACACCTTGAAGCAGGACTCATTTTATAAATTTCTTCCACCAAAGGTGTTTACACTGTTTAAAACACACTATACCAGAGTTCGTAAAGCTATTTCTTAAGGCGTTCCTATGGCTACTGGGTACTAACCCATTGGATTCGCTCACCTCGATGTAAACCTATGGAGAAAATGTGTCTACTATTTACATCTACATAATAGCTGTTAATCAAATAAAAATGGTATTTTCAGGTAGCCTGAAATTTTCAACACCTTACAACAGGATTCATTTTATAAATTTCTTCCACCAAAAGGTGTTTATACTGTTTAAAACACACTATACCAGATGTATTTCCCGAATTATTTAAATTTTAAAATATGATTTGCATTTTTTAAAACAGCGAAAAATGCCCTAAAGTGTAAAATTTCTTTCTCTATTACGAAAATTCAATTTTCTATAAAATATCTTTCAATCCAAGTGTGAAATCCTTGGACACACTTTCTCCATAGGTTAACATTCAGGTGAGCGAATTCATAGTGTTAGTATGTAGGAGCCTTAAAACTGGGGAAGTTACGAATCACGGACACATTGAATATTAGAAAAACCTGTCCATTACCGTACTTATAATTTCTGTACTTAAATGCGATATGTCAGTTTTGCTCAAACTTTTTACGACTGTGACTCACTTTTTTAAAATAACAAATCGGTCGATCCCCCTGCTAAAAAATTTTTGTCACTATCTAATTTTCTATAAAAATCAGGAAAATGTTTACAAAACTATCGAAAAAATAAGCAAATTTTGCAAAATTATTTTAAAAATTGATTACCTATAGATTATGGTGTAATATTTACACTATATAAGAGCTATGAAAAATTGCCTCGCTTGCATTCTTCACTTGTTTTCGACAAATAACGTCTCACTGAAACTTCATACCTAAAAATTAATATAAACTTGTATTTCACTGAGGTAAAAATGAACAAAAATTATACTTTTGAGATCCTAATATTTAATATTAAGCTTCATATTTAAACTCTGACAATTTTACACTTCACTTGCTTAAATAAAACTATAATAGGAAAAAATGGAATGAGAATATGCAAGCCTGAAAATCAGTATACGATTCTTGAAATACTCGAGTGCCACTATGGCATTATCATTCGAGTCTTGATCATTGCTAGATTTTTATTCTCGCACCGATAGGTAGCAGGGAATTGAAGCAATCTATGCACAACCCTACTGTTTGAAATATTTTTTAACCCTTCAGCGGGCTCGTCCTTGTACAAAATGCAACATTTTCGTAATTTTGAATGGTTTGTTTTTACATGTAAGGTTTGAATGTTATAAGCAGTTTCTATTTATAACAACACCCTTTCTAATGAAGGTCTGATTTTCTGAACCATGTATTCCTTTCCATTCATGAGTCGTGATTTAACCGGCGCGGTAAACCAGCGATTATACTGGATTACAGTACGACAAAAGCAGCAGTTGTTGTAGTCGAACAAATGTGCAGCTATTACACGGTATCCCGCATATCACGAAGATGGACAATCTCATCATTTTTAAGATTTTTGGACATGATAGGAATCCATTCGCAAGTTGTCCTTAAATCCAATATACCGTACAGTTTTGAAATAAGGCGATTGTATCTGCATTCTTTGGTCTTTAATTATAAATATATCTCAATATTATCAACATTTTATATCTTGTCATAAAACGCAGAATTATTTTTTTCAATTTGAAAAATAACGTTTATTACAAAAATAATAGTCAAGGTTGAATGAGATGTTGCACTTTGTGCCAAGCGCGCCTGCTGGTGTTCCACAAATTGGCGTGCCCGCTGAAGAGTTAACTGTTTGGCTCTTTATTTAACAATATCGTATCATATATTTTTTAACATATAAAGAAAATATAAATTAAATATTAAAAATATATCCCTATAATTGAAAAATATTTTTAAATTTAAATAATTTAACAGGATAGAAATTGATTTCAAACAGTTCGCGACTCACACTTTGCGTATCACTGCGATAAATAAAGCATAACACAAAGTTTGTTAGTATAATAAAACTGTATATCAACGAAAATTATTAGCCAGAAAAGGAAATAACTTAAAGTTGGCATGCCCAGCTGAGCATACAATTTCAAGAAAGTCAGACTAACATTATTGTGACATCTCAAAATATGTTCATTATTACTCAATAGATAATATTATGTTTATTTTTCATTCTATTTCAATTTACCTTAAAGTATTTAGTTTTAGAAAACTTGAGTTACAAATCTGCATTTCCTGTTTGACTGCACTTTCTATTGGAAAAGCGGATTTTGAAATTCAATCTGAGAGCACATAAAGTTTTAAACTTATGTCACAAAGACGCTCCATTTTTCCCATGACTCCCTGGATTACATGTAAGGACCAGGGACGTTTGTTAAATGCATAGATTCTTAAAATTTTATACAAATGCAAGCTAGAGATCTACGACTTATTACTTATTTACTGGAGGTAAAGTCTTTGGACCTTGGAACTCTGACAATTTATATTGATTTGGCTTCATCTTTGACTTCTTACACATGATACAAGAGATACAATTATCTTCAAAATGACCTACAATCTAAGAGAAATTTTAAAATGCAAAAATAATACAGACAATTTTATGTTCCAATATGAAAATTTTCCCCAATTCGTCATTCCTTTCCTTATAAAAACAGCCCCAAACAAAAAAAAACTATTTATTATACATCAATTATTGTACGTCATTTCATTAACAATAGCATCTAAAACATTTCTTGAAAATTTTATCAAATTATATCCATTATTATTTGAAATATCATGATAACGGTAGAGATTTGTGCTAAAAAACATAATTCTGAGAAAAACGCCTTTAAAGTTGTTTGTCACTTCAATTTTGTATTAGACGATGTTTTTAAAAATAGCTATAACTCTGCTTCTAATTGATGTAGAATGAAAATCTAAGCGGTTTTGAAAAGAGAAAATATTGAATTACAAGATTCTTGCAAAAAATAAAATTGACCAAAATGGTCAAAAAATGGACGAATTTAAAGTTGTTTGTCACTTAAATTTTGTAATAGACGATGTTTTTTAAAATGGCAATAACTCTGCTTCTAATTGACGTAGAATGAAAATCAAAACTGTTTTGAAAAGAGAAAACATTGAATTGCAAGATTCTTGCAAAAAATTAAATTCATCAAAATAGTCAAAAAATGGCATTTTCAACGTAGGCAGTCACCTTAAACCCTCAATCTAATTACTGCCACAACCGCGCACGACTAAATCTGCCAAAAAAAAAAATCTCGTCAAAATCGCATGGTTACCACGCCATACACAAAATCGCCAAACTTGGCAGGGAGGTGTGTCTGACAAAGCTGTACCTTTATTCTGTGTGTGTGAAATAAAAATAATTTTTAAGTGTGTAAGTTCTTTTCTATCCAGTACTTTGTTTTTGTGATTGTGCCTACAGATATCATCTCTGTGCTTTGATTTTCAAATAAAAAAATAGAATGATGGATAAAAAATTAAAGAATAGCTGCAAAATATACAAATTTCGGGAAGAGTTCCGTATCCTGTGCCGGAAAATTTGGCGATTTTTTTTGGGCGATAAATATTTCAATATGGTATATTATCATTCGTTTGTGTTACGATGTTTTTATGGTAGTTTCTTATTCGTGTTTGTTGAGATGTTTGTTTGCTGTGTCTCTACGTAGAGATCACGTGGTATATCTATAATGAATTTAATTTTAATCACTTGGTAATTTCAAACGGAATTAAAGAACGCGCTTGTTGGAAACAATATCTAAAGGCCAAGCAATTTAATTTTAATCACTTGGCAATTTCAAACGTTAACATTTCTATAGTTTTACTATTGAACGGACATTTTGACTATAGGAATTTGGTACAGATGTGTTTCACGCACCTTTTTCAATTTGGCGATTTTTTTTTATGTTTGGCGATTTTTTTTATTTTTAGCAATTTTTTTTTGGTCTGGCAGCCATCCGTTTTGGCGTGATGTTTGTTTTTTGTTGCAACCCTGAATAGGTGTTGTGGTATTGTGTAGTGTTTTTCGAAGTTTAATATACCAGTGTTCGATATTTTTGTTAGCGTTTCATAGTAGTGGTTTAGGATTTCTGTAATGTTTTTGGAAGTTTAATGTCTTCGTTTTTTGATATATCTGCGTATGTTTTAAATAGATGTTGCGGATATGTGTAATGTTTTTGGAAGTTTAATGTCTTCGTTTTTTGATATATTTTGCGTATGTTTTAAAGTAGCGGTTGAGCATTTCTGTTTAGGTTTTGAATTTTAATATAGCCGTTTTTAGATATATTTGCGTATGTTTTAAATAAGTGGTTGAGTATTTCTGCTGAGGTTTTGAAGTTTAATACAGCTGTTTTTAGATATTTTTGCGTGTTTTAAAGTAGCGGTTGAGCATTTCTGTTTAGGTTTTGAATTTTAATACAGCCGTTTTTAGATATATTCGTGTATGTTTTAAAGTAGCTGTTGTGGTTTTGTGACATGTTTTTGAAAGTTTATTATTGCCATTGGTAAGTTTGTTTTGAATTTATTTTTATATTTGAGTTGTTATTGATATTTTGTGTATTATTTTAAGTGTATTTTAAGTGTAAAATGTCCGCGTAGGCCTGTTTTGGCGACAAGTTGGCGACAAATTTTTTTTTAAGGCAAGTATTTGGCGTCAAAAAAAAATTTGTCGCCAAGAGAGGTGCGTGTAATACATCTGTTCCAGGAATTTCACTGAACGTAAGTCTTTGTGCTTCTGCCAATTTCTATTTTTTTTTTGTTTGTTTGTTTGTTTTGGGTTTTTTTTTTTGAGATATGCATTCCTTACTTTTAAATTTTTTCAATTTTTACATGGATGTCTATAATAAATTCAGATGAGGCCGCAATTGCTTTTGAAATTGATGTGGGTTTACTCCCTAATGACTCTTGCTCTCCTTCTTGTCCGAAATGAAAAAAATCGTGCTGCTAATGTTAAATTGGGACGGAGATGGGTTTGTTGTTCGTGGCATTTTTCTAATCCACATACTTGCTGTGGCTCCGTAAATCCTGTGGATAATACTTTTTTTGAAAATTCTAAAATACCATTCAGGGATTCACTCGCGATTATTTAAATGGATAAATATATATATATAGAGAGAGAGAAACTCTTGTCGTAAAAGCTGAATAACAAATGCCGAAAATGTGTAACATTTTCCCGGTAGATTCTCATAGAAATGTCCATAAACAGAAGCTCATTTCGGAACAGATGTATTACACGCACCTCCCTTGGCGACAAAATTTTTTTGGCGCCAAATACTCGTCAAAAAAATTTTGTCTCCAACTTGTCGCCAAAACAGGCCTACGCGGACATTTTACACTTAAAATAACAAATATACACAAAATATCAATAACAACTCAAATATAAAAATAAATTCAAAACAAACTTACCAATGGCAATAATAAACTTTCAAAAACATGTCACAAAACCACAACAGCTACTTTAAAACATACACGAATATATCTAAAAACGGCTGTATTAAATTTCAAAACATAAACAGAAATGCTTAACCGCTACTTTAAAACACGCAAAAATATCTAAAAACAGCTGTATTAAACTTCAAAACCTCAGCAGAAATACTCAACCACTTATTTAAAACATACGCAAATATATCTAAAAGCGGCTATATTAAAATTCAAAACCTAAACAGAAATGCTCAACCGCTACTTTAAAACATACGCAAATATATCAAAAAACGAAGACATTAAACTTCCAAAAACATTACACATATCCGCATCATCTATTTAAAACATACGCAGATATATCAAAAAACGAAGACATTAAACTTCCAAAAACATTACAGAAATCCTAAACCGCTACTATGAAACGCCAACAAAAATATCGAACACCGGTATATTAAACTTCCAAAAACACTACACAATACCACAACACCTATTCAGGGTTGCAACAAAAAACAAACATCACGCCAAATCGCATGGCTGCCAGACCAAACAAAAAATCGCTAAAAATAAAAAAATCGCCAAACATAAAAAAAATCGCTAAATTGAAAAAGGTGCGTGAAACACATCTGTACCCTCATTTCATGTGACCTTTCATGACGAAGTCTCAGTCCCACCCACCCTTATTGGGTATTTAAATATATGGGTCATATATATATATATATATATATATATATATATATATATATGTGTGTGTGTGTGTGTGTGTGTAAATTATAAAATTTATTTTGTTTCTATTTGTTTTGTTTTTAAGCCTAAGTGACACCGAAAAGATGGCGTCGCTTAGATAGGTTGCAATAATCTGAGTTTTCCGCCAAACGCGGAAAAATCAGAAACCACGCCAAATAACGCCAAGCGGCACAGGATACGGAACTCTTCCCCAAATTTCATTTTTCAGGTTCAATCTGAAGTAAGTTGGCAAATTTTTTTTAGTATCTTTACGACGCGCATTATGAAGTACGTTTCTTCCTAGGAATCACTTAAAACATTAAAACAACTTAAAAAATTTTGGATAAATATGAAGAACATGATACGGTCTCGTGCCAAGCCATTTAGTACGTCAAAGGGTTGGCGGGGTTCAGTCTAGTTTCTGAATTTGCTAGAAAGAACACTGTTAGTTTTCACCCCATGATTCTTCAATTTATAATGCTATATAGGCGTAATATCGCCACAGGTTGGCAACCATTTCATGTTCTTCATATTAACCAAATTTTGTTATAAATGAAATCTGAATTGAGAATCCAAATCGTATTTAGTTTTCGATAGAACTGTTGTCTCCTAGTTGTGACAACGTAATAAGAACTTACTCTTTAACGGTGTTTAACTAAAAAAAACTTATCAATACCAAAGCATTTTTTTTTCTACTCAACTGGATTTTAAAGATAGCTATGTATATAACTGTTGCCAAAAAAACTATTTTTAACAATAATTGCAAAGTAACATTTAAAATTATAAAAATATTTGCGAGTTAATTTAATATTAATTATTTACAATTTATGCCGTTACAGACCGGCAGTGGCTCTCCTATTGAGTATTCAATACTACTTGAATTGAGGATTCATAAAATAAAAAATAAAAATAATTAAAAATAAAATTATGAAATCAAAACTCCTGCAGACATTTTAGTTCGAACAGAAGAAAATCCATAAAATCTCACGGTGCTAACTTTCAAAGAATTTTAGATTAATCCTCTTAAGGATGATAATGAAAAATTACAAGATAGATCGGGAAAATTGAAGAATCGCCTACTGCTTCGCGCGGTTTTCAAAATTGCAAACTTGGCACGCTCTCGTGTTTTGTCTCCTGGAGTTGCAACTTCTCCAGAAGACACATCGCAAAAGCAAGGAATTTAAGATGGCGAAAAACTAAAATAAATACTAAAAAAACAGTTAAAAAATTTTAAAAACTGAAAATCATTGCAGAAACATAGTAATTTTTCAGTCCTAAAGTAGTTATAAAACACTGAAAAATTAAAATACTTTCACTTACCTTAATGTAAAAACCTATTGGAAAAACTATTCTGAACTATGTAGTTGTTGTTGCTTATGACCCTTAACCGACAGTAATATCAGATCAAATCCCGAAGGCTATGGGCGATGAAGTTGCGGCTCCTGTTTTGAATTAGCACCACAAGGGTCGGAGTCCGACTTGGCTAAATGACCGGTACCGTAATTTTGAATCGGGTCAAGTGACGAGACCGGAACACTTGACCCCGCACATCCAGAGGTAAATTTGAGAGCTTGGAGGACATTGTAGCCACGCCCTATTTTACGTGCCCCGGCCACCTTCGGTGAACACGGCGGTGGATTTGCAGTGACGAGCATCGAATCAGGAACGATCGGATCACTGGACAGCTTCTCTTGCCAACTGGGCTTCTGTGCTCTCATTGTAAACTATTGTTTGCCTTACCTCGATTGTAAAAATCTATTCGAAATCGACTTGGATACCACAATTTGGCGCGTTTATGAATCTCGTAAAAAGCGCCAAACGACGCACCCAATAAGTGGGCGATCCTTCACCTCATCCGATAAATCAGTGGTTCTATTAATCAGAGACCACTTGTTGAAAGAAAGAAAGAAAAAAAAAAACTTTCGGGGAACCCTAACCCAATCAACCCTTTTAGAGGCAAAAAAGGATTTCATTTTCTGTATAACGAACTTCTTGCGATAAACGGCTTTAAACCTTCGGTTGGAACACGATTCTTTTCCCACTTTGTGGGAATATTTGATTGTGAAGCAGATATAGATGGAATATCTCTTTCCAGGATGTTCCTAACTAGAAATTCAGATGATATTTGTGGTTTATTACATTTCATGGTATCCAAAATCGTCAAACCATTTCTCTTTAATTCTTGACCAGCTTCTATTGAACAGAACCAATTATCGCTGGTTATATAACGGTTCGTTTTGTAGAGGCATTTAAAAAAATCAGTCTTAATCAGCCTTGGTTTCAAAACAGGTAACATAAAACAGAGTTAGGCCAAAGTCGTTCCAAGAACCTTCAAAAACTCAAATCTTCAAAGATTTTTAGCCTTACTGTACATTTTATACAAAATGTATGAAGAATATCGGCCTGACAGTAAGGTATTTAAACATACTTTAGTGGGAATATCTGTCTAGCAGACAGACAATGTTCTAGAAAAATGGTACGTACCTGAACCATAGAAGTCTGTCGTCACGAATCACCCATTCCACACTGAAGACAAGATGTTGACTGAAGCACTTGTAGACTCACAGTGCTCAAGGGGTGCCCAGCAATGAATAGAGAAACTGTAACTATCTGAGAGACATATGTTCCCACCGAAGGGTTAATAAAAAGTTAGAAATAAATTTAATAACAAACTGAACTAAAAAGTAAACTCAATAACAAACATATTATAAAAAACATATTAAAAATTACAATAACAAACATGCGTAGTATTTACGCTTGCCTTGTTACTTTTATGTTCGTCATTATTTGCTTTTGCTATAATTATTAGTTTGTTCATAATGTATGAATAAATAATTGACTAAAATTAAATACGAATAAATGCGAACTTTAGAGACTGACTTTTAAAATACAGAGTATCAGATATTTAAATACCAATTAGAATGATAATATAACATAAAATTAACATTAAAATTATTAAAGTGTTTTTATTAGTTAAAGTATTTTATGTTATTACCTACATAAAGCGAATCAAAGTCATTCGATACCGGCGTATTGCAGAAAATTATTTGATAACCAACTTCCTCACAAAAACAAAACAAAACAAACAAAAAAAAAACTTTAAGGATAGTTGTTCTTAAAATATTCTCATTAATTTTTAGCATTATTTAACCATTATTGGCGGTAAATTATACCGTTTGGTGACAGTTTTTGGTCAACCGAATAATAAATACATAAGAGCCAAGTTCTGTTCCATATTTTATGAAGTAGTTAAATCCGCTGTCGTTTCGAAAGAATGAAGCCAATTTTTTTTTAATCACTGCTGATTTCGAGGAACACTTCTTGGGTTTTCCTGGACCACCTGTGATCCGCCGACCACCAGTTAGAAAATCATGAGATGAATGAACTGAAAATACAGATATGCAGTAAAGTAAGTGTACATGGTCCACCATAGAAGTTAAGACCTTTTATGCTTTAACACCATAGTTCCTATCATATGCAATTACTGTAAATAATGCCAATGACAGCATGTGGTATAAACTCTAATAATGATCAACATTTTGCTAGTATAAAAGATAAAAGTTTACTGCAAATGGCTTGCAAGAGGTAAACATTAAGAAATAGTTTATCACGCGTTTTTGCGAAATGATTATCAATGAACTGTTCTAGAAAAATAGCTTCAAGCTGTAATAGTCCATTCAATGGGAGGTCGGTAGGGGGGATGTTAGATAAAAGCCGTTTTCTGGAAATATTTTCTACTGCATAATCCAAAAAAAGGGGATTTTTAATCCAAAAGCCACTTTTTGCATCTCATTTCGAATGGAGTTAAACTGCACATTATGTATGAAAGATTGTGCGAAACATTTAAAAAGGTTTAAAATAAAGACGTAGTGATAAGCGAAATCTTCTTAGAGGGATAACTTTTTTTCAACTGTTCCTCTAGTTATGATACTCCTAAAAAATCGTAAAGCAGTTCACTATAAATTTTCATTACATTTAAATGTTTGCTGTACTCGAATGATAAAAAAGTAGCTTACCTCTATTTCCCGATTTTTACGCATTTCTTACGATCAAAAGCGAATATTTTACGTAAAATAAAAATGTTTTAAGAGGTAAGGCGATGTCTGGAGTGGAAAAGTAGCTTTGAATGAGCTCTCGAAGATTATTATTAAGCATTTTTGATTCTGAAGTAGTGAATCTCAACAGGATTAGAAATTTCCAAACGTCTGCATATGAGAGGATGACAAAAAACAATGTTTTCAGAAATTCTGTGAGAATTAAGAACTGTGGAATCCTTCAGTCACCATGGTTACAGGACTGTTTCTTCAAATGTTGCCCTTCTAGCGGAGGTGTTTATGGAAAGAAAAAAATAGGCGATCTGAAATTATCTGATGGAGCAGCTGCTCTAATCAGAGTTTCTCTTTTTGTCTAAGAGTCTTATGACAACAACTGAAATGCTGATTAGAGAGTGAGCCAATGTGAAGCCAATGTTATGACTTCATAATTGATGAACAACTTTGATTTCCATTTTGACCAAGTGTGTTGGCAAGTAATAAATATTATTAATTATCACTTAAATGGGGGGCCCAAGGTTGCCCAAATTGGTCGGTAGATCTGTACTGTCCGTCCGGCGCCCAGGCCAATAAAAATGAACTGCTCCGAACTTGGGAAATCTACCCTCGACTGCGTACACAGGTTTTGATACGTAGTGACCGGTCAGTAGTTCGATAGGACGTAATTGCGAGTCCCGTGGTCGCCGTAATCTTTTTGAAACTTATCACATAAATGGTTGGGAAATTGACTACGTTGGAAGAAAATAAAAATGGTGAGTTCGAAATGAAATTGAAAGAGAATATATGTTTAATGTCTTAGAGTAGGGTTTCTTAACCTGCTGTCCATGGTCTCCGTTGGATCCATGAATCCATATCAGGGGTACGCCGACTTGGAGGAAAATTCTAGCCCAAGAAATCGATCTTGGGCACAACATATATTTCGAAACTTTGAAACCAAAATGGATGCATGCATTTGAAAACTAAAAAGACCACATCGTAGCTTTTGGATTCTATCGCATGTAGTTAAGTAAATATTTCATTACTGTATAAATACAGTGATGAATCCCAAATTTGTTTATCTTAATACCTAAATCTAACAAACAGCGCATTCTTAAGGGAACAGTACACCTCTGACTTGCGAAAATAGGAAATGGACAAAATATTCATAAGATTTAACAAATTAACCAATATAGCACTTTAAATGAAATTTTTTGGACTGTTAGATGTAACATAACATGAGATATTCAAATAACGTGTAGCGTGTGTATTCAAGTGTGTATAAATACTCACTATATTTTCTGACGAAGAAATAGTCAAAATTAAAATGACATACCATCCAAGTTTGTAAAAGACAAGAATCCCCGAAAAATAACGCGTTTCGCAGAAGAAAATCCCTCCCGTTGACCATGAGCGAAAACAAACTTCGACAATTTATCGGCCACGGTGGGGGAGGTTTTAATGAGATCCCGAGGGAAATTAGCGAACTAATGGAGGAGTAAAAAGGGAAATATTATCTTGGGTTATTGGAGAAATTTTCTCGATGTTAAATAAAAGCAAATATACGAGTTCACAAGCCGCAGCGAGATTACAAAATCAGAGACTTCGTCATTACGTCTGATTAACGAGAAATGTTTTATTGGAAAATATTTTTGGAGCGGGGCTGATTCCGTACTCTTCAAAAGTTGCATACATTTTAATTTTCTTTTCCTCGTCAAAGGATCCCAGAAATTTTCCGCTATCATTTAAAACTGTCACCACGGAGAAATATCCAAAGTTTTCGGCTACATTTTTTTGGTTATAAAGTCAAATGCATAACTGCCTCTGCGAGGTTAGTGTTTTGAAGATTATTTGAATGCAAACATAAACACCCCCGGCGCACCCAGAAGCCTCCAATCTTGGTTTGGCCCTAGTTATGAAAGGGTTAAGTATGCTGCGTGAAAAGGGATCACAAGATATCTTAAAAATACTGTTATCAGAGACATGGTGGATTGAGACAACACTTAAGAAAATGAATGTTGTTCAAGGTCGAGAAAGTTACCTGCTGTAACATGGGTGGCATGCATATATATATATATATATATATATATATATATATATATATATATATATATATATATGTATGTATGAGCGTATATATATATATATATATATATATATATATATAAAGCCCATTTTCCTTCCACTAGCAAACAGTTAACTTGATTCCCTATCTGCTCAAAGCATTTATAATATCGATTATTCAGCGAAAGGCTAAAAGGAGTTTTAATATCCCGTATTGGAAGATGGCGACTACGTCTAGCAATTTTTTTTTTCACTTTGACTTCGCCTCTCGTTAATTAAGCGTGCCGACGACTCGCGTCGTGGATTGACAAACCACTTAACGCCCGGGTTTTGTAAGAACCGCTCTCAGATATTTTTGCTGCCCGTCCGTTTATGCTTGTCAGTTCGAGTACCATTAACTCTGCCGAGATTAAAAGGGCCCGATGAAATGGAGTGAAGCTTGTTCGGGAATTTTCGGAACAGCACAAATCAGTTCCTAGCAATTTCCAGCTAATTAATTTTCCGGTTCAAAGTCTAACGATAGGAAGAATTTTAAAGTAAATGTCGATTCGATGTCTTTCGAACGACCCTTAGTATTCTGTCGAAGGAATCGATCATTTTTTTCTCAGCGTCATATTAAGATATATGCAAATCATTTTTTATTTATATCCTAAAGGTACAAAGTATGCTGTGATTTCTTTTCAGAAGAACAACTTTAAAATTTCTTTATTTTACAGTCGTGGGAATATGTGCAAAATTGGCAAATTCGTCTTACATTAGTAAACAAAATCTGAAAAAAATATGTATATATGAGTGACTTGCTTTTTACGAAAAATTAATAGCAATAACACTGTGAATCTTGCATTTCAAGTGAAAATCAAATGAAATATTTTCACACTGATTTCTAAGTACTTATTTTTAAAGGTCCAAAAATTGGAGACTTGGCGCCTTCCCACTAGCTGGATTTCTCTTCCTGTCTAGTACCATATGGAACGCGCGTTTGTTACGACTGATTCATTATCTTTGTACAGGTAGCACTCATACAGCACGGCATCTTACAACACGGTTTCGCTCTAACACAATAGGATAAATTGCGGGAACCCTCGTATAACACTGCAACCTGAAACACGGTTTCGCTCTAACACGATTAAAAAATTGCGAAAACCTTTGTACAACACTGTACTTCTACAGCACTAGATATCATGATTTTTGTTTAACACATTTAAAAACTAAATTACCTTAAAATAATGATGGGAAGGAACTTGAAATTATAGTGGCTTTACGTGAAAATGCATAAACAAATTATAATTTATTATTTATAACTCTATAAAATTATATTAGGCAAGAAGGCCTAAGCTTAGCTGAAAATGTTGAATCATTTTTCTTGAATGCAGACCCTTCCGCAGAAAGAAGCCGGAAATTCAAAAGGGAGCTGCAAAATTGTCTATCTCCATACCGTGAAATCTACAATGACCTTGTAAGGACCAGCAAACAAACCAAAATTACAGATTGTTTAAAGAGGATAGAAAGTGCAGAAAATCTAAATGAAGAAAGAGGTTCTGAAAGTGAAGGTGACATCGTATAACCGAAAACATGTTCTCGTGTGATTGTACTTAGCAGTGATGAGGAAGAAATTTATTAAATTGATGTCACATTAACTGAAAATATGTTTTGTTTCTTTTCGTTTTGTGTTATACATACATTTATAATTTTAATAAAAAATAACTTGCTTATAGGGAATTTAAAAGAAAATTGTTTTTAATAAGTTTTCGGAACGTATCCCTATTTTGTATTGTCTCTGGGTCTCATATAACACGGTTTCAAACAACACGGCATTTTCTAGAAACTGTGTTATAGGAGGGTCACCTCTATCTAATTCTGTGAAGAATAATGGATCAGGTGGTACCTAGACGCATTTTCATGAAGAGAGGTCTATTTAAAACTATTTTTAAAAATGGCATATTAGTTAAAAAATGGCAAAATTTTTTCACAATTCAAGAAGCTTCAGATTATGACTTTAGATATGCAATCTTTGGCCTCTGATGAATACTCAGATGAAAATGGCATTATCTGTTTGCTCCCCGATCAAGGTCGGGAAAATGATGAAGAAAAAATTGCAGATAATGATATTGTTTAAATGATTCCAGTAAATGTTTCTGGACAAGTTAAACTAAAAGTTAAACAGCGGGAACATAGGCGTAGCTTCGGGAGGAGGAGGGGGGTATGGAGGAGCACGTGCCCCTCCCCCAATCTTAACTTGAAATAAATTTAAACGTTAATAGAAGTTCAGTTAAAATCGGAAAATCGTAGACAACTTTTAAGAAAGTTGGGTTTGTTCCGCTTTTTCAAACAGTGAAACTGAAGATTCCGATTAGCGCCCTTTACGTACGCTCTTTCGCGAGTGCTTTGAGCGTACGGCATTCACGCGGGAAACTTTCAGTACGCTCCAAAACAGCTTTCTCTTCCTCTCCGTTACCTTCACACGTGCACTCAATCGCGCAGGATTGTGGTTTCCTGAAGGAGCGTACGTGTAAAGGGCGCTATTATGTCTTTAGCCTGCACATAGTTTTCAACAAGCAGTCAATGAGCTGAGGAGGGCCCTAACTGAATTCAATTCGTGCCCCCCCCAAAAAAAAAAAAAAAAAAAGTTAGAAGCACGCTACGCCTATGAGCGGGAAGGTAGAAATCTTGAGAACAGGAAAATAAAACGTAAGAAGAGAAAAAGACCCATTACAAATGATACCTCAGATGACAATACAAGTATGGAAGAAGACAAACTGAAGGAAAAGAAAGAAATTATTAAATTGATAAAGAAATTATTAATATAGAAAATATAGAAATTATTAAATTGGTAAAGAAATTATTAAATTATTATATTGGTAAAAAGCAAATCAGATGTTGGCTATTGAATCAGAATAAATGTCAACACTTCAAGAGACCAGGGCTGCATTGGAAATGAAATTTCCGTAAGAACTTTTCCAAATGTACTTTGACACGGAGATCATGAAATATGTTACCAACGAAACTTCATAAGATATGCTCTGCAAAATAATAACGCATTTTATTATCTGAAATGGACATACAGAGCTTTATCGGAATCATCCTATGTAGTGGATATCACGTTCTGCGTCAGGAAATTTTTATATATGAAAAAAATTACAATAATACTTTAAAAATGTATACTTCAATAAACAATATAGAATACTCATTTTAGGAGGTTTAAAATGCTTAGTTCCTAAAATTTACCGTAACATACGGCTTGGATGTTCATACTCGAAAGGTTAACCCCATTAGGTGCCAAATCTCCCATTTTGGAACCATATCGTAAATTCTATACGAATGCAGATTCTTTTAAAAGTTTAAACTGCACATCAGTTGAGACAAATAATATGCTTAAAAAATACATTAGATTCTGTTTAGATGATGCCGTTCATATAGCGGCGCTTAATGGGGTTAAGGATCAGTGCACACGCGCGATCCGGTGTCGTTGCGGCACCGCAGTTGCGATCGGGAGTACTATACAGTTGAACTAACCGACGACGCCAATGTCCGTGTGAGTCGGTTAGTTCAACTCTATGTACTCCTGATCGCAACTGCCATGCCGCAACGACACCGGATCGCACGTGTGCACCGAGCCTAAAAGAGAAATGTCAAGCGGGAATTTTCTTAAACAATGAAATACTTAGACAGATTTATTTAAAACTGATATCAATGCTTGCATACAATAAGATAATTCCTGTGTGTTCCCTGAAATATTGATCTAATCATTTCTATTCAATTTCACATAGATTTAAGCTAATTCAAATGTATTTACATTAGTGGTTCTCAACCTGGCAGTCGCCCCAGATTGGAAGTCACCCACAGAGATAGTCCTATACATAAAAATGTTGAGAGCCACTGGTTTACATTATGCTGTCCCCGTCCCATGTGTGTGCAGCTGAAAAGAAGGTGAAAGACAATTAATTCACTGGTTGACACAAGTTGCGAAATCGCCGTCTCTTTTGAAGAAAATGACTATTCCTTTAGTCCAATGGTCAACTGAATTAATGTTACTCCGTTCCATGCGAATAAAAGTTAAACAAATTGATAGCATTTCCAGTATTCACGTCGAAAATGGAATTGATTTCAGGGGGTCCGCCGACTAAGGAAGGGAATTCTAGTCCAGGAACTTTTTCGTGTAACAGGCCGGAAGAGGCCGAACGGCTACGTCGTTGTTATTCAGCACCAGAGTCTTTTGGTTTCTTCTCCCACTGTAGGCGTATATGTTTGTAGCCGTTCGGAATCGGCTTGAAGCAGTTGTTCACGGTCTAATGAGCCCTCGTGTAGCAAAAAGTGACCGTAGCGCTCTCAAACAACCAACCAACCACTCGTGTGGCAGAACACACATTTCGATTTTTTTTATTGGAAACTATAAAGGTTGCATGCGTTGAGTTTGAAAATTTAATAAACTAGATGTAGCTTTTGAATGTGAATTCAATCAGACGTATAACTGTGCAATCGCCATTCGGTCCGCAATAAGTCAGTAAAGTACAGGGTGGTCATAAAGAAACTTTGCCGATATAGGGACCTCTAGAGGCGATTCTGTTCAATCGATCGAGATGAGATTTCAGATATAGTTATTCAGAGATATGAGCTCAGGATTCTGTGAACGGCAGCCAAGTGGCGCTGACGGTTACGGTTATAGGTACAGAAACTCGAAATTTTCAAACAGCAAAGCCCATTTTTTTCCCATCGTAAAATGCTCAGCGCATGCGAAAACACTAAATAGCGTTGGAGCGGTACGTGTATCACAAAAAACGGACGCGTTATGCACGCACAAAAACAGCTCTGCGAATGGCTAACAAAAACACGATCAGAGAGCTTTTTATCGGTTTTCTACGCTGAATATCTGGCGAACGGCGTTCTGTGATTGGTTTCTAGCCTCTGTCATATGCAAATTTCCTCCGAGCGCCCTGATCGTGTCTTTGTTGGCCGTTGACAGAGCTGTTTTTTGTGCGTGCATAACGCGTCCGTTTTTTGTGATACACGCACCGTTCCAACGATTCTTAAGGTTTTCGCACGCGCTGAGCATTTTGCGATGGGAAAAAGTGGGCGCTGCCATTTGAAAATTTCGAGTTTCTATACCTATAACCGTAACCGTGAGCGTCACTGTGTTTCCGTTCTCAGAATTCCGAGTACATACCTCTGAATAACTATATCTGAAATCTCATCTCAATAGGTTGAACAGAACGGCCGCTGAGGTCCATATATCGGCAAAGTTTCTTTATGACCACCCGGTATAAATGCGTTATAATATAGCGCATTTGTTTTTGTTGCATATTGATATTTTTTTCCTATCCTTCCCACTCTAGAATACGAATAGAATCGGATATAATTATATTTTATAAGAATATATGTTGCTGTACTACATTTCCAAAATTTATTTTGTTTCAAAACGAATCTTTATAAGAGTATTTATTATTAGAAGGAGGTGTCCATGGCTTTCATCAGGTTATAAAAAGGGTCAAAGACACCAAAAAGGTTAACAACCAGTGGTTTAGAGCGAAAGAAAATTGCTTTATCGGTAGTTCTCAAAGCCTACAATTCGGTTCCACTCTCATCGCTACAAAATTCACAATTTCTCCCTGTTATTGACAGTCCATTTATATCGCATCGGATAACACACTATTGGCTCGCTTTCGGAACAGACAGTCCTGTACAGAAAAAAGAGGCTTTCATATTCTGTATGAAAACCTTCACAAAGAGCGCGTTATCCGGAATGAATAGGAATTTATTCACTATTTTGAGGTGTTCTGATGGGGTCATTACCCTTATAGAGAATCCCCCTCGATGAATTCTAGTTTATTCCAGCCAGAAATATTCGGATTACTCGAATGGGATGGGGTTCAAGATATTTAACCACATTTTATAATGTCGTACATTACTCAAGTCATTTTATGTCGAAAACTTTTGGGGGCTTTAAAAATCGGGAATGAATAAATGCATTGATATATAAACCTGCCGTATCAAAACCAGCACTTAAGGGTCATTTTCAAACTTAAAATGGGATCCGTAAACTTCCAATTTTTTTATAACTCTTCTCCTATTTTAGCCATTTCCGACGTACTTCATTTTAAACATTGTTTAACCTCCAATGTATAATATGAACAAATTTTATGCCGTAAGTACTCTTCTCAGAAACAACGGAAAAACAAAATTGCTCATCCTCTCTTAAATAAATAAAGGCTGCGTGAACAATAAATTGAGACTTTGGGAATACTTCCAGGGACTCATTTCTCACCGATAATGAAGTGTTTACAACTTTCTGATACCCTCTTTAAAATCTGAAACAAAACTTGGTCAACATTTTACGTAAGTACTCGATAACCTTCAAAGTCGATAAATGCTTTCCATAGTCTTTAGATTTCTGTTTCCATTGTTTCGAACAGTTATAATTTTCTTTACATGAAATTTAATAGAAGAGATCCTGGTATTGATATGTGGTAGCTTCTAGATTATAGTCTTAGGGCCTGTTCAAATAGGAGTCCGTTGCGTTGCGTTAAGGGAAAGATGACGTTGAGACGAAAATAAACCAATCATAGGCGTTAAAAAATTTTTAACGCCTATGATTAACCTTAGAGTTTGGTTTGTTGAGAACGCCATTGTGAAAATTTGCCACAAGAGAGCTCATTAGATTGGACCTACTGCTTAAAGCCAATTCCACACGCCTACAAACATCTATGCAAGAGTGGGACTCAAACCCAGAGACTCTGGTACCTATGGCCCCAACAATTTAGCCAACGTCAGGCAATTATAGTCTTAAAAATTTATGTTTATATTTTTTAACAAATAATCACTTCTCTTTATTCATAATTACATTCGAAAGATATGCCCTAAATATCTCTAAATATACAGGGATATTTTAAAAATCAGGATATAGGTTGTGATTGTCGAATGCGTTTTATTTTATAGAACACTAGCAATACAATTCGAGAGATTTTTAGATGCCGGTATTCTGAAGTAGGAATTGCTCATTCATTATTTTTGAACTTTTTCTTTAAATGTGAGCCATATTCTTCATGCATTTTCTCTACACTGCTCATCGCTATAAAACTGAGGCCAAATTCCAACAAGTCCGCCGATGAAGACGACTTACGGAAAGTATATTGTCATCGAACAACTGATAGGGCAAACTGAAATACTTAAACTGAAGACATTTGATCAGGCAAACTGAAGACATTTCAAATCAGTCAAATAAGTGGACAGAAATAGGCCTGTGGTCTTGAATGGTTTTCGTGTCACTTGGGGCCTGTTTACATAGAATCAGTCAGAATTAAATATTCCGTTGGCGATGATTGGTTAAATGAGTCAATGATTGGTATATGATTGGTTGAACATTTTGACGCTGACGTTGACGGATTCTACATGAAAAGGCCCTTAGAGCTTATTTTGTAACAACGAGAGTATGCTGTAAGGTGAGTTTAATCTTGTATAATTGTCGATCGCAGAGGAATCTTAGAGCATGCCAATCGATCGCATTAATCGTGTCTATCTCCATACAACTCCATCGCCAAAATTAAGACAAAAAACGAGCTTCTATAACTCTTCTTCATTTGCTGAAAAAGAATTATTCTCGCGCATTCATGCATGAGCTTTAAACACTTAGTTGCTTTAAACACACCTACTTTTTGTGTTCCATTAAAACAAACCATTTATTTCGTACTGAATTAATATTTTTTTCGATAATTTAAAAATGAAAATAACTGGACATAGTACTATTATCTGATTTGAAAGTGCAAAAGCTTTCTAAGAGTACAGTTATGTGACATTTAAATTTCAGCTTGCTATATAAGAAAGAAAACAACTTTCATGTGAAAATCGGGAAAATTTCAGTAGTTCATCTTGTTTAAACATTTTTATGTTACCGAATATACGAATTTTGATGAAGGTCGAGCGGCCGACAATTTCAGTCCTAAACATACCCATAATGACGCTAAAGCTCTCATCTCGGGCGGCGCGCAATTCACGGAGGCTGATAAAGTTTAATTCCCTTAAGCGGTGGCTCTGCAAAACCTGGCGTTCGTTATCTACCGGAGCAAAAGCTTTTGAAAAGAGGAGTGGGGTATGTGATTAGGTGCTTGATTCATGTTTCATCCCGCTCGGCTTATTTGGAGAGCAAAGTTAACAGAGTCGGGAAATGTTAATTACATTTAGCGTCCTGTAGTTAGCCCGACATCTCGTGGCTTGTTCGGAATCAGTCGAGTGGCATCCAATGAACGGGAAAGTCGAGAGTAATTGGCAAATCGTTGCTCCTCGCGAAACTTGACTCTTGCTAATGTCGGATCGCGTAAATTGGAATGGACTGCGTTCTCGTGTAGAGGGAGTGTTTGGGAAAGGCATTTCAATAAGGATAAATGCCCGTATTAAAATTCCTTTGTTCATTTAGGAGGAAAATTTTTCCCGATGACATCAGGATGTGAAAAGAATCGAACGAAGTTTAGAGTGCTTAGAACAGCCTTATTTAAGAGCTAGAACTGAAGAACTACTAGAAGACATTTGTATGGGGCATTTTCCATCCAAGACTGTCGAAACAAAATGACTCTGTCTAGGATTTCGGTTTGATTGCTCTAAGCCAAGGCTTCTTAACCTGTGGTTCATGCATCTCCATAGGCGTAGCGTGCTTCTAACTTTTATTTTGGTGGTGGCGGGGGGACGAATCGAATTCAGTTAGGGCCCTCCTCAGCGCATTGACTACCGGATGATCCTTAAAATATGAAATAATATGATTTTTTGAAATTTAATGACAATAGAATTGATGTTTGAGTAGTATTCAAAAGTTATTCAGAGAGAAAAATAAATATAATAGAAATAAAAGGAGAAAAAAATATAGCATAGAACTTTTGTTATGGATCATATCATTGTTAATAACTATGTTAAGGGTAAAGACATAATCTGAATGTTCAGTTACACAGTTTGAAAAAGCGGGGAAAACAAACTTTCTCAAAAGTTTTCTACAATTCTCTGGTTTTAACTGAACTTCTATTAACACTTTAATTTATTTCAAGTTAAGTTGGGGGGGGGGGGTCACCCGCCCCCCCGACGCTACGCCTATGTGTTGGGGGGGGTCACCCGCCCTCCCGACGCTACGCCTATGTGCATCCCTCCAATAAATTTCAGGGATTCGTCGTCTTGGAGGTAACTCTATCATGCGGTAAAATACAAATTTCAGGACGTTTTATTGTACACTAAAATAGATGAATGCGTTCAAATTAAAATATCAAAGAAACCATACGTAATAGGATTTAAATTTTAATTTTCAAATGTACAACCATGCAGTAGTCATTCGGTTAATAATATACCATTAAAATATGTTGATATGTATTTAAATGCTACAAAGTATTTTTAACTTTTCACACCGGATGGCGCTAAGTGTCTGTATTTGTCCTTTTTGTATGTAAATGTATTTTTTCTGATAAATAAATGTCTGTTGGAATGTAGTCCTTGAACGAGTAAGTTACAACATTTGGTAGCAGTCCGTGGTTGATTTCTCCTCTAAGAGCGAGACGCATTGACATCCGGTCGCCGATGAATTTAAAATGTAGCTGTTAATTTCCCTAAAGCGAAAGATAGCAAAAGAAGAAAATGAATAAAAATATGCAAAGCATTCCGTTGTTAAATAGTGGCAATTATTTACTCTGGTCTATGAAAATCAAGGCTATTTTAACATTGAAGAGATTAATAGATGATATTTATGAAGATAGGCCACAGGATTTAAAGGCACAAGAATATTGGAAATTAAAGAATGCTGACGCAGTAGCTACACTTACTATCACTTTTTGATGAACAGGGTCTCAGAAGAAACCAATGCCAAAAATTTATGGGAAAAAATAAAGAGGGTTTTCACAGAAAAAAATGAAAACCGGTAGATAGATGCTGGAAATGAGCTAATAATATAGAAATTCAAGAAAATTAAAACGTATCTGACTACATAGCCAGAGCACGGAGACTTTCTATGAAGTGTAGCGCACTTGGGTTAAAAATTTCCGAACTTGAAATTGTTTACTACACTGTTCGAGGACTTAAAAATAAATTCGGGAAAATAAGAGAAATATTGAAAACACAAAGAGAAAAAAATGGATAAAATACTGGAAATTTTGCGTGAAGAAGAAAATGCCCTTTTAAAACAGAACTCAAATTCCACATCGAGAAAATAAGCTATGTTAAAAACAGCAATAGAAACGTAAAATTTTGCTGGTTCTCCGAAATATCCAATCACATAGCCAGAAATTGTTTTTTTTTTCAGAAACAAAACGGGAAACAGGAGTGGAAATGCATCGGACAACGTGATAATGTTATGATGATAATTAATAGTTTAGAAATAATTAACGTTAATATTAATATCGGGTATTCAGATAATTAAATTAGTAAAGTAAGTAAGTAAGTAAATTTTAGTAACGATTGTGCTTTGTTTTAATCAATTTATTAAGCCTCTGCTAAATATATGTGAGGGTTAACTTGTGGTGATCAAATATTAATTGATTTGATTAATGTCATCGCATTTGGAGAAGTGTGCGCAAGTTTCTCTAAATGTTTTGACATTGAGAAGAATTAAGTTGAATAGATCATCACAGGTTATACCTTATTATTGTTAATATTGATAAATTAATAAGCCTTATTTTGAAATAATTGTGAGGTGGCTGGTACGCTGGTGAATTTTTGGTTTTTTTTTTATTTAATGAATGAATGCAAAATTTTAGTGTGTCTTTTTCTTTTAAAGTTAAATCCTTCCTTTTGAGAACCCCTTTTTGTCAGTTGATTGTAAACCGAGACATCCGGTGTCGACTGGTCATGGACACCCTCCCCGATTTGGGACGTTGGAATGTTGGCGCTCCATGCGCGGTTGAATACAGTGGCTTGTAGATGGCGGCGTTTTCAAGGAGGAAATAAGTAACCAAAAATTATTATGTGAAATAAGAAAATGAAAAATCAACGATGAGTCGGAGAGGAGATTCCTTCGGCTAATTCCGAATTTCAGCGTTTTCCTCGTCCGGGATTGACGGAGCGGATTGGATCTTCTTACTTCCCGCGGAATACAAAGTGAAGAAAGGGAGCGTCAACTCGGGGGCGGAGGGTGCGAGGACACAGAGGGGAGAGGCGAGCGAAGAGGCTGGGAGCTGACCCCCGGTGCCTTGATGGAGAGATGATGGCTGTACGGAAAGGTCCGACGACGTTCATGTCTTGGCGTCATACACGCTTTAGAAAATGGCGTTAAGGCTCCCTTCATGACTTCGTTAAATAATATTATTTTTTTTTATGTGCTGCAGCATTTTAATTGGGCAATATGATTTTAATTTCCTTTATTTTTGTTTACTGAATTTTTCTTTAATTTTTCTTTTTTGATTTTTTTTCATAACTTTTTCATTTAGAAGGGTTTTTTTTTCTCACCAGCCACTAGGTTAATAACTGTAATACTAATGGTAAATTGTACTGTAGGCAAGCAAGAATTTTGTGATTATTATAAGTTTATAGGGAGGAGATATGGAATCCTCAAGTGTTAATCCATTTTGTTAAGATATTTGTGTAATATTGTGAAGAAAATCGGAATGAATAAATTTGTTATGTTAAAGTATATCTTTGTCATGTCGGTCCTTGCCTTTTTAATTAATTGTCTGACTTTCAGCTTTAGGTATTATTTTTTTTTTTATTTCAGCAGATATGAAACTTTTTTTTTAGGTGAAGTAATTTTATTTCTAGGTGTTCTCCGAGGTGAAGTAATTTTATTAGATTTAATTTCATTTTTCTTTTGGCTCATTAATCACCACAGTGATGCATTCAGTTCGAACCTAGGGTAAATTTTAATTATTATATGTTTATGGGTTATTGCTATACACAACGCAAGTCTTATAATGTACTAACCACAAATTGCTAAATGGGCAAATATTGTACGTAAATTTAACTGAAACCTACCTTAATTAGTAAGATTTATTCCTACCTTCAATTCCTTAATTAGTAATTAATATAATAATTCTAAGATTTTAAAATAACCCTATATAACTACAATTTCGTTGCCACAATAAGAACATTACCTAACGATAAAACTAAAGCAAGCAAAAAATGAGATTCGCGAATTTGAAACCGAAATTTGAAAACAAAAAACAGAACTTTGTCCTTATGACAGACCCAGAACATCCTGACTCTACTTGTGAGGATATCTGGATATTACATTCCAGAAGCAGCTCCCATATGTGCAATGACCTTAAATGTTTAGAAAAATTTAATTCCGATACAGTTCATATTAATTTAGCAGGTAAGAATTCTGTTTTAAAATCTATTGGCGAAGGAATAGTTAAAGCAAAACATTTGTAAATAATATTGAAAATACACTAACTATTGATAATGTGATTTATGTACCTGATTTAAGATGTAATTTGTTATCTATGACTAAATTAATGGAAAGAGGTTATACGTAGTATTCAATCATATGATAATTATGTGTTGGTATTAAGCAAAACTGGTCAAATTGTTTTGAAAGCTGAGAAAGTGAATAATCGCTTAGAAATTCTAATGAAACCTTGTATTAATAATATTTTATCTGAATTATTAGAGTGTAACATTGTTACAAATGTAGAAAATTATGATTTATGGCATAAAAGACTTTCACTTGAATCCTCATTATATGTGTAAAATGAAAGATATAATTGATATAAATGTTAAAGAATCTGAAATTTTAAATTGTGAATCATGAAATATCAGTAAATTAACTGGTAAAAAACATTGCAAAATTAATATTGATTAAAGTGATTCTGTTATGAAATTAATTCATGCTGACTTAGCTGGTCCTATAAATATTGATTCATTGGGTGGTTCTAAATGTTTTTTAGTGCTTGTAGATGATTATTCTGGTATGTATTTTTCTTATTTTATGAAACATAAGTATGAAGTATTTGATGTGTTTACGAATTTAAAAGAAAGGTATGAAAACCTAACAAACCGAAAAATCTCCAGAACCAATAATGGATTAGAATTTGTAAATAATGAAATGACTAAATTATTACTGAAATTCGGCATATCTCATGAAATAACAATACCATACAATCCAGAAACTAACTTCAAAGCGGAAAGAGCTATAGGAGTTTTAGTAGAACGTGCGAGTACCTTATTATATTAGAGTAACTACTCCAAAAATTTTGGGCGGAAGCCATATCCTGCAGTACTCATGTATCGAATATTACACAGCGTAAATAAAAAAAAACTTCCGATAGAAATATGGACAGGTAAAGAACCAAAAATAAGTTCCTTAAAAACTTTTGACTGTGTAGCTTATTAACATATTCCTAAACAATTTCGCAATAAATTTGATGTTCCAGGGAAACACGGAATTTTTGTCGGTTATTCCAGAAATAGAATCGCATATCGGATTTATGACGTAACAAAAAATACAGTGATTGAAGAACGATCAGTTAAATTTGACGATAAATTAAAAGGCAGAGAATTCATAGCGAAAAATTCGGAATTCTATTTAAGGAAAGTTGAAAATTCGAGTCAGTTAAATTTTTCAAATTTAGAAGCAGAAACAGAGATTAACCCGCGAGAAGATAATCAAAGTGAAATTAAAGACACAAAATCATTACAAAATGAAACCGCAAACGATCAAAGAGTGGAAAACACAAATCATGAGTTATCACCTAAATTAAGGCGTTACTTTCAGGGTGACAAAGCCAGCTGTCATGTTCCGAGGTCCACCATGGGTTGGTATGGTGACAATGGGGTTAATCGAATGGACTGCGATGCCCAGAGCCCACTCATGAACCCTATCGAGAATCTCTGGAACAAGTTGGATTACCGAATTAAGGGGTGCAACAACTGTTCAAAATCGGTGAAGAAACATACATGTCGTCTCCAAGCGGAGTGAAGAAAATACCACTAGCCGTCATACAAGGACTAGTGGAAAGCATGCCCCGGAGGATTGAGGCTGTAATTGCCTTTCGTGGAGCCTCTACCAGCTATTGAATATGAATAATTTTTCCTTCTATCACAGGTGTCCAAATACGTGTTGGTAGATAGTGTGTATATATATATATACACTCATGGACAAAAAATTAGAGCACCAAGAAGGAGTCGTCAAAATGAAACGAAATTTTACATACCTAATGACTACTTTGATATAAGTAAATGATAAGAAAATCAAAGAAAAAGGATAATTTATTTCAGAGAAAAAGGTAAAAGAACGGAGGAGTTAATACTCCGTTGGACCCACTCTAGCGCGAATGCACGATGCGATACGATCGGGCATTGAGTCATACAAGTTCTGTATGATGTCTTGGGACATTTCGTTGCATATTTTCTGTAACCTTGCCTCTACTTTGTTCAAACTCGTGGGATGCCCAACTCGTCGTCCCAAATGATCCCAGATATGCTCGATTGGAGACAAATCTGGGGATCGGGCAGGCCAAGGAAGGGTAGTAACAGTGCGGAGACAGTCTTGTGACACCCTTGCCGTATGAGGCCGAGCATTGTCTTGTTGAAAAATGGCTCCCGGGAGCCGTTGCATGAGTGGCAACACATGTGGTTGCAGGATTTCATGAACATACCGCTGGGCTGTCATGGTGCCACGGAACAATACTAGGGGTGACCGTGTATTGTAGGCAATGGCACCCCATACCATCACACCAGCTGTGGGAGCGATGTGTCGCTGTACAGCAAAGGCAGGATTGAAGCGTTCACCACGGGCTCTCCACACACGAACACGATTGTCATCACTGCCGAGATTGAATCTGGATTCGTCGCTAAAGACGACCTGGTTCCATTCCGCTGCAGTCCAGTTTCCTCGTGCGCGGCAAAACTCCAAACGGAGGCGTCGATGGGTGGGCGTCAAGGGCAGCACACGTAATGGGCCCGCGATACCAACTGTCCTTCAGCCAGGCGCCTTCGTATGGTTCGAGAAGACACAGAGGCCCCTAGTGAAGGTGCTACCTGTGTCTGGATGGCGGCCGATGAAGCAGTTGGCTGTACGCGTGCATTTCTTACGATGTGGCGGTCTTCTCGACGACTGGTCTGTCGAGGGCGTCCTGAGCCTGGTCTTCGTGTACATGACATCTCTCGGGTCCACTGGTCCCAACACCTCCTCATAACACAATCAGAGCGGCCTAATTGACGAGCTACTCGCCTAGCTGACCACCCAGCTTCTATCATCCCGACGATTCTCCCCCTCTCAAACTGCAACAACTGCTTATATTGTCTTCGAACACGGCGTAATGGCATGTCCATCTCAGCTCTTCCTTTGTAAATGATTCAGCACACTCAAACAAGCTTTGGTTACCTGTTTTATACTCCACAGAGTACGATGTTCAACGCCCTCTACCGGCTATACGTAATGCGCAATCACGCTGCATTTCTAATCATTTGCACATCTCCCCGACATGTACCTTCATTGCAAGTTTCGTTACGATCCCACAATTATTTCTTGGTGCGCTAATTTTTTTGTCCATGAGTGTATATATACACTCGTGTCCATAAATTAAGGATAATTCAGAACCACATGGAAATCGATCTCTAAAGTAAAAATTCCACATGTAGAATCATCACACACATCTTCAAGAATAATATGCAAATTACAGGAAGCCACCAGATTTCACCGATAGTACGTTACAATGACGAGAGTGTAAGGGACGGGTATATAAGGAATGATGACAAAGTAATATTGTTCACAAAGTAATATTGTTTCTATAAGCCGCTCAGTGCCTTAACCAAATAGTTATGACACAGAGGACGCATGTGGATGATTTTTTACGTGGTAGAATTAACGGCCGCCTGGAATGTGGGCGTACTCAGATGGAAGTATCCGAGGAACTTGGAATTGCCCAAGTGTCATCTCTTGGCTTTGGCAACGATTCCAAGATGATGGAAATGTCAGTATACGTAACTTTACAGGTCGCCCCGGAGTTGAAACGCCGAATGAAGACCGGTATTTGGCAGTAACTACCAAAAGAAGCAGACGGAGCAGAGCATCTGACCTGTTTCGTGAGCTATCTGCAGCCACGGGTACCACAGTTTCAAGGCAAACCGTGCACAGACGTTTGGGAAATATTTGTCTATATGTTCGCAGGCCTGTCAGATGTGTTCCGCTCACAGAAACGCACTGTTGGCAGCGATTAGCCTGGAATAGAGAACATACAATTTGAAAATCATAACAGTGGGCTTGTGTGATGTTTTTCGATGAGTCCAGGTTTAGTTTGCAGTCTGATTCATGTCGAACTTTCATATGGAGAGCGCCAGGTACCCGTTACCACCAAGACAACGTCTTTAAACGACACCGTTACGGTGGTGCAGGATTGCTCGTTTGGGGTGAAATTTTACTAGGCTCCAGAACAGATCTGCATGTTCAAACCATGAACGGCCACATTTATCGTAACATCATTCTGGAATAACACGTACGTTTGTTTAGGGGTGCCATGGGCACAGAATTTGTGTTTATAGATGACAACGCCCGTCCTCACCGAGCAAACATCGTAAACGAATGCCTTCAGTCTTAGGATATCACCCGTATGGAATGGCTAGCATTATCACCTGATTTGAATCCGATAGAGCATGTGTGGTACACCCTTAGCCGACAAGTTGCAGCCCGTCAACCACCTCCTACATGTGTACTGGAACTTGGGAGAGCATCGCTTGCTGAGCGGAGTAATCTTCCCCAACATCAGCTCGATAATTTGATACTCAGCATGCCTAGGCGTTGTACGGACTATGAGAGACATACAATGTATTAACCATCATACGAACCATGTAATATTATTTTTTTGTAAAGGAGATATTTTTTACAATTTCTCTAGGGAGCAAAAATCGTAGTTTTTATGAATGGTATCATTATATACACTATCTTTTTTGTTCTATATCTTTTGTTTAATAAATGGGCTTTATGAATAAGTCACGTTTGTTTTGTTTCTGAACCTTTATTTGCCGGAGCTGGCATTATCCTTAATTTATGGACACGAGTATATATATATATATATATATATATATATATATATATATATATATATATCACCTGTTAAGATTTGCAAATTTCCTGTATTTGTGCCTTGTGGTTAATGGCTGTCTTTAGCGCATGGCTACGAATGCCAATTGTTTGTTTTCTGTCACGTTGTATATATATATATATATATATACACTGAAGTGCCACTGAATTAGGGATACCTACCTAGTAACGAGTTGGGCCTCCTCTGGCCCTGATAACGGCTGCCACAAGACGAGGCATAGATTCAACAACTTTCTGCAAACGTTCCACGGGAATGGCTTGCCAAATATTGGCTAAAGATGTCCATAATTAAGTAATGTTCTTTGGTGCTGTGTGATGGCCTTTCACGCCTTGTTCCAAAACATCCCAAAGATGCTCAATAGGATTTAAGTCTGTGCTTTTAGGTGGCCAATTCATGACAGAGAAGTCAGAGGAATGCTCATCCAACCAGCCAGTAGCCAACCGGGACTTGGGAGAGGTACAGTTGTCTTGATGAAAAACTCCATTACCGTGCAGATAACAGAATAGCATAAACGGATGGAGGTGATCACCCAGCAACTCTACATACCGAATTGCATTGAGGGAGGTTGGTACACGCACCAAAGATCCTAAACTGTGCCACGAAAAAACACCCCAGACCATGATTGAGCCACCATGCCCTTGTACAGTTCCAGCCAGGCATGCAGGATCCATGGCTTCATGAGCCTGACGCCATATTCTCAGCCTCCCGTCGGCGTTAAGTAGTCGGAATCGAGACTCATCACTCCATGCTACTCGTTTCCAGTCCTCTACACACCAGTCTTTGTGCTCTCTTGCCCAGGCAAGTTGTGCAGCCCGATGGCGAGTATAGAGCAATGGCACTCTCGTAGGTCGACGGCTCTCGAAACCCATACGGTGAAGAGAGCGTTGCACAGTCCGTTTACAGACTGTATGACTGGCACCGTCATTAAACTGGGTGGAAATTTGAGCTAATGTTTGGCTTCGCTGGCTACGTACAATACGCCTGAGCCGTCTCTCACCACGCACTGTCAAGGCTAATTGTCCTTTGCAGTTGCCCGATCGCTAGTTTTTTTTCACCATCCATGTATTCTTGGTATACTCTTGACACTATCGACTTTGAAAATTCTAGCTGTCTGACGATTTCGGAAATTGAATGGCTCATGCGTCGCGCACCTACGATTTGTCCGCGATCGAAGGCGTCTAAATCAGGCAGTTTACCCATACTGAAAATTCCAACAACTAATTCAGAACAACCACAGTACGCACTATATATGCAGTTACCACAGCGCCCTCACTTGCGCATACATGATGCGCAGCGCTACACAATTTGCATAGGCTTTGCTATCCCTAATTCAGTGGCACTTCAGTGTATATATATATATATATATATATATATATATATATATATATATATAATCAATAAAGATCAATGATATGTCTTCTTTTGCTCCATCGAGTAATGTTTAAAAATGGTATCCATCAGCTGTTTCGGTTGCGTGATAAATCTCCTGAGATCCATGAGGGCGGAAGAAAGAAGAACCTACTGTGCAATACCTATTTCCAAGCTGTCCTACCACCTGTTGGACTAAAAGCCAAGAACTGTTAAATAGTATTTGGTTTTTATCATTAATCCTTTATTTACCCTCAAATTGTTAAATAATCCTCTAATATTGTGAAAGTTTATAGAGAGTTTTACAGTACCGATTTACTCCATAATGCAAGTGTGCGCGTGTGGAATATGATTTCCCGCTTGAAAAATTTACACAGTTTGCCATTAAACGGCAGAGAAAAATTCAAAACATTCTGTGAATTCTTTATCTTTATACCCTCTGGAAGTGCTCATTGCGCCGCTTTAATTACCTGCCTAATTAAGTTTTATTAAATATTGCGTGTGTTAAACAATTTAATAGGGCTAGCTCATAAATTGGGGAGACTTATTCCGGTGCAAATGAATATATTATTGCAGGATTTCGCTTTGTAATCGAGAACAGCGTTGTAATAAACAATTTCAGAAGTTATTTATGTCCTTGATAAGAATGTTATGAAGTAATTAGTAAATTTAATAATCGTGATATGGGCAAAATACATTTATTGTAAAGTATAAATGTTTTCCTTTGGTTGACGATATACGTTGGGTACCAAATGATTTCATTGTTGTGTGTATAGTAGTTTATTACGATTTATTCATGCAATGTTTATTTCTGTTGTACAGCAAGTAATTAATATGCTATGAAAACATTACCAGTTGTAATTTTACTGTATTAAACAACTGTTGTAGAGGCTCTCGAGTTCTAGAAATGTCTTTATATCGATGAACAAAAGGAATCTTTAGTAGCTCCAATACCTTTCGACATATTAGTCATTTACTTTTTTAAAATTAAATCTAAGATTGCGAAACTGTGAACGAATAAATTTATTGAAACAATGGGTGTTCATTATCTCTAAATGGTATGAAAAACAATTTTTTTCCGGGGCGAAAGATTTTTCCATGAAATATTTTTGAAAACAATTTATTTTCCTAATTTGTTGTTCTATCGTACAGATCTTACCGTATTCCTGCTAAACCAGCAAACCAATTGTACATTATCTTTCCTCAAGAATCAATATTGACCCATTTTACGCAGGTAATAAAAAACGAAGATGTGACGTCATAGAATCAGATGTTGACAGTCTCAATGTCAAGGATCAACACTAACATCAGGATGAGGGACGTGTCTTTTCATGTTCCGCTTACTACGATATTAACCGATCGATTCCTCTTTAACAATTTAAAATGAGTGCCTTATTTCGTCGAGTTGTGACAGCCCAGCATTTGCGACCTGACGCTAGACAAATGGGCCGAAATAATTAATTTTGCTCCCGGCTGGAAACGGGGCGTCGTTAACAAAGGATGGCGCGAAAATCTAACTCCGCATCTGTCATTCGCAAATATTCCGTAACGAGTAAATGACACAGTGTTTTATCAGTCATAATCAGAGAACCGTAAAGCGTTTCTACGATTTTCCTTCTTTCGTGGTGTACAAGTTCTCTTCAGATACATCGATTCTCTGTTTCCATTATTTATGCACTCTGCTGGCAATACCGAATAAGACAGAAAGTATTGAACGGCACGAATGAGTTATTTTTCGATGAATTATTAAAAATTGCATTAATATAGTATTAGTTAGGGCCCGTTCACACGGAGTCCGTCAACATCAGCATTACTCGCACTGACATATTTTAAACAAATCACAGGACTTCGTGGCTAATCGTTTGGAGGTTTTTAATTGAATAAATATATTTCAATACGAGAAACGCTGATGCTGACGGATTCTATGTAAACATGCCTTATAGTGTTCTTTTCCATGAACTGTCCTGAAAAATATTGAGATAAATCAGGAGAAATATTCATGCTATCAACAAGTTCAACAAATTGTATTTTAGACATTAACATTTTAATATCTTTGTAATATGAGAAACTGTTTTTTTATCCCTCAAGGGCATTGTATATTAATCAATGGATCTCTTGGGGGACCGTTTATAAATTTCAGAGGGTCCGCCAACTTGGAGGAGAAATCTAGTCCAGGAACTCGCTTATGCGGAAAAACACACATTTTAAGTCTTTTTGCATGAAACTAAAATGGATACATACGTTCAACATGGAAATTATTTAAAATCTACGGAGTTTTCTTTGAGATTTAATTCAATGAGCCGTTTAACTGTGCAATTGTTATTCGGTAAAGTGTTTTGTAATATATCACAGTAACAATTATTGCTCTACGGTTTTGGTGTTAATTTTTGTCGTATATAAATGATTAAGGGATGGGAGAGCTATAACTTACCGTCTATTGTATGAACTTCAACTCTGTGTCCCTCTACAGTTGTTATAGGTGAGTCGTATGCGTTTTATTTTATTGCAAAGCTGATTCATTTAAATTTTGAGTCTTCCACACTCTTTCATACTCAGAAGGAAGGGTTAGCAGGTTTCACCCGATTCTCAGACGTTTCAATCATGCTATAATAAAAAGGTTAAGGCCCAGTGCTTTAGTTGGAGATATATTTTCGCTATCCAATTTTTAACAATTGGAATAGACCCGTGAATTCATCATGTATATGGTATAAAACGTGAAATGGGATGTTGTTTACTGACTTAGCAAAGTCCGGTATTTTATATTATTTTTAAGTTTCCGATGCACGTTACAGTGATCGAACTATAACTGAATAGGAATGCCTCGTGTACCAATCAACTTGTTTTGTCTTAAGAGGGTTGACGATAGAACGAAACGGAACCCACTCCAGTATCTGATAGTATCAGTTTTAGAAAGAGACATTGCCTTTTTTCTTATGATGTTTAAGAAATGACAAACAGGTTCGCTCAACATTTAAGGAAGGATATTACACAACATGATTTAAATGGATGAACGCCGCCCGTTCTTTCATTATCTTTATGGGGTTTGGATGTCTTTGAATGCTTTAAATGGCATTCATAAATTGCAAATTAAAAATTGAACATTTTCTGGGTAAGCAGTACGTTGACTACCACAAATTGAAAGCCTGGGAGGTATTTATGTAGTTAATTTTTTATTGAATCTTTTAAATAGCCCTATCGTACATATTGTGAGAAAAACAGTTTGCAGGAATTTCTTTCAGTGTGAGTTGGACGTCACTCAAAATAGTGTACCTTATAAACATGAAAGATAATTATTTATTGCCAAGATCATAATTTTTAGCAATTTCTGATTAGAAACATCAACTCTATAAGGGTTGATTTATACAGGCACGTAAAGGGAACGTAACGGGAACGAGCCGAGCCCGGGCGCCGGCTGCATGTGTTTATACAGAGACGGGAGGAGAAAGTGGCGGGAACGTGTTTCATTAGTTGTGAAAGATTTGTAACGTCATGGCGCGGTTTCATTTTTCAGTTAAAGATTTAGCTATTATCAAACTTTTGTTAGAGGAGAGCCAGGGCCGTGCTTAGGGGTGGACAAACTGGGTAACCGCCCAGGGCCGCCATTTTTATTTCTCATAGCAACACTTTTCTAAATGTTACGGATTTTTAAAGAAATCCCTCATTTTTCGCGGCTTCTATAATTCAACTTATAAAAATATATATGTTTCGATTTTTTCTAAAGAATCGCAGACAGAATCTTAATTGACAAACTACCCTTTTGGTTCGAAAAATTTCTCGGTTAAAAAAACATGATTTATCTTCAATTCAGTTATAGTAAACCCTTGATTATCAATCTTTTTTTTCAATATCAGTTTCTACTATCTGTCAGTCACTACATACAGTCATTTGAAGAATTATAAACCGTTTTGTCGGACTTCGTTCGTTTTCACGGAATAGTTGCAAACTGAGAAAAACGTGAACATATCCTTGTGAACGAATACTAATACCATTTGGTCAAATGTTTGCTCTATTCAAAGCAAACAATAGACAAGACATTTCTCCAGGGAGTGTAAGACAAATAAGTAAATGCACTCCAAACAGGGCCGCCCAGAGACTTTACGGGGCCTGGGGCAAACTTCTGTTGGGGGCCCCAAGAAATCTGATTAATCGAATAATTTTTTTTGTTTATTTATTTTTTTTTTGGGGGGGGGGCCTTTTTTTTCAGGAGATTATTTTGAATTTTGAAGTACGGTACAAGTTTCAGAATTTTCTTTCGGAGGAAATCTAATAAATAATTTTTTTTTTAATTTTTGGGCAAAGTGCTCCAGTTGCCCCCCCCCCTCTGGGCGGCCCTGGCTCCAAACCTGTTGGGAAGAAAGGGGTTTGAAGGCTGAAGGAGTGAGGTAAACAAAAAATGGCTTTTACTTGTTCTCTCTATCATTATAATGGGTTTTATTTCCCACTTTTCCCACAAGAATTGAAAATATTACAAAGCAGGTACAATCAGAATGCTTTGAATACGGATTGTACGCCTGTCCTCCTTGGCAGTTATTTGTAATGAAAATGATCTCTCATCTTTGGACTTTTCACTTTTAATATACAATTTTGCTGCTCAGAAAGCAAGAAAAATTGCTTTATAACTAACAAATCCATACATGTAAGTATTTGTTTTTAACAATTTACACTTTCTAAATCGTGTAAATAATTTTTCCATTGTTTCATTATTCATACAAATTGATAAATTTTATATTTTAGTGAACCAATTGTAATTTCAAGTATAATTTTCTCCTATTGCCTTCCGAATTGTCATTTTGAACTTTGGATTCATGTATTTTGATGGGTCAAATCGTTCAAAACCTCTCACCAGCTCAATGAGTTTTCACCATCCATATTAAATATCAAACATAAATAACAGTATGTAAATTATATCTTGGACAGACACTTTTTACTTTCTGCCATGAACGAGAGACGACCGTGCAGCGAACGACTTCCTGCTTCGAATCGTTGGCGCCGATTCTCGGCCGGGAATCCGCCGAGAATCGGACGTGTCACGGCGCAGTATAAACAGTTCCATTGAAAAACAGGGAGGAAATGATTACGACGACTCGTCGCGCGCTCGGCTCGTTCCCGTTACGTTCACTTCACGTCGCTATATAAATCGACCTTAACCAGTTCCATTGAAAAACAGGGAGGAAATGATTACGACGACTCGTCGCGCGCTCGGCTCGTTCCCGTTACGTTCACTTCACGTCGCTATATAAATCGACCTTAAATATATAGACTTATAAATTTACCAACAAAAGTTTTCTGTGCACAACGCTATGTACGTGGACTTTAAAAAGTATCCAAGTATGTTTTCATGGCTTAATTTTTTTTTATATTCAGTGTTTTAAAGGCCTATCGTAGGCCTATCGTAGGCCTATCGTACAGATTTTGAGAAAAAACAGTTTGCAGGAATTTGTTTGAGTGTGAGTTGGACGTCACTCCGTGTACCCTCATAAGCAAAGAAGATAATTTATTACTAATTTCATACTATTTTATAAAGAAATTTTGATTAGAATGTTATGAAGTAATTAGTAAATTTAATAATCGTGATATGGGCAAAATACATTTATTGTAAAGTATAAATGTTTTCCTTTGGTTGACGATATACGTTGGGTACCAAATGATTTCATTGTTGTGTGTATAGTAGTTTATTACGATTTATTCATGCAATGTTTATTTCTGTTGTACAGCAAGTAATTAATATGCTATGAAAACATTACCAGTTGTAATTTTACTGTATTAAACAACTGTTGTAGAGGCTCTCGAGTTCTAGAAATGTCTTTATATCGATGAACAAAAGGAATCTTTAGTAGCTCCAATACCTTTCGACATATTAGTCATTTACTTTTTTAAAATTAAATCTAAGATTGCGAAACTGTGAACGAATAAATTTATTGAAACAATGGGTGTTCATTATCTCTAAATGGTATGAAAAACAATTTTTTTCCGGGGCGAAAGATTTTTCCATGAAATATTTTTGAAAACAATTTATTTTCCTAATTTGTTGTTCTATCGTACAGATCTTACCGTATTCCTGCTAAACCAGCAAACCAATTGTACATTATCTTTCCTCAAGAATCAATATTGACCCATTTTACGCAGGTAATAAAAAACGAAGATGTGACGTCATAGAATCAGATGTTGACAGTCTCAATGTCAAGGATCAACACTAACATCAGGATGAGGGACGTGTCTTTTCATGTTCCGCTTACTACGATATTAACCGATCGATTCCTCTTTAACAATTTAAAATGAGTGCCTTATTTCGTCGAGTTGTGACAGCCCAGCATTTGCGACCTGACGCTAGACAAATGGGCCGAAATAATTAATTTTGCTCCCGGCTGGAAACGGGGCGTCGTTAACAAAGGATGGCGCGAAAATCTAACTCCGCATCTGTCATTCGCAAATATTCCGTAACGAGTAAATGACACAGTGTTTTATCAGTCATAATCAGAGAACCGTAAAGCGTTTCTACGATTTTCCTTCTTTCGTGGTGTACAAGTTCTCTTCAGATACATCGATTCTCTGTTTCCATTATTTATGCACTCTGCTGGCAATACCGAATAAGACAGAAAGTATTGAACGGCACGAATGAGTTATTTTTCGATGAATTATTAAAAATTGCATTAATATAGTATTAGTTAGGGCCCGTTCACACGGAGTCCGTCAACATCAGCATTACTCGCACTGACATATTTTAAACAAATCACAGGACTTCGTGGCTAATCGTTTGGAGGTTTTTAATTGAATAAATATATTTCAATACGAGAAACGCTGATGCTGACGGATTCTATGTAAACATGCCTTATAGTGTTCTTTTCCATGAACTGTCCTGAAAAAATATTGAGATAAATCAGGAGAAATATTCATGCTATCAACAAGTTCAACAAATTGTATTTTAGACATTAACATTTTAATATCTTTGTAATATGAGAAACTGTTTTTTTATCCCTCAAGGGCATTGTATATTAATCAATGGATCTCTTGGGGGACCGTTTATAAATTTCAGAGGGTCCGCCAACTTGGAGGAGAAATCTAGTCCAGGAACTCGCTTATGCGGAAAAACACACATTTTAAGTCTTTTTGCATGAAACTAAAATGGATACATACGTTCAACATGGAAATTATTTAAAATCTACGGAGTTTTCTTTGAGATTTAATTCAATGAGCCGTTTAACTGTGCAATTGTTATTCGGTAAAGTGTTTTGTAATATATCACAGTAACAATTATTGCTCTACGGTTTTGGTGTTAATTTTTGTCGTATATAAATGATTAAGGGATGGGAGAGCTATAACTTACCGTCTATTGTATGAACTTCAACTCTGTGTCCCTCTACAGTTGTTATAGGTGAGTCGTATGCGTTTTATTTTATTGCAAAGCTGATTCATTTAAATTTTGAGTCTTCCACACTCTTTCATACTCAGAAGGAAGGGTTAGCAGGTTTCACCCGATTCTCAGACGTTTCAATCATGCTATAATAAAAAGGTTAAGGCCCAGTGCTTTAGTTGGAGATATATTTTCGCTATCCAATTTTTAACAATTGGAATAGACCCGTGAATTCATCATGTATATGGTATAAAACGTGAAATGGGATGTTGTTTACTGACTTAGCAAAGTCCGGTTATTTTATATTATTTTTAAGTTTCCGATGCACGTTACAGTGATCGAACTATAACTGAATAGGAATGCCTCGTGTACCAATCAACTTGTTTTGTCTTAAGAGGGTTGACGATAGAACGAAACGGAACCCACTCCAGTATCTGATAGTATCAGTTTTAGAAAGAGACATTGCCTTTTTTCTTATGATGTTTAAGAAATGACAAACAGGTTCGCTCAACATTTAAGGAAGGATATTACACAACATGATTTAAATGGATGAACGCCGCCCGTTCTTTCATTATCTTTATGGGGTTTGGATGTCTTTGAATGCTTTAAATGGCATTCATAAATTGCAAATTAAAAATTGAACATTTTCTGGGTAAGCAGTACGTTGACTACCACAAATTGAAAGCCTGGGAGGTATTTATGTAGTTAATTTTTTATTGAATCTTTTAAATAGCCCTATCGTACATATTGTGAGAAAAACAGTTTGCAGGAATTTCTTTCAGTGTGAGTTGGACGTCACTCAAAATAGTGTACCTTATAAACATGAAAGATAATTATTTATTGCCAAGATCATAATTTTTAGCAATTTCTGATTAGAAACATCAACTCTATAAGGGTTGATTTATACAGGCACGTAAAGGGAACGTAACGGGAACGAGCCGAGCCCGGGCGCCGGCTGCATGTGTTTATACAGAGACGGGAGGAGAAAGTGGCGGGAACGTGTTTCATTAGTTGTGAAAGATTTGTAACGTCATGGCGCGGTTTCATTTTTCAGTTAAAGATTTAGCTATTATCAAACTTTTGTTAGAGGAGAGCCAGGGCCGTGCTTAGGGGTGGACAAACTGGGTAACCGCCCAGGGCCGCCATTTTTATTTCTCATAGCAACACTTTTCTAAATGTTACGGATTTTTAAAGAAATCCCTCATTTTTCGCGGCTTCTATAATTCAACTTATAAAAATATATATGTTTCGATTTTTTCTAAAGAATCGCAGACAGAATCTTAATTGACAAACTACCCTTTTGGTTCGAAAAATTTCTCGGTTAAAAAACATGATTTATCTTCAATTCAGTTATAGTAAACCCTTGATTATCAATCTTTTTTTTCAATATCAGTTTCTACTATCTGTCAGTCACTACATACAGTCATTTGAAGAATTATAAACCGTTTTGTCGGACTTCGTTCGTTTTCACGGAATAGTTGCAAACTGAGAAAAACGTGAACATATCCTTGTGAACGAATACTAATACCATTTGGTCAAATGTTTGCTCTATTCAAAGCAAACAATAGACAAGACATTTCTCCAGGGAGTGTAAGACAAATAAGTAAATGCACTCCAAACAGGGCCGCCCAGAGACTTTACGGGGCCTGGGGCAAACTTCTGTTGGGGGCCCCAAGAAATCTGATTAATCGAATAATTTTTTTTGTTTATTTATTTTTTTTTTGGGGGGGGGGCCTTTTTTTTCAGGAGATTATTTTGAATTTTGAAGTACGGTACAAGTTTCAGAATTTTCTTTCGGAGGAAATCTAATAAATAATTTTTTTTTTAATTTTTGGGCAAAGTGCTCCAGTTGCCCCCCCCCCTCTGGGCGGCCCTGGCTCCAAACCTGTTGGGAAGAAAGGGGTTTGAAGGCTGAAGGAGTGAGGTAAACAAAAAATGGCTTTTACTTGTTCTCTCTATCATTATAATGGGTTTTATTTCCCACTTTTCCCACAAGAATTGAAAATATTACAAAGCAGGTACAATCAGAATGCTTTGAATACGGATTGTACGCCTGTCCTCCTTGGCAGTTATTTGTAATGAAAATGATCTCTCATCTTTGGACTTTTCACTTTTAATATACAATTTTGCTGCTCAGAAAGCAAGAAAAATTGCTTTATAACTAACAAATCCATACATGTAAGTATTTGTTTTTAACAATTTACACTTTCTAAATCGTGTAAATAATTTTTCCATTGTTTCATTATTCATACAAATTGATAAATTTTATATTTTAGTGAACCAATTGTAATTTCAAGTATAATTTTCTCCTATTGCCTTCCGAATTGTCATTTTGAACTTTGGATTCATGTATTTTGATGGGTCAAATCGTTCAAAACCTCTCACCAGCTCAATGAGTTTTCACCATCCATATTAAATATCAAACATAAATAACAGTATGTAAATTATATCTTGGACAGACACTTTTTACTTTCTGCCATGAACGAGAGACGACCGTGCAGCGAACGACTTCCTGCTTCGAATCGTTGGCGCCGATTCTCGGCCGGGAATCCGCCGAGAATCGGACGTGTCACGGCGCAGTATAAACAGTTCCATTGAAAAACAGGGAGGAAATGATTACGACGACTCGTCGCGCGCTCGGCTCGTTCCCGTTACGTTCACTTCACGTCGCTATATAAATCGACCTTAACCAGTTCCATTGAAAAACAGGGAGGAAATGATTACGACGACTCGTCGCGCGCTCGGCTCGTTCCCGTTACGTTCACTTCACGTCGCTATATAAATCGACCTTAAATATATAGACTTATAAATTTACCAACAAAAGTTTTCTGTGCACAACGCTATGTACGTGGACTTTAAAAAGTATCCAAGTATGTTTTCATGGCTTAATTTTTTTTTATATTCAGTGTTTTAAAGGCCTATCGTAGGCCTATCGTAGGCCTATCGTACAGATTTTGAGAAAAAACAGTTTGCAGGAATTTGTTTGAGTGTGAGTTGGACGTCACTCCGTGTACCCTCATAAGCAAAGAAGATAATTTATTACTAATTTCATACTATTTTATAAAGAAATTTTGATTAGAATGTTATGAAGTAATTAGTAAATTTAATAATCGTGATATGGGCAAAATACATTTATTGTAAAGTATAAATGTTTTCCTTTGGTTGACGATATACGTTGGGTACCAAATGATTTCATTGTTGTGTGTATAGTAGTTTATTACGATTTATTCATGCAATGTTTATTTCTGTTGTACAGCAAGTAATTAATATGCTATGAAAACATTACCAGTTGTAATTTTACTGTATTAAACAACTGTTGTAGAGGCTCTCGAGTTCTAGAAATGTCTTTATATCGATGAACAAAAGGAATCTTTAGTAGCTCCAATACCTTTCGACATATTAGTCATTTACTTTTTTAAAATTAAATCTAAGATTGCGAAACTGTGAACGAATAAATTTATTGAAACAATGGGTGTTCATTATCTCTAAATGGTATGAAAAACAATTTTTTTTCCGGGGCGAAAGATTTTTCCATGAAATATTTTTGAAAACAATTTATTTTCCTAATTTGTTGTTCTATCGTACAGATCTTACCGTATTCCTGCTAAACCAGCAAACCAATTGTACATTATCTTTCCTCAAGAATCAATATTGACCCATTTTACGCAGGTAATAAAAAACGAAGATGTGACGTCATAGAATCAGATGTTGACAGTCTCAATGTCAAGGATCAACACTAACATCAGGATGAGGGACGTGTCTTTTCATGTTCCGCTTACTACGATATTAACCGATCGATTCCTCTTTAACAATTTAAAATGAGTGCCTTATTTCGTCGAGTTGTGACAGCCCAGCATTTGCGACCTGACGCTAGACAAATGGGCCGAAATAATTAATTTTGCTCCCGGCTGGAAACGGGGCGTCGTTAACAAAGGATGGCGCGAAAATCTAACTCCGCATCTGTCATTCGCAAATATTCCGTAACGAGTAAATGACACAGTGTTTTATCAGTCATAATCAGAGAACCGTAAAGCGTTTCTACGATTTTCCTTCTTTCGTGGTGTACAAGTTCTCTTCAGATACATCGATTCTCTGTTTCCATTATTTATGCACTCTGCTGGCAATACCGAATAAGACAGAAAGTATTGAACGGCACGAATGAGTTATTTTTCGATGAATTATTAAAAATTGCATTAATATAGTATTAGTTAGGGCCCGTTCACACGGAGTCCGTCAACATCAGCATTACTCGCACTGACATATTTTAAACAAATCACAGGACTTCGTGGCTAATCGTTTGGAGGTTTTTAATTGAATAAATATATTTCAATACGAGAAACGCTGATGCTGACGGATTCTATGTAAACATGCCTTATAGTGTTCTTTTCCATGAACTGTCCTGAAAAAATATTGAGATAAATCAGGAGAAATATTCATGCTATCAACAAGTTCAACAAATTGTATTTTAGACATTAACATTTTAATATCTTTGTAATATGAGAAACTGTTTTTTTATCCCTCAAGGGCATTGTATATTAATCAATGGATCTCTTGGGGGACCGTTTATAAATTTCAGAGGGTCCGCCAACTTGGAGGAGAAATCTAGTCCAGGAACTCGCTTATGCGGAAAAACACACATTTTAAGTCTTTTTGCATGAAACTAAAATGGATACATACGTTCAACATGGAAATTATTTAAAATCTACGGAGTTTTCTTTGAGATTTAATTCAATGAGCCGTTTAACTGTGCAATTGTTATTCGGTAAAGTGTTTTGTAATATATCACAGTAACAATTATTGCTCTACGGTTTTGGTGTTAATTTTTGTCGTATATAAATGATTAAGGGATGGGAGAGCTATAACTTACCGTCTATTGTATGAACTTCAACTCTGTGTCCCTCTACAGTTGTTATAGGTGAGTCGTATGCGTTTTATTTTATTGCAAAGCTGATTCATTTAAATTTTGAGTCTTCCACACTCTTTCATACTCAGAAGGAAGGGTTAGCAGGTTTCACCCGATTCTCAGACGTTTCAATCATGCTATAATAAAAAGGTTAAGGCCCAGTGCTTTAGTTGGAGATATATTTTCGCTATCCAATTTTTAACAATTGGAATAGACCCGTGAATTCATCATGTATATGGTATAAAACGTGAAATGGGATGTTGTTTACTGACTTAGCAAAGTCCGGTTATTTTATATTATTTTTAAGTTTCCGATGCACGTTACAGTGATCGAACTATAACTGAATAGGAATGCCTCGTGTACCAATCAACTTGTTTTGTCTTAAGAGGGTTGACGATAGAACGAAACGGAACCCACTCCAGTATCTGATAGTATCAGTTTTAGAAAGAGACATTGCCTTTTTTCTTATGATGTTTAAGAAATGACAAACAGGTTCGCTCAACATTTAAGGAAGGATATTACACAACATGATTTAAATGGATGAACGCCGCCCGTTCTTTCATTATCTTTATGGGGTTTGGATGTCTTTGAATGCTTTAAATGGCATTCATAAATTGCAAATTAAAAATTGAACATTTTCTGGGTAAGCAGTACGTTGACTACCACAAATTGAAAGCCTGGGAGGTATTTATGTAGTTAATTTTTTATTGAATCTTTTAAATAGCCCTATCGTACATATTGTGAGAAAAACAGTTTGCAGGAATTTCTTTCAGTGTGAGTTGGACGTCACTCAAAATAGTGTACCTTATAAACATGAAAGATAATTATTTATTGCCAAGATCATAATTTTTAGCAATTTCTGATTAGAAACATCAACTCTATAAGGGTTGATTTATACAGGCACGTAAAGGGAACGTAACGGGAACGAGCCGAGCCCGGGCGCCGGCTGCATGTGTTTATACAGAGACGGGAGGAGAAAGTGGCGGGAACGTGTTTCATTAGTTGTGAAAGATTTGTAACGTCATGGCGCGGTTTCATTTTTCAGTTAAAGATTTAGCTATTATCAAACTTTTGTTAGAGGAGAGCCAGGGCCGTGCTTAGGGGTGGACAAACTGGGTAACCGCCCAGGGCCGCCATTTTTATTTCTCATAGCAACACTTTTCTAAATGTTACGGATTTTTAAAGAAATCCCTCATTTTTCGCGGCTTCTATAATTCAACTTATAAAAATATATATGTTTCGATTTTTTCTAAAGAATCGCAGACAGAATCTTAATTGACAAACTACCCTTTTGGTTCGAAAAATTTCTCGGTTAAAAAAACATGATTTATCTTCAATTCAGTTATAGTAAACCCTTGATTATCAATCTTTTTTTTCAATATCAGTTTCTACTATCTGTCAGTCACTACATACAGTCATTTGAAGAATTATAAACCGTTTTGTCGGACTTCGTTCGTTTTCACGGAATAGTTGCAAACTGAGAAAAACGTGAACATATCCTTGTGAACGAATACTAATACCATTTGGTCAAATGTTTGCTCTATTCAAAGCAAACAATAGACAAGACATTTCTCCAGGGAGTGTAAGACAAATAAGTAAATGCACTCCAAACAGGGCCGCCCAGAGACTTTACGGGGCCTGGGGCAAACTTCTGTTGGGGGCCCCAAGAAATCTGATTAATCGAATAATTTTTTTTGTTTATTTATTTTTTTTTTGGGGGGGGGCCTTTTTTTTCAGGAGATTATTTTGAATTTTGAAGTACGGTACAAGTTTCAGAATTTTCTTTCGGAGGAAATCTAATAAATAATTTTTTTTTTAATTGTTGGGCAAAGTGCTCCAGTTGCCCCCCCCCCCTCTGGGCGGCCCTGGCTCCAAACCTGTTGGGAAGAAAGGGGTTTGAAGGCTGAAGGAGTGAGGTAAACAAAAAATGGCTTTTACTTGTTCTCTCTATCATTATAATGGGTTTTATTTCCCACTTTTCCCACAAGAATTGAAAATATTACAAAGCAGGTACAATCAGAATGCTTTGAATACGGATTGTACGCCTGTCCTCCTTGGCAGTTATTTGTAATGAAAATGATCTCTCATCTTTGGACTTTTCACTTTTAATATACAATTTTGCTGCTCAGAAAGCAAGAAAAATTGCTTTATAACTAACAAATCCATACATGTAAGTATTTGTTTTTAACAATTTACACTTTCTAAATCGTGTAAATAATTTTTCCATTGTTTCATTATTCATACAAATTGATAAATTTTATATTTTAGTGAACCAATTGTAATTTCAAGTATAATTTTCTCCTATTGCCTTCCGAATTGTCATTTTGAACTTTGGATTCATGTATTTTGATGGGTCAAATCGTTCAAAACCTCTCACCAGCTCAATGAGTTTTCACCATCCATATTAAATATCAAACATAAATAACAGTATGTAAATTATATCTTGGACAGACACTTTTTACTTTCTGCCATGAACGAGAGACGACCGTGCAGCGAACGACTTCCTGCTTCGAATCGTTGGCGCCGATTCTCGGCCGGGAATCCGCCGAGAATCGGACGTGTCACGGCGCAGTATAAACAGTTCCATTGAAAAACAGGGAGGAAATGATTACGACGACTCGTCGCGCGCTCGGCTCGTTCCCGTTACGTTCACTTCACGTCGCTATATAAATCGACCTTAACCAGTTCCATTGAAAAACAGGGAGGAAATGATTACGACGACTCGTCGCGCGCTCGGCTCGTTCCCGTTACGTTCACTTCACGTCGCTATATAAATCGACCTTAAATATATAGACTTATAAATTTACCAACAAAAGTTTTCTGTGCACAACGCTATGTACGTGGACTTTAAAAAGTATCCAAGTATGTTTTCATGGCTTAATTTTTTTTTATATTCAGTGTTTTAAAGGCCTATCGTAGGCCTATCGTAGGCCTATCGTACAGATTTTGAGAAAAAACAGTTTGCAGGAATTTGTTTGAGTGTGAGTTGGACGTCACTCCGTGTACCCTCATAAGCAAAGAAGATAATTTATTACTAATTTCATACTATTTTATAAAGAAATTTTTGATTAGATGTGTCAACTCTATAAATATATTTCTAACACCCATAAATTAACGAAATAAAGTTTACTTTGGCTAATGCTATGTAGTACATGGATTTAAAAAATATATCCAAGCATGTTTTTATAGCTTTGGGCAGAAACTTTGTTTGCATTTTACACAATAGAACCTCTCGCGATAAACCCATACACGAGAACTCTCTCCACTTTTTCCTTAGGTAAACATTCTTAAGGGAAATCTCACAACGAAAAATTTGGTTAAAGCGTGCATCAGCCAAAAAATGCCTTGCATCTCCTATTTCTGAAGCGCACTTATATTTCTTTAAGCAAATGGTTTAGACTTTCACCATGAAAAAATATAACGATAGTCTACATGAAAAACAAATGTTGCTTGCTTTCAAGATAAAAAGAAAATATTCCATACTAAATATTTTGAAAGATGTTTTCAATGAAAATTTATTATTTAGAATAAAATACAGATTACAAGACATATGAAATCATGTTTTATGATAACAGAATTTTATAAATAATCGAAACACTATTTTTTTTTTCTCTAAAAGCAACAAGGTGATTTTCTTTTTCGAGAACACCTGATATCCAAACTCCTCTCCAGTTTCGATGAATTGTTTTAATCATACTTCGTGTGGGAATGGAGAACAATAAACGATCCCCCTTTTCGTAAACCCCCCCCCCCGGCTATCACGATGACAGACGGCGATTCTTTACTTCACGCATTTTCGAAGTGGGTGGGAAAACCTCCGAAAAAAACATGTTCCACGTTAAACTTTATTTATATAGCATATTAAATAAGGGAAGCCGGCTTCGAAAGAATGTTGGAATTATTTCCATCCATCGCAGGAACAGTCGGAAGGGGTTTCCGAAATAGAATGGTGACATCCCTCTCGGTAAGAATAGTTGGAGTCTTTACATTGAAAAAGAAGAAGATTTTAAGTCTAAAACTTCACACAACCGGGATCCACTGAGCGATGCGTTACGTCATGACTAAAAAAATGTAGTTTGTGATATGACACTGTCTCAATTATTACATGAAATTAGTATTAATATAAGCATGTGATGCCCCGTTCCTACCCCTCAACATGTCATCTATCGGCGAACTGTTTATCTGGGAGGTCTCATAAACTCTAGGATAAGACCCCATAAAGTTCTTGTAATGTGCGGTTCTGACGTTATAGAAAGCATAAATCCCAGAGTGGTTCGAGGGCTTTTGAGATTTTTGACACTATAGTGACATTTAGAATCCCATAAACTTCGAACACTTACCAGCACTTCAAACGCCAGAGAAATTCCTTTGAATTCGCCGACAGTATAAAAGAAGACTCCAATAGTACACGCGGAGAGATCTGTTTTTGAGTGCCAGAGAGACGCAGCTCTCTTGGTCAAAGATGCCTCATAGGCCAGACCTGTTGTTGAACCCGAAACCATCCTGACTATCTAACTATATATATTCTAACTCGCTGTACATAATTGATTTAAATGTTGTAGCTGTAGTATGTTTAATGTATCGTAGAAAAGTAATTGAAGCGAAAGGCTTGTCGTATTATTGACTACGGTACAGTGCAAACGGAAGTGTTTATTCATTGCTGCAAACACGTGCTTGCAAAGATATTAAGCCAATGTCTTACGTTTGCTATCGAGATCCGGCTGTGGGGTATATGCAGAACCACACGAGGCCGAAATACAGATTAAAAAAATTATTTTGGATCCATGGGCTTGCGGCAGCCCTGTGGTACAGCGAGCTGGTTTTCGGTGAAGAGGGTGCTCGAATCGAATGCCGGTGCCGCGCCACAAAAATGCCTCTGTTAGTGTCGTCCCTTCATAGGGGTAATGCTGTCTGCCTATATGGTGCCCCTATAATAAAATTGAGAGTAAACTACGGCTTAGTATAGGCGAATGTTTGACGACAAGTGCGTCCGCTTAATTAAAAAATAATAATTTTTTGGGATGCATTTTTTAAAAAGTTTCAATGCGGTGCATCGTAAGCAGGGAAAAAGATTCTTCATTAATCGCACGGATTGCTGAAATCCCCACGTTTATGCACAAATGCCATTGGGCCATTTTGGCAGGTCAGAGACTGATCGTCCATTATTGTAACTTACGTTCAGTTTTATTTGTAACCTTGACTAGATATTCGTACTTTTAATGCGTGTATTGTGGCTAAGTCCATATCTATATGTGTAAGTAAAACTTTATGGGCGGACGATGGAATAGCCCCGTGCTTAAATTTACCATGCTCATCTGCGAACTATAAGACATTTTGTTTTGACTTCATCCATACGTTTTCCGGATGTCGGGACTTAAAACGGGATTATTGGAGTGCGACGCATTCCGGTACAGTTACGGTTTTCTTTTCAATTCTTTTGTTGCGCTTTTAGGTTGAATTAGGACTTTTTTATTGGATGTCAATACATCAAAATGACCGATAATAAAATTTTTTTTAAAATTTTATTCCTTTCTGATGGCCCCTTTAAAAGGTATTCGTGACTTTTAAATTGTCTAGCGTACTTTCCGAATTTCCAGAAAATAGCCCGATAACATATAAGTTAATAGGTGCAAGGAAACACCGTTAACAAAGGTTTGGAAATCTCTTGTTTAATGTGTAACACATTTTTAAAGTAATAATCTCCTATGATGTACGTTCTATTTTAAGTTGTAAGGTACCTTCGAAAAGCTAAGTGAATCGACAAACATATCCCTATTTTCGATCAGCAGTAGTTAGAAAAATCAGAAATATTGAAATTTTCCTACGAGTTAAAAACTTTTTTTCTTTATAAATATGGCTCTAAATTTTTTCTAGCTTGGAGATAAATGTTTAATTTTTTTAAAAATTTCAACCCGTTTTTTCGATGTTATTTCATTGCTCGCAGACATGCATCTGTATGAATATAAACATTTTTTTAGTTTTAAAATTAAGCTATATAAAATTCCTTTAAAATGACCAACTTTGAAATCAAAATTCTTAGTTCGTCATAGAATTTTTTTAAATTTTAAATTTCAAATATTTTCCCTAAATGTTACTGTAATTAAAATTTTTTTATAATAGGAATGACATAATAGTTTGAGATTTTAATTATGCTTGTTTGTAATGCATGTGTATAGAATTTCATGATATTTTGGCCAAATGTTCTGGTGAGATCATGTGCGCAATGATATAACACTGAAAGAACAATTGTTAAAATTTTAATCAGTTAAAAAATTTCTATTCAAGCTATGTTGAAGTGCGATCCTTCTCCCTTGATGTGGTCTAACTGCCCCTGGGTACATTGCTTTTCGTTGTAGGAATGGATTACATGGTTGGCGAATCCAGACACGACCTTTAGTCCCAAAACTATTTATTATACATATATTTCTACTGGGACACACCATTGCTATATACACTTATATATTACAAATTTTCATTGAAAAGTAAAATCACGTGCAAGCCACTATTCACATGGCGAGCCCCTCTATACCGAACTTTCACCTCCAAAGCCGGAGAGAAAATTTCCCTAACCAGTCTTTTTCTCAATCCCCTTCAAGCAGGTTCCCCCAACCTCACTCGACCATCCCCAAGAAAGCAGTTCCGGTCAGTTAGCATAGGGGGAGAAATAGGGGAGGGGAAGAATAGGGGTCCATTCAAGACATGCTAGAAAATATTTAGAGCCATATTTATAAATAAGAGAGACTATTTAACTCAGAGTAAAATTCTCATATTTCTGAATAAATTATTTTCATAACTACTGATGACCGAAAGTAGGGATATGTTCGTCGAGTATCTTGACTTTTAAAAGGTATCACAACCCTTAAAAAATTGAAACCGCTATACAAGAGATTTTTTTACAGAAATTTTCTTAGTATTACTGATATGATACTCGTATTACTGTGCACCGTGATATTCAAGAATCTTCAGTCAATAGAAGATTTCGTTATACGGAAGTTCGTCATATGGAGGCTCCTCTGTAGGCTGAAAAATGCTGTCGCTATTATTTTATTTTTTTAACATAGTATTTTAGTATGAATAACTATTAAGGATTTTTCTTTTAACACATTGTCGACCTGTGCCGAGTAAACTCGTGTTTTTATACGCAAATATTGAAGACAATTTAGGATAAAGGAAATTCATATTTAAATAATATTTAAACTGCTGAACATTGCCTATCTAGGACATGAATGAGTTGAAGACAAATCCTCACGTTTTATCGTATAAACTGCGAATTACGGACCCCCATATAAAGAAGATATAAGAAAATAGAAATGCCGTACTTTATTCCAAAATTGCAGACTTCACCAGTGACTTGCGTGTATATTTAATCAAAACTGCCCGTCAGCAATGCGTTAAAATGGAGCAGCACATGAATGGAGCGGGGTATAGAGAAATCGAATTTAAATATTTCATTTTATTCTGAAAGCAGGTTCAATGAATGCAAGCAAATGTGACAGATCGGCCGCCACTCGCCGTCTTACTACATCAGAGTTTCCCAAAGTGTGTTCCTCAGAAACCTGGGGTTCTGCCAAAAAATTTAGGGGTTCCGCGGAGGAGTCTGACGACCAAGCTATGTTTAATTTACTCTCATATGTTTCTTTTTATGAAGAGCTGAGTGGGCTGTCGAAAAATCGAATTTATTACAGTTCAGGATGTCGGTTCAATGAATTTTTGGAGAAAATAGCTAAACACGCCGTCCTGTAAGAGCATCGGTTCTGAACATTTTTAGTTACCGGACCCCTTTCATCATCGGGTGAAGCCGTGGGCTCTGATAACCACAGAGCGTGAAGACTCAGCGTTTTAAAGGAATCCTTATCTTTTTTATGAAAATTTACAAAAATCACACACGACATACCTTTGACAGATATGGATGAACACAGAATATCCTTATACAAAATAAAAGGGGGAAGATATCGCTCAACCTTCCCTTCAGCACTTATTTACGGAGGGTGTTAACACCAGAACTATAGGGAAATCATTGAAATGGTGACAGTTTACCGAATGTCTACTGAACAGTCGTACAACTGATTGATTTCAAATTCAAAGCCTGCTGCGTGGTTTTATTTTATTTTTTCGATTTTATTTTGTTGCTTAGGCTCCCTGGTCGGAATGTATTCCAGACCAGGTCTATATAGGCTTGCGGACTGAGGGGTGCGACTCTGGTGTATAATGGCACCATAAGGGTCGGAGTCCGACTTAGCCACCTCCAGTACCCCAGGGGGTGACATCTGGGGGGGATCGTACCTTTCCCACCCACTGACCTCAGCGAAGGAATTTCCGGTCTACGGATTTAACGTGCCCATATCCGGCCTAAACACGAATGTATTGAATGGTGCTAAAGCCAACAAGCTATCACTAGGCTACCTCTGGCCGTAATTTTCGAATTGAACGCATGCATTCATTTATTTTCCAACAAAAAGTTTCGAAATGAGTGCTCTGCCGCACGAGCGAGTTCATAGACTAGAATTCTGCTCCTAGCCGGTTGACTCCCCAATGGTTCCATAGATCACAAGTTAAGAAACAATGTATTAGAGCGAATTTTATACGGTACCTACGTTATTAGCTAAACAGGCAGACGGAGATGCCGAAATAAGAGATAATAGGACCCAAGAGAACGTTTTATCTCCTTCGAAAACATAGTATTTTATGTTCCACTCGAGTTAATGAGCGTTTTAATCTTATGCCTGAAAAAAAGAATTTTTAAAAATCCATTGTCGATTTTTTTTTCTTCGTTTGGAGTGTGGGCGGGCGGAGAAGAGACCCTGTTTTATTCGAAATATCCATTACATCTTGCTTTGGGGGATGGTTGATTAATGGGCTCGTAGCAGTGACACGTGTTATTTTTTTTGTTGCTAATTCCTCAGCGTCGTGAATGATGAAGAGACAAATGCGGCGGAAATGTGACAAATGGCGTCTCTTTCGGAAGTAATGAATGGCGACGCGCCGACAATTATTTATTTAAAGCCGGAGCAATAAAATTATCGGAATAATAACACGACTTGCTTGCTTAACAGATAATTAATCCCGAAACGGGATAAGAAGAGAACTTTTGGACGCGTTTCCCTGTTGTGTCTGAATTCACAAAAGGTCTCGCCACCATAAAACACATCCCCTTTGACATTTACTATCGAATATTGTTACGTTTGAGCGCTCGGCTTTTCACTTTGTATTCCTTGCATGTCATGTTTTGTGCTTTTTTATGCTAACGAACGATTATTTAGTTAGTCTTTGAGATACAATTCAAGTCTCGTAAAACAAGATTTCGCTCAGTAAATTTCGCCGTATTTTTTAAAAAAGCGATATGTTTGTATGCTTATACGATATAGATTTCTATTTCTGGGCCAGAAGTAACCTATTGCTAGTGATTTGGGCTTCGGATTAGGGTCCTCCTTTCGAATCCCGACGAACTCAATTCAATACCTTCGTGTCTTGGCCAGATAGTGCCGCGATCAGTCCGTAGATCGTAGAGTCCGCCAATGAAGTCAGAGACGGTGGGAGAAAGTAGGAGTTCCCCAGATGCCGTCCCTCGGTGTGCTAGTTCAAAATGGAAGCTACACCTGTTGAAAATATTGCTTTTCTTATGCTTACTCCACACCAACAGCGACGGAGACGAAAATCATGTATCTTCGTTGTTGCGCATGCGTATTACAAACAAATTTCACTCTCCCGGTTCGTCTCCGTCTCTGGTCTCTGCGGTTTCAAGTTGGAAAAAATTCAACTTTTGTCTCTGCCGCCATGCTCGACAGCCAATCAGAATAGAAAGTGAAGATTATGCGCATGCGCAAATGAATTGCCTCTTGTCCCCGTCTCCTAGCGGTGTGAAGGCTTTTATGACAGCCACAGAGACAGGTGGCAAAATGTGTGTCTTTCGTTGCTGCCGCCGTTGATGTGGAGTAAGTATTAGTGTAATCAAAGAGTCGCCACTCCTTCGCCGGGGATATCCCCACCTGTATATGAAGAACGTCATATCAGCACTTTACTTTATTTGTCTTCATAACTTTGTCATTTGTAAATATTTCATTATTTATATTTTATTGATTTGTTACAAATGCCCGGAAGATTGAATATGACGCCATTTGTTCTCAGTGAAGGTCGATACTGCTGGCCATTCATTTAAGGGGGCACCGTAGAGTTGGCCAGAATTAACCCTACAAGCCGATGCCATAATTTAGAACCGAGTCAAGTGACGAGACGGGAACACTTGACCTCGCACCTCCAGAGGTAAAAAATATTTCATCATCGTTTTAATGCACTTTTGATCTAAATTTGTTAACTTACGTATATATATTAATTTTCGAGTTTCATCATGTGTTTGGCGCAGCTTGTCCTCCCTGGTTCTTGCGCCATAAAACCCAAAACAACCAACAACCAACCATAACAGCTGTTCGACAGATTTGAAGCTGGACTTAGCTGTTTCGCCTTTTGTGTTAGATTTCTAGAGTTATTCAACAATAAATTGTTTTAATCTTTATAAAAGTGTTCGTCTGTGTAAAAAGGAACTTCTTCATGTTATTGAAATAGCTGTTGAATTCGAAATTCTATAACCATCGATAGATCATATCCTTTTTCAGCCCCAAAGGAACAGTATTAACTTACCCATAGGGAGCTCCCATGATTTCAGTAGTCAAAAATATTTATGTGTAGTACATATACAACATCAGGCAAGAATTCGGGTTCTTCGTTGCAAACTTTATTCTGAGACATTATTCGAAGTGTAGAACTAAAAATAAAAATGACTTAAATCAAACAGGGTCAAAAGATTTATTTTTAAATCTTGGTAGTTTTTTTTTTCTCCTTCAAATGGTTCAGATATTACGAGAATTATAATTTTTTATATTAAGAAGAGAAAAAAAGTATTGTATGATACATAAAAATGACGACATTCTCGAGAGAAAAATTGAACAGAACCATCAATAACGGAGTTTCCATAAGATGTAATGCAAAAAAGATTCGCAATTTGTCGTGGAAGCTACGAAGATTTTTATTCTTTTTTAGTTTCAAATGTAGAATGAAATTTTACTAGGGAAATCATCTTTTTCTTTTTTACTCGAAAGTAGGCATGTCTTTAATAATAAATAAGTGGTTTAAATAAACCGTCGTTAGACGCATTACTTAATGCATAAGTTATTTAATATGTCAGTGTCACATTTCGCCCGTGAAATTTATAAAGCCTATTCTATTCAACTAAATAGGTAATCTACATCAGACAGTCAATTAAATTTCCTAGTTCTTAATACAATGATTTGTTCCAACGTTATTTATTGAAAATATTGAATGTAACATTCTAAAAATCTTGTGCTTTGTAGTATAAGTTATACTATTCGAAAACAAATTCTAACTTTTATATGTATATTATATATAGAGATGGAATACAAAATAATACGAACACCTGTGAAAAAGTATGACGTATTTCACACCTGCAGTACAGCCGCGCCACCTGCAACAGAAGTCTGCCACCTAGTGAGCGTGAAGAGGAAGGTATCAGTCTCTCGACAGCATTCACCTACGTTGCATGTTTCTATCGAACTGTCTGTGATAAGTTGAAATGTCAGACCTGTCAGAGTTCCAAAGAGGAATGATAGTTGGAGCGCGTTTAAGTGGAGCATCGTTTACGGAAACAGCAAACCTTTTGGGGTTTGCAAGGAGTACGGTATCATCCGTTATGACAGCGTACACGAAAGAGGGTAAGACCACGTCTTCAAAGCACAACAATGGCCGAAAGTCCAATCTTGCTGATAGAGATAGATGGGTCTTGAAGCGCATAGTAGCCCGAAAGCACAAGCAATCGTTATCCGAGATAACATCCGAAATGAACAGTCATCTCCAGGACCACGTTTCAACAAAAACTATCAAAAGGGAACTTCATGCTGCGAACATTTATGGCAGAGTGGCAATTCGTAAACCCTTGGTGACAGCAACTAATGCTTTCAAGCGACGCCAATGGTGCAGAGATCACAAAGGCTGGTCCCCACAGCAGTGACAACAGGTAATATGATCAAATGAATCGTCATTCACCCTATTTCAGACGACCGTATGCGTTTATGTCTGGAGAACGCCCAAAGAAGCGTTTCATCCTGAATGTCTCTTGCCGACTGTGAAGCATGGGGGTGGCTCCATTAAGGTATGGGGTGCGATATCTTGGCGCGGTCTTGGGCCAGTTGTTATTCTGCGTGGGAGGATCAAATCCAATCACTATCTAAGCGTTCTAGGGGATCATGTCCATCCTTTTGTCCAGACTGTATTTTCCTGGAGAGCGACCGCTTTTTCAAGACGACAACGCCCCTATCCACACTGCAAGGTGCGTTCAAGAATGGTTCGAAGAGCATGACGATGCATTTGAACATCTCGCCTGTCCCCCTCAGTCTCCGGACTTGAATATTATTGAATATTTATGGCAATATTTGGAGTCCAAACTTCGTTCCCGATTTCCACCTCCATCCGGACTTTCGGAATTAGAGACCGCTCTGCAGGAGGAATGGCTTAATATTCCTTTAAATATTGTCCATGACCTTTATGCATCTATCCCACGTCGCATTAAATCTGTACTTCAATCAAAGGGTGGTCCAACCCCCTATTAATAAAGATTTTCCATTATTTCACAGGTGTTCGTATTATTTTGTCCCCCATCTGTATATATATATATATATATATATATATATATATATATATATATATATATATAGGTGGACACAGAGAGAGATGGATAGATATATATATATATATATATATATATATATATATATATATATATATATATATATATATATATATATATATATATATATATATATATACGGGAACATATATGATCTGGAATGTTCCGTATTGAACAAAAGCTATGCTAGACAAACCAATTGCTAGTCTCCCATTACTATCTTTTGAAGATATTGTTTTTCGATCTACTCTTTTCACTTCAGTAGACAAATGTAGAAAGGTGAAAATGTCGCTACTAAATTTTGGGTTCCCTATTCCTTTTTTCCATTTTATATTCCAGTAAATGGAACGTCATGATTCTAAATTTATGCATAACATAAACAACATAAAGCATTTAATGTGCGCCCTGAATTTAAAAGCATTTACTTTCCAATTAATAAGAGGATTAAAACTTTTATATATCGCTCAATAGAAATGACATTAAACTGATCGAAATGACGAGTATTCAGCCAATGGAATATAGAGAATAAACTTTCTAGTTTCTGTGCAAATTTAAAAGAATAGAATGGCAAGGAAACGCTATCAAGTGCATTGAGTATGTTTGAGCAAGAGGTATAATATATACGATCCTATTCAGTCTATGGACTTACGTCACTCTCTAAAGCAAATGGACGTCTCTCGGGATTTGAATTCTAATTATCTCGCATTTAGTTAGGTACACTATACCTTGTATAGCATTATAATAGCTAACTATCAGGATGTTCATTTTCCCTGGCAAGGTTTCAAAAGTTTGTGAAAAGTAAGTAACCGTGAGCTCTCAATTAAAGCTCTTTAGAATGGAATATAATATCCTAATTAATTTAAGTGCCTGTAGTTTTGCTTCAGAAAATAACATTTCTCGCTGCAATTAAATATTTAATCACATCCTTTTGCAATGTAATATCCCTCATCCATCTCCGGTGTACTCAGCAGACTCGAACCTAGGTTTCGCCCTTCTTATGGAATCGACAGCAGTTAATAGCCGATTTTCATTCATTCTGTCATATTACTTGTATAGTATTGTGCAACTGCTAGGTTTTGAGACTATAACAATGTCCATTTTTCCCGATGAGGTGTTGAAAGCTGGTGGAAAATAAGTTACCAACATTGTACATTTGCGAGGTGTCTGCCAATACTTACGGACCTATCTCTAGTTTTCATTTCAAAATATTTCTTCTTTTACAAAATACCCTGATTTATACACAGGCAACTCGATACATTTATTCTAAAAATAACGTTATTTATTAATCATATTAATAAGCAATTTCCTGATTCTTTCACATTAAAATATGGTTTTCTTTATTATTTATTTTTGCATTCTAAGGAAGTCCAATAGGAATATGCCATAGATTTTTAGTCTGATGTTGCTTTTTCTTTTAACGATTTTAGATATTTATGGTTAGAAAAAAATATATGTTGTCGCCCCATTCCCGTTACATAGCTCCATAAGAAGGAAGTCTAATATCGCAATGAACTTTGCTTAGCACCCCACTTACGATTCAAGTTTTCAGTGGCAATGTCTGATCTAGTCCCTTCAAAATAATATTAAATATACAGTTACGTTATTACTCAACCCGTCCTGGTACTATACTGGAGAAAATTTCTTTCTAGTGGCTCCTATAACATACATCATTCACAAAAGCTCTGGTAATCAATGTCTTTCCACGATGGGCGATTAAAATATCATCTCTGAAATACGTATCTTCGAATCTCGTTTTAAAAGCGTCATTTGTGATCTTTCCCACGGAATGCTAAACTATATGGAACATTCACATGTTTGCCGTGGACGTCTAGCCATCTTACCTATCAGCTCTTGCAATGCTCCGGTAATCTCACCTGTGTTCGCGCCCGATTTGTGTCCCGAAATGGCGTTATTTAAAGGCGCGTACGCAAACAGCGAACGAAGGCAAACGGACGAAGTGTTCCCTATATGCAAAGAACCGCAAACGAGGCGGTACGTAAATGGTATGTAGTTCCTCACTCCTCGTCTCTTTCGATTAGATCTCGACAGCATTTAGAAATGCGACTCCAATTTACAATTGCACCACAAGGGTCAGGGTCCGATTCAGCCTCTATTTTGACTAAGCGACCCCCACCCCCCTCCGAAGAGGCAACACCTGAAAGGATCTAACAATCTCCCACACACTGAGGTCATAGGACGTTTCGGTCTACGGATTTAACGTGCCGCTTTCTGGCCTAGGCCCGAAGGTATTGAAGGGCATTATATTATTTAAACAGAACGTGTATCCTTCCATGTACACTGGTGAAAAAAATTAAGAGAATTTGCATATTTTATCGAATTTCATGAAAAGAACTGAACTGAATGTAAAACCACTGCTTCTAGACAAAAATGAAAATATTGTACGTCAAATACGTAAGCGTACACGTGTGTGTAGGCGGAGCCAGTAGAGAAACAGGCTTTATAAGCGCGCGTAAGTTAAGACGCATTTCATTCGCTAGCACACCTCGGCGATTTTCTTGGAGTAATTTTGCAGCAATAGGTTAATTTCAAATTGTAACAGTAAAAATGAGTAACCACTAACGTTTAGATGATGGAATGAGGTGGCCAATTGTGGGGAGGCTAGAAGCAGGCCAATCTCAAGTCCAAATTTGTATAGAGTTCAATTTAATGCCCAGCGTCGTGTGTAACTTAGGGAAACAGTTCCAGGATACCGGATCCATCGAGAGAAAGCCTGGGCAAGGTCGTCCAATAGCCACGATGGCCAGAGAAGATCGCCATTTGTTGATTATAGCGAGGCGTAACAGGAGTGCTACAGCTTCTCAGCTCTCTCGTGACTTGTATACAGCCACAGGAACCCGTGTATCAAGGGTGACTGTTTCCAAAAGACTTCATGAGTGAGGGTTGTTTGTAAGAAGACCTGCTGTTTGCTTCCAGCTCACTTCACGAACAGGAAAATCCGTTTATCATAGTACAAAGAGCATAGAGATTGGAGTAAGGATCAATAGGTGACCGTTCTCTTCACTGATGAGCCACGGTTCAGCCTAAACACCGATTCTCGCCGTACGTTCATATGGAGAGAACCAGGGACCCGCTACGTACCCTCCAATGTCCGCGAAATCGACCATTATGGCGGAGGAAGTTTAATGGTCTGGGCAGGCATCATGTTGGATGGCCGCACACCTCTCCATGTCTTTGAAAGAGACACTGTGACTGATGTGAGGCATAGGGATCAGGTCTTGGAGCCCTATGTTCACCTTTTCAGGGGTGCAGTTGGCCCTGAGTTCATTTTAATGGACGATAACGCGAGGCCACATAGAGCTCTTCTGGTCGACGAATTTCTAGAGAGGATATTCGCCGGATGGATTGGCCAGCCAGATATCCAGACCTTAACCCTATAGAAAATGTCTGGGAAGCTCTGGGGAGGGCAATTGCAATCCGCAACGCCCCTCCGAGAACCATCCAGGGAATGAAAACAGCGTTGCTGAACGAGTGGGACCAATTGCCACAGGAAATGATAAACTGCCATATTTCAAGTATGAAATCACACTGCGAGACCTGTATATCTGTAAGAGCGGGACCATATCCCCTATTATCCCATCTATTAACCCATTTTTTTGTTTATTCTGCAACCGCTGTTTCTTACCTTCATACTCCAACGAGTGTTACGCACGATCATGCGTGTGTATTACAATTATTGAATGGTTATTTGTTTTGTATTGTATCAATGTATGTACATATCAAATTTCGTTAAAATCGGTACAGTAGTTCTAGAGATAATCGACCAAGTCTGCAAATTCTCTTAATTTCTTACACCAGTGTAAAATGAGCAAGCGCTGAACACTGTTTCTACTTAAATATGACAGGCTGAATACTTTAAATTCTAACTTTTAGACCTTCTATATCCTGTCAGCACAGAAATTTTTTCCGCGTGTCATAGCTTTTGCTTAGCGTCGTGAATTTCATATGTGCACAGCAATTTAATGGGTAGAGCGTACATTTGTGCCCAAATTGGCTTATCTAAGCAGATGCCATGGGGAAAAATTTGTTTCGCAAAACTAATCAAAGTATCTTCTATATTGTTTCAGCCTCGCCATAAAGAGAATATTTTTAACTCGATCTTTTGTATGTAACGGGTTAATGAAGCTCCCGTTTTAATTAGGTTCCTTTTGACATCCAAATTAACTTCGTTTTCTCCGATGCGTTATGCGCGGCAATTCACGGGAGATTTTCTTCAAATTTGGAAACTTTTTTTCTGTCTGGAAATTTCTAAAGCGCTCTTATTTCGTCCGAAGACAAAAAGGCGAATTTCTCTCGACGTAACAATGAACCCCGTCTCGCTGTTTCGATCCCCAGAACAGTGGTTATTCTCTAGGTATATTAAAAGAGGGTTCGAAAATTTAAAAGAAAGGCTCCTTTTTTTTAAAGGAAGTAGGACATTTAATTCGTTGCTAATTGTTTCTATCTCTCTGAAAAGAATAAAAAGAAAGTGATGGTTTAAAGCTTCATTTCGATAACGTCCCTAATTCCGAAAATTTAAGAGAATTAAAAATGCATTTAAAAATTTTACTCTCTGTTTAAATCCTACCTACATAAGCAAGTTTACAAATATATTATGTAAATACTATTCTACCTACGGCATATTATATTTTCTTTCAACGTGAATTTTAGAAGATAAAATTGCGATATACCGGTATATCGGTATTGCAATCACTAACTGTCACCCTTGAAACGAAGCTGTTGATGAAGTGCTACTTTAATAACCATCCCCAAACAAGCATTTCTTTTAATGTTTTCTCTCATGAACACTCTGGTTATTCACGTGAATAAAATCGAACTTGCAAACACATATCCTTTTCTTTGTTTACGCGATCGTTTTATTTCAATTTTCTTTCACGAGGACTGTATCTTTCGTTTAAAATTAGAAATAATTGAATTAAGTGTCAGAAAATGGCAATCTCTCCAATTTTTGAGTGGGGGAGCAGACACCTGTCTCTGTTTGCCTTTTTGTTTTACACCGGTTTTTTACGCAGTCTTTTCTTTACTCATTGATCTTACTGTTAAACTTTTATTGTACTTACCAATTTATATATCACTATTCTTACCATTGCAGCTTTATATCAATTTTAGATATCATCTTTTTTATTACCTTTATATATCATTGTTTTTACCAGCTGTATATATTATCGTTTTTACCTCCATTTTATATTAATTTCTTCACCTTTGCGTGTCTTTTTATTATCAAAAAGTGTTGGAATTAAATCTATAATTCCTAATCCCGGCGTTTTTATGTATATTCTATGACGCTTTATGTCCTATTTTGGACGTTGCTTCATTTAACCCCAACTAACCAATTTTTGAGAAAATAAATGTTTTGCTTTCCATAAAAATTAATGAAAAATTTTGTATGTGATTAGATTTTTCAGACATGAGTCATTTTTCAGACATTTTTACACAATTTTCAGACATTTTTAGACATTTTTGAGACATTTTTATGAGAGATTTTTCAGAATCCTACGTATTAAGGGCTGCCATGTAGTAGCATCTATTATATGCTAACTGATGCATGTTAATCTATGGAGAACATATTTCCAACAATGTCTAACTTGGATTCATAGATTTAATATTTTAAATTGCACTCCAACCTAGAGGAAGACATATCTGACTCTGGTAACCTTTTCGTTCTTTAAAATACAAGCGAATTATAGTTTTAAATTCGAATGATTCGGAGGGAAAATGGGATATATTGTGTTTGAAACGTGCCTCAAACCTCGGGTGAACGACATTTCTGTAATGAATGACATAGCAGAGCCACAAATGTAGCAGCCAAAATACACATTCTAAAATAACAGAGCCGTGAAGCTACCCAGTAGCTTTAAGATAAGTATACTTTAAGGATCCATTATAAATATGTACTTCCTCATTTCCTTTATTTAGAGCACTGCTTAACACGTGATAAGCAAATATTTATCCTTCACCGGGCGCGCAAATTTTCTGAACACCAGCAGATGCGCGTGGCACAAAGTGCAACGTCTCTTTGAATGGTGATTATTCCTTTTGTAATAAACTTTTTTTTTCGAATTGAAATTAATAATTCTCCGTTTTATGAAAAGATATAAAATGTTGGTAATATTGAGATATATTTATAATTATAGAGGCCAAAAGATATATTTATAAAGGCGAAAGAATGCAGATACAATAGCCTTATTTCAAAACTGTCCAGTTTATTGGATTTAAGGATAGCCTGCGAATTGATTCCAGTTATGTTCAAAAACCTAAAAAACAATGAGATTGTCCATCTTCGTGGTATGCGGGATACCGTGTAATAGCTGCACATTTGATCGACTTCATCAACTCCTGCTTTTGTCGTATTGTAATCCAGTATAATCGCTGGTTTACCACGGTTAAACTATGACTGACAATGATTGGAAAGGAATACAAAGGTCAGAAAATCAGACTTGCATTAGAAAGGGTGTAGCTATAAATAGAAATTGCTTAGATCATTCAAACCTTACATGTAAAAACAAACCATTCAAAATTACGAAAATGTTGCACTTTGTACAAGGGCGCGCCCGCTGAAAAGTTAACCAACGTATCGTTTTGGGCGATTGCGCGTAGTACACGAAACACCGTTCACATTCGCGTGATGTCGGAAAGGGTCGTGGGAATTGAACAGATTTTTTTTAATCTACACTCGCCATCATCGGCCATTCCAGAGGATCGACATCGTACGCTGTCAAACTCCTCTCGCTTCAAATTGCATTAAAATTTCGCGATCTCTCGCTCTGTTTTTCCTTTATTACCAGAATAGCAGGTAAAAATTTTCTTTTCACGAGTGCTCTTATTTCTGACATACATTTATTGAAGATCCGTGATTATCGAATAGTCGCAAGTCGTCGCATTTTTCTCTCAGAAATTTATGGGCATGTCTGCTTTAAAAGTGTTTCCAGAGTCATTAACTTCGATTCTCGTAAAAAAAAAGGTGGGCAAATTCGGTTTCCGCGGAATGCGGAGTTGGAATTTTTTGGTTCGTTTATGCGAATGGTGTGGAGTTATGCGCAGAATTTTAGGGAGAGCCATTTATTTGCATTTAGAAAGAACGACTTGTTTTAAAGTGCCCGAGAGGGAGTTCCAGTTCTTAATGAAAGACTGGAATCCTTCAAGGGTCAAGGAAACAAAAAATTGAGCGACTAGTCGTGCGTATATATATATATATATAATATGGTTTGGCTCAGAGTTAAAGTGAACCAACTTCACCTTTTGGCACTTTCGTACTAACACTGTCATGATACAGTAAAAAAACATTATATTTTTCAATATAATAGTGAACCAATTTCATCCTATAAATTTTAACCATCAAATGGCAACAATGCTATGTACCACTGAATAATAATTGATTTCCTTTCAGAGCTATAATGGAACAAGTCCATTTTCTGAGTTGTGAATAAGAACATGCTGTAGTAGGTTATTTATTTAGTAGGTTACTTCTGTTACTTATTCCATTCCTCTGAACTTGCCTCACACTCAGTTTTGGAAAAACTTCCAAAAACATTTAGGATATTGTCAGAATATTCTGAGCAAAACTTTTCTTGCGTGCGTTAGTACAAGGCACCAAAAAACAAGAGATCATGTCCAAAGGAAATCAGTGATTCAGCTAAAACCAGAGTATTTCACTGTTTTATAAAGCTGAGGTTGTGAGAGTTCATAAGAAATGTTGCCTAGAATATCGAGAATTAGTTAGGAGAGACTCATATACGCCCCAGGAAAAAAGTGTTTTTTTTTGCAGTAATTGACAACAGGGGTAAGGTCACTGTCATGGGGATATGACAACAGCGTCAAGGTCAAAGACAGGAGAGTTGAAAATTACGGGACGAATAAAATAATTGCTCAATATAAGAAAGAAACAGGGCAAGGAAGCAACAGACTGGCAACAAAAGAGAAGGGGAGAAAAACCAACAATAATCCGAAACCACTACATATAGAAGATTGGGCCCGAAGGTAGAAATAAAAGTATAGGATAAAAGTTCTGTAGAATGAGTTGCAAGGAAAGAAGAAAAGAGAAGGGGAAGACATAAATGTGTGATGGTTATAAAACGGACCACCATGCTCGGTGCTGATCTGAGCATGGTAAAAGTTAAGGAAGCAAGAAAATTTTATAAATTCCACCCACGATGCGCATTGGTGAAAAGGGGATTGAAAAGAGGCAGCCACGGACGAATTGCGATGACATGGGAATAATATGGCCAATGGAATTGGAAGAGGCGTGGCCAGAATTAATAATAGAAAAAGAATATGAAAAAAGATAGATGAGGCAAAAAAGGAGAGTTGTTAGGAGTTAGAGAGAGAAGTACTATCAACCTAGAAAGTATGTACGAAGCACGCCCGATGACAGTTGTGTAAACCGTGACTTATGCCAAAAGAGCCCGAGGAAGAGTGGGCCCTAGTTTCCAGTACCGAGTGCATACAATGATTGAAGGAGCCCTGTACCATACGATGGATGTGCCCCAGTTTCCAGTATCGAGTGCCTACAATGATTGAAGGAGCCCTGTACCCTACGATGAATGTGCCCCATTTTCCAGTACCGAGTGCCTACAACGATTGTACGAGCCCTGTACCCAACGATGAATGTGCCCCAGTTCCAGTGCTGTGAGATTGCAACGAAGTTCGTCATAGCTAAGTGCCGGATGCCCATAAAGGTGATCTAGTAATCATCTGTAAAGGTACCGTCCTTTTGTTTCCTCTTCATATGTTACCGACATTGCTTCTCATCGCGTAGCCATCAATAACTTAATAATATAGAGCGCGATGGTGAAGTAATCTGATAATGGAATTTAGCGGATAATAAATGATAATTCGTAAAAATGATTTAGTTAATATAGTGTGATCAATTGAATATGATCAAATATTTCTTATTGAGTAAGAATATATTTTGAACTATATATGCATTGATGATAATGAGTAATTAAGGTTCATGAATCATGTTGTAATAAGTAGTGATAACATTTGGTGAGCATAGGATGTTTAATAAGAGTTTTTGTATCATATATGTTGTGTGTCAATTTAATAAATCAGTTTGTCATTTTAAACCAGAGTAGTTCTTGGCTATTAGGATCAGAATGCCATTATAATTCAATACATGCAATGTACTAACCACATCTTGATCCATCCTTAATCATAAATTGTTTAAGCTATAATTAGATAATTCAAAATCATTATTATTTATTTAATGAATCTATACTACCATTGTCACAGTGACTTCAAACATAATTGATAATTCCGATGTCTTTGACCACATCAAATAATTTTTTTTTTTACTAGAGTTACTACTCACGAAACGGTTATACTACCAAAAAGCAACTGCATCCTTTCTTTAACATTAGAATAAGTATATGATATACAGTATGCCCATTAAAGTCCCTTCCCACCCTCTTAACTTCGGAACGGCTGCTAATATATTCATAAAAGTGGTGTCTAGGTATAGTAAAGTAGCCATGCGCTACTGAATGAAACCACCTACCGCGCCACCTGGTGGAAAACTGCGGAATTAGCATTCCTATCTCGAAAACGGAACGAGATAGGGAAAAAAACTGATTCACAAAGTTGTAGAAAATCGTTGATTTAGTACGAAAAGATACTTTATGGACATTAATGCAAAGAATAGAATGGTTAAAACGCGCATTTGTTTTTTCGTGATTTCCTACACTGTGACGTAACGAAAATTGAACGAAAGGAGAAATGACTATCTTTCGGTCAAAACACGACACCGCAATGTGCACAGTAGTATATCGCTTTTGATCCCCAATCAAAAGGACCTTGGTTCAAACCTCGAGGTTTCATCCTTGCACTGATTGTCTTTATAAACAGAGTAGACAATACGTAGATCGTGTAAAATAGTGTCACATCAACTCAACGCAACTTGCACTTGGTGTTCGAAATTTTTTCAGTATGCAAATACGAAAGAAACGTCACGTCTGTTCACCTGAGACAGCTATAAAAGAGACATCTTCTTGGGGTTGTTGTATTTTGATGCTCGTGGTCATGGCTGAGTATTCCAAAGCTGAGATCTCCAGTGAAGCAGTACCTCGTCAAATAATTCGAGGACCAAATAATTGGGTATGGCGGTTTCGAAGAGTGGCCTCCACGTTCACCTGATCTGACTCCACTGGACTTTTTCCTGTGGGGATACCTGAAACAGCAGGTGTATGCCACACCTCCACAAACATTGCAGGACCATAAACGACGCATTACAGATGCTTTTGCCAACGTGTCACGCTCTATGCTCCAACGTGTGCAACGCTAGATTCAAACGAGGATCTAAATGTGTATTGCAGCTGACGGTAAGAAGTTTGAACATCTCAAATAAAGGTATATTGTTAAAATTAGTTGTTTTTTCCTTTCTCAGATCATTTTGTCACTTCACAGTGTAGGAAATCACGAAAAAACAAATGCGCGTTTTAACCGTTGTAATCTTCTCATTAATGTCTACAAGGTACCTTTTCGTACTAAATCGATGATTTTCTACAATTTTGTAAATCACTTTTTTTCCCTATCTCGTTCCGTTTTCGAGATAGGAATGCTATCTCCGCAGTTTTCCACCAGGTGGTGCGGTAGGTGGTTTCATTCAGTAGCGCATGGCTACTTTACTATACCTAGACACCACGTTTATGATTATAGCAGCAGCCGTTCCGAAGTTAAGAGGGTGGAAAAGGGCTTTAGTAGGCATACTGTATGTCTTGTGAAGTGTGCTGATGTAAACAAACAATAGTTTATAAAATATTATCAAGAGTTTTCGAAAAAATTCAATTTCCATTTTAAGATTCCTTCCAAAGACACTTCCAGGTTGTCTGATCAGCTTATGCATAAAATAAAAAGTAAATATAACCATGAAAAAAAAAGCACCTAAAAAACTACGTTGTGTTTGTGCTCAGATTGCAAGGCAGGTCATTGATGATGACAGTAGCTCAACTTCAAATGATATTCATGTTTGTACATATCAAAAGATAGTGCCTTTTCCAAAACTTTAAACCTCTACTGCATACTACAAAAGAAATATGATCTAATGCAATATTGGACTACTGCTTCAAGGATTTCACTGCCTAGGCGTATGTTTGGAACGAGACTGTGGGAGGCAAGGATTTTAAAGGTACATTAATCTTGTGTTTGCGAACATTTAAGAAAAAATGCGTTAACTTAGAACCTCATAATGTATAATAGAAAATATTTTATGTTCAGACTCGAGCACTGGGCAAGATAGAAATATAAAAATGGCCCTTGCTTTCCTGAAAGTATTCATTTACGTAATTGTTTTTAATGATATGAATCTCCCAAATCACAAAGGTTCAAAGTGAGCCAGGTCCATCTTCCACTCACATTCTGTGTGGTATCTGAATAATAGCCGTATTTTGTATGACAATATCAATAAAATTGTTTGATTAAAACATCACTGCGTTACTGAAGTAGGAAAAACCAACAAAATTCAATGGTTAATTATAATCGGTCAACTTTGAGACCGGTTCACTCAGAACTATCTCTCATGGACATGGTTCAATCGTTTGGAACCCTATATATATATATATATATATATATATATATATATATATATATATATATATATATATATATATATATATATATATATATATAACATTATATATATAACATTAAAAACCCCATACCACTTTAAATTCTAAAATTATCCTAAATTTAGTTGGGCGTTCGAGCTAATTTCGATTTTGATTCTAAAAGCCCGCGAGCGTGAATTCTAAAATGGCGACTATATTACTCGAAAACTAAACATGCGTAGCGTGGGTCTACATTTAACTACTTTAGCGCAATAGTCACGCCTTTTCCTAACTTTTAACCAATTAACCTCTACTGTGATCACATGGTGAGATAAGTCTATTTAAGACCTGACATCATATAGGTGTGTGCTTTTTTCGTTCTGTACATTGCCCTGAGAAGCTGTATTTCCAGACTTCTGTACTTTTTTCTGGCCATAATCATCCCGGCGGAGAGGCCGGCGAATTAAATAAATATGTAAGTGCTATAACCTGTTGTATTTTCTGTGTCCGAGGTGGGAGATTTGCGGGAATGGATTCTTAAAACGTCGGTGAATCACTGCCGGGTGACAAGTCCTCTATTTTACTCTCAGGTTGATGAGGTAAGAAAATTCATCGAAAGCTACCACTCAGCAATTATTCTTTGGTTCGCGCCCGTGTATTATATATATATATATATATATACTGAAACTTCTCTATGGCGGCCAGTCATGATACCAAAAAAAAGGCCGTTTTGAGAGGTGGCTGCCTAGAGAAGTTTCTCTCTATATATACAGAGAGATAGAGAAATAATTAGATATGTATGTGTGTGTGTGTGTACAGACAGACAATTTAAAATAATCGAAGCATTTAAAGCGTATTTCCCAAGTAACAGTCATTTTAGAGACACTACAAACTGCATAGAAAGAAGAGAAACAATTTGCCAGCTCTGAATAAACGGCAGTGGATGCACTTAAATATTCCGGCATACTCCCGGGATTCGAGTTCTGCGAATACCATGACAGACGGCTCATTCGAGCACGGTTACGGATCCGAATTTCACGTTGTCACTCGGATAGAGGATCAACAAGGCGTAATTATAACAATCCACAGTGTGACAGAGATTAATGACGATAAAGCGTCGTAATGAGGTAACAAAAGTGAGTGAATCCTTGTGACAGACTTGCGTTTCCTGCTAAGATACTTGTCAAAACAGTTGGGCTAGGTGTGTTGGAATGAGACCGCGACAATTTTTTTGACAAGTAGGTCATCCTACGTGAATGTTTATGTGGGCTGAATATTGTATATATATATATATATATATATATATATATATATATATGTGTGTGTGTGTGTGTGTGTGTAAGTGTAAGCAATGTTTTCTGTATGAATAACTATGTGTGTGTGTGTATAAATGTGTGTTATCTATGGTGCCCGGTATAAAGGGCTGAAGTCAAAAGCAGTGATTTTTAGATATTTGTTAGCATTGATGAAAATTAACAAACATCTTTTGACTTATATAAAAGGCTTAAGTCTATCAATTTTCTATACAAATGTCAATTTTCTATACAATATTCAATTTTCTATACAATAATCAATTTTCTATACAATTTTCTATTTTTGTACAAGAGACTCTAGTCGAAATTATTGTTCTACGATCGGTATAAAAGCCAATAACTTGGTATATTTAAATCACTGTTTTTGACTTAATCCCTTTATTCCGGGCACCATAGATATATTTTTATTTTAATATACATACATCTATGGTGGATACGGTTAAGGTTTTAAGTTTTTGCGGTCGGAACGTCTCGCCATTTGTAATACTGCCGTAAAAGCTTCGGCTGTGGCCGGCAAAAACCTTTCAATTATTTTAATATACATGAAAGAATTATTATATATATATATATATATATATATATATATATATATATATATATATATATATATAATATATATATATATATATATATATATAACGTCCATATGTATGCAGTGTGTAAGGATTCCTATGTAAAGTTAATAGAACTCCACTTAATGTATATCTACGTATAGGCAAGCATGTTTATGTTTACCTTTTAAGCCACGGCGGCACCCCCATTATTCCCCGATACATCCGTTCATCTATTCAGAAAGAAGGCCATTACTCTTTGTCCATCGGACATTATGCATTCTCCTTCTTTTTTTGTACGGGTCGAGTGGTTAAGTGTTGGTAAAAGTCGCTAGACTCTTTCATTTTTTTCCGAAGAGCGAGAAAGTAATGAGAGAGGAAAGTGTGAGATCGATCTTCCGGGATCCATCCTCTCGGAGTGCCAGTGATGGATTGGGCCGGGAAGTCATTAGGAAGAGAGAGGATTTTAATATCAGGTGTTGAAACCTCGCGGACAAAGAGCGCTGAGTAAATATTCAAAAATACATTATGGTAATGTGGTTTTATCACAGTTTTTTAAATACGGGATTAATTTTGCGGGAGGAATGGGGAGGACTGATAGACTTCGTCGCTTCGAGTGAGATCTAACCGTGCATAAAGTTTATCAGAAATAGACTCAGTCAATAGTGGGAGAGATAATGAAGCTTTACTTCTCAGAAAGTTGTTGCACTGCTTTGGCGGGGTACAGATACCGTGTTTCAGAGCGCATTTTTTTAAAATTTTAATTATCTCATTTTGATTTTCGGGTTCTTTAACGGTTTTTTCCTGAAAAACCTGAAAGGAACCACATCTCCTGGATTTTAATCAAAATAAAGTTCGAACGAAATATATCGGGGTTTTGATTTACTTTTTCTTCTTTATAGGCAAGTGTCGTGGGATCGAAAGAAGTCTGTCTACTCTCTCGACAGAAATGAACAAATTATGGTCAGTGCATGTATACAAAGCTAAAATCGCTACAAAGCTAAATTTTTCCTGTATGTTTCCATATTCGCACCTTCTCGGGAAGGAATATACAATTCTACCATTCATGATATATAATAATTATATTGAAGGGAGACAATATTATTATTGCATTAGACAAAATGTCTTCTTTGCAGTTCGGTCACAAAATAACGAGGTAATGTAACGGAAAGCCAATCGTAAATAAAATTGCGTAAAAAGTAATACTATGCATTCAACCTTCAGCTATCTATTTCTATAAATGCGGAAGAGAATCGAAATAAATAGAAGATGAATCATAACAGTTCAGGTGTGATGGCAAAATCCATATTTACTATGAAAGGGGGGGGGTTACTATGAAAGATTGGTTTTGAGCAATCAGTGCAAAGCTTAAACCTAATTAAATAATATATATCATCTGAACCAATGGGGGTTAACCCCAATGATAGAGGCTTTACTGTATATACACATACAGTGTGTAACAAAATTTTAAGACCACTGTGGATTTTGTGATTTTTACTATAAATAGTATAATTTTTTTTAAATTAAATTAGTTTGATGTTAATAAATGAATTATAAAATATATGTATATTATTTTTAAGAGATATTTAAATATACTAATTATTTTATCAACAATTTCAAATTTTTCCAATCAAATATCTGTAACAAAATTATAAGACCACTAGTTAAAACAAATTTTTTAAATAAAACTAATATGATGTTGATCCACCATTTTTCTGAATAACTTCAAATACTCGATTTTTCATTGAATTAATTAGGTTTTCGAGCAAATATTTGGGAATTTTGTCCCATTCATCCATGATAGCTAGTTCCAATTCATACACAGAATCATACTGACGGTTATTTGCATACACTTGACGAGCCAAATGGCCCCACAAGTTTTCTGTGGGATTCAGGTCTGGACTAAGGTTTGGCCAGTTTAAGACCTCGATTTTTTCTTTTCGAAACCAGTTTTTAGTTGATTTAAGCACAAGGCATGGCGCATTGTCTTGCTGAAATTTCCAGTTTGATCCTCGTCACAAAGTACGGTATATTTTTAATAACCAAAACTGAAGAGTGATTCTTTTGGAAGAATTTAAGTTCTAATGAATGCGGTGTCCTATTTGCTAATGATTAAAATTCAAATCATAATGATGTCAGTGTTCTAAATTTTATAAACTTTTTGGGTTATTGCGAGAATTTTTATCTGTGCGCTATTTTGGAATCCCATTATTTTACTACGCTGTTATTTTAATATTTTTAAGTCTTGCTTCCTTTTTACCATTTAGTAAAGTGTTTCCAGACCGTACAAAATCTGTTTTAATTTTCTGGATTACTGCGACTCGAAGTAATCGACTAAAAATGGGCCAAAAGGTATAAGGTGTTGGTAAAGCAGTTGTTGATAACAAATGGAGTCCATTTTTCCAAGAACTCGCTGCAGATCACATTTCCCATCATATGCAAAAGCTCCCCACACCATCACAGAGCCACCACCTATCTGTCTACTGAAGAAAACCCGAGGTTCCGTTCGTAAATCAGGCCATTTGGAAATATTACCGTCCGGTCCATCCAAATTAAATCTTTTTTCGTCGGAAAAAATAATATTTTTCCAAGCAGCATCTCATGTCATGACTTCCTTTGCCCACTTCAGCCTTCCTTCTTTATGATGCTTTAACAGTCTTAGTTTTCTTTTTAATTTCCGAAGAGCAACATTTGAATTTGATCTTAAAGTGCGCCGGACTGTCATATGTGAAATAGTTTTACTTGTCTGCTGTGTGATTTTACGAGTAGACAAGTTCTGTTTCGTTGCAAGCTTGAAAATTCGTCTATTATCGCCAGCTGATAATTTACTCTTTCTGTCAGATCTTTTATATTTTCCATAAAAATCTCTTTTACTTAAAACGTTATGAATAGCAGTTTTAGAACGTTTAAGTATCTTACTTATTTCACTTCCGATTTTCCTGAGCTCTTATAAAACCAAATTTTTCGAACTTCTAGTTCAGATAATTCTCTTCCACGCGGGATTGTGAATTTACTCATAAAAACAAACAAATTAAATTCTATTTTCTTTTACAATATTATCTTTTGGACTTTTTTTGTGATGTAAAGTTACAGTTTATCTATGATTTTGAAAGAAAAAATAAAATAGTTTTAAAAACGTAAACGATTTTAAATACAAAATAAATGGTCTTATATTTATGTTACACCGAGATTTCAAAAAATCATTTGCTGTGTGAAATTAACTCAATTTTTTAACCTATAAGCGATTTATTTGAGAAAATATAACGTTTTTCATTTGCTTCAAATTTTAAAATTATTCATTTTATGCAGTGTAATATTAAAATGAGTGATATTTTGGGTGGTCTTATAATTTTGTTACACACTGTACATACATACATATATATATATATATATATATATATATATATATATATATATATATATATATATATATATATATATATATATATATATATATATATATATATATATATATATATATATATATATAATATATATATATATATATATATATATATATATATATATATATATATATATATATATATATATATATATATATATATGTCGTAATCGGTTTCTCACGCCCAATATTAACGTTATCACCTAATTACTTAGAAGTCGAAGATGTTCCGGTGGCTAGGAAATGTAGAATCATGCAAGTAATTGCAGTCAATGAAGTTCCCACGATAAATAGATAATTCCATTCTGAATACACTGATCTTTATTCATAAACCTTTAGACGTACCCAGCTCCAAACTATTAAACCTGCGCCCAATCCAAGTTAAATTAACAAATGGCTCTGAAAGAATTTAACCCCTTTGTTCCCCAGCTTTCAATTAACTACGCATGCTCAACTGACGCGTTATGACGCTCATTACTTATGCATGACATCACATATACTTGTCTACCGTGTTCTATCGATGACGGAGCAAGATTGTTTCTCAGACCGAAGACCAAGGCTATAATTCTATTTTAAGATTCCTCTCGTGTATCTTCGAAAATCAAATCAAGTCCAAACGTAAATCTATTTTCACCGCGATGCATTTACCCCCATTATTTGAGATCTCCCAGTCTTAAATTGATAATTCTTATTTCTACCTAAACAAAAAACCCCGTTTTAAGTTCACGCGATCACCCCCCCCCATATTTAAGCATTACACACACACACACACACACACACATATATATATATATATATATATATGATTATCATGCATCGTATGTTGTAACAGGACTGTTCGAGTTATTCCTAGGGAGTCCCTACCATTATTTCTACCATTAGTTAATGTAATATATCCGCAATATCTATGAATGTCTATTTTTATAATATCACTTGTTTTGGCGGTTATTTTCCTATTTCAATCTTTACAGCACTCAACCATTTTTTGCAGCGCAAAATATTCGGGTGATGCACGTTAACTGCACAATAATAATAATAGTAATAATAATTTGTGCTGCTTATAATCAAAATAGTTTGGCTACCGAAATCATATCTCAGTATTGCATGAACAGCTATAAAAGTTAATAACAAAGAAACTATAAGTGATAAAATAAATTATAGTAATTTTATTGTTAGGTTATTAAACTATAAATGTAATTATCAAATAATTATTAATATTGATACTAATTTACCTTACTACTCATAAAAACACTTTGTCTACCACGTTCGTCCCCCGATCTTGCACGAAAGTCAGTAATAATTAACTATAAACTAACCATAATTAATAAAATTGTAGTAATTTCAAGGTCAGGTCATTATATTTATAAATATAATAGCAAATGATTATTAATATGAATTCTGATTTTCATTACTACTCATGAAAAACTTTGGGAGGGGGGGGCGGAACCATCGCAAAAACACGTTCCGTGCTGGCCGATTCTCGCTATGCGATAGAAGTGATGACCCACAGTCGAATTTTTCCTAGTTTTATTTTCCGATTATATAATGAAATAAATTGAATGAGCATTATTTTTTATCGAAAAAAGTGTCGGTACCCATATTAATTGCAATTGGAAGAAGTACGTCTCGATTAGAAAGTATCAAATATGTACCGTGAAGCGGCTAGTTTATACCTCTCAAATTGTTTAAAACGAATCTTAGGGCGTCCACGCGAATGGAATTTTAATGCCAGAGACAACTCCGCCGTGTTTCGAAAACTAAGTGTCCCAACATACGTTTAATGATTAATCTTTCGACAAAGTTTTCTGCAGGATTATTTCGCGGAGAGCAGCACTCCCGTAATTAAATTCCCGAACACTGATCTAAACAACAACCACCTGCGTATAAAATCTCTTTTAATATCCTTGATACGATCAAAACATAAATCTATCGCCTATATTAACTTCGGCGCGTGTTGCTCGCTAGCGACCGGAGTTCGCGAGATAAGTCATAAAGCAAATAGGATGAGAAGATCAAACTTGGTTTTAATTAGAAATGTTTTGCGGGCTTTCTGTTGTATATTAACTTTCTTATTCCGTGATACTCCTTTTTGAAGTGTATATTCATTTTACAATGAAACAGAGTGACCCAAAGATCGATAAGGTTATTGAATAGAGTTTAAAATCTGTACTTTTTCCCTTTTAAATACTTTACTTTATCAGAAATTATAAAAATTATTTATTTCCATGTCATTATTTTAATTATTCATTTACAACAAATTCAATATTTGTTAATCTTGTACTGGTATCCATTGTTATACAACATTCTGTTCAATATCTTCAATAATAATGGTGTGTGGTACTGTATAGAAATAATGTCATAAACATTTTTAAGTAGGAATATTTCGTGATTTGTGAATCTCGCTGTATATTTAATTGTAAATTTATCGAAAGCGTAGAAACATTTTTCTACGTTTCAAGCATAATGACAACTCAGTGCGTGTGAAACATAAAATTATTTTATAAGAGATTGCCACCCAAAAGACTTTTGAGGTGGGTTGGAGGTCTTCTGTGTATGGGTGTTTCAAGATACTTTATATCGGAAATACTCTTTTTGTCGGATTTCTAGTCGTCACATGGTAGAATGATGCGGGCTGTCATAGGAGCAAGGGTTCGAACCCTGGCTAATGCAAGGAGATTCATGTGCCTTAAAAGATGCCTTATAGCATGGTTTCTTAACCTGTGCTCCATGGAACCCTTGTGGAGGGGGGGGGGGGGGGTTCGTGAATCCATTTCAGGGGTTCCGCCGACTTGGACAGTTCTTGTCCAGGCACTCGCTTGTTGGTCAAAGCACACATGTCGAGTCTTTTTATTGTAAGCCGAAATGAATGCGAGCGTTTGATTTGAAAATTGAAAATAAAGTACTTGGTAGCCTTTCGATTTGAATTCAATCAGACGTGCAATTGTGTAGCAGTCATTTGGTAAAGTGTTTCGTACGGTGTCACTGTGGCAGTCGTCTCTCTTTCGGTTTGGTAGACATTTTTTCCTTATGTAAAGGGTTAGGTGATGGATGAGTGCTTTTTCCTGTATAATGCGTGTACAGCTACTTTGTGTTCAATCGATAGCTGTTATAGGTGCATCGTAAGTGTTTATTGCTTTATAAAATTTTATAAAATGGATTCATTTCAATGTGGAGTCTTCACGGTCCTTCACGATCAGGAGGAGGGGGGAGGGTTATAGCTTCCATCCGATTATCAAAGATTTCCTCTACAGTCAAAAGGTTAGGAACCAGTGCTGTAGACAAGATGCCTTTCGTGTCAGTCAAAATCAACTTCCATCTGTTGAAATCTGTGATTAAAATTTCAGACTGGACCCCTGTATTGTCAGCTCACTGACGGGAGATTTCGAAGAAATTTCTTTTTGTCCTTTCTTTCAAATGATCCATAAATTAATTTGAAGGGAAATATCAAGAAAAGAATTGAATAACTTTTCGATCCCTATTGAAAAAAACTTAAATAGATGGAACGTGGATAATCTAAAACAAAAAAACAAACATAAAATAACAAAGTTTAAAAAATAAACATTTTGACTTTAATACCATTGCAAAAATGAAAAATCATTATTATGTATTCAAATGGCGATTAAAATGTCTACGGAATCCCAATCTCGAAAAAATAAAAAAATAAATGAAAAATTCTTTTTTAGATCCTCTACAAGATAAATGTTTTTGAAACATTTTTAACTAACCACTGAGCTTCTTGAACTCCTAAACTTTCAAAACGAGTTTTATCGATTTAAAAATAAGAAACATGAAAACAATCACCTTTTTTTTTCCTGCTACAAGCTCGCGCCATCCTGAATCCCTCGAGGGGCCTTCGCGAATATAAAGCACGAGTGATTTAAAAACATCCTTCAGCTCCGCGGAAAAACCTTTTATACGTTTTGAAAGTAAAATCCTCAAAGATCTGAGCCCGAACGTTTCGAAACGCATCCTAAAAAGCCTTGAGTGCAGTTTTCGGCCAGAAGTATTCGTCCGCGCACTTCAGAAAACTGGAGATGAGACCACTTAAAATAAATGGAGGTGAAAAGGAGAAAAAAATTGAAAACTAAATGTTTCGAAAACATACTCCTTTGAACTATCAATGATTAAATCAGTTTTGCTTTTGAAATGTCAGAAAATAAGAAAAATGGAAGATAATGAAGCGCTTTGAAGTGTTTTCGTTGTGTTAAATACCAAACATTTGTGTCAGCAAAATGATTTCTCTTTTTTTAGTGTCTTATTTCGAGGGCTCTCGAAGGCGAGCTAAGAAACAAAATCAGATTAATGAATGACTGATGGGATTGATTTTGGCAGTTTTCTTTGTTTGTGCGCCTTCGGCATTCGCCATGAGAACTTAATCGTTAGATGCGAGAATGATGAACCGAAAATGTTTAAAAAAATCTTCATTGGGGATACAAGTGCGATCGAAAGAAAATGTAGACTATCTGTGCTCTTTTTAGCAGATATCTGGGTTCAAAGATAGTTTGCATGTGTTAAATTGAGGATGGTTGGATCATTAAAACGAACATAGCGTCTGTTACATGGACACGTAAATGATTTGAGTGATGTCAGTTTGGCTTTGCGTGGTCGGGAGCATTCTACGTTAAAAGCATCATGCGGTGCACGCAATAAACATAGTAATAAGTTAAAGAACACCCGATAACTATTGGGATACCTCGACATACATTTCTTGTAGTCAGGTACATCTGTACTTCCCCTGTATTCTGGCTTCGTGGCCTTCATTGGATACTTTCAATGCATCATCTGCTGGAAAACGTCATTTTTTTTTCATTTCATTTCTTAGCTCTCCCATCCTAATGAAGCATCTGCGGGAAAATTTCCCGTGAAATGCTCCGTCCCTAGTAGCCACTTCCCTAACAGCACTGACAGTCGATGTGGCAACATTTTTTATTCGTCACACTGGTCATGTCGAGAGAATTTCGGTCACACATTTTAGTTCCTTGTTGGCCTTCCAATCCTATCTACCTCACTATGAAGTGCTACAGCCAAGATCCGACTAGTGACCAGGTCAAAGGGACTTCACAGTGATACTGCTGGGTCACTTGAATGAATCGTTTCACTTGAGGATCCATTCAAGTGACCCACATCGTCACTCCACATCACCTGACTGGATGTGGAGTGACGGCACTCGACGTCGGTTTCTGGTGAGGATTATGACGATTTTCGTGTCATTTGTATTTTCCTGGATTTTTTTAGTTGAAAATGTCTTGAAGATAAAACATTCATTTGCTGGAAGATGGCATAACAAACAAGTTCAATGTTTCGAGCTGAAAAGACTAACGAAAAACAATCACAAGGGTGTTTACCTGCCACATTTTGAAAAGTCAGTGGGGATGTTAGTGTTTCATGCCAAAACGCTAATTCTAAGGCCATCTGCACACGGAGCGACTCAAAGGAAACTGAACTGGTTAGCGATTGAAATTGCTTATCGATTGCAAACTCGTTAGTGATGCGGCTCCGCACACGGGCCTACTCAAAAGTGATTCAAATCAATAGTTTGCGACCTGCCATGAAAGGAAGAACATCATTATTCCGGGCATTTTTTAGTTATCAGAAATTAATTTATTTTAAAAAATTGTCAAAATAGATTATCTTTGATCAATCGTTTAAAAATGGACTGTACATATGGGCGCACATATTCCATGCAACACAAAACGTTAGAATTTCATTTCATTGCTAGGCAGAAGTCACGTGACCCTCGTGTTCGTAATTTGGCAGCTTGCAAAAACATCGGCTGTAACATAGATTGTGTAATAACACGTACAACGCAAGAGAAACTGGCGACTGAAGTTGCTAGCCACTCGACACGTTGAGTTGCCTGCGACTGATTACACACGCGTTGCTGATGGGTTTGTAACCAGTTGCGCCGTGTGCGTGGTTCCATTCAATTACATAGGTTACGACTCATCACGGACTAGTTTGTGATTGGAGTCAGTTATCAGTTTCTTTTGAGTTGCTCCGTGTGCAGACGGCCTTACAAGCCACCTCAAAGTTTGGGTCGCAGTTTCCTCGCTAACAGTTCTCTGCGACTAGGATTGTCAGAAGTGGAGACTGTATAAAGAGAACTTTTCCAAAAAAACAGAGGACAAAGAGAGGACGGGCTATTATTAGGGAAAATGTGACTATATTGATTCCCACCCGTCGACAATAATTTAGAACGATAAGAAAGAACGTTTTTGTATAAATATAATTTCCTTTTTAAAATAAAAAGAGCATTTATAAATAAATAATCACTAATATCTAGTAGTAATAATTATATAATCAAAAAAACCGTACAAAGGTTGCCTCAGTAGAGTGGGCCCTACAATTTTTTTGATCTGACGGCCTCCGATAGCCATTTGGCATCCTTTTCATTTCATTATAAAACGGCTTATATGCTTATATTAATGTTACTCATTCTATTGATTGAACACTTTGTATGCTCAAGGCAATTTCTCTCCTTTGTTCCTTCTGACCTCTTTTAAAGAGATATTCTGGCATGTCTATCCCAAAAATACGGCATCCGTAATGAGCCGTTCATCGGATGTGGATTCACACCGCATTCTGTCTGTCGCTTTTCTCGTCGGATTCAATTCTCTCACTGCGTGTTAGCCTCAATACAATTACTTTTAAAAATGATCTTCGAATTTTTTTTAAATACGTTGTTTTTGATGTTATGTATTTATTTTAACTGATTGTGATATACCGTATTTTAGGTGCTTATTATAGCAGCCTTGGGGTCACTTAAAATTGCCTTGGAGAAAAAAAAAGGAAGGCATTATAGAAGCCACAGTTTTAAAAGAAAGTTAGATAGTAAAATTTGATTTATTTAATATCATTTTTTCATAATTTGCAAAAACTGAAAATTCTGAACAATGAATTTCTGCCTATTCTTTTCTTTACTTTGCGACTAAGAAGCCTGCTTTTAATAAATATCCACTTATTATTTTCAAAGTAAAATACTTCGTATGAATTATATCTGTTCAAAAAAAAAAAAGAAAAAAACTCTTGTAAAAGTATTTATCTTCAGAATACTTTTTTATAAAAATATATTTTATTGCAGTAGCAACTTTGAACTTTGTAATCAGAAATATCGGAGTGCTTTTGAAAATCACCAGGTTGTTAATATTTGTGATTCATCTGACGTTCTCCATAATTCTATGGCCAAGACCGCTGTAATCAGGAAATACCCCGTTTAATTTGAGGATTTACAAACCAACTACTGCGTTTCGTGTCTTTTCAGGCGCAGACAGTCAGCCCGCCGCTCATTTTCGATACTATTAGTCTGTAGTTAAAATTGCAGTCCCGTTGCTTCTTGAACGACTACAGGACTGTCAAATTATTAGAACAAACTGCAAGTGATGACGTGGGTGTTTATATGTGTATAAATATGTACGTATATGTGTATATGTATATTCGTATATGTGTAAATGTATATACGTATATGTCTATCACGTTTCTTAAACCGCATCAATCCCTCTACGAAACTGCATTGCAGTCCTGAGAAATCCACCATTCGTCTTCTTGACAGCTTCTGAGATTGTGGCGGCCGAGAAAACACTACTTTGATTAAAAACAAATCTTTTACTCAACTAACTTAGGAACCCCTATCCACATTTCAGTACTTTGAACATGGGGAATATCTACCCCGTTTCACGGAGCCAACGAACTCATAGCCGCTCAGTCTAATCCAGTATCCCAGTTTGTGCTTTGTTTTTATTGCACTTTGCAATTTCGTGAGCGAAGCATCTTGTGATCTACGTGAATCAGTCTCGCGTGATTTCGAACATTCGATATTCCGTCATTTTCTGTGCCATTCGCGCCCAAGTACTCTCTTAAACCAAGAGTTATACAGCATACCGCCATCTGTTGGATCTTTTAATCCCCATCTGGCTAACGCCCTCAGTCTTACATGAGACATATTGCTTTCGTACTGAGATATTTATATCACCTGTTTGCGTTAACGAACTGTTGACACATCACTATTGACACATTATTTTATAAAGGGTCTTGAAACCAGACATGTTGATGCAAACTCGTCATTTAGCTCGCGTACTTCATTTATTGTGGACGAGAGATTTTCTGTCATTAAAATCTCACTCCTATATATATATATATATATATATATATATATATATATTTATATATACCCGATTTTCATTTTGCACGGGGGATACGTTCCAAATACTACCGTGTAAAAAAAAAGATACAGTGAACATATAAAAGTTGGAGATAGGTTCCATCCAAATATACTTAAAATGTTAATTAAAATGTTAATTAATGCAACAGTAAACGTGCCCGTTTACTGTTGATTTTCGGTGGCGAAAAATCCCTCTCGTTAATGGAAATAGTGAATGGTGCTATACCTACAAGTGTATCTTGTATAAAATGAACATCTTGCGCTTCTTTTGTTTCACCGGTTTTGAATAGGAATTCGGTTATCATACGATGTGATTTTGTTTTTTTAGTTCTTTATATGATTCTTCATGACGGGGCATAATAATCTTTAAAACACATTGAAATTGTACAGCTTGTTCGACATTGAAATAATTTGTAAGGAAATGATTTCCAAGTTTATTGGCTCGTTGGTGGCCATCTAGAATTTTACTTGCAGATAGCGCTGCCAATCCGTCATCGTATTACTATAAACTAACGTGGAAACATCTTCACTCTCTAAAATACTCTGATAACATTGTTTTTGGATGGAGAAAAATCACTCTCGTCACTTGAAATACTGAATGGCAATATATCTAGAAATGTAACTGGAATAAAATAAAAACCTCGTGTTTATTTTTCTTCACTAGTTTGAATATAAATCCGGTTATCGAACACTATGATTTTCTTTTTGTTAGATTTTTATGTGATTCTTCATAACTTGGAACGATCATTTTTAAATCACGTTGGAATGGCACACCTAGTTCGAGAATGTCATAATTTATAATAAAACGATTTCCGAGTTAATTAGGTCGTTGGAGGTCTTCTAGAATTGTACCTGTAGATAAGGGAACCACATCATCATAATCACCGCTATAAACTGACGTGAAATGCTCTACATTCTCTAGAATACTCTCTCGTAACATCGCACTGAATATTTTTTATTCTTTTTAGATTTTTAAAACGTATTAAAGTAAAAAACAGCCTAAAAAATCGGTTCTTTTTCTTGCACCGTGTTATTTCAAAACCAGGCAAAAAGTGAATCGGGTATATATATATATTTATAAAAAAAATCGTAATGGGTATTTTTATAGACAAAATAATGTAGAAGAAACTATTCAAATTAAATCTAATAGAACATACTAAAGAATATAGTACAGTTTCAGGAACATATCTTTTACTGTATTTTAATATTTTTTTTGGATAATGTCCAATCCGTCTGACGCATTAGCAAGGGAAAAAATATTTTTTGTCTATTTCATTGTTATGGACGTGACGATAAATTTATTTAAAGTACCAGAAAAAGAAATCACGTTATCAGCATTTAATAAATTAAATTCTAAAATTTAATCTTTAAAAATTCACCAAACATCAGAAAATGGAGGTAAAGATTCGAAAAGGATTTGACTTTAATGAATTTTTATGGTCTCTCTATTGATATAAATTTTATAACCCTCAAATTATTATTTTAAATGCTAACTTAAAAAAAGCTACTAAAACAGCTTACAAATTTAATTTTAAAAAAATCTAAGAATTTTTCAAGAATGTTTCTTAGTGCACCCCTACACTATAAGAAATGGCTATAATATTTGCATGGCGATTCGCCATGCAAAATTCCAGCCCTTTAGGTCAGCTGTTTGATCTGTGCGTTGTATGTCAGTCAGTGAGTCAGTCAGTTACGGTACTGTTTTATACATATAGATATATAATGTATGTGTGTGTAAATGTAAATATGTAAATATAGATATAAAATGCGTGTTTATATAATGAGTGTTTCTTCGAATACATATTTCACGTCAAATGAGCACAAAAGAAGCTTAAAAGTCGCAGTTCTCCTTTTGATTGCTCCCATCTGATAAATTATAGTCGCAGAACACGAGAAACATATTCACCCTGCCAGTAGGTGACTTGCGAGACGAAACAGAAGAAATCCCATTTTCTTCGAGACACTGAGCAGACAGATGACAAAAATGGCTGCTTCCTGATTAATATCCCTCCCGCTGTCGTTGTGTATTAATGAATCCAGCTTCCCGTTATTACAGATGTATCTACACGGAATGCGATAAACATTCGGTGACGACGCGGGGAGCTTTTCGATGTTGGTGCCAGAGGCAGCTGGCTTTCTCGCGGTGACGAGGCATTAGTTTTGTTCCATTGATTTATGGCTATGAAGAAATTCCGGGGGTTTTCTTCCTCTGTCGTGCACCTTTGTGGTATTTGCGTTCTTTCAGGGCTTCTGCCTAGTGTATAACATAATTGCTTGAATCGTGATATGTGTGGAATTAGTAGGATTCAAAATGGAAGTGCATGACAGCCAAACTTCGACTCAACATACATATATATAAATGTGTACGTATATATATGAGGCGGGGAAAAGCAAAATGGTGTAAGTCACATTTTCAACTTTTTCTATTTGAGGGCAAAAATGTAATCCCCATGTTCAATATATAGTGAAATTGCACATAATTATTATTTTCAATATTATAATAATTATTATAAATTATAATTTGTTTAATTTATAGTGGAATCTTTTGCAGTTTTTGCAGTAAAACACTTTTGACTTACACCATTTGACTTACTGACTTACACCACCTTGCGTTTCACCGCCTCATATATATATATATATATATATATATATATATATATATATATTATTCCAAGCATCTAAAACCTTATGAGTTGCCTAATGACTCCGGTCACGGATGACCCCTTAAAAGAATCTCGGAGATGTCATAAAAGGATGATGTTGGAGGGTTTCCGAAATATCCATTAGCGACACGAACTTTTGTTGATTTGAAAATAAAAATAAAACGTCTGGGGTTATCCGCAGACATTCCCGAAACGAGCTCTCAGTCCAAGTCATTTGTTGACATGCGACGTGATGTCGGAGAACAAGGGAAAAACGGAGAGAGAGAGGGATGTTCCAAGAAATGATTTCGTCTTAATCGACGGCTTGTCCAATTTGTTTCTTCTGGGAGTCGGGCATGTCGGAGTAGTCAATCTGGACTTTTTCTTGGAGTTAAATTATCTTTCGTCCCGTTCGCGAGCAAGAATCTCGTTCTCTCTAATTTCTGACAAGTCGATTAAAATCGTTTCGCTCTGTACAACACGAAGAAGGTTACATAGTTATATATTACTCTGTAATACATTACATTCGTACATAGTAAAATAGAATATATTTTCAAAATTCTTTATAAAATTCTATGAAGGCTGTATAGGTGTATAATTCTCTATCATACAATACATTCTTACTTTATAATACACTAGTTATCAAAAATTAAGGAAAAGTCACAAAAATAGCGATTACTAGAAAAGTTACGCGTAGAATTTTATGAAAGTTATGCACATTATATAACACTTCAGTAGGTATAAAATAGCATAAAAAGAAATCGCCAGACAATTATGGTGTTATAGAAATTAGCATATGTGTGCATTGAACAAATAGGATGTGTCGGTTTGGTATAGGAAAAGTACCTCTAATATGACGTATGATCCCCCTGAGAAGCAATACATACGAGCCCGATTAATGGAATAGCCAATTTGCCACGAAAAATTATTCTAATAAGCGGGATATTCCATTATCCGGGATCATATTGACACGCCCACAATGTTTAAAGTTACAGTTAAACTTAGAAAGCATTAAAAATTACCTAAACCATAGGCATATTTAAACTATTATAATTAACAAACAATTATTAATTAAAAGTAAGAAGCAATTTAAACACATTAAAATTTAGAAAATTGATGAAAAATGAGCTAATTTTATTGTAGAATATACAAATTTCCCTTAATTTTTTGGAAATAATTGCAATGTTACTTACTTATTTGTTGCTAAAGAAGTCGGATATTTTAGACTGCTTACTGTTCTGTGAATGCAGCAAATCTGTTATTTGATTTTCTAGTTTATAAAATAAATGAAAGTCTGCATTTGGCTTCGTTTCCAAGAAACGTCTTATAATATCACAAGCGTTATTAACTTCAACATGTGACGGAACCTTTTTAATGGTACATTCTTCATCAAATTCATCTTCATCGACTTCGCTTTGATCAAATTGAGGGTCTGAAGTTTCACCACATTCTACCAAGTCATTGTCGAAATGTACAAAATTGGAAAAATTTTCTTCTGTCATTCCTTCTGGTGGTAAATGATTTGCGTTTGTAATTGATTCATCATTTAATTCATCATTTGTTACGTGTGTTGAAAATTTACATTTTACGAAAGAACTTCTTATTGCGTCAGAGGAAATATTATTCCAGGATTTGTTCATCATATGAACAGCTGTAAGAATTGAAATGTTTCTAATAATTTTACTAGTGAAGCTATAGATAGAAAATCCACTAGTATCATCTATGCAGGCTATGATCTTTTTAACGATTTTTTTTCTATAATTCCTCTTAAAAAGTGATATAACTCCCTGGTCCATTGGCTGTAAAATAGCTGTAGTATTCGGAGGCAAAAAATGAAGTGCTACATTTTCTAGTCTTACGTCGACTTTGTGGACTTGACAATTATAAATAAAAAGGATAGCTTTTCTTTTCATCTTATTCATCTCATTGTCAAATGACACTAACCAGTTTTGAAAGAAATTAACAGTCATCCAAGCTTTTGAATTCGCTTCGTATTTAACTGGAAGGGATTTTACACCTCTAAAACATCGTGGGCTTTTGGATTTCCCGATTACAAAAAGAGGCATTTTATGACTGCAGTCAGCATTACTACAGCATAAAACTGTCAGTCTGTCTTTCGGGATTTTTCCTCCAACAACTTTTTCGCCTTTTAAGCACAAAGTCCCATAAGGTATTGCTCTGTAATAAAGTGCTGTTGCGTCACAGTTATAGATACAAGAAGAACTGTAGTCTTGTAATAAAGCAGATAATACTACATTTTTCCAAGAACTGGCAACGGCTTCATCAGCATCATTTGCTTCACCGTGAATGTTTTTGAAAGAAATTTGGTTTCTTGCTTTCCATCTTCACAACCAACCATTTGTAGCTTTAAAATCAGTTATATTTAACTGTTGTGCTAAATCTTCAGCTTTCTGATTCAATAATAATAATCCACTAATTGGAACATTACAAGCTTGTTTTTCAGCAAACCACTGAAGAAGAGCATCTTCAACTTCAGATTCTTATCCTGTACGTTTTCGTTTTTGATTAAGATTTTGATTGCATTTCCAGTCGTTCAAGACTTTTTCTTTATTTTTTAACAATTTCAAAACTTGAGCTTGGGATATCTCAAACTTTTTTGAGAGTTCTAATTGCGTACACTTATTTAGTTTTGCAAACTGTATGACTTTTAAGTTTTCTTTTAAAGTAAGGTCTTTTCGTCTCAAAGACACTGTAAAGCACAAGAAAGATTACTGATTTCACGAAAGCGAACTGTCGAACTAATCGCCGTAGAAAATGTATAGTCAAATGTTCAAGGCTAGAGACCTCCAAGTTAAATGTTGCGTTTCTCCGAAGAGATTCGTTACAGTTGGTAATCCACGTCCCCTTCAAGATAAGGACCTGTTGAAGTTTCACATTTCCTTCACACACAGACCCACTCATTTTCTAGCTCTCATATGGGGGTGAAGCTTATTGTTCATTCTCCGAATAGGGAAAAGTAGGCCAGCGACCGAGCAATAAGGGGAGGGAGTGCGGGGGCTAGCAAAAACAGCAACAACAATGAATTGCCCTTCAAAATCGAAGAAATCCCCATTTCCTGCGATTGGACACTTTCTGCAAAGTGGCAAAATTGTTTTCAAAGACATTCAGTTACTGCACATTCATTATTGCACTTTACAGAAAAAAAATCTGAAAAGAAGTGTGCGAAATAGAAAAAGATCGATATCGTCATGGATAAAAATTATTCCTTTAAGCGGGATAACTTCAAAACAGTATATTCCATTAACCGGGAAATTTAACACAGAAACAAATTACTACGGTTTGGGACATTAAAAATTTATTACATTAAACGGGATATTCTTTTAACCGATATTCCATTAAGCGGGTTTGACTGTATATCACATACAGCGATGTGTGATGCTGTAAATCATGCGTTTTATGAGTTCGGTAGGAAGTGAGAGCCATTGTTCTTGCAAAGCAGTTGAAATAGTGGATAGAGTCCAGGGAGGAGGATTGAGAGCAGCTACACGTCGTCCTAGAGCGTCCCAAACATGTTCGATAGGATTCAGGTCTGGTGATCGAGCTGGTCACTCCATGCATTGAATTGTTTCCTGTTCAAGAAAAGCATCCACGATGCGAGCCCTGTGCGGTCTCGCGTTATTTTCCTGTAGCACAAGAGCATCACCTATAACACCGGCATAAGGGCGCACATAAGCATCAAGGATGTCATCCCTATAGGTTTGTGCATTCACATACCCACGGGGAAAGACATGGAGGTCTGTGAGTCCACCCAAAGAGATACCACCCCAAACACAGACACTGCCTGATCCGTATGCATCTCTTTCACGGATGTGTGATGAATTAAAACGAGTTCTAGGTTCTCTCCAAATCAAAATACGCTTACTATCGCTTTGGAGGCTAAACCTGGATTCATCCGTAAAGAGAGCAACCCTTCATTGATCACGCGTCCAGTGGACATATTGTCGTGCTCACTGCAAACGTTCCCGTCTATGGCGTGACGTGAGCAGAGCGCAAATGGCTGGACGCCTCGCAAAAAGACCATCTTGGTGAAACCTTTTACGCACGGTTGACGTTGATACCAACTTTCCGGAGCTTGCAGCGAGGAAGTATTTGAATTCAGAGGGAGTTGCGGTTCTATTCCTTCGTGAGCATAATGACAAATATCGGTCATCGGCACTCGTCGTAGCATATGGCTGTCCTTGGCTGAACCTCCTGGATGCCTACTCCGTGGTTAGAAATTGCTGCCAGCCTATGAACCACAGACGAACTCACATTTTGCCATCTGGCCACTTCTGTATGACTTTGTCCTGCTTCTAGTCTTCCAATAGCTCGCCATCGCAGTTCTTCGGTCAAATGATGCATGGTCATTGTTATATTTTGGCTATGCCAGATGTCTAATCTCAGCCTCTCAGCGACAATTGGCGCTTTGCTCTGAGACATACACTTTAATGCTCCTCGCAATTGACGTATTGCGACTACAGCGCCACTATTTTGCATAAAGTAGTATTGTTAAACACCTTTTATTTAACAACATATTCAACAGATTGGCCTAGTTTTTAACGTGTTATCCTTCTTTTTGTGATTTTACCTTAATTATTGATAACTGGTGTATAAAAGGAATTTTTATGGTCTGTAAAACACTTTAAAGGCTACATAAGTGTATATTACTCAGTCGTATATTTCAATCATGTGTAGTAAAATAATAAAAAAAAAATTTAAGTTCTGTACAACACTGTGAAGGCCGCGTATAAATTATTCTGTCATATATTTCATTCGTACGTAGTAAAATAAAATAAATTATTCCGCTCAATATATCATTATGAAATCCACATAGCTATACACTATTCTGTCATATATTACATTTGTACGTAGTCGAGTGAAATAAATTTTTATGCTCTGTACAACGCTATGAAAGCTACATAGTTATATATTACTTTGTCATACATAATATTCGTATGCAGTAAAATAAAATAAATTTTTACGTTTCTCCACAACGCCATGAAGGTCGCTTCAGTATATATTGATCTTCATATTACTTTCGTATATATTCTTTATATATTACATTCGTACATATCAGAATAAAATATATTGTTACTTTATGTACTACACTATGAAGGCTACAACTCTGTCATATATTACATTCGTGCATGCTAAAAGAAAATGAATTTTTACGCTCTGTACAACACTACGAAGACCACATAGGTATATATTACTCTGTTATATATTACATTCGTACATAGTAGAATAAAATGTATTGTTACTCACTATACTATACTAAGACGGCCACTACTCTGTCCTAAAATTACATTCGTACCTGAATGGGATTATCATAACTTGCGATTTCGTTAATTCACATGCTACGAAATTTCAGCTTGGACAGTGAACTTTACGCTTTTCTGATTCACTGAATGGAATGCATCCCTAGGTTGCATTGTAAATATTATTCGTCTTGATGAGTACTATCAACCCTCTTATTTTGTCGACATAGTTCATGATCACCCTGTGTATATATATATATATATATATATATATATATATATATATATATATATATATATATATATGTGAGAATGAGTTTGGCAACACAACTGAACTATTACTACAACTTCCACTCCTACTACTGCGGCACGAAGGACTTTAAGCGGATGTGTTGTTCTGCAAGCTCCCGATGTTTAGCTCTTTTGATGCTTCTGTGTTTATTTTTTAATTTCATACTAAGTGTTAGTCCTGTCTTGTAAACATCGTCTAGTTTAATTAAATGTTCAAAATAATTAAGTCTAATGATTCACTTCTAAAGGAAGGAGTACTATCTCCTTCCTACATGGGTGCTCGGCCCTCGGACTCGAAAAATACCCCTAGCTTGGACTGAAAAACTATTTTCTTTTGATGATTCCTGGATTACTGTTGTCTGTCATTTCGGTTTTGGATACCGCCAGCGAAAACGAAAGTGATGTGCCACGGACTCTGATAATATTCTGATGGGATGACGAGAACCGAAAACCAGAACTGTGAGTATATTCTGATCATATTGTAATTATTTCATGCATACTTTGAAGCTTGTTCAAGAAAATTTTGATGATTAAGGGAATTCTCAACTTATTGATGATTTAAGAAAACTGAAAGATATTTCAACGTTCTTTTGATGCAGGAATTTAATTGATGCTAAATTCACTTTTGATGGTCTTTGACGTTGAATTTATCACTTCTGTTTTCTTGAAGAGAATTCTATTTCGATGAAATTATTTGATGATTTGATGAAAATTTCGACATTTAACTTGAAGAATCTTGTTTCCTTGAACAAACCACAACATAATATATATTTTGAAAGATCGCGAATTGAATACTTTTGAAGATTATTATATTATTATTTTGATGCATAATTTTGACGAAGCGAATGTTTATTTGATGACAACTTTGCTTATTTGATGCGCTTTGATGTTGAACTTAATTCTGCTGTTTTCTTGCGAGAATATTTTTTATTTTGCAGAATGCTTTGATGCTTTCGATTTCACAATTTTGATACTTTCGATTTCCCAATTTTGATGCTTTTAACATTAGAACTTTAACTCTTATTTTGATGCTGCATTTACATCCTCTATTTTCTTCAACAGTGATTTATTTTGAAGATTAATTTGATGAATATTTTGCTGAAGTAATATCTAACTTGATACATATCTAAATTTACGTCATCTGTTTTCTTCAACCAGAGAAATTATTTTGAAGAACTTATTATTTGATATTTGATGCTTATTTTAGTTCATAATTTTGTTTTCTTGAACAAAACCTGTTTTAAAGATTACTTATTTTGATGCATATTTTGAGAATCAATATTTTATTATTGAATTGGTATTTGAAAAAATTTCGATTTGAAATATTATTTTCTACTTTTGAATTTGAGTAACTACGTATTATAATTAGTGATTTTGGTTTTGAATATTTGTATATTTGTGTACTATAATTGTTTGAACCTAGTATATAGTTATGGCTACTCTCAACGATTACCCCAATATTGCAAAATCATTAAAAATTGGTGGTACGAATCAAATAAAGGTTCTACATCGTTTAATTTTTGGTACAGACGGCGACAGACAAAATCGTACCAGATTACGTAAATTTACAGGTTTTAAACAGCCATTCGTGTTGGAAGCAACGAAACAGAAAGTACTTAAAGAGTTTTCACTTAAAGACTTGATTTCTATTTGTAATCTACTTCATTTAGAATTTTCAACTGACCCAGACAAATGTGCCAATACCATTCTTATGAGTCTTACTGATTTATCGTTATTAAAAGCAGAATTTTCTGATCTTTCGGAATGCGAAGTGAATGATGACTCACTTCCGGGTGCACGTTCATCCCAAACTAACAGCGTTATAGAGGAAAATAGATCTCCCTTTTTCCCCACCATTGACGCAATAGAATCTTCGAATAAGCAAAATACACACATTTCCGTTGGTGAATCAGATCAAAATTCATTGCCTTCAGTTGAAACTGCGAATCTCTCTTTCCAGTTGTTTAGTCTGAAAGACGTTGTTGATTTAATAAAACCTTTCTCGTCTCGTGATAATTACAGTGTTGAGAATTTTATATCTGACGTTGAAGAACTTTTTTGTTTATATCAGATAAACAATCCAATTCACCAAATTACTTTTGTTAGAAAATGTTTAACTGGTCCCGCTCAAACTTTAATTAGGTCTATTCGTGGAATTACAAATTGGGAACAATTGAAGCACCATTTATTAGACGAATTTTCGGACAAAATTAACGGTATTCAGTTACATAAATTAATGGAATCTCGACGTATGAAACCGTTTGAAACCCTACAAGAATATTTCTTAGCTATGAGAGATTTGGCACACAAAGGTTCTCTCGATGACTCCTCTCTGTTTGAGTATGTCATAAACGGAATTCCTGATTCAACAAACAATAAAGTTATTCTTTACGGTTGTAAATCCGTCCCTGAATTTAAGGAAAAGTTGAAAATTTATGAACAAATCTTTAACAGATCACAAAATTTCAGACAAAATAATCAGAAAAAAATTGATGCTTCCTACCTCAATGTGAAAGTCGATAATACACGTAGCCCAAATACACAGCCAGTATGTTTTTCCTGTGGCTTGAGAGGTCACAAAAGCAACCAATGTTTGAATAAGTCACATGGTAAACAATGCTACGGATGTAAAAGTTTTGGTCATGTTCATGCTAATTGCCCTAAAAGTTATCGAAATTCTAAACCAAAACCTGATTCTCAAAAACCTATTTCTGATAAAACTGTAAATGCACTTTCTCCTGAAACTTCATCGAAAAATCCCATGCATGTTGACATTCAACTTGCAGGAATTCAATTGACAGCACTCTGTGACACTGGGTCACAGGCAACCCTCATCAATGAGAAAACCTATCGAAGAATTGGTTCGCCACCATTGCAGCCCACCAACATTCCCTTTTCAGGAATTGGCAAAAACCAAGTTCACAGCATCGGATTCTTTCAGGATTCCATCGAAATTCAAACCATTACTTTACCTGCTAAAATACATGTTCTAGAGGATGACTTGATTCCTTTTGATGTGATTATCGGAATCGACTTTTTACAGCAAACCCAATTTACATTTGATAAAGACGGTATTCGTTTTACTCCTGATAACAACATCTTCGTTAATATTACTAATGTTCCTGATGATCAAGCTTTTCCATTTGATCTTTCACACATTTTGAATTCTGAAATTCGTGAGGAAGTTCAAAATATCGTTACTTCCTACAAACCCCATAAAGTTCAAGACACTGAAATTAAGATGACCATTTTATTACAAGATGAAATCCCGGTAGCTCAACGTTCTCGACGACTCCCTTTTGCGGAAAAGGAAATTGTAGAAAAACAAATTCAAGATCAGGGCCAAATATGCATGTCTGAAAAACCTCTAACATCTACTCAAGATAAGATTTCTAGGGTAGAGAAAATGGATAATCCAATTGATTTTGAACGTGATGATGATGATGATGCCAATGATTTAGATTTGTTTCATGATAATGATGATGGAAAATATTTAGATGATGCTGATGCCAGTGATTTAGATTTGCTTCATGATAACGATGATGATAATGCTTTTGATATTGGAACTATCAAAGCAACTCTTGAACCAAAAATATTTGATGCCGATGATGATGCCCTTGAGAATGAATCCGTCAAAAGTGAAAAGGTTGAACCAAAATTTCAAGTTATTGAAGCTCCCAAACCCCCTGAACAAATAACAGCTTTTCAACAACAGAAAAACATTCTTTCACAAAATCCAGTTCTTCGTGTTTTTCAACAGGGATACCCATTAGAACTCCACACTGATGCCAGCTCCTTAGGTTTTGGCGCTGTGCTCTTGCAACAATCCGATGATGGACAGTTTCATCCTATTCATTATTTTAGCCGTAAAACTACAGTTCAACAAGAAAAATATCATAGTTATGAACTGGAAGTTCTTGCCGTTATTGAAGCGCTAAAAAAATTTCGAAACTACTTGTTGGGAACAAAATTTAAAATTATCACCGATTGTGATGCTTTCCAAAAAACGATGCACAAAAAAGACCTACCAGCTAAAATTGCTCGATGGGCATTGATGTTAGAAGACTTTGATTATGAAGTTTGTCATCGACCCGGTAGACAGATGAAACATGTTGATGCTTTAAGTCGTAACCCCATTCTTGTAATTACCTCAAATGATATCACTCAAAAGGTGAAAAATGCCCAAGACCAGGATGAATTTATATCTCAAATTAAATCTATGCTTGAATCTACACCTTCTGATGAATTTTTTGTTAAAAACGGAATTCTTTATAAACTTCATCAGGATGCCGAACTTTTAGTAGTACCACAAATGATGCAGAAAGAAATAGTGCTAAACGCCCATTCACAAGGTCATTTTGCTTCACAAAAAACCGAATTAATTGTTTCTCGTGAATTTTTCATTCCTCAACTTAAGAAATTAGTTCAAGAAATTATTTCGAACTGTATTCCTTGCATTTTGTCCTCGCGAAAATCTGGAAAACAAGAAGGATACCTTCACCCCATTCCTAAAGGTGATGCACCCCTTGAATGTTACCATTGCGACTTTTTAGGACCTTTACCATCGACAAAAAAATGTTATAAGTATCTTTTTACAGTAGTTGATGCCTTTTCCAAATTTGTATGGATCTATCCCGTGAAGTCCACCTCTACGAAAGATGCCTTAGACAAATTATCCTTGCAACAAACTACATTTGGCAACCCTTCAAAAATCATTACTGACAAAGGTAGCGCATTCACATCTTCAGAATTTCAAAGTTACTGCCAGGAACAGTCAATTGAACACATTTCAATAGCAACAGGTGTGCCACGTGGCAACGGTCAGGTTGAGCGTGTTCATGGCACAATTATTCCCGTTTTAACTAAGTTAGCTCTAGATGAACCTGACAAATGGTTTAAATATGTCCCAAGATTGCAACGTATCTTAAATAGTACCACCACACGCAGTACAAAATTCACACCCTTTCAACTTTTAATTGGTGTTAAAATGAAACAACAAGAGGATCTACAGATTAAAAATCTTCTTGACGAGGAACACCACCAAAGAATTCTTGATGACAAAGAAGCGTTACGTATCGAAGCTAAACGAAATATCCTGCGTTTACAGGAAGAAAACATACGACAATATAACAAACGGCGTAAACCGGCTTGTAAATACAAGATCGGTGACAAAGTGGCAATACAACGAACTCAATTTGGAACCGGATTAAAGCTCCGACCAAAGTTCTTCGGACCATATGAGATCACGAACATCAACCCCAACGATCGTTACGAAGTTCGAAAGTTAGGACATCACGATGGTCCAACCATAACATCAACTGCAGCGGACAAAATGAAACAGTGGTCCAGAAACTGAACACCAATACCACTGTGTTGAACAATGCTTGATTTTTTGAAATATTTTTCCTTTTTCTGCTCTTTTTTTTATCTTTTCAGAATTATTGTTGACAACCCAGCCGCGGACGTCTGGAAAGTCAGAACGGCCGTGTGAGAATGAGTTTGGCAACACAACTGAACTATTACTACAACTTCCACTCCTACTACTGCGGCACGAAGGACTTTAAGCGGATGTGTTGTTCTGCAAGCTCCCGATGTTTAGCTCTTTTGATGCTTCTGTGTTTATTTTTTAATTTCATACTAAGTGTTAGTCCTGTCTTGTAAACATCGTCTAGTTTAATTAAATGTTCAAAATAATTAAGTCTAATGATTCACTTCTAAAGGAAGGAGTACTAACTCCTTCCTACATATATATATATATATATATATATATATATATATACCGGGTGGCCATAATTAAACTGACAGTGCTCACAGTGTTCTGTAGCGCGATCTATTTGCGAGAATGACGCCACATTTTGTAGGAAGATTAAACAAGACAGGGGACGAAGGATTCCGCGAAAAAAATAAATTAGTTCCAAAAGTCACCGCTAGGGGAATATTTGGCGCTGTGTAATAGAAAATAGAGTGCTAACAAATGCAAATTAATACGGAATAAAATTACCTTTTATTATGCACATATTCTTATTTAGTTCAAGTGCAATATGGCAACACTTTTAAAAAAGCGTCAAATCTACATAAACACCGATAAAGTCTCTTGATCTGCAATATCACGTACGCTGAGCAGAAGAAGAAGTTCTTTATTCAAATTTCACGTTACATCCATTGGCACAGTGCCAGCTGCTTGGGTTTTAAAAGGCAATGTGTTACGTTTCGAATCAATCGGATTGAAAGTTTATGTGCAATGTCTCCTTCTTTAGTCGAGCGTGTGTTACTGGTCAAATTCTTTTACCTCAACCAGTGCAACGCGTCAGGCGCTCTTCGTGCTTTTAGAACGCACAAAAAATGCGTAAAGGTAACGGTCCTGTGTCAGTTAATGGGCTAAAAGCAATGGTTGCGACGTTTGAGAAAACAGGTTCTCTGAAGGTTCAGTCAGACAGAGGACGAAAACATGTACCACAGGATACAATCGAAACAGTTGCCACGGCGATTGTCGACAGAGGACCAGACAATATTGCTGCCACCTCTAGCGCTCGTGGATTAGCTCGGAATTTGGATATGCCTTACAGTACGGTATGGAAAATCTTACGAAAGATTATCAACTTCTATCCGAACAAGATCAGCCGTGTACAGGAGTTACTGTACCCCGACCATGATAAGCGATTGACTTTTGCTCTCACCTTTCTTGCCAGAATGGAGGTGGCTGATGCTTGGCCGTGGAAAATCTTATGGGGAGACGAGGCCCACTTTTAACTGCATGGAACTGTGAATACCCAGAACTGCCGAATTTGGGATGACAAATCACCACATGCAGTCACAGAAATTCCCTTACATTCACCAAAGGTAACTGTTTGGTGTGGGTTCACAGCGGAATTTATCGTAGGTCCATTCTTCTATGAGAACATTACCCCGACAGGACCGGAAACCTGTTCTGTTACCGGAGAGAAATATCGCCATATGTTGAACAGCTTTGTCATTCCGGCACTTCAGCAAAGACAATGCCTGGGGGAAATCATTTTCATGCAAGATGGAGCCCCTCCACACGTTGCTGTACTGGTGCAACAGCTGCTACGACAGAAATTCACAACAGAAAGAATCATTAGCCGCTACTTTCCAACTGCATGGCAACCTCGGTCGCCTGATCTTACCCCATGCGACTTCTGGCTATGGGGTTACCTTAAGTCCAAGGTCTATCAAGGAGTGGTCCAGGACCTGGCTACGTTGAAGGATAACATATCACGGACTGTACGGGAGATTCCTGCAGACATGTTACTTTCTGCTACTGTGCATACTATGCACAGAATGCAATATGTGGTCCACAACAACGGCAGCCACATTGAACCTCATTTGAATGCAAAATATAAGGTAATTTCGGTATTGATTTGCATTTGTTAACACTCTATTTTCTATTACACAGCGCCAAATATTCCCCTAGCGGTGACTTTTGGAACAAATTTATTTTTTCGCGGAATCCTTCGTCCCCCGTCTTGTTCAATCTTCCTACAAAATGTGGCGTCATTCTCGCAAATAGATCGCGCTACAGAACACTTTGAGCACTGTCAGTTTAATTATGGCCACCCGGTATATATATAGAGAGAAGCAGGCAGTTGTGTGTTCCGTCCAATTGACGCGGCAGTGCGTGTGAGGACATCATGGCGTTCACATTGCAAAATTCGACCTCAGTAAGCAAGGTGATGCTCACCGTCTTTTTCGACGTCCGAAGTTCGATAATCATCAAATTCCACGAGCACGGAAAAACCATTAACAGTGACGTGTACTATGAGACACACCGTAGCCTACGCAAGTCAATCAAAAGCAAAGGACCTGGTTTGCTCACGGAGGGAGTGATTCTGCTCCACGATAACGCGAATCCACGTCTCCAGGGTCACACGAACTGTACTCGCCAAGTTCAAGTGGGGACGTCTTGAGCTAACACTACCGGGACAACCCTTCAGCCCGGACATGTCGCCCTGCATCTGTTTGGTCTGCAAAAAAAAAATTAAAAAAATCAAAGGGAATCGCTTCAACTCGGATGACGAACAGAAGGACACAGTGAAGGACTGGCTCTTGTCACAGCCACAGAAATTCTGGGAACAGGGAATCCTTAGGTCGTGAAACAGTGGGATAGTTGTGCTCAGGCCTCTGGTGATTACTTTTGAATAAAGACTTATACCTACAGTGTAGTTTCGTACCTTTTCATTTGAACACCCCTTTTATATATATATATATATATATATATATATATATATATATATATATATATATATATATAATTCGCACGTGTTTATGGGCGGGCCATTTCAATTCCAAACAAGGTCCAATGACAAGATACTCAAGAAAATGTTTTTAGTTGAAATCTTATTTCAAAACTCATATTCATCGTTCTTGCAGTTCTATTTTATTTCCATGTGTTAAAGTTTTTATTATAGTCTATACTTAAATTAATTAAAGGATATAATTTAGGCATTTTAATGTTAATTTTATCCCATACGTCACCCTACTGTTTTGAATTCTTTTCTCATGTTCCCTAATCGATCTTTTAGCCAAAGTTAGGATTTTGTTACAAAAAAAAAACAAATCTGAAAGCAGCATTTACTTTCTGCGTAGGAAATCACTCCCGGATATTTGTGTCTGTAAATATTTTACTGTTGAAAAAAGGAAATGAGAAATAATTTAACAGATTTTTTTGAAGGCCCCGAGCGACCCCCTCGGGGCGGAAATTTAATTTTCGACGAATCATTTCCTGTCAGATGCTGTCGGAAAAAAACTAAAAATTATTTTTAAGGAAATTGAAGAGGAGGGCTTAAAAAAAACCTCGAATTCTGTCCTAACCCGTGTAAAATTTTTATAAGTTTAAAAGTAATGAAGCCGTATAGAAAGTGTAAAATTGGTTCAAAAATTGTTTTATGCCTCATAGTAACACATTTACAACTACTGAGGATTCTAATAAATATATTTATATTATACTTTGTGCGAAAAACCTCTTTTTTATGTAACAGGAGGAGGTAATATACAATTTTCAAAAGCTAGCATTAAAATGCCAATATTTTTTTCGTAATTGCCTTTCATTTTGTCATAAAAAGCTTTTGGAAGAGTGCTTATTTTTTATTTTGCGAGGCAAAACAAATGAATCACACGCAATACAAACACTGTGTGCTAATTTTAAACGTTGTGCTATTCTTGTCATTCGCAATTGTACCTTATATATATATATATATATATATATATATATATATATATATATATATATATATACACTCATGGACAAAAAAATTAGCGCACCAAGAAGGAGTCGTCAAAATGAAACGAAATTTTACATACGTAACGACTACTTTGATATAAGTAAATGATAAGAAAATCAAAGAAAAAGGATAATTTATTTCAGAGAAAAAGGCAAAAGAACGGAGGAATTAATACTCCGTTGGACCCCCTCTAGCGCGAGTGCACGATGCGATACGATCGGGCATTGAGTCATACAAGTTCTGTATGATGTCTTGAGACATTTCGTTCCATATTTGCTGTAACCTTGCCTCTAGTTCGTTGAAACTCGTGGGATGCCCAACTCGTCGTCCCAAATGATCCCAGATATGCTCGATGGGAGACAAATCTGGGGATCGGGCAGGCCAAGGAAGGGTAGTAACAGTGCGGACACAGTCTTGTGACACCCTTGCCGTATGAGGCCGGGCATTGTCTTGTTGAAAAATGGCTCCTGGGAGCCGTTGCATGAGTGGCAACACATGTGGTTGCAGGATTTCATGAACATACCGCTGGGCTGTCATGGTGTCACGGAACAATACCAGGGGTGACCGTGTATTGTAGGCAATGGCACCCAATACCATCACACCAGCTGTGGGAGCGATGTCTCGCGGTACAGCAAAGGCAGGATTGAAGCGTTCACCACGGGCTCTCCACACACGAACACGATTGTCATCACTGCCGAGATTGAATCTGGAGTCGTCGCTAAAGACGACCTGGTTCCATTCCGCTGCAGTCCAGTTTCCTCGTGCGCGGCAAAACTCCAAACGGAGGCGTCGATGGGTGGGCGTCAAGGGCAGCACACGTAATGGGCTCCGCGATACCAGCTGTCCTTCAGCCATGCGCCTTCGTATGGTTCGAGAAGACACAGAGGACCCTAGTGAAGGTGCTACCTGTGCTGGATGGCGGCCGATGAAGCAGTTGGCTGTACGCGTGCATTTCTTACGATGTGGCGGCCTTCTCGACGACTGGTCTGTCGAGGGCGTCCTGAGCCTGGTCTTCGTGTGCATGACATCTCTCGGGTCCACTGGTCCCAACACCTCCTCACAACACAATCAGAGCGGCCTAATTGACGAGCTACTCGCCTTGCTGACCACCCAGCGTCCATCATCCCGACGATTCTCCCCCTCTCAAACTGCGACAACTGCTTATATTGTCTTCGAACACGGTGTAATGGCATGTCTATCTCAGCTCTTCCTTTGTAAATGATTCAGCACACTCAAACAAGCTTTGGTTACCTTTTTATACTCCACAGTGTACGATGTCCAACGCCCTCTACCGGCTATATGTAATGCGCAATCACGCTGCATTTCTAATCATTTGCATATCTCCCCGGCATGTACCTTCATTGCAAGTTTCGTTACGATCCCGCAATTATTTCTTGGTGCGCTAATTTTTTTGTCCATGAGTGTATATACGTCATTTGCGTTGTATTAGCAAGACATATGAATCAAACGCAACACAAATACGGTGCCATTTTAAACATTGCGTCGTGCTTGTATTTCTTAATCCTATCGTGTTTAGATAAACCCCTGGTTCTCGTGGAACCCCGTCGTCCATTTTCCCATCTTTTAAGAATTATTAAAATTGATAACGCATTGAGAATGGAGCAATGGCTAATTAATATATGTATCGACAAATAATGCATGCCGGCAATGCACTTTAATTTCGAACAACCGCGGAGGCGAATGCAAACGCGGTGCCTCTATAATTAAAATTTCGGAGCCATCTGAAAGCACTTTAAATTATGATTCTTACGTCGAATGGAGTGTTGTTCGTGGCTTTTCAATAACACCATAATTTGTTTCCACATCCCGAAAGAAATATTGTTCATAATACGCGATTATACAGTGAATCGAATTTTGTTTTTATGCTTATAGAGCATGACGAAGGAAAAATGCGACTAGGAGGGAGCAAAAAAAAAAAAATAAAATGATTAATGGATAGAATTTTTTGGCGCCCCGAGAGATCCACTGAATTGTTATACTTTTTTTGTAATCAATTATTTAATGAATCTTTTAATGGATCCAATTTTTTTTATTTATTCAGTTATATTTTCTGGGTGAGCTTGGTTTTACTTACAGACACACACACAGGCATATATATATATATATATATATATGTATATATATACAGTGTTAGATTTCTAAAAACCGAGGTGCCGGAACGGTAACCTTCCGGGTGTGTGTGTGTGTGTGTGGGGGGGGGGGGGGTTATTCCAAATTATTGATAAAGATAGGTACCTAAAGAGTGGTACCGGAACGCCGTTCCGGCGCGTTCCGCCTCAAATCTAGCCCTATATATATATATATATATATATATATATATATATATATATATATATATATATATATATATATATATATATATATATATATATATATATATATATATATATATATATATATATATATAAAATGTAATACATACTTTAGACAAAATCATATATTTTCGTGAGGATCTATTAACGCTATCACTAAAATTTATACTGTTTATAAAAGTCTAAAATTGTTATAAAAAAAGAACCTTTTTAACATTTTTTATTATAAAATGCCCAAAAAGTCTTTCATTTTTAAGAGATGGAAAAAAAATATTGCCTCTAGAGAAAATTTGCTCCTTAAGGGAAATTTAAATGTTATAAAATCCTACTTACTACTCCAGAAAATTGTCGGAAGCTAATAATTATGATGAAAAATGACGGCGCGACGTATTTTTAATCTTGAAAGTGGTTCTCGTCCATAAATCTTAAGGTTCGACGGAGAAATTTTAAAATTGGGTTAAACATGGCTCTCTCTAGTTATAAATTTTCATACATATTTTCCTTTGTTGGTTTTAGCCATCACCTCTTGGGCCATCAAGCTGAAATATGCTGACTCTACTGACGTTTAAAATGGCAGTTCATAAAATTTATAAGAGGGAATAAAAATTCAATTTCTTGTTTCTTTAGAGTTGAGCGAGTATTAAATATTTGCTCGAAAACGGGTCAAGTATCTGTAAACAGTATTGTTCGTTCGGTATACAGTCGACGAACGATGTATCGAACACCGCGTCCCATAGAAAAGGTCGTTATAACTAACACACAGACTCTCTCTCTCTCACACACACAAACACACATAATATATATATATATATATATATATATATATATATATATATATATGTGTGTGTGTGTGTGTTTGTTTTTGTGTGATTGGGTGTGATCGCTATAACAAGAATGGATAGAAAAACGTAAAAGACTCATCACTTGCGTGAAAACTGAGACTTTTAACATCCATATTTGTACACGATTACAATGTGCATTCGTGTACACTAGGGTGGCCCATATTTTTCAACTTTGTTTTTTTTAATGTCTCACCCCCTCAGTTTTTTTCAATTAGTCTAAAACTAAAGCCCTACAAAAATTGGATCCTTCGCATAATTCCAAGTGGTGCCGCAGAGTCTGTGAATGTCGCCATTTATATAAAAATTACTGTTTTCCCACAAGTTTAACAGAAAAAATGAAATCAGATTTTATGCGCGTTAATAAACTAAATAATATCAAATATACACTAAAACATAGTTTTGCATAACCCACTAGCACGTAGGACACACGATACGGGGGCGCTGTGCAGGAGGCGTCGGCAGTCCTGGTTGGCGGGAAAACTGACCATGGCGCTTAGTCATAATCAGTATTGCGTTGTCTTCCAACCGAAGCGGTAGCACGTGGTTTGTTAAAAATGGCGGTAAAGGGTAAACTTCGCAATTATATATATCTGATTGAAAGAGAAACATATCAAATATTGGGTGGCAAATTACCTTCTAACAAACAAGTAATGCAAGTGCTATTTTATAATATGAGATGCCTAAAATTAAGTCTCCGTGAAAGTGCTCGTTTAGTAATTTCTGAAACTGTAATTTTTTGGCAAAAAGCACGAATACCATTTAGAGAACCTCAACATTGCATTGTTAAACCGGAAGCTCTATATAATGAATGGAGAATGCTTCAAAAAAGTTCTAAACGAAAGAGCGAAACTCGGGAGCAAAAAGAACAAAATTTTAAAGAAAAACTAGAGGACCTATTTGATATTGCTCACTCTAATGTCTTGGAAATTATTACAATAGAAGAAGACACACAATCTCTCATCTCCCAGAGGCAGAAAGGACGAATTGGTGTTTTAGGGGGCATTGATAAAAGAACTGATGAAAAGGAAAAAAGAGTTCTAAAACAACTTAGAGTAGAAGAACAGCGACGAAAAAAAATTAAAGAGGACACAAAAATGAATGAAACAATGGGGGACATGAACTTGGACATCGAAGAGTCTTGTAAATAAAAACCATTAAGTACTTTTGAAATTTGCTTTTGTCCAATTATTACATTCTTAACGCAGTATTTTGTAGTATATTTACAAAAGGTTCTGTTTTAGTGTCAGTTTCGTCTGAAAAGGAGAGTTCATCTGAAAATGAAATTGACCGTGAAGATACGCTGTGTACCACAAATCAGCCAGGTCCACCCAAAGAATGTAAACGTGGGAACATTAATTTTATTAACACCAAGTTGGTAGCAGCTCTTGATAAATGCAAGTTAAGTGGCAGATACTCTGTCCACATTTTAATGGCTACTGCAGAAGCTTTGGGACACACCACTGAAGATCAAATTATAAATCGAACCTCGATACAGCGATGCCGTCGAAAACTTCGGGCGGACCGTGCTTCAGTAATCTGAAATGAACGTCTGACGTTACAATTAGAGTTCACTACCGTCCACTGGGGTGGAAAGCTGCTCCCTTCAATAACTAGAAACAAAAAGCTTGACAGGCTTTCAGTAATTATTTCCGCTAACGGACAAGAGCATCTTTTAGGAGTCCCTCAAATTTGATTCTTGCAGTGGAGACGATATGGCAGAAGCTATTTACAACTTGCTTGCTGAAAATAAACTTTTGGATACAGTGTAAGCCTTGTGTTGTGACACCACTGCGTCAATTACTGGAAGAATAAAAGGTGCTTGCGTTTTATTAGAACAAAAACTGGGTAAAGATCACTTATACCTACCTTGTAGACACCATATATATGAATTGGTTTTAAAGTCTGCTTTTGAAGCATGCATTGGTACGTCGTCTGGACCCGAAACAGGATTATTTAAACGTTTTCAACAAGCTTGGGCCAATATAGATAATTCTAAATATACTGTTTGAATTGATGATCAATTTGTTGTGAACAGTATCGGTAAAGACATAGAGATTGTGCTTTATTTTTCCAAAGCACAAGTTGTCATTAAACAGACAAGAAGCGATTACAAAGAGCTGCTGCAGTTAGTTATGATATTTTTAGGAGAACACGAAGCAAATGAAATTACATTTCGATTACCTGGTGCTTTTCACCATGCCAGGTGGATGGCGAAAGCTATTTATTGCTTGAAAATATTTTTCGAAATCAATTTCATTTGACTCAGCAGGAATTGCAAGGAATAAAGGATATTTGCATATTTATTGTAAAAATATACATAAAAGCTTGGTACAATGCTCCCTTAGCCTGCAAAGCACCATACCAGGATTGGATGATTTTAAAAGATCTTTATTTTTACAATGAAATAAATGAAAAAAAATTCCCAAGAAACAACAAAATAATTTTGTGGACAATTGTAGTAACTTTTTGAAGAAATAGTGGCTTTAGCATTTTTTAATGACACAATTCCTGTCGAACAAAAATTAAAGATGACCAAAGTATTTAAAGAAAAAGAATCAACTACTTGTGACTCTAAGCGTTTCTATTTTGATTTAAAGGAAATGGCCGAATTCACACACAAAGAACTACATAACTTTGTGTCATAAAGCACATCCAATTTTTTAAACGGTTTAAAATATCGTCCGATTTCATTGCTCTTGATCCTGCGATCTGGAATTCTCTTCATGATTATCAACGTGGCTTTACAGTAGTCAAAAATCTCACAGTTGTCAATGATATCGCAGAAAGAGGTGTGAAGCTTATGGAAGAATATAACAATATTATAACACACGATGAGAAGCAAAAGCAATACCTATTGAAAGTCGAAAATCATATCGGAGCCATTTTCCATCTTGCTCAAAGCATTAATTATCAAAAAATTATTGAACCTTTTATTATTGAAATTTAATGTTATAAAATTTTGTTTTTGTGGTTAAGCAGTTCTAGGCATTATTTCCGTTATTTTTACTCCTAAGTATTTGTTTTAAAATTAAAAGAATTATTAAAAGTGTTATTGCGAAAATTTTTGAATTTAACTCATTTATTTCAATTTTCATCCCCCTTGCGGCACGTGTTATTATTAAAGAAAAATTTCAAAATTTTTACTAGTTACTTACTAGCCCAAAAGGAAAAGAAATCGGGGGTTAGACTTATAAAAATATAAAATTTGGTTTTTGCCTATATGCTAAGGGCCACCCTAGTGTACACAGTGTTATCAAATAAGCATTGGTAATGGAGATTAAAGCGCAATAATTTAAGAGATGGCTCATTTCTGAAATAAAAATTTAAGGTAAAAATGAATTAAATCACAAATGATGAGGTATGCTCATGTAATGCTCATAAGGTTTGCTCAGGAATGTAAGCTCATCTTACTTACATTTGTTTCCGAGAGAAATAATGACACATCGTTGTCTGTTTTATGCGAATTTGAGATGTTTTTAACATAATTTTCCATTTCAGTTAAAGCGTGCGGGATTTTGGGATAAAATTATCTTCAGGGTTGTTATATGGGATTCTATAATAATAATAATAATAAAAATAATAATAATTTAGAGCGGTTCCATTTGAGCTTAACGAACCGGCCTCTGTATTGGAAAGGTCGGTATAATCGGCGGTCGTTACAACGAGCGCCGACCTGATCAGTTAAATGATGTCTTCGCGACAGCCAACCTTAAATGGTCATATCATTTGGAACCAAAGTGACGGTTTGTAATTTTTTATTTCGATAGTTCAGTCTTGAATTCCTCTTGCATGACCATATTTAAAATCTATCTTTGTAATTTTGGATGATTTTGGGCTTTTTGGAGTTTCTGATTTTATTTAAAACGAATGCGCATCATGCGATACGAAGTTTCATCAATAATTTTAAATTCATAATCGATATATGTAAAAGCCAAGTACCACTGACTGACTAAACAGTGTATCTTTCCAACCATTTGTTCTAGAAAGTTGACATTTTGTAGTAGGGTTCCTCTTAGGTTCTTGGTGCTCAGTGAGGAATCTATTTAAAAAATTCAAAATTTTAAGGGTGTTAAAATAGGCTTAAACTCCCCTTCCCTCCCCTCCGAGAAAAAAAAATCTAAAACCCCTATTGGATTTCAACCATATTGCTTTTTTCGAAATCACAGCTCAAGAAACGTATACATACCAAATTTAATCAAAATCGGGAGTTAAAATTTTTGAAAATTCAATTTATTTCAAATGTGATCCATTGTACATTTGACTATCGATATAATCGAATTCCTTCATAAATCGATTTTTTCCATTCCCCTTCAACATGCCTAACACTCCCATGTTGTTTTTACTTCTACATATAGAAGGACTGGTCAGGAAGACCTCGATATTTCGAATTTTTAGTTTGCTTGGCTTGGCACCGCACCTCTATAAATCGAAGTTTTTATAGGAAAACCTGTTTATATCGAAGTATTTTATAATTCAGTAAAATGCAATTTTTCTAATTGCAGCGAGTATACAATTATTTTAGTGTAAACCTCTAGATATCGAATCAATCAGAAATAACCTCGATATATCGAAATCCTCGATAATTCGAAGTTTTCTCGTTCCCCTTGAGGTTCGGTATATCGAGGTTCCACTTTATTACGTTTTTCTATTTTATGAATATGTTATATAAAAGCCAAACACCACTCGCTCACAGATTACGGTATGTCTCGAACCATAAGTGCTAGGAAGCTGAAATTTTGTAAGTTGGGTTCCTCTAAGACCTAGGAGCTCGTTAAGAAATCTTTGAAAAAATTCATACTTTAAGGGGGTTGAAACGGACTTTATTCTCCCAAAATAAAAAGTAAAAATCTCAAACACGTACTGAATGTCGTATGACGGTTGTTTCACGGCAAGGTGAACTCCTAAGAGGAATGACGTCCCTTGACATCTGAGGTAAATTAAAATTAACCAAATTACATAATGTCGCCTAGTGGCTAAGTGGTTAAAGCATCAGCCTGCCACGCCGGGGGTGCGGGTTCGATTCCCGCATAAGACTTGGCTGTATTCTGGGGAACCGGGCAGTCTTCCTGCAAATGGAGGTCCGTCGATAGGGGAGCTGCAAACCATCGTCCACCGCCAGTGTCAATAAAATTCTTCTGTGATTGTGTCATTTGTCTGTTTCTATTTTCCTTGTATTCATATGTACACCGAACTGGGGTGTAATGTCGTGATCCCCCAGGGACATTAGCCCAAAAAAAATTACATAATGGATGGTGCCAATGTATTCCGTTGGGAACCACGTCTATTCAGAAAGTATATAATAATGTAATGGATGTAGTTCGGAAAAAACTTTAAAATATAAGGCGGTGAAAGGCAAAGTGGTTTAAGTCCAAAGCGTTTTACTGCAAAAGCTACAAAAAATTCCACTATAAATTGAAGAAATTATAATTCATAATAATTATTATAATATTACAAATAATATTTATTTGCATTTACACTATAAATTGAACATGGAGCTTACATTTTTGCCCTCAACTAAAAAAAAAGTTGAAAATGTGACTTACACCACTTTGCCTTTCACCGCCTCATATGTTAAATTTTGTATAGACCTCAAATAATGGACGGCATGCTTTACCTAAACAAATTTAATAACTGATGTTTCATTGAGACTTATATAAGACATTTTCATAAGGAGTATTCAAAGTGTTATCTGTGGATTTTATTTCGTAAACTGCCATTCAACGTATTGAAACGTCAAAAAGGATGATTTATAAATATTCAATAACCTAAAATGATAATCCTTATGAAAGTCACGCAAAAGACATCAGCGCGATGTCTTTCCTAAATAAATAAAACTATTTCAATTATATTTTATAAATATCTTATGAAAAACGAAAGAGCTTCTTTTAGAATGCCACTTACTAGTCTGTGATATTCATTTCATAACATTTCAAATATATAACAATGCACCATATTGCAAATTTTATAGTTATAACATTTCTTCTTTTAAAGAGCAAAGTTAGATTAAAATAGAGAGAAAGAAAGATAAAGATTTATTGAAAATTTATGATTAAAAATTGCATTGAATTCATTTTAATATCCTTTTCTATCCAGAAAAATTAATAATCAGAATTTTAAATATTTTATTTCAAAAAAGATGGTTTGTGTTAAAGGAAATATATTTACGAATCTATTTTAAGGCATTCGCAATAAAACGGGGATGCTAGTTCCGACTGTTGAATACGTCTGTTCCGTGGACATAGTCTCGTCTTTCACAGTACACCGTATTATTAACGCCGGTTTATTGCAGTTTTATATTGAAAATTCGGAGAATAACACAATACAGAGGGTTAACACATTTTTGTAACGATTTCGGAAAAAAGAAGTATATAAGGAAAGATATATTTTTTCTAATATGTTCGATCTGATAGCCCTGTTATTGAACTATGATATTACATCCTGATTTTCACGATAAAATAGCTTTTCTTAAAATATCAAGGTTGATTTTCTTCCACTCCTCGACCACTATCTTCCATAGCCCATCCAAATTTTTGGGATGCCGCTTATAAAGAGCTTGTTTTAAAAGTCCAAATGCACAGTATTCCATAGGAGACACGTCGGGGGACTTAGGTGGAATGCATCTAAATGCAATGGCCTCTATTCCGGTCTCCTTTTTTTCTAAAAATATAGCAGTAGATTTAGAGGTATGGCTGGTTGCCTTATCCTGATGGAACTTAACACAATTAAGATTGTTTGGGTAAAATGATGGAATGTCTTTTCTGAAAACAGGTGTTAAAACATATTTCTGATAATAATTCGAGTTAATTTTGAAACTTTTTTTTACTTTCCGTATTTTAAGTTTTCTGTTATAAGAGAATCCAGCAATAACCATAAAACTTTTAGAAAAACTTTCCTTGTTTTCTCTGAACCAGCATTTTCGGTTTATTTTCTCCTCTTTTCCGGTAGCAAATCAATCTTTTTCTATTGCAATCAGATAAATATATCAAAGACTTCATCAATTGTAGCAACATATTTCCATTTTTCAGCTGTTAAATCATTTTCATACAACAATCTGCACATAGTCTTACTATGATAAACATGTTTTCGCATTAGGCGGTGAACATCTTTTTTTCCGTTTTGATTAACTTTAAATCAAATTTTACAATTTTACTTCCTATAGAGTTCCTATAGAGAAGATTTTGCGACAGTTTTTTGGGGGGTTGGATTTTCTTTAAACATGAGATGCGACTTTAGGTATAATAAGTGCTGAACGTACCTTTGTTGGGTATGCATTTTTTTACCTATTTGAAGGTCAAACGTAAACTGTGACGTTTTCTTTCCCTTTTCAATAATTATGTCACTTTTACTTGTAGAAATATTAAAACCATGCTTTTTATACCTTTTTTTAATAATCAAATAAGAGTATTTCTCTTCGGAAAGCGCAAACATATAACCTTTGATTCATTGTTTATTTTCAAGCGACATTTTAAAGCAAATAGTAATATATTTAATGATCCAGAAGATAATAAAATATTCCGAAATGATGCCACCTAAGTTTTCTTTTTGTTCATTTAAATTTAAATCATAGAGAAAGTCAAAATCCTTACAAAAACTTGTGAACACACTCTGTATTTAACACTTATATCTTACCATAATGTATCTGTAAACAAAAACAGTTACAAATCATGTCTGATCTTTACTGGCATTCAGTTCTCAAGATATGCGTCGTTTCCGCAGATAGTGGAAACCTAGCCGCCTTTTTCCTATGATTAAAATGAAAAACGAAAAATCGTGTCTATCCAAAAGTAACCTTTAAAGTTTTTCTGATGTTCTGGCGCAACAGACGACGCTCTCGAAAATTCCATTTCCAGCTCTTCTTTCAAAGTATCACTTTCGGGAAAACCTCACCTCCTGAAATATTCATGAAGCGAAGGCGGAGCGCTTTCTCTCTGATATTAAAATCTCCTTCGTAATGTTATTCTCCAGTTTTGGGGTGTCGGTGATGTTCCAAAATGTTTTAAGTCTCAGGGTCGGTACTGCGACTGAAATGAGTCGATGTTTACGTAATGAATCAGACTCACTTTGTGCCGACGTAACGCGAGATTTCTTCAAAATGTTTTGAAAGGAAGGAGCTACGATAGCATGATGATAATATGCTGTTTGTTCGTGATTACCATCGCGCTTTACAAGGCTAATTATTTCAATGTGTGATATTTATGTCTATTAGGTGGTAAGCCTACACTGTGCTGATTCAGGCTGAAAAAGCTAACAGTTTCAGGGTGTCATGTTTCTGGATACCAGGTTCACCTGTTTTGGGTACCCCACTTTTGTATCTTAAACATATTTTAGTAGCCTTCTAGTTTTGTTGCTCCCGTTTTTGTAATATGCTTAAAACAGCATTTCATTTTTTCAGTATATTGGAGTCGCTCTCCCTTCAATGTCAGCCTATGGGCAAAATGTTTCCAGTGATTCCCGACTTCAACAGAGAGACTTTTTTTGTGTGTAAATGTGTACTCCGTCATGGAGAATGATATTTTTGACTCGGATACATTTTCCCTTCTTTAAGGGAACAAGGGAATTTCAACATAGACCTTTTTTCCAGTTTTTAACTTATAAACGGAATGAGAATAATTAATATTCTCTTTGGCTACATTGAAGACTCTAAGAAATAAAAATTTTGATTTTTTGGTAGTAACTTTTGGTAATTACTTTAAATAAAAGTTTGCCGTACATATATATATATATATATATATATATATATATATATATATATATAAAACGGTTCCGTAACTGACTGACTGACTGACATACAACGCACAGACCAAACCGCTGGACCTAAAAGGCTGAAATTTTGCATGGCGATTCTTCTTATAGTGTAGGGGTGCACTAAGAAAGATTTTTGGAAAAATTCTTAGAAAATTTACAATTAAATTTGTAATCTGTTTTAGTAACTTTTTTAAAGATTGCATTTGAAATAATAATTTGAGGGTTATAAAATTTATATCAAGATAAATATCCTAAAATTTCCTTTAAAATGATATTTTTTTCGAATCTTTACCTCCATTTTCTGATTTTTGCTGAATTTTTAAATATTAATTTTTAGAATTTAATTTATTAAATGCTGATCACGTGATTTCTTTTTCTGGTACTTTAAATTAATTTATCCTCACGTGCATGACGATGAAATAGCCCCCCAAATTTTTTTTTCTTGCTAATGCAGCAGACGATTTGACATTATCCAAAAAAATATTAAAATGCACTAAAAGATATGGTCCTGAAACTGTATTATATTAACTGCACTATATTCTTTAGTATTTTCTATTAGATTTAATTTGAATATTTTCTTCTACATAATTTTGTCTATAAAAATACGCCTTACGATTCTTTTATAAATATATACTTTTTCTCGTTACATCAATTTCATACATTGACCGTTGTATTTAATTTGAATGTACTCTTTAGCGAAGTGCGGGTTTTCAGCTAATATATATATATATATATATATATATAAACATAATTGTGTATCGATTTCTTTTTGTATCAATCTAAAGCCATAAATATTCTGTTTAAATATGCCAGTTATTTATTTTTTTATTTTTTTTGCATGTTTTCGCTTTATTAGACAGTGTATACATTTTAAAATTATTTGTGGTCTCAAAGAATAATGTACAGTTTTAAGAAAACACTTTGATTAACAATCCTGAGATATTTAGAAAATATCAGAAGAAAATTAATGGGCATGGAACATTTTGAAAATATCTCGTATTTTTGAAGATTTTTTTGAAAAACAGTTCAAATCCTTCCAAAAAATATTTATTTGGGAATTCTAAGTGCCTTTAATTTAATAAAAAGTAATATCAGTTATTCTCATTTTGTATAGAGAGTAAAATATTGAAAATTAAAAAAAAAGGCGAGGCTGAAGGTTCTTTGTCCCCTTAAGCAGTGGTTACCATCCTGTAGAAGTCTGCGGACCACTAAGCCAGAAATTGAACTACGTGCGGACCACTAACCCCCACCGACTTGAGGGGGGGTCCATCCAGGGGGTTATGGGGGCTGTAGAATATCCCTCAGGCAAAATGGATACAGTAGTAACGTACGTACATTCTAACGTATTATATTCTAATAATATTAATAATAATGTTAAACTTTTAAGAAACCTTAATTCAACACCTTATAGTTATTGGATATATTCGGCCTATCTAGTTCAATGAACATTGCTTTCAAAATTCTCACTTAAAACTGTATATGTAGTGCCGGACCACTCGCGAGGCTCTCGAGAACCACCAGTTGGGAACCACTGCGTTAAAAAAAGCGCGAAAATTATTTTTAAATTCAGAGGATTCGGGGGTAAAAAAATGGGATACACTGTGTTTTACACGACAATAACTGCCTTTTACGCATTTTTCAGTTTTGATTTTGTCCATTTCTTAAAATTCAATGATGATAGCAAAAGGAGTAGCAGCCGAGTAGCAGCCTCATTAGATTCGCCCAGGTCAGTCTTAACCCAGGGAAACGCTATTTCTATGATAGCCGACTCAGGTTTAAAGATTTTTTTGTTTAAATTGAAGTAAAACATATCGAAAGCCATATTTTACACTGTTATCTCAAAAGAAACAAATAATATTTTGAAATTTTAATAATTTCGGGGAAACAGTGTGATATACCATGTTTAAACACACATCGTTTCCTTTTTACCATGTTTTTATTAACTCGCTTTCTTGTTTGTGCGTGTGTTTGTCCAGTACAAATCTTGCAATCTATTTTTAACTAACTTCCCGACTAGCTAGACATTTGATTCTTTTAGAATAGCTCAGAACACGACGACAATGCATTATTTTAATACTTTTAGTTAAAGTAGTTTTAGTTAAAGTTTAGTCATCTTTAAGCAGATTTGAATTTTTTTTCAGTTAATTTTCTTTGTATACTGGTGCAACCATCTATCGACCGAGACGGGAACGAAAAGTTAAACGCAAGTTAACTTCCAAAAAACTTCATTTTCTTTCAAGTTGATGGGATAATTTATCAAAAAAAATTTTAAAACTATTTATTATTACATAGAATTGTCAAGCTTATATGATTCAACATAAATTTTAAAAACATGGTATATAAAAATTTCTTTTTCTTAAAAATTTCTTATTAAATATCATTACATTTATCAAATAAAGCAGAACATTTATAAGCGAGAAAAAGCATAATCACTTTAAATTCATAATACTAATAGCTAATAGTAATAATTATTTAATAATAAAAATCCCAAGATGTATGATGGAGACTCGATCTCCCTTTTTAGTTCATTTTAAAATGGCTTTCATGACAAATTTAAAGTAATTATATATTATTGATCATATTTGATTGAAGGCTTTATATGTCGAGACGATGTCTCTCCTTCGTTCATCGTGCCCCAGTCTTAGAAAATAATCTACATACGTGTCCATTATGTCCTGGTATTGAAAAATAATACTGACACATTATTTCAGAAGGAAGATCGAAATTATTAGATTGTTTGAAATAGTGAAACCATTTGTAAATTAGGTGACATTTATTTTCAATTTTATCGCAACGAAAATTGTTTTCCATATATAGTTTAGGCTGTAAATATATCGACCGAAGCATTTTAATTCAACACTATAACTTTCCGCTTTCGATTAATATATTATTATTGCAAAAGTATGTATATACACACACACACACATATATATATATACATACATATATATATATATATATATATATATATATATATATATATATATATATATATATATATATATATATATACACATACATACAATATGCTGGTACAAAATGTGTAGATGATAACTTGGAACATGTAGTTACAGGCGATCTGGATATCATAGAAGATAATATTATTCGGTCATTTTTACTTCTTGGCACAAAATTTAGATTAAATAAAAAAATCAAGTTTATAACAGCATGCGACGTTTTTAAAAAGAATCTGGACAACTACATTTTGGGCCTTAGCTACAAATATGTTTCACCTTTAATTTTGTTCCGTGAATGGAAAACAAGGCTTTTGATTTATTTTGAAGATTTTCTTCAACGTTATATCAATTATAATGAGCATACATACCACAGATGGAATAAAACGATTTATCAAAAAGTTAAGGCACTGAGAAATAAATTTGTTTTTTGTCCCATAGATAAAGCTGGATCAAATTTTGCAATAATTTGAAAGAAATTTTTTATAAATACAATTAAAGAGGAGTTAAATAATGGCAACACGTATAGATTATATAAACAGGATATTAACGTATTATTTAAAAAATTTGGTGCCTTCGCAAGAAAAAGTGGCATTCCTGTTTCTGAAAGAAGTCTTCCTTATTTGTTTTGTACTCCAAAATTTCATAAAAACCCTGTAAAATTTCGTTTTATATGTAGCAATGTAAAAAGTATTGGCAATAATTTTAATCTGAGGTTTGAAAAATACCTAAAAAAGATTCTAAATGTGTTAAAATATAAGTACAAAAACAGTTTCTGGATAATTTATAATAGTACAGAACTTGTAGCGAGTCTGGGTAACGGTTTTCAAAATATCAACTCAATACACACCTATGCTTTTGAAAACTTATTTACGAACATACCATTTGCAGCTTTGAAAGATGTCCTAATACAACTGTACGATGACGTCCGGGAGGATTTGACGGATGTTTGATCAATTTTATTTTACAATCGCTGCAATTTCTGTTTATTTAATAATTTTGTTAAGGTCGGAAAGGATATTATTTTGTAAACAAATGGAATAGGTATGGGAACTAGTTACTCCAGTACTGCAGCCAACCTATTTTTATTTTATTATGAGCATGCATACAATATGTCGGATTCTGTTAATTTGGATTTAAAGATTTTTCGTTATATTGATGATCTTATTATTTTTAATACGCCCGACAATTTCAGATTAGAGAATATATATCCAGACTGCCTTACATTAAAAAACACAAACGACGGTTCTTTTAACGCGGACTTCCTAGATATTGCTTTCGAAATAAAAAACAGTTTTTTATATATGTAAGTATACGATAAAAGAATAACGTTCCCTTTTAAAGTAATATCATTAACACACTGGTCATCAAACATTGCGAAGAGAATCTTTATCAACATTATCTTATGCCAGATACTAAGATTTTGCAGAATATGTAATTCTAAGGAAGCTATTAGTAAACAATTTTTTATTTTCAAGGCGAAACAATATTATGATAATAGCATACCGTTGGACTTTTTAGAATGCTATATTGGGTCGGCCGCTACTAATTTGGATATTCCACTGCACACGTAAAGAATCTGAATGGCCCGGGTTAAAGCCATTGGACGCCCGGGGCAGGATGGCTGCTGACGTATGTGATGGAACGACCGCACGTGTACTGGTTTACGCATATAAGGTATAGACGGATATGTTCCTCGTTTCTAAGTCGTCTGTTCTTTTGTACGAGCTCTGAAGCCTGGATATGAAGATTTCTATTTTAATGCAGTTTATTCTGGCATGACTTCTCTTTTTTCCTATATTTGCAGGTCTACAAGTGGTCCCGTGGGGTGGTGCTCATATTTTTTTTATAAGCGGTTATTTTGTAGCACCTACCTATGACCGTCGTGTCATAATAATTTCTTTTGGTTTTTTTGTCATCTGATTTAGCCATATTAATTATAAAAGTTTTTTTTTAATATGACACCATGGCGAAACCACCTGTGTTTGATTATGTTTCTTTGCTTTACCCACGGCTGATGAGCCAAGCAAAGACAGATGATTTTCTTGATATCTTTTTGACTTTTTTCAGTCTAATTGCTTGACTTTTTGTCTTTTTTGTGTTCATTCACCTATATTTCTATCTTTGGGTGCTAATGCACCTGTGTTTTTGTTCTTTTTGTGTTAGCTGCTAGGCTGCGCCATGCATATGGCTATAGTATTTGCAAACTTTAGATATATGTATGTGTATATGTATATGTATATGTATATGTATAGAAAGAGAGACATATACAAATATAGATATTCTGTACTGACAGACACATTTTACGATCCAAAAGGAAGATTGGACTCAAAGCAGCTCAGGAAAATAGAGGACACAAAAAGATCGGAATAAAAAAAGGCCGTGAATTAAAAGGTCAGGACTGTAAAAAAGGACACGTCCTCTTTAAAAGAGTTATTCAGGCAACCCACTCGGAAGTGGACATCGCAGAGCAATCCCCCGAGCATATCACGTGACTCGCACGGCTCTTTAATCTTCTAAATTAATTTCCTCTCATCCACGAAGTACTCCATTCCCCCCGATGAGTCGAAATTTCAACAAGCCCCGCCGTATGAATTATTCAGCGTGAAATTAGCCTATTTACATATTTGAGAAGAGCGTCTAATGATGGACCGTACCCTGTTGGAGGACCCCCTCCCCCTACATCAAAGGATCATCAAAAAAAATACCGATTCCATCGATGATCCATTTTCCTCTAATTCATTCGTGGAAAACTTCATTTTGAACGGAAAATATGAAATAACGCGTTCAATAAATCTTGCAACTGTCAAGAGGCACTAAATTCAGTTTATATAGAATAAACAAATGTCGATATTTATATTTTTTACTTCTGTGCAGGGCCCGACTTTGACCCAGTGGGGCCCTGGGCAAAGCAGACTTTTGGGGCCCCCTCCAAGGACAGATCCAGAGGGAGGCCATGTGCCCCCCCCCTCCAGGAGTAGATTTCCACATGAACATGTGGGACACTCACAAAGCAGCCCCCCCCCCCCATAAATTCAGACCGGAAATTCAAAAAATTTTTGACCAACAAGTCAAACATTTGAAAAAAAAATAATAATAATAATGTGTTAATTAATTTACTTTTAATGTTAATAAATAAATTCAGGAAATTTTCTTTTGAAATGAATTTAGTGGTTGCACTGTGCACCATCCAGGATTTTTTTTCTGTATCTGCCACTGCCCACCTTTACTGAATTAACCTAAAACCAAATTTTCAAAAATATGTACAACTTAATACTAAATTAGGGGGCCCCATAAATTTGGGGGCCCTGGGCAAGTGCCCCACTTGCCCATGCGGAAATCTGGGCCTGCTTCTGTGATTCTCAACCTGCAATACACATATCCCTTGGGGTACCTGCTGGACTGTTTGCGGGGTACGCGGAACATTTTGAGACATGGCGAAAAAGCTAGCTTATTCTTCTTTTAAATATAAAAACAATGTTTGAGTGGAAAGATGTCACAAAGACACACACATATATACTATATGTGTATATCTGTGTTTCCTGTGTAAAGGGTATTAAGTCCAAAATCGTAGTTTTGAGAAAAACATGACTGAAAACTAACATGTTTATGTTTTGTTTCACATATCCTAAATTTTCACTGAAGAATAAAAATATTTAGGAGGGGAATTGGACTAGTTTTCTGTACCCCGCAGAAGCCCTTGATTTTTCAAAAATGTCCATTGACATTTCAAACATGGCTTGGTTTCATTACTGAATATAGCCCAATTTTAACTTAGCAGCCCAAAATTTCAACTGATGAATAAACATTTTTAGAAGTGGAATTGGACTTAGTATTCTACACCTTGCAGTAGCCTTTGAGTTTTCAAAAATACCCTGTTGGATAACTCCTTTTAGCCCATTTTGGATTTAACACCCTTTATATATATATATATATATATATATATATATATATATATATATATATATATTGTATTTGGACACCCATGCAAATGACGATATATGCGGTCCTGATATACGTCACGTCCTCCGCCTTTAAATATCGTGCAGGAAACAACATTGGAATTAATCGCATGCAAGATGCCACGAAATGCAGAGTTATCTAATTTCGAGAAAGGTGTAATCGTCCGGTATCGTAGAAATCGCCGTGAAGAAAAGTCTGTCAGAATAGAAAACTCTGTCAGTGATCTAGTGAAAAAAACATTCCAGATTTGTTAAAAATTTATATTATTCGAACGGCAGATAAACAGACGATACGAAGGGCTCTATCGTACAAGTGTTACTCATACATCGATCGTATCTAGAAAACAAAAGCAATATGCAGATAGCATTTTCTTTTTCCAAAGAACAGACTCCCTTCTCTGTGTATTCCAGAAAAGGGGCTACGCGGAATATAAATTTCGGCTGGTTTTTTTCAAACCGAAACACATATCTATTTTTAAGCAATTTTTTTTTCTCAAATAGATACACGCCACCGCTACTCATAAAATGGAGATGGCTTGTTGAGTTTGGAAAGATAAAAGTATTTATTGGTTCGCGATGAAATTCTTTCCTCGTATTCAGAAAAAGAATAAAGTATCGAGCACCAAGAAAATGTATTATTTTATATACCCTGGCAAGTTTTCATTGTTTACCTAAGGTATACAGAAATACTTAGAAATTAGAATTTATTTCATTGAATTATGTTTATTTTTAGTTTCAATTTTTTTGTTGAAATAAATAATGTGCCTTATTTCGGTGTCAGCCAGGTTTTAAAAAAACTTTGTGTGATTAAGCCGTTGAATAAAAAAATGTCCAACACTGAACACTATTTATTCGGACACAATATAACTGAGGGTGTTTCCAGGAAAGATAGCAATCCATCTGTCTGGGAAGAATCCATCTGTTGCCAGTTGTACAGAATTTTTACAGTAAATGTGGCTATATGAGGATAACACTGAAATTTTTGGGACACGCGATATGTGCAAAATAAATATTGGTCCGATATTTAAATTTGAACTCTTGTATATCGGCTGACTATAATTTATAGCAGCAACTGAAATTTAGCCATAGTAGAATAAATTGTGAAAGAAGTGAAAATAGAGCTGACCCGAGAAAATTATCGAGCTATGATTTTTCATGACTTTAAAGGGGGGGGGGGATGAATGAAGAAGAATACCTTGAACGTCTACAATTAGCATATGGAAATGAAGCTCCATCTAATGCCACTGTATTCAGATGGTTTACGGAATTTAGGACAGGTCGAAATTCTCTACTGGATGAGCAACACACAGGAAGTGTATGTCATCTGTAATCTCAGAAAATGTGTTAGCCGTACAAAAAATCGATGATAATCTCTGTACCTACCAAATGATACAGAAGGAATTTCACAATGGATCTGCAGCTATACATAGAATTATTCATGAAGAACTGCATATGAAATTTAAAAAGGGTTTTGGGGTTTTGTATGTTATATATATATATATATATATATATATACATTGTTTACCTTCTACATTCAAATTAAAATATAATATTAACTTTTTACTCATTTTGTCATCACACTCACCTCTAGCCTGTTTTTCCACTTCCACACACAGACACACACATTTTGAATACCTCTTAAGCGTATCTTAACAAAGATAGATGCGCCAAAAAAGGACGACTGACGCAATGAGCCGATGACAGCGTCATTTATCATGGAGAGAGGATCTCCGGTTCATCCTTAACAGATTAATATTTATTCGTCAAAGTATGAATGGAGAAAAGCGACTCGGTAATATGTATTAATGACGCCGAAAATGTAATGAAGCTTTATTAAGGAACTCTTGATTGAAATTCATACAGCTTTCGAAATGTAGGTTTTAAATTTATTTCTCGAATTTTTAAAAGAAATTGAATAGTGAATAAATATGAAAATATGCACGTATGCATATATATTGTTCCGTTTTCTGGGTTCGATGGGATTGAATAAAAATTTTCTTTAGAAAGTTCACACAAAATACAATTTATTATTCTATAAATTCTTCAGGCGCATACGCAAATCCAATAGAAAGCATGTAGCAATTATCTTCTATATAGCAGAAAACTCTAAAAACACAAGTCAGGATAACAGAGTCTTCAATGCGATACTCGCCTAGCGCGATTTCAGTACATTCAATTCTCACCAGAAAAGAACACTCACTGAGTTTGAGGTTCAGGTTCAGGTATTTCAACTTGTCGGAGCTCCAAGGTCTGTAGGACTCTATTTCCAATTGTAACATTATGCATCATAAATATATTTGCTCAGCACGTAATTAATTATCATAAATAGATCCTTATCAGTAAAAACATAATAGAAGTAAAATAAGTAATAGTAAAATAAAAGCAAACGCCCGGAATCGCACCCGGGAGAAAAAATTACCAGGCGCACGCGCATCCACTGGGCCAGAGTTGCTACAGTTATTTAAGAGAAATGAGGACGATATTCGCACTGAGATTATAGTAAAGTTCTAGGGGGTTGGTAAAAATACAAGCGGGAGGAGTTTAAAAATAAGAATAAGTAAGCAAGATAGAAGATACGGTAAGAATGCCAATCTCAGGTATATTTATAGACTTCCAAAGCGCCCCCTATATCTGCCACAAGCTATAAATACCTGAAACAGTCCAGAAAGGCCTAGAGGGTTCCAGAAAAGCCTAGAAGTTTGGTGACCATTTGGCCAATCACCGAATTTTGAGACCAAAATACACTGCTGGCCACTGTAAATGCAACACCCTGAAGGAAACATGCAAATAACATGAAATTTACAACATGCATTAGCGGAGGTGAGATATGCAAATGATTAGAATTTCAGCGCAGACGCACATCACGCGCACCTGTGGCGCCACTTCAAAGCGCTATTTAAGGCATGGAGATTTCGACGATTTCAAGTTCGGCAATTGTGTTTTTCTTGTGGTTTAAAAAAAAACGATCAATTATGCCTCGTCGAAAACAACGATCATCTTTCGATCAAGTATCCGAGTTCGACAGAGGAAGGATAGTGGCCTACCGAGATTGTGGATTATCTTTCAGGGAAATCGGTAGTCGTGTTGGACGAAACCAAACAACTGTAATGCGGATATGTCATCGTTGGATGCAGGAGGGTACGACGGACCGGCGTGTTCGATCGCATCCACCTCAGCGCACCACTTCACGTGATGACAGGCAAATTGTGCGCATGGCAGTGACGGATCGCTCAGTCACATCACGAACCATAGCACAGATCATGCAGTCTGTAACGCATCATCCAGTGTCTGCGCGTACCATTCGGCGCCGTTTACAGCAGAGTGGTCTGTCCGCAAGACGTCCATTGCTTTGTCTACCCTTGACGCAGAACCACAGACGTCTCCGCCGCCAATGGTGCAATGACAGAAGGATGTGGACGGCAGAATGGAATGAAATTGTCTTTACTGACGAGTCACGCATCTGTCTGCAACACCATGATGGTCGCATTCGAGTCTGGAGACACCGTGAAGAGAGGATGCTGAACAGCTGCGTTATGCACCGCCACACTGGTCCTGCACCGGGTATTATGGTATGGGGCGGTATTGGATATCACTCTCGCACACCTCTAGTACGCATTGCCGGTACTTTAAACAGCCAGCTCTACATCTCCGAGGTGTTGGAGCGAGTTGTCCTTCCTTACCTTCAGGGCTTGCCCACAGCCATATTTCAACAGGATAATGCGCGACCACACGTGGCACGCATTGTCCAACGGTTCTTCGTCAATCGCCAGATTGAATTGCTTCCCTGTCCGCCTCGCTCTCCGGATCTTTCGCCGATAGAAAACATGTGATCCATGGTTGCTCTACGACTGACCCAGATTCCATCCCCAGCTGCCACAGCAGATCAACTTTTGCAACGTGTGGAAGCTGCTTGGTCTGCTGTACCCCAAGAACTCATCCAAAGTCTCTTTGAATCAATGCCGAGGCGTGTGGCAGCGGTGATCTCCAACAATGGCGGCTACTCTGGCTACTGATTTTGGCAGGAATCACCCTTCACAGAAGTCTATAAATTTAATCATTTGATACTTGGTCAATATGTTATCTACAAAATAAATTTTGTTGTGATATCTCTTGTCTTTCTTGGTATTGCAATTTGGGTGGCCAGCAGTGTAAGTTTGCAAATCCATCGCCAATTTCGTGATACCTCTCATATTTGGAGAGATTACATAGACTCGTAAAATTCGTAACAATATATATACAGGATGTCCATAACTAAAGTCCCACTTTCAAAAGGCTGCAAAAAAAGAACCACTGTCAGAATGACTTCAAATTTGAACTGAATATACTGGAAAAAGGGGGAAACGATTTCGCATAATAAAATTGCAGCCTTTTGAAAGTGGGACTTTAACTATGGACACCCTGTATATATATATATATATATATATATATATATATATATATATATATATATATAAAATCTACAAGAATGAGTAGTGAAAACGACTCCATTACATGTATTTTAATGACGCCGGAAACCTAATAAAGCTTTATGAGGGAAAGCGTGATTAAAATTCGTATAGATTTCAGAATGTGAGGTTTGATTTCCTCGTGACTTGCTAAAACAAACGTTGATGTAAGAGGCGGGGAATATTTTGTATCATTCTTTTAGAAATGTGCCTAAACTTACATACTCTGAGAAAGCAGAATAAAGAAAAAGTGAAGTATGTTTAGTATTAAAACACTAAAATACTTTTAGCCTATGATAAACTCTCAGTAAACACCTTAAAATATATTTATTTTAAAAAACGTAAAGTATAGATTACTATGTTACAAAGTTCATATGAATTGAAATCAAAATTGTCTTTTAATGATACCTTGTTTAAATTTCTATGAATTTATAGACTCATGTGAAATACAGCTTCAAAAATTGAAAATAATTGCGCAAATGTTGGGCAACTAGCCTAGGATTGTCAAAAATGGTAAATAAGTAATTAAAACTGTTTAAGGCAAAACAAACAAATAGGAAGACGGAATATCGAAGTAGGAGGACACTATATGGTTTCTTCCTTCACGGGTCTCTTCGTCAATTATTTTTTGAAGCTCATCAATTCCTATAGCAATTTATCACTTTTAATTTCGTTAATAAATTGCTTACGCATTATATTTTTATATTCATATATAACCTATGTTATTTATTGCACACTTTCTATGCCGAGATGACTTCTCTACTTCGTTCACCGTGCCCCAGTCATAGAAATTAATCTTTATCTATTTCCATTATGAGCTGGTACTGAAAAATATTACCGACACGTTTCGCTGTCTGAAAAAAAAGATCAGAGTCAAAGTGGCGGAGGAAAAAAGACGACACAGAAAGATCAGAATTAAAAAAGAGAGCAAATCATAAGATCGGGACAAAAAAAGAGGACATATTCTCTTATTTATGTTCTAGAGGTATACTGGAAACAGCTGCCTTTCTTAAATAGTTTTGTACGTAGTTTCTTATCCTAGGGTCCATGGACCCCTTGGGAGTGCATGACCCTCCGAATGGGAGATGAATTCTTGTCTGGGAACTTGTTCATGGGACTAAACAGACATGTAGAGATTTTTTATTTGATACTAAAATGGGTCCAATTTGAAAAACAAAAATCTGTATATATATAATATATATATATATATATATATATATATATATATATATATATATGTGTGTGTGTGTGTGTGTGTGTAGACGAAATCCACAAAAACGGTGTTTTATCTAAACTGATCATTCAAAAGACGATCATTCTAACCTGCGCAAGGAAAATAAAGGTGAAGAAAAAACTTAGAGATATATAAACTTGCAATGAAGAAAGCATTATTGTACGAAAATACACATTAAAAATGTTTTTGAAAACCGAAACTCTCAATTTTTTATTTCTCATTCAACTGAGAAAATTATATTAACTCTATTTTAAACTGAAGAATATTTTTTACTTCAGTTTCCGTAATTCACTTGGTCGTCTTCTATTTCCTCAGCATCATCCTAGATTGGCGTGGGGTTAGCTCCAGGTTGATTTTCCAGAGTGGTAGTGAAGTACGTTAACCATGGCAATGGAACGTACAGCAGTAGATCTCAAATATCCTTGAATATTTCAGGGATCACAGGCACAGGGAATCATAAATCCGTGATAACTTAACTTTGTGAGATTGAACTTCGATGGGTAATAAGAGCTGGCCTTTCGTGTCTGAAGTTTCACAGCAGTTTTAACTCCAAAATTGTAAGTTTTGTGGATGTAAAGCCCATGTTTGTAATCTTTGATAAACTCAACAATTTCTCCAGCCTTAAATCTGAGGCCATGGAGCTGAGTTCTGTCGTACATTTTTGAAGAACGGCGTAGTCGAAAACAAAATCTTGCGTGACTTGTATTACCATGAATAGTGTTATCTGACGACATTTTTGAATGAAGTACTCGTAACGACTCTTGGAGCTGATACTGGCAAGCAAAACCTCTTTCTCAATATGTAGTCATAAAAATATGTCACATTTCGTCGAAATTATCCTTGTTGAATAAAGACAAATTAAGCAAAACTGAATTCAAATTCTTATTCTGTCCAAAGAAGTAGTCGCTAAATATAATCACTTTTTTAATGCAATCATCAACATCTGACAGGAAGAGACTAATGCAATTAGTGACTTCCCATGATTCACGTTTTGATGTCGTTTTATCCCATAAATACATTTTAGAGGTCCCTGTTTTAATGTTATTAATACCGAAGTTGTATGTCCAAAGTTTCCGTATATAAAACAGGATACCACTTGTCAATTTAGGGGTAAGTCCACTGTAAGTGGAATGCGATAGCAAGGATCCTTTCATCGGCTTCATTTTTCAAAGATTTAATGAGATTTTGAGGAGATTTATCTCTCATTAGATGCAACTTTTTTTTTCTTTTTCGAGATTTTTAATTTCGCCGGCAGAGCCGCAATTATTATATTCGACGGGGACATTTTGCGTGACTATAGAGGCTTGACACATTTTCAAAACATGTGTTGTTTCACTTTAGTCTTTCTGTCTTCTTCTACTTTATGTCCCAATTATTTTTTACTCCTTTGGTTAATAACAACAGTTCCAGACGTATCATTTTCTTCAATAGCAGTACGAAGACGTTTTTCCAAAATTCCATGCATATTATAAAATGTGGTACGGCACACGTTGTGTTTCATATTGTTTATTACTACAGTGTAGTCGAGACTCGGCAAAGTTCGACTCGGCCTTCCCTTTACTAAAAACATTTTCAAGTCTTTGCCTATCACCAGCATTGATAAATACGAATTCTGTAAGTCGTAACTACCCATTTTCCAGAAACCCTAAAAAATGTCTTGAACGTTATCTCGTCCACTTTCAAAAAATATTGGGAGCTACGTGGCTGCCCAATTTGACGAGCTGGTACAACAGTATTCACGTTCTTTGAGACGTATTCTTCGCCAGAGTTCCTTTTCTTCTTTGCCTCCACCTTTTTCCGGGTCTTCCCGTTTTCCCTTGCTTTTTATAGTATACCGAAAATTTATCCATAACTTCACATAATAAGATCACAATAACAACCAAAAAAGATTGCATAATACAAGTGACGGGCATACGAAACAGATTGCATTATCCAAGCCCATTGGAAAGAAATGGAACGGAGTGAGCAGAGTTCGAGAAGAAGAGAGAGATTGTTGAGTTCGCCCTTCGTATCAGGAGCTCTACCGCTCTAAGAAGATCGCAGAGCTACTTTCAGCTATAATTTTATATAGTTAGAAAGGGCAAACTCAACAAAGAGCTTATCTACCTATTCACCAATGCCTGACAAATATAATTATAGAAAAAAAATAACAAATGTTGAGTTCGCGCTTTGCATCCGCTACGCCTCATATACACGTGTGTGTGTGTATATATACTACACACACACACACACATATATACACTGCTGGCCACTGTAAATGCAACACATTGAAGGAAAAATGCAAATAACATGAAATTTACAACATGCATTAGCGGAGGTGAGATATGCAAGTGATTAGAATTTCAGCGCAGACGCACATCACGCGCGCCTGTGGCGCCACTTCAAAGCGCTATTTAAGGCTTGGAGATTTCGACGATTTCAAGTTCGGCAATTGTGTTTTTCTTGTGGTTTTTTCAAAAAAAACGGTCTAGTATGCCTCGTCGAAAACAGCGATCATCTTTTGATCAAGTATCCGAGTTCGACAGAGGAAGGATAGTGGCCTACCGAGATTGTGGATTATCTTTCAGGGAAATCGGTAGTCGTGTTGTACGAAACCAAACAACTGTAATGCGGATATGTGATCGTTGGATGCAGGAGGGTACGACGGACCGGCATGTTCGATCGCATCCACCTCAGCGCACCACTTCACGTGATGACAGGCAAATTGTGCGCATGGCAGTGACGGATCGCTCAGTCACATCACGAACCATAGCCCAGCACATGCAGTCTGTAACGCATCATCCAGTGTCTGCGCGTACCATTCGACGCCGTTTACAGCAGAGTGGTCTGTTCGCAAGACGTCCATTGCTTTGTCTACCCTTGACGCAGAACCACAGACGTCTCCGCCGCCAATGGTGCGATGACAGAAGGATGTGGACGGCAGAATGGAATGAAATTTTCTTTACTGACGAATCACGCTTCTGTCTGCAACATCACGATGGTCGCATTCGAGTCTGGAGACACCGTGAAGAGAGGATGCTGAACAGCTGCGTTATGCACCGCCACACTGGTCCTGCACCGGGTATTATGGTATGGGGCGGTATTGGATATCACTCTCGCACACCTCTAGTACGCATTGCCAGTACTTTAAACAGCCAGCGCTGCATCTCCGAGGTGTTGGAGCCAGTTGTCCTTCCTTACCTTCAGGGCTTGCCCACAGCCATATTTCAACAGGATAATGCGCGACCACACGTGGCACGCATTTTCCAACGGTTCTTCGTCAATCGCCAGATTGAATTGCTTCCCTGGCCGCCTCGCTCTCGGGATCTTTCGCCGATAGTAAACATGTGGTCCATGATTGCTCTACGATTGACTCAGATTCCATCCCCTGCTGCCACAGCAGATCAACTTTGGCTACGTATGGAAGCTGCTTGGTCTGCTGTACCCCAAGAACTCATCCAAAGTCTCTTTGAATCAATGCAGAGGCGTGTGGCAGCGGTGATCTCCAACAATGGCGGCTACTCTGGCTACTGATTTTGGCAGGAACCACACTTCACAGAAGTCTATAAATTTAATCCTTTGATACTTGGTCAACATGTTATCTACAAAATAAATTTTGTTGTGATATCTCCTGTCTTTCTTGGTGTTGCAATTTGGGTGGCTAGCAGTGTATATATATATATATATATATATATATATATATATATATATATATATATATATATATATATATATATATATATATATATATATATATAATGTCTACTTCACCTCCTCGCGTTTAATATTGAAAGGTGATAATATTCTGAGTCGTTTTTATGGAATGAACGGATGTATTTTCGCGCTAATAAACGATGTAGTAAGAAGTTTGATCGACTGCATATAGATTTAATTTCTATTCCTTTCAGACTCAGTCTCGCTCAAGCCATGTAAATATGAGATAATTTTTCATTTCAGGTTATAATTGAAGGTCGTGTTGTAATAGGGTTAATATATATATATATATATATATATATATATATATATATCGTTATTAAAATAATGGAAACACTAAGAAACATCATGAAAACCTTTATTAATATAGCACAGAATCACCTTTGGTCTGTAATACCACCTTATTCACCTTGGAATTGGATTATACAAGTCATGAATAGGGGTTAAGAATATATTATACCATTCTTCAGGGAAAAATCATGAAAGTTCCTGTAAAATTGCTGTGGTGAATATCGATACCTAGCTCTATCCGCTTATACAGATCCCAATGGTTGGATGATATATAGTCGGGGGGGGGGGATTGTAGAGGGCAAGATAAGATATTTGACTTCTTTTTCATGCTTTCCAAACCAATACTTGATAGATTTAGAATGCCATCTCCTGCCAGAAACAATGTTTGCACCATAGGATGCACTAGTGAGCTAAAATTTCGACAGAGTCCTTCCCATTTAATCTCCGTTTAGGGTTACAATAGGACCTGAAGAAAACCATGAAAGTCCATCCTAAACCCTCAGAGATTTATCTCCATGATTGACAGTTGAGATGATACAGTCAGAATCTTACGCTTGTGTAGGTGTTCTCCAGACATACAAGTGCCGTTTACATGTGCCAAAAACCCGGGTAAAAGCAGGGTCGTTTCTTGCTTTTTCCCTACGATAGGGAAAAATGCAGGGTGGATTTTCGACCCTGCTTCGAACTAGGATAAAACCCGCTAATTACCCATGATGCATTTCGAAGCAGGAAGCTAGTAGTAAACAAACATGGCGGATTTGAACATGTGTGAATCCTGTGAATCCATGAAAATGCAGCCAAATGATCGATGGAAGGATCTGGAACCCCTTAACAATCGCATAATTTTCAAGAAAACAGTAGAAAAGTACCTATTTTTTCCGTAGGATTTCATTTATTTCTTGATCTGCCCATCTAGTTTTTAATTTAAAAACCATTCCCAATTACATTATAAATAGAATGGTACTGCCAACTGGTATGTAAAATAAGAAATAAAATTTCATTTCAATAAAATTTCAAAAACATTTTTATTTAAAGTGTTATGGTAAAATTAATAAATTTAATAAGTATAATCAATAATTAAACGTAACATTAAAATTTATTTATAAATTAATTATTTTAGAATGCACAGATAAAAATTTATTTATACCTATTTATGATTTTTTTATTTATAAATGACTAAAAATTACTGAAAAAAAATTGAAATCAAAATTACATTTTGATTTTATAAAAGATTTATTAAAACAATAAGTATCTTACAATTAATCTTATAATTTTAAAAAATGCACCTATCGATTGGAAAATTTTCTTTCCAGTCTTTATTACTTCAGGAATTTAAAACAGTTTCTTCCCACCAAACAGAGCTTCGTAATTTTGCCCACATTCTTTGTTGTGGAAAAACTGAATTTAGCTATGTAGCCACAGATCGTACGATTATATCTAATATCCGCATCAATCTTCTAGTTCTTATATTACTTTTTTCCTACCTATTTTCTAAATTTATTTTTGAAAACATCAAAAAAAAAATCGTAAACTTTCTATGATTATCAACAGCGACTGACACGTGCTGCATTTAAATAACAAATAGACGCAGACGTAATTGTGTTTTAGAAGAGGAGTGCATTGGTCGTGTCGACTTTATCTCCTGTAAGCAAGATATATGTAATCAAGGTGGGAGTGCTCAGTAGTTAAAATTTTAAGTAATGAATTAAAATATTAAGGTAAGAATAACGCGGGTAAAAGAAAAAAAATTAATAATAGAGTTAAATTAAAACAAAAAAGTTAATTTTAACAGAAAAAATATAGAGTTACAAGTTAAGAAAATTTAGAAGAAAAATTAGATAAGACTAATGATCCACGAAACACAAAAAAGTAATAATATTAAGAGGCCCAGAAAAGCAGATATAAGAATACAAAAAATATTTTTGTAAGTTTTTCAATCTTTTTGGATTTTTAAAGTTTTATGATTTTTTTGTTGTTATTTTTAAAATTTAAGAATACGAGGTCAAAAGAACAGCAATTGGTAAAAAAAGGCCTTCCCCAGGACCATACACTTCGTAACGAGATAAATGCGGAGTTCGAAGGGGGAAAGCTAAAAATAGCAATACAGTGAATTTGGAAAAGTACGACACCGGCTGGGATCGAACCCATAACGTGATTTACAAGGAATGATGGTGTATGAGGATCACATCCGCCGAATCATGTGATGGCCTTTACTTCCGGTAAGACGGGTAAAAGCAGGGTGAAAATGTGGTCCCGTGTAAACGGACTTCGAAGGTTTTCCCTATTAGCGGGTAAATCCCGGGTATTATTGTTGTCCATGTTAACGCAGCTACACACGTCCTGTTAAAAGGGACGATATGAACATTGATTCATCGGAACAAATGCCGTTTTTCGACATATTACTCGACCAGGATTTGTGCTCGTGGCAACATTGTGGACGATATTTTATATTGGCATATCTGACGAGTGGTTTGGGAATAGCTTTCTGAAGTTTCCTTGTACCTCTGATGGTTGATACCGAAACTTGCAGATGCAGATTGAGCTCTTCGGTCATTTTAGTTGCAGTTGTTTTCTTCGTGTCACAATACGCTTCAATACCTCGTCCGTCTCTTTCACTCAGCTATCCCTTTCATCCACTGTTTTGTTTGACAAAGGATGTTTTTCGATGCACTCTGTATGCTATCATGACTTTCGATACCATAGCTCCAAAAACACCGTCACGCCCTCCGCCTTTAAATATCGTGCAGGAAAGAACATTGGAATTATTCGTATGCGAGATGACACGAAATTCAGAGTTATCTGATTTCGAGAAAGGTGTAATCGTCCGGTATCATAGATATGGCCGTGAAGCAAAGTCTGTCAGAACAGATTACTGTGTCAGTGATCTAGTATAAAAACATTCCAGATTCGTTAAAAATTAATATCATTCAAACGGCAGATAAACAGACGATACGAAGGACTCTATCGTACAAGTGTTATGTATACATCAATCGTATCTAGAAAGAAAAAAATATATATATATATATATATATATATATTTCGCATTACACCAAATGACGTTCCATAATAAACACAAACTCCACAAATGAAGAGGCACAGTTCTTTTAAAATTGAAGTTCTTTATTTCTCTAGCGTTGCTGGCTGAGATCAGAGCGTCCATCTAGCATGATGCGAAACATACATGTGTGCTCATACACAGGCAATAATGGAATGAATCTGCTCTCTTAGCCAGGGGCTGTACCAAACAAGTCAGCGACTGTTTACATAAACACAGATATTTGTCGTAGGTGGTAGGCGGGTGCAATTCTTAGAAACATATTGGGTGTGTTTTATCTTTATGGTAGTATTTGACACCCTGGATCGCTTTATATCTGGCACCTGCAGGCATTATCTCTGAGATACTGTGAACTGAGGATTTAGATGACTAGAGACGGGGTTTTGTTAATCCATCTAGAGCGGCACGGCTCTATATTTCTATCAACTGGTTTGGATTTATAGTGGTGTTTATCCCATACTTTTCACCCTCTGCTGCGGTTATTTGCCTGAATGTATTTTTCTGGGACTTGCAGATGTTCACTTTCTGTTGGGTGGGCTATTCTGAGAAAAGGGGCCTATCTTAAACAGATGTGGGGACCCGAACTATAGAAATTGACGAGATTCAAACTTATAATGTCACACACACACACACACACACACATATATATATATATATATATATATATATATATATATATATATATATATATATATATATATATATATATATATATATATGTATATATAGTATTATGTGTGTATGCAGCAAGCGAGAGACTGCCGTCTATGTCTGGGATCACGAGCCCAAACATAGTTCCGCACTTGTTTTCAAATCGAATTTGTGTCCTATAACCTTCTGTTTCTTCAACGCATTAAAAATACATCGACGTTAATCGCTAGTTAATGACGAAGCATACGAAAAGACACAAAAATTCTCACTTTAGGGAGGGGGGAAAAATTATTTAAAAAAAATAAAACTAGAGTTTTCGAGAAATTTCTTTTCCCCCCACCAACGCGAGATGTAATGAGTCATCCATCTTCGAAGAAAAATGTGCTGTACAGTCACAGTGATGGATTAAGTGAGCGGGTCATTAGTAACCTCGGAAGTTCTCCTGTGTTTGACAGGCTTAAAGTAGAGTTAAACGATGCAAATCAACTGAGAGTGTCCAGGAGAAAGACAGATTTCCCCATTATCAGATAGAGCGAAAAAAATATTTCTTTCCACGTTGAAATGTCTCTACTAAAGAGAAAGTAACATGATCGGAAAAGTCCCTAAAATTAGTATCTTTGGTGTTTGAGAAAGTAGTGTTATATGTACTCACGCACTTTTTTAAGTAAACCGTACAAAAAAAATTTTTTACATTTATTTTTAATCACATGTATTTTTATAACTGGGATATATATATATATATATATATATATATATATAGAGAGAGAGAGAGAGAGAGAAAGAGAGAGAGAGAGAGAAACTTCTCTTTTTCGGTCAGTCCTGGTTTCGAAAGAACGTGGTTCCACCCAGTTTAATGATGGTGACAGTCGTACAGTCAGTAAACGGACTGTGCAACGCTCGCTTCACCGTATGGGTTTCGGTAGCCGTCGACCTACGAGAGTACCACTGCTCTATACTCGGCATGGGGCTGCACGTCTTGCCTGGCCAAGAGAGCACAGAGACTGGAGTGTAGAGGACTCGAAACGAATAGCATGGAGTGATGAGTGTCGATTCCCACTACTTAACGCCGACGGGAGGCTGAGAATATGGCGTCAGTCTCATGAAGCCATGGAACCTGCATGCCTGGCTGGAACTGTACAAGGGCATGGTGGCTCAATCATGGTCTGGGGTGTTTTTTCATGGCACAGTTTGGGATTTTTGGTGCGCGTACCAACCTCCCTCAATGCAATTCGGTACGTAGAGTTGCTGGGTGATCACCTCCATCCGTTTATGCTGTTCAGTTATCCACATGGTAATGGAGTTTTCCAGCAAGACAAATGTACCTCTCACAAGTCCCGGTTGGCTACTGGCTGGTTGGATGAGCATTCCTCTGACTTCTCTGTCATGAATTGGCCACCTAGAAGCCCAGACTTCCTATTGAGCATCTTTGGGATGTTTTGGAACAAGGCGGGAAAGGCCATCACACAACACCAAAGAACCTTACTGAATTATGGACAGCTTTAGCCAATATTTGGTTAGCCATTCCCGTGGAACGTTTCCAGAAACTTGTTGAATCTATGCCTCGTCGTGTGGCAGCCGTTATCAGGGCCAGAGGATGCCCAACTCGTTACTAGGTAGGTATCCCTAATTCAGTGGCACTTCAGTGTATATGTACATCTGTATTTATATAAATATATATATATATATATATATATATATGTTTTTATAGATAGAATAGATTTTTAAGAGGAAGTAGTGGATGTTGTGTAGCATAGTTAATAGTGAAGTATGAAACACAATGGAATAAATCTCGTATACGTTCATCTTTTTTTATCTTGCGCATTTCCAATGAAATAATGTTTAATAACAGTTTGTAGCTGGAATTTCTTTTTTTTTCGTGTTTTATAGTTACAATGCAGTTCATAATTTATCCTATGCAAGGAATCAAATTTAATTTTTTCTTTCGCATGAAAGAACGGACACTTTGACCTTTCGCCCAGCCCACGTCAAAGCATTTTTACCTCTCGTTTATTGATCCTCTACCTCGAGAACGGGACAATAAGAAACGCAATTAGATGTTATATCCTCCAGAAATATGCCAAGGTTATTGAATTTTCTTTGTCTAGAAACAAGTTTAATGGCAAACGTTATTAAATGGTCTATCGGTTATTCGTTTTTTGAGGTGGTTGCGCGTTATTTCATGTATGGCAATACAAATCAAATCTATTGATTCGTCGTGGCTGCTTACGAAAGAGAATCTCCGAAGTACTTTTTTAAGAAAAGAGCATCAACCCATTTTATTTTCCAATTTTAATATGGGGAGCAAAGTAATCAATAAATTTGTAAACTATAAATTTATGACATCTGATCGGTTCATTTGGTGTTGGTTCTCTAGCAATCAACAACGTCTGCGATATCAATCTATCTGTCTGTGTGAGTGTGTGAAACAATGGAATATTATTTTTGAGATACCTTGCCAATCTTGGGGGACTTTGGCCACAAAACTTTTGCCTGAAAATAAATTAAAGCTGGAGTCCTAAACAGCCTCCGGTGGATGCTTTGGAAATCGTAGTAAGGTCTGTGACCTCATTTCGCAAACCCTTTAGCTTTTTGAAATTTAGAGGATGTGGACTGATCACCCTTTTTGAGATTTTGCTTTATGCTGCATATAGGGTTTTTGACCCGGATTTCCCCCGAACCCGAAAACCCGGGTTTTTCAAAGATTTTACGACCCCGACACCCGGGGAATTTTTAATGTAAATCCGGGGAATTAGTAATTTATCTATTACAGTAGAATGCCAATTATATTCCTTAATTTGGAACCAAGACCGAATTTAACAAGTCGGACTCGATACGGGTCTCAAACAAATGAATAAAAAATACGAGACGAAGTGAGATGGAGATATATTGGCGGCGTCGTACGCCATAGCTATATTTCCCTAAAATTTATGAGTTGGGGATTCCCAGCAGCTCGTACGTTAGCGCAATACTTCAGCTACAGGAGCCTGCTATATGTGGTTTGTGTTTGGGTGTGTTTAGTCTATAAACTTTTAAGGTCTTTAACAACAATTCGACCAACTTCGGTGGAAGCAGAACGAGCATTTTCTGTAAAGGGTCTCTTTGCTAATAAACTCAGAAGCCAACTCAATGAGGATACGTTGAGTGCAATGATGGTTGTAAGGCAGTTTTATAAAAAATGAGATATGTGTACCATTTATTTATGTTATACATATCGCTCACTCCTTTCAACAACGTCATATCTCAAAAAACAAGATTTTTTAGGAGTGATTTGAAAGTCGAAAAGTACATTGAAATGTATTGAAAATAAATTTTAATTCTGCTCTCTAGCACCTAAATATTGAGCGGTTAGATAGGACGACCTTGCGGGGGTATACTACTCTTTCAAAGCATTCTGAAAACAAGCATAACTAAAAATTGCTGATTTTTGAGATATGACATTGTTGAAAGGAGTGAGCGAATATGTGTATGTTAATTAAAATTAAATTTATTTACTGTTACTTTTTATATTTGAAATTCTGAAATAAATTAAATGCTTCTAATAAACTATTTATTATTTTAGTTCTTTGCTATTGACCCCCTGGAACCAACCAAGTAAACCCGGGAAAACCCGGGTTTTAAATTTTAAAAAAACCGTCAAACCCGAAACCCGGGTTTTAAAAAATTTGCTCAATATCGAAAACCCTAGCTGCATATGTTGTTTATCATAAATTGCTATTATTATAATAAAGTTTATAGTAATAAAAGCTGCTATTTTTATAAATATTTTGATTTTCATTAGTGGTATGTTAAATAAACATTTAGTACATGTAAAGGGGTACCCCAGGGACATATCTATTCCGAAGTGGGTACGTGAGATATAAAAGTTTGATACCCGCTGTTCTATACGCTCGACGCGTGTAGACACAAAGCCTTACTGTAATGTAACATGTCACGATTTGCCGTCAAACTATGAAATAAATCTTTCTCGTAAACTTTGAATAATTCCAAAAAGCTTATTTCACTCTTTCTTTTTTTATTCCACGTTTCCCCAGGCAGTGCATCTGCGCAGTATTTCACAGCAAGTGAATCCAAAAGTAGTGGAAGTATCTCTTTCTTTGGAGTCTGGCCGAAAGAATCGAGATTTAATTAAAGAAATGATTACCTGCGTAATATAATAACCGAGGGTTCATTAAGAAAATGAGACTTTGGAGCGTCATCGGACCGAAAACAAGTGTAATTAATTTTTTTCGACCCCCGCAGATAGCATTCTCAACTGGATGCATTATTGAATGAAAAAAAAATAAACGAGGACATCAAAGAAGCGTTTTCAGTTGCCGTCGATCCAGTATAATAAATATGATATTAGATTACGTACCACCTCCATCGATAAAAGTTAATGTCATTTATAAATTTTTTTCTTTCTTTATCGCCGACTCATATTGTTTCTTTCTTCGCGGAACTGGGAAATTTTTTATAGAGCGTCGTCCAATGATTCTACAGTTTTAGCTGCGCGGAAGGTGCCTTTCACTGTTTAAATCAGTGGTTCCCAACCTGTGGAGGGGGAGGGGCTAATGCACCCCTCGGAAAGTGTGAGTGATATTCGGGAGGAGGGGAGGTCAAGGATGGTTAGCGAAAAATGTGTAGACCGTATTTTAACGAGGCTTGTGAAAACGGAAATTAAATTCAGCAATTAGGTATAGGATAGTTATGGCAATTTCGTTACTTTTTACCATGTTTTTATTAACTTGTTTTCTTGTTTGTTTGTGTGTTTGTCCGTTTGTGTGATAGCTCAGCACACGGTGGCAATGGATTTTTTTAATACTTTTAGCCATATTTTAGCAGAATTAAAATAATTTTCACTTATTTTCAGTTAATTTTATTTTGTAGACAGGTGCAGCCATCTATGGGCTGTAAAGGGAACGGAAAGTTAAATACAAGTTAACTTTCAATTAACTTCATTTCCTTTCAAGTTGATGGGATAATTCATCAAAAAATTTTTTAAACAGTATTTATTAATACATAGAATTGTCAAGTTTATATGATGCAACAGAAAATTTAAAAACATGGTATATAAAAAGTTATTTTTACCTTGTAATTATTATTGATGTATTAGTAGATGAGAAATCAAATTGAGTGAGCCGTTTACTTGCCAAATCGATTAAAAACAAACCCTCCATAAAACAAAAGGTGGAGAAAAGTGATAAAATAATATAGACTGATTTTGAAAATTCCTTTTAAAATTTACATTCAAATAAACATTGTAGGATGTATTATTGCAGATAGAGCGTTTATCTAACGACATATAAAATAGATGGAATACCTTTAGAGTTATCGTTATTATTATTATTACAATTATTGCGTGACTGAGGGAGTGAATCGATTTAGTGAGCGGATAAAAAGTACTAACACCCAAATCAGTCTCACAAATTATTTTTTACTGCAGAAAATCTATTAGTATCATGCATTTTTTACAGTGTCATAATGAGGATTTTTCGCAAAAATAAATAGTAATTTTTCTGTTACTGTTCAAATTATTATTATTAATTTGTTTAAAGAGATTCATCAGCGACATAAATGATGTCTTCTTCGTCAGCTGTATTGGAGATCCTGCCGTGTTGATTTGTTCATGAGTTTTTATAATATTATGTTTAATAGGAGGAAGGCGTTGAGCCTTTATGTATCTTAATGTTAACGTTTCACAGTTGACGCTTATACGTCAGAAAAAGGCCTATTTCGGGATGCCCAGGTTACTACCACTTGTAGCTAATAAAGTCGAAATCCCTTGTAACTAAACGACGCCTCTTCTAAATACGTATATATATATATATATATATATATACTATTTGGCCAAAAGTATCCGGACACCCCCCCCCCCAAAGAAGTGGATCTGGCGAGTGACTTAATTTGATGCGTAACCGAAAGCTATAAAAGTGATGGTAGGGGTTTGTCAGGTCATATTTATGCGTTTGTGAGACAATGAGTAAGTCAAAGGAGCTTAGTGACTTTCATAGTGGCATTATAGTGGGATGCCACCTTTGTCGGAAATCAGTTCGTGAAATTTCGGACATTCTACAGAAGCCAAAATCCGTTGTGAGTGATGTAATTGTGAAGTGAAAACGTCGAGGCAGTGAAACTGCAGAAAAACGAAGTGGCAGGCTGAAAAAAATCGGTGAACGCAGCCGTAGAACTCTGAAAAGAGTGGTGAAACAAAATCGCAAGTCCTCGTTGATTGAAATCACCCAGGAGTTCCAAAGATCATTAGGCGTTAGTGCTAGGAGCAGGACTGTTCGTCGAGGGTTAAAATACATACGATTTCATGGTCATTCAGCCTCTCATAAGCCGAACAGCACTCCCCAGAATCCGAAGCGTCGGTTGCAAAATTGCAAAGCTCACCTTCAATGGACTGTGGACATGTGGAAAATGTTCTTTGCAGTGATGAATCTCGCTTTACAATCTGGCAGTCCGATGGACGCGTCTGGGTTTGGCGGATTCCCAGCGAGCGCTTCTTACGTGACTGCATTGTACCGATTGTTAAGTTTGGTGGTGGCAACTCCATTCACACATCGAGACTTGCGCAGGCATGGTTTGACGAAATGGGTGTTCAAAAACTGGACTGGCCTTCTCAGAGCCCCGATCTAAATCCCATTGAACACCTTTGGAACGAATTAGAACTTAGATCACGTAGCCAGCAAAATCCTCACTGTCAGCACGCACTTCCTCACTGTCAGCACGCACTTCCTCACTGTCACCACGCACTTCCGCTGTGATGGACGCGCCTTTTTGCGTCTGCTCAGGTCACAACGCGTTCACACACACACACACACACACACACATATATATATATATATATATAATCCAACAGAGATAGATGAAAATAATGCGAATATAGACAAAAGACAAACAGAAATCAAGCACTCTGGGCATCCACGCACCAACGGCAAGATTCTGTATAAGTGCCGGAACTGAACCATAAAACAACATAGAGGTAACCGACAGAATGTTATTGAAAATGTTTTATGTTTTCTTTGCAGGAAATGTTTTCTGTTAAAGTGATTTAGCAGTCTATGCTTGAATTTTAATTTTTATTTATTTGTATTGTTTATATTTTATATATATATATATACGCAAGAAATACAGGACTGACGGCAACTTGACGGACCGATGGGGAGATACCAGTAGCACGACAGGCTCGGGGGAAATGATCTGTACCGCTGCCGGGTGACTTACGAATCTCCGACAGGGTATCCCGCAGTGTTTACGCGCTTGAGGGCCAGTGACGGTTAGATGGGAATGAACCCGTCAGCTGGTTTCTGTAGCGTGCCGGAATTGGACTTCTGTTTCGAAACCACAAGTAACAGAAATGTATATCAAAATTATGGATTTGAAATGGAAGGCGAAAGTTAAATTAAAGAGACTTTTCATAAATATTTATTTCATTTTGTGTAACTTCTTTTAAGCGGAAAATTCAAATAATTTTCCTGGTATGTAAAGATTATATTTTGTCAGAAGTATACGGCTGACATAATATAATCTTTCGGTTATATTATGTCATATATATATATATATATATATATATATATATATATATATATATATATATATATATATATATATATGCATATGATGCTAGATTATATTATGTCAAAAGTATACGTCTGCGTTTATAATTTCCATATTTTGAGCTCAATTTATTTTCTTATTTAAAATATGTACATTTGTATTCCATTTTATCTCAGATATTGATGTTTGATGAAATTTATGAGATGTGTACATCCTTATGGGATGTGTGCATTTCCAATTCTTTAAGCTCCAAATGCTCTTCAAAACACGAGACTTCCTATATTGACAAATGTGCACACAAGGCTTTTCAAATAAAGGGCCGTGGTAGTTTCATTAAACAAGTGCGTGCGTGTGTGCATGTTGTTGTTGTTATTTGTGTACGTGGGGTGAAACAGAAAGCTGTATCAGAATTATGGATTTGAAAGGAAAGACGAGAATTTAACAAAAGATACTTTTCATAAAAAATGTTGTCAGTTTCTGCACAACGTCTGCTACGCTTAAAATTCTCATATGTAAAGATATATTATTTGATATGTAAAGATTATATTATGTCAGTAGCATAAGACTGCGTTCATAGCACCAACATTTTGAGCTCAGTTTATTTACTTATTTATGATATTTATATTAGTTTTCCATTTTATATTAGACATTGGAAATTCATGTAATTTATTATCTTGTTAACTTTCAGATTTGAGTTAAGGTGTCTCAATACAAAAGATTTTGCTCTAAAAAGTAATAACTCGTTATTCATATGCAAATTTTTAGATAATAGGAAAGATCAATAGTTCGTATTACCTAAAAATTAGGGACTGAGGTATTACAGTTTGAATTTATATACAGGGAAACCCCTGAACTTGAAAATTTTAAAATTCTCCTACAGTATTGCCACGTGATTTCACATCGTCTAGGTGTTCTCTATCTCTGCTGAAAGTTTGTAATCGCTGTGCTGATACACCCTGAACAAACACACACACACACACACACACACACACACACATATATATATATATATATATATATATATATATATATATATATATATATATATATATATATATATATATATATATAAAGAGAGAGAGAGAGAGAGAGAGACGTTTATACATAGATACATACATATATTTATGAACTTATAATTTATATTACATATACTTGATGATAATTTATAATTACTATACAGTGTTACCTCGGTGTACGTCCAAGCGCCGCAGATGTGCTGTAATCTGGGGATCTGCGATGCAAGCATTTGCCACACTTTGCTTTGGTACGCGAACAGTCCACATTTAAAGCTCATTTGGGCTTTCTCTAGCACAGCGTAAACTTCGGTTGCCATGTATTTGACAGATTTTTTTATTTATAAATATTTTGTTTAAATTGGACCTCAATATGGCTTCTAAAAAAAGGCTAGAGAAAGTGATATTGCTAGAAGGAAACCTAACGTAACTATTGAATAAAAGAAGGGCATAATAGCTAAACATAGAATGGTGTGCATCCATCTAGTCACGCAGTTTGGGTAGCGAAGTCTACCATTTGTATTTTCCTTAAAAACAAAGAGGAAATAAAGGAAATGGATGTTGCTAAAGGAGTGATTGTTTTAACGAAGCAAAGGTGATGTAATATAAAAGGCAGGACACTTATTACTAGTGTGAATACGTGAAAAGTAGCTTGCTGGGAATTGTATTAATGAGGCTTTAATATGCGAAAAGAAGTTTCACAGTGATTTTGTAGCTAAAACACCGAGTGCAACTGGTGTAAGAAGGGAAGATTTTAAAGCCAGTAGAAGCTGGTTTGAGAAATTCCGCAAACAAAGTAGAATTAATACTGTTGTTAGGCATCACTTTTAGTTTACTACTCTGAAAATTCTTGTGTATTCAAGAAAAATAATGTTCTGAAGTCTAAACTGCCTGTAATGTGGCAAGCAAATGCTAAGGCCTGGGTAACAAGTGTCGGTTTCATGGAGTGGATTATTTAGGTCTTCGCACCAACAGTCAATAAATATATTGAGGAGAATGGATTGTCCTTCAAGAGTCTTCTCGTCCCGGATAACGCTCCTGCTTACCTTCAAAATCTTGAAAACACCTGGACATCAAATAGAGCTTCATTAAGATCAAATTTCTACCACCCAGCAGAACTCCTTTGCTTCAGCCTATGAACCAGAACGTTGTTTGCAGTTTAAAAATATTGTATATCATGGCACTTTTTTCAGGGTATTTTCAAGTTACAAATGAAGATAATGATGATTTTTCAAGCTACTATTTAAGTCTGAAAGATCTTTGGAAGGAGCACTTCGACATCCTCAACTGCATCAACATTATGGATAAGGCCTGGAGCGCTTATCAGTAAGATTGATATGGCTCTTATCGTATCTTGCAATCTACCTGGAAGAAACTTTGGCCAATTTCTGTGCCAAAGAGAGACTTCGAGAGCTTTGATAATGAAACGGCGGAAGTTAAAGCTGTGGATGAGATAATGTCCATGGGCAAAACCTTGTGCTGGGGGTCGACTGTAAAGATATTGAGGAGCTGGTGGAGCAACACAGCTATGAACCCATCACAGATGAACTGGTTTAGCTGTAGCATCAACGGGTGAACGCTATCCAGAAAGAGCTTTTATCGAAGAAAGACAAGGATAGGGAGAAAGATTCCATTGCCATGATAAAAGAAATTTGCAACGAGTGGAGTGCAGACATTTATTGAAAAACATCTCCCTAACAAATCCTTGACCAACAAAGCACTTAATATTCTAAATGGCAATGTGAGGCCCACTTCTGTGAAATTCATCAGAAAAGCAAAAGACAAATTTCTTTGAATCGGTTTTTAGTGAAAAATCTGCTAGTTAGAATGAAAATAGGCACAGATAAAAAACACTAAAATCAGAATTGTCTAGTGATATTACGGAAGATGATTTACCTACCAAGCAGTAACATCTGTAGTCCTCCCTCCCTTTTCAACAATCAACCATCTGCACCAGCAATTATCCCCTACAAAGCTAAAATGCTGCATCGAACAATTATCATGAGTTACTTCTTCATAATATAGTCTGTTTTCATTTATTAGCGTTATTCATTTATAACTAAACCCATAAAAACAGCGGAAAAATAACTATGATCTATGGGGTGAACGGATTACTGCTTTATCCGTTAATTTATATGGGAAATACTCCTTCGGTTTGCGAACCAAGTGTTAAGTTCGTAAACCGAGGTACCACTGTACTTGTATTTATAATACAAGTTTATATTCACGCACACACACACACATATATATATATATATATATATATATATATATATATATATATATATATATATATATATCTTGTAGCAAGCAAAGCCGAAATTCATTATAACTTAACGACTCCTCTTCTAAATATATATACATATATATGTATATTTTATAACGCTTCATTTAAGCTAGGAAAGAGAGATTCGAATCCATATGAATTTTCTCTTGCATTTTCTTGCATTTACCGCTCCGGAAAATTTCGTTTTAATTAGAGGACTGATTACTTCCATTAATAATAACGGCCGAAAAATCGACGAACCTTTTCAACCGGAGAGCGAGGGAATGAATTTGTTTCTTCCTTTCTGGCCTCGCTAATGGGAAATATCCAAGAAAGCAGTTTTTGTGGATTAAAATTCAGTTAGTAAGGTGACGCGAGAAAATTGTTATTTTATTAATAATCCGGGGAAGTACTGGGAGCCACTTTTGAAGGTAAAAAACGGAAACAAAACCTGGCAGACTGAATATTTCTGAATTGTTATGAAATTGACTTTTCTTGAACTATTTCCATTGACTTGACACTTAATTCATCTGCACCTAGGACTTATTTATAATAATCATAATTAATTTAGTATATTTTCACTTGTAAATACGAATGTATATATATATATATATATATATATATATATATATATATATATATATATATATATATATATATATATATATATATATATAGTGTGCATCTATGTATCTGTGTATGTATACATATGTGCCGGTGATTATGAAAGCGGCCTAAGTCAAGAATCTAAAATGACGAGTTTATCGGTTATTTCATATTGCATTCTTTAAATTATTGATATCAGAAAAATCTTTGAAAAATTGTAAAAAACGAACCATTAGATTAGGTTGCTTGTTGCGTCATTACACAGAATTCAGTTCCTGTTCAAACTCAAGCCTTCAAATACATCGAAACGTAAAACTACTGTGGGACTAAGGCACGTGGACTAAGGCAACTTTCATAATAACCGGCACACACACACACACACATATATATATATATATATATATATATATATATATATATATATATATGAAATGACCCGAATGGTAATCTCTTGAAGAAACACAATCGAAATTAAATGCAATTCCAAATCACAAGAACAACTGAAGTTTATTCCATGAAAACAGCAACATATTACTCGCATCGAAGCCAACCCGTGTCTATCGTAAAAGCGCCAAAATACAATTAGCTCAGAGAAGTTGCCAGAATTGCCACAGGAAGTTAGTGTGTGGAAAGGGGAGGTGTTTTCGCCAAAGAGTAGACAAATGGGTTACCAGAACAGAGATAAAGTTCAGAATGGGCGATTATAAGTTGTTAGTAATATCATCACAGAATATCCCCCCCCCCCATCTAAAATGAATTGGAGCCGCTGCCGTCGACTCCAAGACACTCGTGATTGTGAGAACATGAAAATTAGTAGTTAGAATATTAGGTTGAAGCTGACTCGAAAATCACAAATTCTTATGTTAAAATATACGATTGAAAAACATAATAATATGGCATAATCTTAAAAAAGAAATAGATGGAGAAAAATAAAATGGAATCGTACACTTAAATGAAAACACTAATAACAACAGATGTAAAGACGTTCCAAATACAGATACAAGTAAAAATATTATGCAGGTCTCAGTTCCTGACATGTGTACCACAGTCTGAAAAGTTTTCAGAGACCTGGACGGGTACAGTTCAACTTGTAAAAGTCTCAAAAGTTATTATTTTTTTTCCCAGTTTTTAGTCGTTTAGTATGGTTTAGTTCTTTTGGAGATCTCCTGGGTTGTAGTCACTTTTAGAAAAATAATGTTCTTGGTGTTTATTGCTACGTTTCTCATTGGTTGTTCACTTTTCCTTACGCAAAAATACGCCTTCAAATACATCGAAACGCAAAATGTGACTTAGATAACTTTCATAATTTCCGGCAAATATGTGTGTGAATATATATATATATATATATATATATATATATATATATATATATATATATATATATATATATATATATATATAATAAATCCGGGGTAACTCGGAAAAGTTCCGATTTAATCCGTAGGCTTGGAACCGGGGTAGGCGATGGTCCCTCAAGTAGGAAGATTCAAAATTACTGAGAAGAGTAGTCGTGACTGTTTCAGCAAAACGAGTGCCTGGCATATTGATGCAGGCACGCTGGAGAGAAAAGGACACTTCCAGAAGGACGGAGGAATCAGCATCAATTCTAAAGGCTTTTATTACAAGGTAGTTTCCCGCTGGACATCCGTACATCAAACATTTCTACAGATCTCTTATTTCGGGAAAAATCCCGGCAGCGCAACGCGGCAACGATATGGACGGAGAGTTAAAACTCGCGTCACGTTGGGTTTGAATATGAACACACAAAAGCTGAAAAATGACGCAGAGGAAAGCTGACGTTAGCGAAGGGGAACAGACGGGCAAAACTACTAATTGGCTGAAAGGTGACACCTGACCATCACGCCACATGAGGTGTTGATTTTGTCATATCGAATGATGCTTCCAGAAAGTTTCGGTAACGTAATGCTTATATAACCACGATGATTGAGGGAGAATCTAATATGTATTAATTTGGAATACTTAGGTCAAATTGAGAAATGAGGGACGATGTTCAATTGCGGTAAGATAAAGTTAAGCTTATTGTTTCATATATATATATATATTTGTAACATGCCAGGTCAGACCCAAGAAGATAATCGAATTAATGAATTAAGGACCTGACATGTCACATCGAAATTGCTTATCGTAGGCCGGGTAGATAAATGACAATGGATGTATTCAGTCTCGGACATTTATTATAGCTGATAACGATACGTCTTCTCTGGACAGTTACAGAATCCAGGAAGCGTACATCCACCTGACCACAGGCCCTTATATAACTTTTAGAGACGACTTGCAATGTGACACTGCAAAAGTGGAATGATTGGTTGAGCCTGATTCTCTGGGCTTGCAAAACTTATATAATGAAGATGGATTATCTCCAAATTTACGGGGACTGTATAGTATCTGCTGAAATCAACTCCTTTGTTCATAAAATGAAAGCGAACAACGCAATTAATCTACGCACAAGGAAATTTAAAAAGAATTTAGAATTTTGAAAGGGTTTTGGGGTTTTATATGTTATAAATATATATAAATATATATAAATATATATATATATATATATATATATATATATATATATATATATATATATATATATATATATATATATATATATATATATATATATATATATATGTGTGTGTGTGTGTTTGTTTATATATAATATGTTCGTTAGTGTGTATATGTATGTATAAATGATATGCACGCATGCGTTTATATGTATGTATATATGAGTAGTTTAAGCAAAGTTTCAAGCCCAAGTAATTGCTTCTTTCTGAAAACATGCTAATAAAGAATCTTTTACTTAAAATTCCACGCTGCGGAAAACGATCGAGGCTGCGCTCTAAAAAAGAAACGCGGCCATGAAAGTGATTTCACGCGTTACTTACTTTTATGAGCGAAATCAGCATAATTACCAGATAAATTTTCGGAATGCTATGTAGAATCTGTTAGAAGGGTTCTTTTGGAAATATTTGAGTCTGCTTTCTTAAGTGAATTTTATGCGACGGTTCCCGTCCAGCCATGGGATGATTATTCTTAATTTCTTCACATAAGTGAACTGCATGAGAATTTGATATTTAATAGAAAACGATGATATGTTTCAGATCGACATCCGCTCACCGTTTGTCATTATCTGAATATTTCTAAAATATGCCTGCAAAAATATGCCAAAATAATTTTCATAGTACGTGTTATTAAGAAGAACTGAAATTATCTACAAGCTTTTTTACGTTTCCCAAGGCCCGGAAAATAGAGAAATTTTCTTAAGTGAAACTTCAGCTTTATTATTGAAAATTACATCCCGAACTATTTTCTGTTGTTCTTGAGATAGATATGTTTCTTACATCATTAAAAATCAAACGCTGTTCTGCTTAATAAGCGGAGAGAAATTTTCTAAAATAAAAAAAACAGCCATAGTTTTGTAAAAGCCTTTTGTGCTGTGCGGAGGAATTCCAAATACTGATAAATATCTTCCCATTCCGTAAAATATTCTGTTTCTGATCGCGGGTATATTTTTATATGCATCATTTGATTTCCTCTCCATTTCATAGTATAATATTTTTCTGTATGTATATATGTATATATAAATGTACACACACACACTATATATATATATATATATAACATACAAAACAAAAAAAAATCTTTTTAATTTCCAAAGTATTTTTATTTTCCTTTAAAATTGCTTGGGCGTAAGCAAACTAATTTCGATTTCGTTTTTAGAACAAAGGATTTGAGCGTAACAATAGTAGCTGAGAGCAATTGTAGGTAATCAATATATCATCTCTTAATCTCCAGTCTCGTGGGCGCCAAATCTTATATAACCGGCCAGGGTATCGAGCCCAGAAATCACCTCTGTCCAATCAATGCAAAGTTCAAGGGTCATGTGACGACGACCTTATGAAGATTTTAAAAGACCCACCAAGGTTTCAGCGGGTTTTTTTTAATTGTCGTTGCCCCGATAACTTGTAACACTGAAGGCAATAAAGTCTTTGTTCTAGATTTGACGTGTTTTCATTCTGTCCGGTGCTGGAGGGGCCTTAAAGGAGTTTTAAGGGAGCCTTCGGGTGCCCCAAACCACCAGCGAACTTCTCCGGCCAACTAGATTGTTATGCGCGGGAACTGAATAAAGAACAAGATCTCTGTGATGCATTGGCGGGAATCAACACCTTCCTCCTTCACCGCCATGCATGCTGTTACATATATATATATATATATATATATATAGATAGATAGATAGTGAAACCTCTAACCGGCTACCCTTATTCGACAGCCCCCCCCCCTTCGAAACGAACACATATTATGCAGAACCAATTAAAGGTGCCATACAACAAATTCTATTTTTACCTCCATTCATGGACCACCTCACTTCTTGGACAATGGACAACATGATTACCATTGAAATTCGCCGAATTTCCCTATTTCCAGTACACTTTCTCCGAAAGTCTCCCGTGAATACTCTCAAAAAATGACAATTTTATTACCAATATTTAGAAAATTGCCAGTCGAAACTGAAAGAATTCATTTGTATAGGGAAAGAGTTTCGTTTCTGAACACCTGCGAGTCAGTAGACCCCTGGGAGTATGCGTGGTGAGAGAACGGGTCCACCCTTCAAATTGGAATTTTGTAGTCAGATTCTTTTTATCCAACCCAAGCTGGTGTTTCAAATTTTTTTTGTAAATATTGATGCGCAGTGCATATAGAAGATATGGTATGCAAACGGACAGCAAAAAGTGATGTTTCGTCCTTTGGAGACAGAGTGAAAGTCTAACTATTACAAGAGTAGTCTTTTATCTTCGCGCAAAATGGCTGAGTTCGGTTGTGGGGAAGCGTAAATGGACCAGATTTTCATTAATTTGGAAAAAGTTCTGAAAGAATATTTGATGTAAATGCCCATACAATTGAACGGTTTGAATGTGTCGCAAGGCGATCTATCAGTCGGAGTGATGTTCAAAGAAAAATCCCTTGAAATCGTAGAAATGCAGGGGATTGGACAATTGCTGGCAAACAATCGTTAGCTCGATCGGTTTCGATCCAGAAATAATATCTCTTTTCGTTCTGTTTTCGGTGAAACCGGTAAGAGATGAAACTGTTAGAGACTGGAAGATCAGATGCGAATATTTTGTGAAAGACTGTGATCTGAAAGACATTTTTAATGTGGATGAGAGCGAATCTTATTTAGGTTGCTACCCGAGATGTTATTAGCCTTTGAAAGAGAGAGATGTAGCAATGGTAAGCTATCAAAAGAATGCTTAATGATCATGTTCTGCTCTAGTGCAAATGGTAAAAATGAGCAACTCATTACTATAGTAAAGTCTAATAGGTTGCGTTTCGTAAAATCCCTGACTTGACAAAGCTAGGGATTCAATGGGAGTCTAAGCAAAAAGGCCTTGATGGTGTCATCGGTATTCGAAAATTCGATGTCTCATTATAATCTGAAAAAAATTTAAAGGTCATGTTATTAAAAGATAATGCTCAATATCATGAAGAACGACTGAAGAACTTTCAAATGTAAAACTGATTTTCTTACCAGCGAACACTATTTCCGCACTCGAGACAGGTGATGGCCGAATTTGGCTAGGGCGCTAGTATTGGGTTCAAATCCTGTAGGCTCGAATTCCACTGTTGGCATGGATGTTTGTAGCCGGTCGGAATTAGCTATAAACTGTAGGACCCGGTCTAATTAGCCCTCGTGTAGCAAAAAGTTGACCGTAGCGCTTCAAACCAAACTGAACCAAACCACACCTACTTCCGCACTCCAACCCTTAGATCAGGGAATTATCCAAACATTCAGGCTGTTATACTGGCGACGTACAGTACGTTTTCTGGTCACTAAACTTGATGATGAGGAGTGTATAACAGATATTACAAAATCTACTTGTTGGTGCGTCAAAATATGTCCCCTGTACAGTAAATAAATGTACCAGTACACAAATTATACTCAACAGATCATTGTCAAATGTTGAAAATCCTAATATTAAGAATAGATAAATACACTTTAAAAATTACTATTGAACCCAATAAAAAGAAATAGGATTACTCAACAGCGTGAAATAAACAATTTCCGTCATGTTTAATTCTATATCTCACAAACATAATTACAAATAAAAGTGGCAGAGAGAGACCTAGAGAGAATCCCCAAAATAAACAAATTAACGTGTTTATGCGGCCTCATTCTTATCGAGTATGTAAAGCCAGATTTAAACATGTCACTGAGCATGCGCAGAAAGCCAATTTTAATTGTAAATTATTGCTAATTAATAGAAACTGGGGTTACAAAAACCAAATTGGACACATCCCTAGATTAAAATCGTTCGTTTAAGACCAAAATGAAATAAACTGATACCGTAGCTTTCTCTCACTGACTGGCCAAAGAATCGGCTTGGCAACTTAAATATATACTAGATTACTATTAGTGACTCAATATCACGGTCAAAATGGGCATTTCACGAACTCAAAGCGATGACAATTCAGGTAAAAATATCTAAATACGTTGACTTTACAGTTGACTTTAGTGGAAACTTGTGTAGCACTTAGAAAACAAAAAAAATATTTTCGGTGTCCAAAGGTAACGTCGAAAAAACAATATCGGAATTTCAGTGAAATTTTATTTCAAAATTGAAAATGATATTATGCGAAAACAATGTTCTAAATTAAAACGAAGGAAACAATATTGCAGATTGTTTAAATACGAACTCTCTATAGTTAAATATATTATCTTAATTATTGAAAGTGTGCATTGCTTTTACTTTATCGTTTTATGAAGATGTTCTAATTACATTATCGTAAACATTTTGCAAAAAGAAACACCCTTTACCACAGCTTCTTTTTGAAATTTTAGAAACGCCGGATAAGTAGGAGGAAAATGTGCATGAAAGTATATATATATATATATATATACATTGTGACTCATAAGTAAGTATACAATTTCCATTTGCTGTAAAACAGGAACATCTTAAAGCACGTTCCCCAAATGTAAGCCGTAAGGTAGGTTTACTCGTGAAGTTTTCTCCTGCTACTAAGGAAAGTGACGTGTGACTTGAATAGCCAGTAAAAATGGCTGCTTTTGCAGTGGAGAAAGCGTTTTGTTTTCTGGATTTGAGGAAAATGAAATCTGCCCCCGTTGTGCAACGGCATTTTCGAACACGATTTGGAAAAGAACATCCAACTATAAAATCCATCTATGATTGATTTGAAAATTTGAAACTAAGGGCTGTTTGTTCAAAGTTCCAAAGCCAAGACGACCGAATATAACAGAGGATGTCGTAGATGAATTTCGCGAGGCTGTATGACGAAACCCGGGGAAATCAAAGCGAAAGGTGAACCGTGAAGTGCAGATTTCACAGCCCACTTTCTGGAGAATTTAAAGAAAGAAGCTACAAATGATTCCATACAAATTGCAAATATTGTAAAACCTCACGAACCGTGATAAGACTAAACGTTTTGAATTTTTTGTTGAAATGAAGCACCGTTTGGGAAATAACGATGTCGCCGATTAGTTAGTTTACCCCGGTGAAGCTAGATTTCCCGTGAATAGTAAGGTTAACAAGGAAAATATTCATTTTGGGGGAACCGAGAATCCCACGTCTACAGTGCAAAACTTGAGTGATTCACGAAAGGTAAACTTGTTCTGTGCTATATCCAAAAAGAAAGTGTGCGGTCCTTTCTTTTTTCGCGAGAACACTGTCACGGGAAGCTCTTTTCTGAATATGTTAAGCCTTTGGTTGATACCACAGTTACAGGGCGATAGTAACAACTTTATTCTCCAATTGGATGGTACACTACCCCACCGTTCAAGCGACGTGCGAAATTACCTCGATCAACATCTTCCTCATCGATGGACGAAGCGCTGACTACAACATGCCACTGACCCAATGGCTACCCAGAAGCCTTGACTTAACACCATGTGACTTTTTTTGGGGGGAGGGGGCTACGTTAAGGATTCCGTATTTACCCCTCCTCTTTCTGTTTATCTAGGGGAGTTGAAACATCATATCACATCCACTATCACTGCACTACCTTCAGATACCCTAACTCGAATTTGGACGGAAATGGATAACCGGTTCAATTTGTGTCATGTGACTGAGGGTGCAGACATAGAACATATGTCAATATCTCTAAAAAAACTTAAAACATTTACCTACACTTCTGTTACAAGTAACATAAAATTTCTTACATTGTTGCTTTTATATAGTGTATGGAACTTGTATACCTACTTATGAATCACTCTATATAATATAATGTCTGCTCTCAAAATCTGCAACAAAATAAAATTATTTTTCGAACAAATATATTCCAGTGTCAACTCGGAACAAATGAAATCTTCGGCATTAATTATTCATCCCCGAATTATGATTATCTCCTTTTCGTCCGCTCCTTGTTTGAGAGGGTAACCTCTCTAGACTTAATTAGTATCTTATGTACGCCTTTCGACGAAATCTGTTAAAGGAAGTCCAATGTATATGAACTCCCTTTTCATGTTAATAATTAATAGGCAGATTAAACGCCCGCTCCCATTCGGTGCTTAAGATGTTCCGAAATTAACAAAGACTCTCTTCTCCCGAGTTAAATGCTTTTGACTTAAGGAATTTGTCTGGAAATTTGGGTGGTATGAATGATGTATCAAACCATGCTCTAAAATTTTAGAATAATTTAACATTCATGCTTAATTTTTATTTTGTCACTAATTAAAACGGGATTTCGTCGTTCAATAGCCTATAGATTAAAACTGTCCTAAAGTTGGACGCAGAATGTATTTACAGGTATCAGTGCATTATGACGCGTGTATGACTCACTTCAAACATCAGACAATATCATTATTAAAGATACAACATGAGAAAGTGCTTGGAAGTGCAGTGCGAATTTTGTTAAACAGATGCACTGGATAAATGCAGAGAGAAAATTTCTGAAGTGCTGGATGGGGAGAAAAGACGTAATGAGTCTGAAACCATGAAACGAGTGCTCATTATATTAAGAGATTGATGCGATATAGGTTTTACTACTCTTGCTAAATCTTACGAAAGTATTATGGATATTGTAGTATCTTTTCCCTGTTGCAGGTCTCAATTCGTCTTAATTTGTTATAAAATTTTATAGGCTAACATCTTACCATTCATATTTTTTTAAGAGTTTGGTAGTGGTTTCTTATATAGAATTGGTTCCATTTATCGTGGACTCCATTTATACCTGGAACTTATTTCTAATTACGATAATTCTTATGGCTATCATATAGTATAAGATGTCATATCGTATCGTATGTATATATATATATATATATATATATATATATATATATATATATATATATATATATATATATATATATTGTGGCGTCGCATGGCCCACAGGTCGCATGGAAATATCTTGGTCCTGGGCAAATTTGCATTTTGAGGGTTTTACTCTTAAGTTAGCCTCCCCCAATCTCTTTAACACCGTGTCCACATCTCTCAAGTGGCGGTCCCAATTTGACGAAAATATCGCAATGTTATCGATGTAACGCAAAGCGAAGTGCTCCAATCCTCCCAAAACATTCGCAATCGACTTGCAAAAATAGAACGGAGCATTCACGAAGACAAACATCATAACCTTGGGTATGAAGGTTCCAAAAGGAGTTACGAACGCAGCGTATCTTTGTGCGTTTTTTTGTTAAATGAATTTGGAAATAACCTTTCGTCAGATCCATTACCATACTAAGTGCAGCCGCACTAACCCTCTCGACCACCTCTTCGATGTTTGGGAGCGGAAAGAATTCCGTTCGGGTTTTTTCGTTCAACTTCCGATAGTCCACGCAAGGACGGGGGTCTTTCCCGGGGCTCTCAACTAAGATCATCTGTGAGGCATAATCGGACTGCCCCACTTCTATCACCCCAAGGTTTAAAAGCCGCTTTATTTCCTCCCGTAGAATTTCGGTTTGTCTCCGGGACATGCGGTAGGGTTTGGCCCGCACCGGGGTGTCACCCTTCAATACAATGTCCATTTCTACGAGGTGGGTGATCCCAGGATCTGAAGAGAAGGTCCCCCTATGTTTCGCTAACATGCTACGGAAGTCTCCTATTTGTTCGGTTGACGCGCGAGTTTCTAGATCGCTTCCGCTAACAACCTCCCAAAAATCCATGTGAGTAGGATCCGCTAAGGGATAAGGGATTTCGGCGTCCTACTCTATCTCTTCGCCTTCCTGATCGACCAACAGGTTTACATATTCTGGCCGACGATGATACGGCTTCATTAAATTAACATGGTAAATAGTGGATTTATTCCGTTTGCTCGGAAGGTCAATTGTATAGTTTGTTTCTGATATAACACTCGTTACCGTCCCCGGACCTATCCAATTTACCGCCATTCTGTTCACTTTTGAAGTGGGTAACACTAAAACGGGGTCGCCGACTTTAAATTTCCTTAAAACCGCATTACGGCCGTACCGAAGTTTTCTTTTATCCCTACTTTCCGTCATACTTTTCGTCGCTAATTCCTGGCATGTTTTTAATATATTCGTTAGATTTAACACGTACACGTTTTGGTCACTACACTCCTGGTGTAGCCAATTTTCATACAATAAGGTGTGGGGCATCCTCAGGTTTTCCCCATGCACTAACTCAGTAGGACTGAACCCAGTGCTTTCGTGTTCTACCGTGCGCAGAGCGAAAAGAGCCATCGGCAAAATTTCCTCCCAGTCTTTTCCGGTTTCCAGACACAGAGCTTTCAATACTCTTTTTAACGTGGAGTGGACTCTCTCTATGCTGTTCGATTGGGGGTGACATACGCTGCTATGAATCACCCGAATTCCAAATTTACTAAAAAATTCGGATGTGAGTTCACTCGTAAAGGATCTACCTAAATCACATTGAATTTCTTTAGGGAAACCTATCCTCGAGAACGTATGCAACAGGGCGTCTATCACCGCCGGGGAGCTAATGTTCTAGACCGGGATCGCGTCAGGGTATTTTGATGCCACATAAATAGACGTAATTAGATACTTATTGTTCTTTGTGCTCGTCGGTAAGGGACCCACCGCGTCTATATTCCTTTTAGCAAACACCTCTGATATTATAGGCACAAGTTTTAGAGGGGTTTTCTTTCGGTCTTTATTTTTACCCACCTTTTGACACGGGTCGCAAGTCTTTACAAACTTCTCGATCTCTTGACAACAATTAGGCCAATAATAATATCTTAATACGCGGTCTTTTGTCTTTGTGCTCCCGAGATGTCCGGAAATTTCTTCGTGACCAAAGCTAATATTCCCGCGCGATACTCTAAAGGCACACACAACTGTATTCTTTGATCTCCTGTTTTAGATTCCGAAACCCGGACCAGTTTTCCCCCTTTTGCGCTAAACTCGGAGTTCTGCGGATCATTCGCATTTTCCCATAACGACTTCAGTGAGGGACAATTTGCTTGTGCTTCGCCAAAAGTGGATTCGGACACCTGTTCTAAATCAGTTTTTCCCAACCCGCTGATTTCCTCCAAAAGGATCGGTCGTTCTGTATGCGATTCTTCCCCCTCACCGTCATCTGTCACCTGCCGTTCTACACCTGAATTTTCGTTTTCCAAATCAGCTGCCCTCGTTTGCTTTGAAATCGATTTCATCGTTTCCAATTCATTTTCCCCAATTGGACTTGAGTCAGAGTTTTCCCTTTCCGAGAGGCATTTTGTCTGGCTGCGGGTACAGATCATATTAATTGGGTAACTATTTTGTTTTTGTTTCATAAGTTCGGCGGTTTTATTTGCCAGAAAATAGTATCCGTGAGTTAAATTCCCTTTCTAAAGTCACCCAAGCAAGGGGTAGGCACTTACATTCATTGTCTAAAGGTTTCTTAATCCAGGTGACTTCCCCTATTAAATCACCTGGATTAATCCAGTCTCTGTCAGTGAGATGTATGGCTGCCCCCGTGTCTCTCAGATAACTCCTTTCCATTCCATTTATCTGTGCTTTCTTTAAATAGGGTTCAAAACAATCCCCTAAATCTACCTCCTCACTCAAATGATTCACGGCTTCACCCTGACCCTTTTTTTTCAAGAACTCAGGGCACTCGGCTTTAATGTGACCCTATTTCTGACAAAAATAGCATTGAATTTGACGTTTCTTTTCTTATGCCTGATCTTTACGACCATTATCATTTTTACCGGATTCTCATTTCTCAGTTACTTCGGGTTTGGCCTTCGAATTGTCCCTGAATTTGGAATGATATCGACCTTATGTTTATCCGGAAAAGTTTTTTTTTGTCACTGCTTGCGTTCTGGTTTTCTTTGATAACCCCGAATACTTTCGTACCGGTCGCATTTGTCGGCTAACGCGGATGACGTTTTGAATTCATCCCAATCCTCCATGTACCGTTCTCTAATCTCAATTGGGACCCTTTTTTACACCTCCTCAGTCAACATCAATTCTTTTAGGGACTCGAAATCTTTTATTTCTAGGGAGTCTAACCAATTTTCGAGATATCCCCTCAGCTCATAGGTCAAATCTGCCCATAAAGCTCCTGATTTTCGCTGGTGTTCGTTGAACTTTTTTCTTAACGCCCCTGTTCCCAATCTGAATCTTTGTAATATCACATTTTTATGTGTTTATAATCGTTTCCCTTTTCCGCCTGTTGTTTCACGATTATTTCTACGATATCAGCTTGTAATAATGGAATGAGTTGGCATACCCAATCATTTTCCGCGATATTCATTTTCTCGGCTTGTCTCTCGAAAATCATAAAAAAGAGTGTTATATCACTTCCCTTTGGGTGATATTTCTGGACCAAATCTTTCAGATTAACCCTTTGCACTCTAGGTATTTGGGACGTTTGTGGACGTTTGGGAATTTATGCTGGTCACTTCTGCCGCGTTTAGTAATTTTAATTTTTCTAATTCAAACGCTCTCTCTTCTCTCACCCTCTCTAGTTCTCTAGGTTCCCTGTCTCTCTCTTTAGCCCCCTCTCTCTCTCTTTAGCCTCCCTATATTTTTCTTTTTCCCTATTTTTGGCCTCTATCTCTTTTTCTTTTTCCCATTTTTTGCCTGTCTCTTCCGCCAAAATAGCTTCAAAACACTTTTTCTCGTAGGTCTCCGTGTATTCGGGCCCTGTTACAATTTTTTTTTATAATATCCGTTTTCCTTTCTGTGTCCTTCGCGCACGCCCCTACTTCTTCGGCTAACTGAAGCAAGAGTTTTTTCGGATAAGTTACTAGGTACTCTTCCATCTTTCCCATAATTTTCCCTACTACCAAGTACACTGTTCTAAACACTAATTTTCTAATACAAGATAAATGCCACTAGGAAATTCTAAATTTGCTAGCCAAACACTCAATAATATGTAGACAACATTCAATAATATACAAAATACACTCAAACTATACAGAATACACTCAAAATATACAGAATACACTCAAAATATACCAGTTTCAAATGGATAAAATTTCACAAAAAATACTTCTTAGCATTAACTTTAAATTCCCAACCGAAAATTAATACGTTATTAAATACACCTTGTATTCTACAATTATAACTGCACAAATATCCTTAGCAATATGCTAATTTTTAAATCATAATAAAATACACTTGGAAAAATACTCTTGGAAAAACACTATAGCTAATACCGGTACACAAAATACCCTGAGCACTACTCTAAACTGCTTAAAAGAATACAAAAATACACTTGACTCAGAATCACAATAATAAGCAATAAATATTTTGGGTATTTTTCATACACGCATACACCAATAATTGACACTTTTAGTTTTCCCTCAAATTATTTTATGCAGTGTAATTTTTCCGAAAGTGAGTTTTTCCCTTAAACAAAGCAAAACCCTGGTGTAACAATACAAATTAAATTCCTTATTTGAAAACACAAGCCAGCATAACCATTACTTGTTTAATACCAAATTACAATTTAATAACTTCGCTCCAATACAACAATTAAATTAAATTAGTACAATTCTAAACAAAATTAATCCACAATCGTGAAAACCTTTTGCCCCCTAGAATCTTAATTTAATTTTGCGCTTGTTTAATTGACCTTGAAACAATATTACCCTCCTAACTAATTCCTACAGAATCTCTCTCGACTTTAACTTAAAAGTTCTCACCTCTCGCTTGAAGACTTTCTCCGCTCCAATCTGCCGCAAGGGATGTAAACTCCGTCCACAAGGCTCTCAGGGTAATTTCTCCGTCTCAACACGCACTTAGCTGCTTATCCTAGAAAAGTAGATCCCTCATCTATCCATTCAGATGAGCATCATTAGCACCGTTTGCCACCATCTGTGGTGTCCCATGGCCCACAGCAACCAGAACCGTATCATAACTCATTGCAGAAACAGACCAGAAACTTGATTTAAATTTTAAAACAAGGTCCTTTATTGGAATCTAGATTACATGAGAATATGTACAAATATTTACAAGTGTAGTAAATGCACGTTACAAGTGTATGATGCGTTGACGAGGCTCATCGCCCAAAAAATGGCTCAGTCTAGCCTAAATTAAAATACTCCTAAGAGCTAAAACCCGTTGCTGCACCTGAGTGCCTCCGCAACGTCAAAAATAACTCGCTATCTCTGCTCTGGTCCTAGAACGAGAATTCTCTTTATTCTCCTGAAGACCGGCTGACGTTATTCATCCGCAGGGCCACGGATTTCCGGTTCCCCTCGGGGCCACCCCATTGACTACTCACTCCGAACTTGAAAAACACCGTCCCCGGGTCTCTACACAAAAGCTCACACACCCTCCTTGTCTTACCGTAGTGCTCTGCTGGAAAAAGGGCCTTCCGCATTCCGGCCCACTGTCTGAAAATAAAATGGGTTTTTTTTCTCCTGGAATATACAAAAGAGAAGACACATCATTTATCGTCTTAGAAAGATCCTTTTTTTCCGGAGTCATCTTTTCTTCCAACGCATTCTTTCAAACAGCTAGTGGAATCAATGGCCACTGTTGGGATGACAGTGTGTCCTTTTCTGTTTATGTCGAGCGAGTTCTTACAATAAAGGCCACGCATATATTTCAAGGACTTAGGGGAAATTTTCTTTCGACGCTACAATATATATATATATATATATATATATATATATATATATATATATATATATATATATATATATATATATATATATATAATATGTGTATGCACATGTGTATATGTATATACGTATTTATTTGTGTCTATGTATGTATATATTAATAAAATACAAAGGAATTAGTTTATTTATAATTTTGAAAAATATTTCGTAAGTCAAGAGCTTATGTATAAAAAAGTCACAATAAAAAATAAGATTGAAAACTAACGATGAGCTCATTACATACTTCTCTTGCAGGCCGCCAAGTTCTTCTGTAGCAACTAGTTGATATTCCTTGTTTCTTACGGATTTCAAAAGGGTTTATGTGTCTATTAGAAAATACTGATGCCTGACTCCGTAAACTTTCAATAAACTAAATTCTTAATAACGCTACCATAGCTCAATACACTATGAAGTATTTTGAATATAATATTTACTCCTATAGCGTAAGTCCGTTTAAGTATGATATATTTCGCCTTTGCATCTGGGCATTCAGTGTTTGTACTTTTAAATGAAATAATGCAATGAATACTTATCATGTTAAAAATATTTATTGGTTATGAAATATATTAAAGTGGTTTTATATTCTTTGCTGAAAATTTATCAGATACTTCTGAAACCACAGATTAAACCAAAGTTTTCACAATTTCTGATCAGTGTTACTTTTTCACTTGCCTCGGCAGTGTCCGGTACAATTTGCTTCTAATGTCCATAAAGGCTTTCTACGAACACCGTATCTATCTGAATGGGGTCACCTGCTGGGAACTATCACGGAACCACCATGGGTTTGCACATTGGTTTTCAACCTTTTTAGTGTCGTGGACCACTTCGGCTATCGGGCGAAAGCGATGGTGGGCTTCTTCTGATCATTTTGTTGGTGTTGTTGTTTTTAATGTCCTTTGGCCGGAAGTATACCAGACCAGGTCCATAGGCTGGCGGGCTGAGGGGTGCGGCTCCGGTTTAAAATAACAACAGAAGGGTCGGAGTCCGATTGAGCCAGATATCACTTCTATTTTAACCAACATCTGGGGGATTGTACCCTCTCCCACTCTCTCTGAACTCATAGAGGGACTTTCTTGTCTACGGATTGAACGAGCCCATATCCGAAATAGACACGGAGGTATTTAAAGGCGCTTGTCGGGATTCAGTTCAGGCACCCTCAGCACCGAAAGCCGACGTGCTGCCACTAGGCTACCTCTGACCACAGTGAAACTTTTCTATGGAGGCCAGCAATGGTTCCAAAAGCAGCGGCCATTTTTATGGATGGCTGTCGAAAAGAGATTTCTTCCATAAGATTAGCTTAAAGATAGTATATATATATATAGTATAGTATATATATATATATATATATATATATATTTAGATATATATATATATATATATATATATATATATATATATATATATATATATATATATATATATATACCGGGTGGCCATAATTAGACTGACAGTGCTCACAGTGTTCTGTAGCGCGATCTATATGCGAGAATGACTCCACATTTTGTAGGAAGATTAAACAAGACGGGGGACGAAGGATTCCGCGAAAAAATAAATTAGTTCCAAAAGTCACCGCTAGGGGAATATTTGGCGCTGTGTAATAGAAAAATGAGTGTTAACAAATGCAAATCAATACGGAAATTACCTTTTATTTTGCATTCAAATGAGGTTCAATGTGGCTGCCGTTGTTGTGGACCACATATTGCATTCTGTGCACAGTATGCACAAGAGCATAAAGTAACATGTCTGCAGGAATCTCCCGTACAGTCCGTGGTATGTTATCCTTCAACGTAGCCAGGTCCTGGACCACTCCTTGATAGACCTTGGACTTAAGGTAACCCCATAGCCAGAAGTCGCATGGGGTAAGATCAAGCGACCGAGGTGGCCATGCAGTTGGAAAGTAGCGGCTAATGACTCTTTCTGTTGTGAATTTCTGTCGTAGCAGCTGTTGCACCCATACAGCAACGTGTGGAGGGGCTCCATCTTGCATGAAAATGATTTCCCCCATGCATTGTCTTTGCTGAAGTGCCGGAATGATAAAGCTGTTCAACATGTGGCGATATTTCTCTCCGGTAACAGAACAGGTTTCCGGTCCTGTCGGGGTAATGTTCTCATAGAAGAATGGACCTACGATAAATTCCGCTGTGAACCCACACCAAACAGTTACCTTTGGTGAATGTAAGGGAATTTCTGTGACTGCATGTGGTGATTTGTCATCCCAAATTCGGCAGTTCTGGGTATTCACAGTTCCATGCAGGCAAAAGTGGGCCTCGTCTCCTCATAAGATTTTCCACGGCCAAGCATCATCCACCTCCATTCTGGCAAGAAAGGTGAGAGCAAAAGTCAATCGCTTATCATGGTCGGGGTACAGTAACTCCTGTACACGGGTGATCTTGTACGGATAGAAGTTGATAATCTTTCGTAAGATTTTCCATACCGTAAGACTCATCATTTCATAAGACTCATCATTTCGTAATTTACCGTAAGACTCATCATTTCGTAAGACTTACAGTACGTAAGGCATATCCATATTCCGAGCTAATCCACGAGCGCTAGAGGTGGCAGCAATATTGTCTGGTCCTCTGTCGACAATCGCCGTGGCAACTGCTTCGATTGTATCCTGTGGTACAGGTTTTCGTCCTCTGCCTGACTGAACCTTCAGAGAACCTGTTTTCTCAAACGTCGCAACCATTGATTTTAGCCCATTAACTGACACGGGACCGTTACCTTTACGCATTTTTTTGTGTGTTCTAAAAGCACGAAGAGCGGCTTACGCGTTGCACTAGTTGAGGTAAAAGAATTTGACTAGTAACGCACGCTCGACTAAAGAAGGAGACATTGCACATAAACTTTCAATCCGATTGATTCGAAACGTAACACATTGCCTTTTAAATCCCAAGCAGCTGGCACTGTGCCCATGGATGTAACGTGAAATTTGAATAAATAACTTCTTCTGCTCAGCGTACGTGATATTGCAGATCATGAGACTTTATCGGTGTTTATGTAGATTTTACGCTTTTTTAAAAGTGTTGCCATATTGCACTTGAACAAAATAAGAAAATGTGCATAATAATAGGCAATTTTATTCCGCATTAATTTGCATTTGTTAACACTCTATTTTCTATTACACAGCGCCAAATATTCCCCTAGCGGAGACTTTTGGAACTAATTTATTTTTTCGCGGAATCCTTCGTCCCCCGTCTTGTTTAATCTTCCTACAAAATGTGGCGTCATTCTCGCAAATAGATCGCGCTACAGAACACTGTGATCACTGTCATTTTAATTATGGCCACCCGGTATATATATATATATATATATATATATATATATATATATATATATATGTGTGTGTGTGTGTGTGTGTGTGTGTGTGTATGTGTAAGGATTTGTTATGGGGTGGGCAAACCGTGGGGGACCTAAAAGGGGGTGGGGTTCTAGGAGAAATGGGAATTAAAACATTTTAACGCCCGATGATTCATAGTTTGAGCGCGCGGAAAAAGAGAATAATCGAGTAGCGAATTGAAGGTCATTAAACAATAAATAAAACCAAACATGATTGACGGGTTGATCACGCCCAAGCCTCATTTTGTGTGCTTAAGTCATACAATAATCTAGACTTTTCTGGGGAGTGAAACATCTTTATTCAAAAGGCTAAAAACGTCAGAGACAATGTGGGATTCGATGTGAGCACACCACCTTGGGGTGTCGACGAGAGTTTAAATGGAATAAGAAATTTGGATTGTTGGAACTTAAGTTTTAGGGATTGATTCGTAAGCGTTAATATTAATGATGGAGCTGAGAGTCTTGAGAAGATCGAATAAATATTATTAAATAGTACTGGATTTGTCTTCATATTGTTGAGAGATGAGTTGTCTGCAACAACTGGCATGATTCTACGCAATTTCCTAGCCACCGGACCACCATCGACTGCAACATTGGATTTAAAGGGAGTAACATCGTAACTAGAACCGGACTACAATTATAAGAAATGGGGGTGAAGAAACGTTCGTGCCATTTATATATATATATATATATATATATTATGTGTGGTTGTGTGTTTGTATTTATGTATATTTTGTGTAGATAATATACACTTTTCATTACTTTCGGTTCACTTATTTTTACAAAGCATTCGATCCATTTTCTGATCATAAATACTTCTACAACGAATAGTTTCAAACAAAAAATTCAGATATGTAATACAGCGACCGTTTTAAAATTCTGATTACGTTCTATTATGTTCCTATCCTAGAATGGTAAAGATAGGTACGAAATGAAATACAGAGGATCTTAAAATGTATTACAAAACATTATGTTACAAACACAAATGTGTCATTTATAATTTCATGTTTTTAAGTAATTAAAATAAACATTATACTTTCTGTTCTTCACATAATGTGTCCATTAACAATACAAAAAAAATCAGTTTTGCTGTTTTATCCATCAAAATATTTCCTCTCTAAAACGCCGCTTTTAATAAAATGCATCCATTTGGCAGAAATTTTTCCGCAAAAAAATAATAATGCTAGAATTAAATTAATTTTGAAAGAATCCCGTCCCCATGGGGAAAAGTGCATCTGACTTTTAATTGAACGTATTTCTCGGAGGCATTAATACCGCTTTTCCGGGCAAAATGAAGGAAACTTTCATTTATTATTTGCTTAAATTCCAATTACAATGAATCTGTTTTTCAGAATTTAAGAAAAAAAAACAAATCACTTATCAATAAAAGTATTTCACTTTGGACACTTTTATTTTGCTTCGAAAGAGACGAAATTTGATATATATATATATATATATATATATATATATATATATATATATATATATATGTAATATCCTTGACCGGACGAAGCTCAACAAGCTCGTACTTCCTAGTTTTTTGGATTGGGGTGTAGTCGTACCGGAACAAGTAATGGCGAGTGACCGGGAAAGGCGTAGGAAGACAATCCAGGCGAATAATACAGACATTACGTTCTGGCTTAACGTCTCTTTATTTTCACAGTATTTTCATGATTAAATATAATTCACTATCTAAACACTACATACTTAGTTTAGGATTAACATGCGTGAAAAGTATCGTTCGGGGGCCGTTTATCGGGAAGAATCCCGGCGACGCAACGCCGCGCGTTATTTGACGGAGAGCTCAAAATCACGTCATGTTAGGTTGAGAGCAGACAAAAAAGACTACCGAGGCGCGAAAATCTCCCGCCCGAGTACGGGTCTATCAAACTTCTAATTTGTCAGAAATGGTCACGTGATTAAGTCGCGTCATATGGGATGATGGTTTTCGAATGTTCGACCCGGTTCGATCTTATATAACTGTTATGTAATGCTCCGCGCGTGGCTTTAGGGGAAAAACTAATAAATTATTTCGGTTTGGATTTAGGTCGCGATTCAAAGGTTAAGGGGACGGTATTCTGTTGCGTTAAGATGAAGAATTTGGAAAGGGCGTGTTAAATAGTAAAAAGGGTTTTAAATTTATTTCATATATATATATATATATATAAGAATGTATATATATGCATATATATGTGTATGCGTGTATAAGTAGTTTTCGTGCGCATTAATACCTCTCCTCCAGGGAAAAAGAAAAAGTCACATATATATATATATATATATATATATATATATATATATGTGTGTGTGTGTGTGTGTGTGTGTGTGTTTCTGTCTGTCTGACTCTCAAACATGGAGCGTTCGCTAGAGCAGCGCTACTCGATTAAATTTTGCTTTCACCTGGGCAAAACTGCTTCCGAAGACGCTTGCCTTGATTAAGGAGGCTTACAAAGACGATTCCCTGTAAAGGGCTCAGGTTTTCCAGTAGTTAAGTGAGTTCAAGAACGGACGTGAGACCCTTGAAGACATGGAGCGGACTGGACAATCTCAAACGAGTGGTTTGGCCGAAAATGTGCCGAAAGTAAAAAATCTCCTAGACTGAGTTCGTATTTTGTGTGTAAGAGTAATCCCTCAATATGTGCAAGACAACGGTTCACAAAATTATTTCTGAAAATTTAAGCATGAGGAAGATTTGTGCGAAATTAGTTCCAAAAGTGTTGACTGATGAACAAAAGCAAAGACGAGTTGATGTTTCCCGTGAGATTTTGCGGCAGTTAGAAAGTGAACCGGACTTTAGACGACGTAATAACAGGTGACGAATCATGGGTGTTCCAGTATGATCCCGAAACCAAGGGCCAAAGTTCGGAGTGGCACTCCTCGAACTCCCCGCTCCCCAAGAAAGCGAGAACTTCGAAGTCTAAGGTAAAGACAATATTCATTGTCTCTTTTGTCAAGCGTGGGGTGGTCCGAACCGTCAACGCCTTTTTCTACAAAGAAGTTCCTGCGCTCCTTCACGGAGCCGTCAAACGGAAATGAGCGGAAATTGCCGATCGCTCGAAGCTCCACCGCGACAACGCTCCTGCCCACATCGCCTTCGTTGTGACCGCCTACCTGGCACTGATAGGGGTTGCAACCTTGTAGCAGCCACCATACAGCCCCGATGTGAGCCCGGCAGATTTTTTCCTGTTCTCAAAGCTCAAGAGAAGGCTAAAATGTCCCCGTTTCGAAGATGTACCCGCCATCCAACGGACAAAAGAGAAGAATCTGAAAGAGGTTACGCAGCTGACTTCCAGGGAGCCTTTTCAGCGTGGGAATCGCGTTGGCAGCGGTGTATCGATGCGCAAGGAGACTATTTTGAAGACTTTTAACATTATTTATATATATATATATATATATATATACAGTGTGATCCAAAAATAATGGTGGGGTTTTAAATGGTCATAGCTCCGAAGCAACACATTGTAGAGAGATGAAATGTACGTCAAATTGAAGAAAAAATGCTCAAGTTTGTTATATGTTCAACAGACTACGATGGGTGCTTTCTTAGTTACTGGGCAAACGTAAAGACGATATTCAATCTCTGCACATACACGGCAGAAATCATCCGGCATGATAAACGAAACGGCGATTCTTTCTTTTAAATGGTCCAGATTTCGGACATGAATGGAATACATTTGTGTTTATGCATAACCCCAAAAATAGAAACCCATAGTGGTAAGGTTTTGAAACTATAGAGGCGAAACAATTCACCTTTCTCGCGTGACCCATTGCTGAGGAAATGTTTCGTTAAGAAATTCCCCCACGATTGTGACAAAATGTGGAGGAGCTCCTCTAACTGGAAAATGGAATTTTCCTGTGATAGTCCAGGAGTCTGTATGATTCTGCATGTAAGCTTTCGCACACATAAACTTGGAGTCTTTCCCGTTCATTTCACGTATAACCCGTGTCTGCAACATCATTTGTTGCATAATTATATCACACACACTCCTCACTCATACATACATAAATACACCCACATATATATATATATATATATATATATATATATATATGTGTGTGTGTGTGTGTGTGTGTTCGTGTGTGTATGTGCCATTTGAAACCCCACCTATATTTTTGGGACACACTGAATGGTATATATGTGTGTGTTTGTTTGTAAGTAAACTGAATAGGACCCTTTAAGTACCACACTTCTTCGTATTCTCGTTCTCGAAAAGTGGAAATAATAAAACTGTAAAAAAGAGCCTCTCCAGCAGTCCCTCCATCTTTTAATCTCCCCCCTGGCACAACTGTTCTTCTTAATTATGTAATTAACGCCTCATATTTGCCCTCCAAGAAATGCAGAACTATAATGAGCATCTAAACTAATTAATCACGACCTCCCTCGAAGATTAATTACCGGTTCTTGCGTCTTCTGATGACGAAAAAATTACCTCATTAATTTGCTGAGGTTTCTGTATTGGATCCAGCCTTTTTTTTCATGCAATTGACTTTTTATAAAGCTCTTTGGAAGTTATTAAAAGAAGCATTTTCTAGAATTTTGATAAATATTCAGAGCTGTTTCAAAATAAAATTTGGCAGTACCGTTCATTCGATGGCAAATTGTATGAAAGCATACTTTTTATTCCATAAATGAACCATTCAATAAACAGCACAGATGTATTTCATACTCAGGTTATTAAAAACACACACACACATACTCATATATATATATATATATATATATATATATATATATATATATATATATATATATATATATATATATATATATATATGTGTGTGTGTGTGTGTGTGTGTGTGTGCAACATGGGAGACAGATCTCAGGCTCAGAAGATATCTAATCTCCCTTGCTACGGAGAGGAGATGCAGTTATGCTTGATTACGAGTTAATTTACGAGAACATTTTTATTGTTTCCTTTGGCGACTCCGTCGGTATGAATGCAGCAAGAGAAAGTACAGGAGTCCGTCCTACTTTTAGACGTCAGGATTTATATAAACTTCAATCCATCACGTGACAAAAGGGTGTGTCTTAATAGTTGATTGGTTTAAAGTTGTTGTTGATGTGCAGAGCTGATTTAAATTTGTACTGACGCCGCGCCGCGTCTCTTTACGTAAAAAAGGCAGCCATCTTGAATGATTTTACCGAAGGCTGTAATAATGGAATTTAACGCGAATGCCCAAAGGGAATTAAATAACTTAAGAGATTAAAAAGAGGTATGTAATTTTGGATACTAAATTGAAGAATTAATAGTTTTTAAATGTTAAGGGTGTTGAATTAAGAAATTACTAGTTTTTAATATTATATATATATATATATATATATATATATATATATATATATGTGTGTGTGTGTGTGTGTCACGTGTAGAATCAGACCCAGGGAGAAAAACGATTATGACCCGACATGCCACAGTGAAAAAGACAGTCGCAAGACCTGATGGACGAAACGACAATGGAGCTTTTCAGTTCTTGGTATACTTTTACTAAGATGACATTTGTACGTCTCCTCTGGGTGGTTACAGAATCCAAAATGCGCACATGTACTTGGCAACATGGCTATATATATAATTTCATACAGCTTCAGACATATGATCGCGCAAACGTGGAGCTATTGGATAGCGGGCCTGGATGTCCGGTCCGAGCACTTATATAACTAAAGGGATTATCTAAAAATTTACAGGGGACGTATAGGATATGCCTAATTCAATTCCTTTGTTTTCAAAGCGAAAACGAAAGGCGTAATTAATTCTATTGGTCTATTAAGTCTATTGGTTGGAATATGGGAACATATAGAAAGTAATAGGGATACATCACCTTCATATCCTATAGACATAATTGCTTTGCCGGTTCAAGCAAGTGTCCCTGTGGTTACTATATTTTGGATACACTGAGCGAAGAACGTCTGTCTGCAGAATCTGTTTTGAACGACGTAATCAACCTCTGCATCTTTAGCAAACTGATGGCCTTTGAAACCTATTTTCAGTGGGCTAAAGATATTGTAGTAGCAGGAAAGCAGGTTGGTTCTATAGAGGGAATAGTCTAGGATCTCTCAGCGGAAGCGCCCCTCCAAATTTTGTCCACGGCAGCAGTGGATTGCTTGAGAAAGGATAAAGGGTGCTTGAACAGGTCTCGGCATATCGCATACTCACACGTTCCTGTACTAAATTCCCTAAACATTCTGAACACTTTACGCTGACATACTCTTATGACTATACACATCCCTCATACAAAAATAAATTTAGGCTTCACTAACACCTTCTGCCATAAAAGATTGTATAACCGCTCGCTGGGCCTGTTTGGACGAAACCATATCACGACCGCATGTAGAAAATATCCTTAAATACATTAAAATTCCCATTGACACTTTCTGAAGATCACTGATTTATTTGCTTGCATACAACATCATATGCTAGCGCAAACGTTCAACTCTGAGTACTTAATGATTGTCAATAAACAAAGTCTCAATTTCATTTGAGTCACCCATATCTTTTCACTTAAATAGTATAAAGTGTATAATATATTTTCAGTATGATAGTCTAAACATCGTCAGTTTTCCATTCTATTTTCTTCCTTTATCCCATTGGGTAGCCGTTCATCGTAGCCTTTGGTGTGTTTTTGCCCTATTATAGTGTATTTTTTACTATTTTATAAAACGTTTCGTTAAATAGTGGGTAGCATGCAGGAAAATGAATGAAACTGTTTTCTATTGAAACCTATGGGAAATCACGTTTCGATTACGAATGTTAGTTAAGAACGAGTTACCTTCAATGGCCGAGGTATCATATATATATATATATATATATATACTGCTAAAAAAAAATTAGGGGAGCAAGCAAAGAAGTTAAGAAAACCGTATGAGAAGGCCACGTATTGGCATAAAATGGATAGTACACGCGTATCAATGCGCAATACAGAAAAAAAGACGAAGAAAAATTTGTAATTAAGCTTTAATTCTTTGAAAATATGGAAAAACATGAAAATATGATACAGGACAACAATTTGGTTGCATGTAAACGATAAAGACAAAGTATTGTTTAGAAATGATGCAAGATTTTTAATATGGCGTGTGGTCTCCTCGAACAGCTAAAACAGCTGCACACCTGTTTTCCATGGAAGCGATGATGTTATCGATAAGACTTTGGAGAATACTGTTCCACTCCTCAAGAAGTGCAATCATCAAGTCTCGGAGAGTAAAAGGAGGCCTTGGTCTCGCAGTAATGCGTCGTCCGAGCATGCCCAAAAATGCTCGATTGGATTCAGGTTAGGAGAGCACGCTAGCCATTCCAGACGCTGTATTGTTTCAGCTTCAAGCATGTTCTCGATAAGACGACCTGTAGGCGGTCTGGCATTATCATGCTGGAAAACAAAGGAATCTCCAATGGCTGCAGAGTAAAGTATGACATGAGGTCTCAGTATCTCGTCTGCATACATTGTCGGGGAGTCACCACGATGAAAATCCGATTAGAAACCCATTGTTTCGGGAGCAAATCGGTTGGAATAACAATTCATCATATTGCAGCACTTCGCATTATCCTAGGCAATATTATTATTGAAGATTTTCTCCGGGACAAATTGAAAAGCCCTTGCAACCTGGAACTCCGACACACAAGAGGCGTGGGATAACGAGTCAGAAGCTTCATCCTTTCAATCTTTGTAATAAAATATATGTATATTAGTTTAAAACAAATGTACTTAAAATTATTTTCAAAAAAAAGTTTGTAATATGCATTTTATGTCAATAAACTTGCAAATTATCAAGAATTTTTTTTTACTTACCTTAAAGTCACAGTTTTTCTACGGTGGTATAGCCAAACGTAATCTTGTATTTTGGTAAGAAATACTGGGCCCCACTAATAATAACAGGTTGTCGAAACTTTCAACGCTCATCCGAAAGTAGTTCAAAAATTTTCATGGGTATACTCTTAAATCTTCAAATAATTTATAAATTTTACCATCAATTAATCTCTTCTTTATTATTGGATGGACCCAAAATCTTCTGTGGTTTTGTTTTCGTTTTCGCCTTAGAGCGAGGGCACAAACACAGGCAGCTTCCACGAAATCCATTTTCAGACTGAGTGCAAAGCAGCTATTTAGTAGCCAGTGTGCTCTTGCCGAAGGTATCCGGCAACTTTCAAGTGACTAAACTGTTTAATCGCCCAAATTAAAAGTTGCCACTTGGCCCCTGGCCTAATTTGATTTCTTTTCCTAATTACCCTCTTCTTCTCCACCTTAAATTTAACTTAATTTTATACCCTTCGAGAAAATGACTTTTTATGTTCAAATTCTATTCTATTTTTTTTGTGTTATTTATTGTTAGTCTGTCAAATCTCTGCCATTGGAAATTAAAAAAAAATTATACCCTTACACACACACACACACACACACACACACATATATATATATATATATATATATATATATATAAATAAAAGAGCTTGTCTGTTTGTTTGTCCGCTATAGAATCATAGACTGTTTCACCCACCGACCAGAACTGAGTGTAACCACCTACCGGGACCAAATTCGGCACAATTAATGTTTTGGACCCTAGAAACTTAAATCAGGAAACACGAAATTTGGGGCTCAATTTTTTTTTTTAAATTATTTTTTAAATGATTTTTGTGCCCCTAAATGTGGATACAGCCCCTTAACCACAACCCTTCAAATTCGATACGCAGGGGAAAAGCGGTTAAGTCTGAGGGGTGATCTGGGGTGGTTTCAGAGTTGGTATGGGGGTAACTGGGGGGGAGGACGAGGTGTTTATTTTTCTTATGTTTAGTGGAATCTTGAGTGTAAAAAGGTTGAGAACCGCTGCTTTAGACAATTTTAGACAACGGCATTCAAACTAATAGAACTTAATAAAATATGGAAAAAAGGAAGAAAAAAAAAATTAAGTTTGTACCATGGCCAGTTTTTGGAAGCCTTCTGTTGATCTAAATATATTAATTGTTTGAGGATCATAAAATGGGAAGAAGTTTAAGAGTTCTACAGGTATTTTCCCCTAAGTTCGTGAAACAGAGTTAACATACGATATGTATTTGAATTACTTACTCCGTGAAATCATATATGATGAATCATTTAGAGTTTTGGGTTTTTTTAAGCAGTAGGAGGAAAAGCTCTTTAAACAGAGAAACATAACGACACATAATTTTCATTCAGAACTATTAGTCCATTAGTTATATTAAAGCATAAGAAAATTAATGAAATTATTTTTAAAGAATGATTGCCCGGGTAGATATACAAATCTAAAATTTTTCATGCTTTCCATCAAAAGAATACTGGGTATATCATTTCAGTAGAAAAGCGCTAAGCGCATTCTGTCTGCCCAGATGGACATGAAGAGCGGGGAGGGGGGGTACAGCCCAGTATTTTTTTGATGGAATGCATGAACAATTTTATATCTATATATCTACCCGGGCAACGCCGGGCAATAATGCTAGTATATATATATATATATATATATATATATATATATATATATATATATATATATATATATATATGTGTGTGTGTGTGTGTGTGTGTGTGTGTATGTATGTATGCCAAAATATAATGTCTGCCGAAAATGTCCGTTCTCAATGTCTGGAACAGAGTAAAATTATTTCCGAACAACATGTATTTCAGCGTGATCCCGGAACAAAGGAAATTTGCGAAATTTATTATTCATCCCCGAATTATGATTATCTCCTTTTCGTCTGCTCCTTGTTTGAGACGCTAACTTCACTAGACTTAATTAGTATCGAGTGAATGACTTTAGACGAAAACTGCTAAGGGAAGTTTAATGGATATGAACTCCTTGTCACTTTCTCCTACGATAATAATTAATAGGCGGATTAAAAGCCCACTCCTATTTAAGGTTTATGATGTTCCGAAATTTACAAAGACTCTTTCCCGAATTAAATACTTTTGTCTCAAGAAGTTTGTAAGGGAAATTCGGGTAGTATAAGGATGTATCGAATCTTGCTCTAAAATATTAGAATAATCAAACTTTCGCTTTAGAAGTTTTCGTTTCAGCGCCAATTAAAAGACTTATTTCGTAGTTCAAGTACAGTTTATTACCTCGATAAATTGGGACGATAGATGTCTTTATTGGTATCAGTTAAGCCACTCTATTATCCAAACTACACTGCTCAAAACAATTAGGGGAGCACATGATTTTAACGAAATTACGCAAATACTTACACCGATAAGTAACATAAAATAAATCATCCATAATTTAAAGCCTAGCAGGAAACAGAAGAAGAAAAATTCATATGCAAATCAAAGTTCATGACGTCAAATACTAGAAAAAGAACATAAGGGCGGAAATCGGGATGTTGCAGAAACGTCTGTTTCACTGCCTTAACTGTGAAATTCGATTGCTCAGTTATTCTTTTTGAGAAAAGGTAACTTGAAAATGTCTCAACAACGTGATTTACCGGAATCCATAGGATGGCGTATTATAGGCAGACTTGAATCCGGGCAAACACAACGTAGTGTCGCGGACGCTGTTGGAGTCGCCAGAAGTGTCGTCGCAAGGCTGTGGAATCGATTCCAAGAAACAGGGAATGTTAGACGTCGACCAGGGCAAGGTCGGCCACGCGCCACTACAGCAACTGATGACCGGTATATACTGTAAACAGCTCGTCGAAACAGAACAGACAATCCAACTCAGCTGCAAAGACAGTTTCTCTTGGCAACAGGACGAAGGGTGTCCAGCCAAACAGTACGTAATAGGCTTCATCAGGGAGATCTCTATGCACGTAGGCCAATGGTCTGCATTCCGTTGACCTCACGCCAACGTGCGGCCCGAAGAAGAACGGCTGCTGAACATCGAGATTGGGAGCAACATGATTGGAGCCAAGTGCTTTTTACAGACGAGTCCCAATTCAGTCTGGAGTGTGACACCCGACGTGATTTGGTATGGAGGGAAAGGGGCACTCGAAATATCCCCACATTCGTTCGTGAAAGGTCACTATACAGACGAGCTGGTTTTATGGTATGGGGTGGAATCAGCATAGGTGTGCGAACGGACCTGCATATCATTCGGAATGGTACTTTGATGGCCCGAAAGTATGCAGACGAGATACTGAGACCTCATGTCATACTTTACGCTGCAGCCATTGGAGATTTCTTTGTTTTCCAGCATGATAATGCCAGACCGCATACAGCTCGTCTTGTGGAGAACATGCTTGAAGCTGAAACAATACAGTGTATGGAATGACCAGCGTGCTCTCCTGATCTGAATCCAATCCAGCATGTTTGGGACATACTCGGACGACGCATTGCTGCGAGACCAAGGCCTCCTTTTACTCTCCGAGACTTGGAGATTGCACTTCTTGAGGAGTGGAACAGTATTCCCCAAAGTCTTATCGATAACATCATCCATGGAAAACAGGTGTGCAGCAGTCTTAGCTGTTCGAGGAAACCACACGCCATATTAAAAATCTTCGATCATTTCTAAACAATACTTTTTTTATCGTTTACATGTAACGAAATTGTTGCCTGAGAAAAGATGATTTATCTTTTCATATTTTTTCCATATTTTCAAAGAATTGAAGCTTAATTACAAATTTTTTACGTCTTTTTTGCGCATTGATACGCGTGTACTATCCATTTTATGCCAGTACGTGGCTGTCTCGCACTGTTTTCTTAACTTTTTTCTTGCTCCCCTAATATTTTTGAGCAGTGTATATTCAGTTTTTCTTTGATATATGTTGATGTTGTGTTGTGACATGCCCGTACACGTCTGAACTGAGGGTAGACCGATGGGTCTCCTGTTTTGGAATGGCATCAGAAATGTCGCAATCCGACTTGATCCAGGTCGACCCCTATTTTGATCGAGGGGTGACCTCTTGAGGTTTCGCCCCTTTCCCCCACCCACTGACAGCGTACAAGGGCTTTCCCGTCTACGGACTGAACGTGCCCCAAGACACGACGTATTGAACAACGATCGTGCGGAGTCTACCACGGGTCCCCCTTATATATGAGATGAGAAGATGAAACAACTATATATATATATATAAATATATATAAACTGCTCAAAAAATTAGGTGAGCAAGCAAAGAAGTTAAGAAAACCGTATGAGACAGCCACATATTGGCATAAAATGGATAGTACACGCGTATCAATGCGCAATACAGAAAAAAAGACGTAAAAAAATTGTAATTAAGGTTAATTCTTTGAAAATATGGAAAAAACATGAAAAGATGATTCAGGACAACAATTTGGTTACATGTAAACGATAAAAACAAAGTATTGTTTAGAAATGATGCAAGATTTTGGCGTGTAGTGGCGTGTGGTCTCCTCGAACAGCTAAGACAGATGCACATCTGTTTTCCATGGATGCGATGACGTTATCGATAAGACTTTGGAGAATACTGTTCCACTCCTCAAGAAGTGCAATCATCAAGTCTCGGAGAGTAAAAGGAGGCCTTGGTCTCGCAGTAATGCGTCGTCCGAGCATGCCCAAAAATGCTCGATTGGATTCAGGTTAGGAGAGCACGCTAGCCATTCCATACGCTGTATTGTTTCAGCTTCAATCATGTTCTCCACAAGACGAGCTGTATGAGGTCTGGCATTATCATGCTGGAAACAAAGGAATCTTCAATGGCTGCAGCGTAAGTTAAGAGGTGAGGTCTCAGTATCTCGTCTGCATACCTTCGGGCTTCAAAGTACCATTTCGAATGATATCCAGATCCGTACGTCCACCTATGTTGATTCCACCCCATACCATAAAACCAGCTCGTCTGTATAGTGACCTTTCACGAACGAATGTGAGGATATTTCGAGTGCCCCTTTCCCTCCATTCCAAAACACGTCGGGTGTCACACTCCAGACTGAATCGGGACTTGTCTGAAAACAGCACTTGGCTCCAATCATGTTGCTCCCAATCTCGATGTTCAGCATCCCATCTTCTTCGGGCCGCACGGTGGCGTGAGTTCAACGGAATGCAGACCATTGGCCTACGTGCATAGAGATCTCCCTGATGAAGCCTATTATGTACTGTTTGGCTGGACACCCTTCGTCCTGTTGCCAAAATCAACTGTCTTTGCAGCTGTGTAGCATTGTCTGTTCTGTTTCGACGAGCTGTTAACAGTATATACCGGTCATCAGTTGCTGTAGTGGCGCGTGGCTGACCTCGCCCTGGTCGACGTCTAACATTCCCTGTTTCTTGGAATCGATTCCACAGCCTTGCAACGACAGTTCTGGCGACTCCAACAGCCTCCGCGACACTACGTTGTGTTTGCCCGGATTCAAGTGTGCTTATAATACGCCATGCCATGGATTCCGGTAAATCACGTTGTTGAGACATTTTCAAGTCACCTTTTCTCAAAAAGAATAACTGAGCAATCGAACTTCACAGTTAATGCAGTGACACAGACGTTTCTGCAACATCCCGATTTCCGCCCTTATGTTCTTTGTCTGGTTTTTGACGTCATGAACTTTGATTTACATATAAAGTTTTCATCTTCTGTTCCCTGCTAGGCTTTAAATTATGGATGGTTTATTTTATGTTACTTATCGGTGTAAGTATTTGCGTAATTTCGTTAAAACCATGTGCTCCCCTAATTGTTTTGTGCAGTGTATATATATATATATATATATATATATAAATGTATAATTAAACCCCAATTTTACGTTATTTAAGGACCAAAAAGAAATGACGCTATACGCGGGAAAACGTTAAATTGGGGAAAGACAAAAACAAAACACTGAGCATAAAAAAGACCAACGTAGATAACATAGCTTTTATTTCTTCCTTTACAAGGGGCTTAGACATCAGTTTTCTAAATTATGCTTTAAAGAAATCGGTTATATTATTGTGTGGCCTGATTTTAGCTGTTACATCACTAAGCGCATTCTTGACATATATGAGTTTTTGTAAGTATTTCTCTTGGTTCTCACTATTTGAAAGGAACGCTGTTACTGTTTTCAAAGCTTGAATGACTTCTGTCGCAGATTGAATTCCACGTTCCTCATCATCTCCATCATTATCTGAACTACGCGATTCTGAATCCAAGCAAATCACTTGGAGTCGGAATCTTTGATGTCACGACGTTTGAATCGCAAGCTAGATAATCGTTGAGATTTATATTTGAACAAGATAAGACCTCAACCCTTTCATTAGAGTCTTTATTTTCTGTCGTCCCGTACACAAATTCCTCACTTCTGTTCTCCAGAAAACCACCTTTTGCAAAAGAACTTGAGATACATTTTCCTCTGATTCTCTCCCATACTGAAGAAATCATATGGAGAGTCACTAGAACGTTTATCGATATTTTCCTGCCTTCAGATTCTATTCTAAGAAGATATTTTTTCAAATGTTGGTTTCTATAATTTACTTTGAATGATCGTATTATCCCCAAATCCCAGTATTGAACTTTTCTGGTACAATAAGTAGGGTAAAATTCGATTAGAACATTTTATAACTTTAAATTTACAACATGGGCTGCACATTGATCATCAAATAAAAGAATTTATCTATATAATTCTCGCATTAGTCTATATAATTCTCATGGAAAATTTTCAAATATTGTTCTTCCCATTCTCGTTTTCATATTGAGTAAGAAAGCTATTTACATTATTCAAACATCTCAGTTTTGGAGATTTTCCAACAACTAATGGTGTTATCTTTTCACTCCCGTCTGAATTCATGTATAGCAAAACAGTCAATCGCAGTTTGGATAGTTTCCCACCATGCGGTTGTTTTACCGTTAACTGTCAATGTCTTATCAGGAAGAATATTGTAAAATAATCCTGTCTCGTCAGCATTGAATATGTCTTTACTAGAACATTCTTGTATCGAAGGCGGCAATGTGCTCTCCATACACTCTTGGGCAGTCAAAGAACCGACTCCAGAAACGATTCGCCACAATTAGACTTGTAGGACAAATCGTACCTCTTTTTAAAGTGGTCTATCCAACCATTTGAAGCTATGAATCCTTAAATTCCTAGTTTAGAAGCAATTTCTATTGCTTCCTTTTTCAAAGCGGCAACATTTATAAGAATATTTGTTGCAAGAACTTCGTTGAACCATTGAAAAGGGAAATTTCTAAATTCTCAAACGGTGACACATTTTTTGTTTCTTTTGTCCGTCTTTTCAAAAATTTTGGTCTATTAAATCTGCTATATTTTGCAAAGTTGAAAATGGAGTTTCAATTAAATTAGGAAAATCAGCTTTATTGCCATTGAAATCTTTATCTTTTCTGGTGATTTCTAGATAAGAAAATCGCTTTCTTTTTGACGCCATATTTTTACCGTCTAAATCTAGCGAAAATTCTCTAACAATTAGCTCGGTTCTACAACAGAAAGCATAGAGGAAATAACGTCGAATCAGATATATTGGTACTGGTCGGTGGAATTCTACGAATCGGCTCTTTGTCTTGTAGTGGTCTTCCTTCTTTTTGCACACACAGGGGAGAATATTGCACCTGCAATTCGTAAGAAAGGACAAAGGGGGGGAGGGGAGATTCCGAGTATTACACGTATTAATAAGAAAGATTTTTTCCACAATTTCTGACTATTTTAGGAAAATTTCGCTGAGTTTTTGCCACTGAAAAACGGTTAATGCGGGTAATAATTCAAAATTATAAAGATAAATCTGGGATTTTTTAACATTAGAAGTATAGAAAAAGGAATAATGAAAAATGAAGTTATATGCGGGAAATAGTTAAATACGTGCTACGTTAAATCGAGGATCCACTGTCTGTGTATATATATATATATATATATATATATATATATATATATATATATATATATATATATATAAATGGGAATTGAATTATCCCAGGGCTCCGGCTATGAGCTATATGTCGTCGTGTAAGCTATGCGACGACAGCGCTACTAGGATTTCGGTAGATGAACTGGGAGAAAGTGTTTGAAGGGACTCTGAGATTGGGTCCCGACCTGGCAAGAGGTGCCGAAAAGCAGCAGACGGGCTGCGACGGAAGAGACAGTCTCAACGGGGGCATGAAGTTGGCTCCTGCTAAGCGGCAGACGGCGGCTTTGTTAACCCTATCGCAGCAGACGGCCGGATACTGTAACCCATTCAGATTGTGGAGGCCTGGTGCGGCCTGACGTGTAACGTATATGTAACGTACTTCTACTACTGTAAATAATTCTTCTAAATGTAATATAGTGTTTGTATATTAAGCAGTGACTCTGTCTTTATTGAGTGCTTTCTGAGTATAAGAGAGTCTAGTTCCGCCGTGCAGTACGCGGAAAGGTTTCTATAAGACTGGGAACTCGCCCCAGTAGACCCCAGTTTCTACACACACACACACACACACACACACACATATATATATATATATATATATATATATATATATATATATATATATATATATATATATATATATATATATATATACACTCAAGAGCCAAAACATTAAGACCACCTGTCAATAACGAGTTGGCCCACCTTTGGCGCGCAACACAGCTTCAACCCGGCTTGGCATGGATGCCACAAGTCCTTGATAGATGGCCGGAGACAGTTGGTACCAGATGTTTAAGCAACGGTCACGCAAATCCGAGATATTGCGAATTGGTGGTCTTTGAACTCTGAGCTGCCGTTCCATGACATCCCAAATGTGTTCTATCGGATTGAGATCCGATGAGTTAGGCGGCCAGGACATTACCTGGAATTCAGCATCATGTTCCTGGAACCACTCCAACACAATTTTAGCCTTGTAACACGGGGCGTTGTCCTGTTGGAACATTCCATTTCCAGCTGAAAAAAACAGAGGCCATGTAAGGGTGCAACTGGTCCGCAATGATGTTCAGATACCCTGTAGCATTCATGGTCTGCTCTACCACAACCACGGGTCCCAGAGACGCCCAAGAGAACGTCCCCCAAAGTATAATACCGCCACCACCGGCCTGTGTATGACCTACTGTACATTGAGGGAGCAACAGTTCGCCTGGAAGACGGCGTATCCTGACACGGCCATCGGCGTGATGAATGACAAACCGTGATTCATCTGACCAGGCAACTCTCTCCCACTGATCCATGGACCAGTCGCGATGCCCCCGAGCCCAGCGCAGGCGCAGTTGGCGATGACGCTTTGTCAGCAAAGGCACACGAGTGGGACGTTTGCTGCGTAGCCCCATATCCAACAGTGTCCGCTGAACAGTGTGCTGCGATACTATTCTACTTGGCCTTGCATTGTATTGGGCTGTCAGCTGAGCCACTGTCTGGCTCCGGTTTTGCTTCACCATGCGAGACAGTCTCCGATAACCTTTTTCTTTGATAGCGTGTGGACGTCCAACACCATGTCGTCTACTGCTGGTTTCACCGTCATTCATCCACTTTGCATAAGTACTAACAACTGTAGGTCTCGAACAACCCACGAGTCGTGCAGTTTCGGAAATACTTGTTCCGAGCCTTCGAGCCATTACAATCTGCCCTCTATCAAAGTCGCTTAGATCCGCAGCCTTTCCCATCACACACAGAAGTAAGTGAAAGAATTATTTTTCAGACTCTCCAGCAGCAGTTAAATACCACTTCCACCTGATCACGTGCCTTCCACGTCATCCAGGCGAATTCATTGCAAAATGTAGGGGTGGTCATAATGTTTTGGCTCTTGAGTGTATATATATATATATATATATATATATATATATATATAATTTAAAATACACGTAAAAATTTTATTACTAAATGATATTGCATTTATATGAAATGAACATGCAGTGCACTTATAACATGAAGATATATAATTAAAATTCTGATAGTTAGTTGCATTTAGAAATAGGCTAGATCATACAACACATTTATATTAGTATATTTTCGTTAGAGCTCCCAAGATGTTACACTTTCAATTACTGTTATTTACTGCTGAAGAATTCGTGTAAGCAAAACTTATATTTCTTAATTTGGCTCTCCCTTTATCCACCACTCTAGATGCTAAATAAACTAGTCAGAACTGAAATGATTTATTGATAAGGTGCCAAGTCATTTGTTATTTATTTTCTCTCTAAAAATTCCGAAAAACATATTCATTGTAAATTGAACTGAAGTAAACAAGATATGATTTTTTCTTTCATTTTCGCTGGAAGTGATCTATTAATGCGCACGTAAAATACGTACATTCAATTAAGTCAGAGGCGTTCCCTTGGCAGATTTTCCCCTATACATTCATATATATATATATATATATATATATATATATATATATATATATATATATATATATATATATATATATATATATATATATATATTAATTATTTATTTTAAATTCTCTAGCAGCCCAACCCTCTAAACGGCTATTTTTTTATTGTAACCATTACTGACCGCCATAAAAGAAGTTCACCCCTATTCTACGGCCACACCTGAAAACGGCCAATTTTTTTCTGAGCCATGACTAGGTGAAGTTTCAGCGGTTTCTTAATTGAAAAGAGGTTTCTTCCATAACATAGGTTTTTTATGGGGTCTTCAATCGGTTCCGAACAAAATATAGGCATTTAGAGTGGTGGCCGTCGAATAAGATTATTTGCCAGCTAGCGATGTTTATATATAAAAATTATATATATATATATATTTATATATATTTCTTAATTTAGCACTCCATCTGTTCAGACGCAAAATAAAATCTTCAAACCTTAAATGCTCCATTGATAAGGCACGAAGTCATTTGTTTTTTCTTTCAAGTTTCGAAAAATGGATTCATTGTAAATGGAATTGGACAAAATAATAAATGGAGTTTTTTTTATTATTTTGACTGGAAGGGAGGTATGAATGCATACAAAAAATAAGTTGAATTAAAAATCAGATGCGTTTTCCTGGCATTTCTACCCCATGGGAATTGGATTCTTTCAAAAATGATTTAATTTTAACATTTTCGTTTGAAAAAATTGAATTTAATGGGGAAAAAGTTCTGCCAAATGGATGCATTTTAAATGCGGCATTTTAGACAGGAAATATTTTGATCGATAAAATAGCAAAATTGGTTTTTGTATCGTTATATGACTCATTGTCTGAGGAACAGAAAATATTATGTTTTATTTTAAATATATATATATATATATATATATATATATATATATATATATATATATATATATATATATATATATATATATATATATATATATATATATATATATATATATATATATATATATATATATACATATATATATATATATATATATATATATATATATATATATATATATGTGTGTGTGTGGGGGGGGGGGGTATAAAATAAAAGAAAGTGAGAGAGATAGAGAAAGATTGAACATATAAATATTGGAGATGGGTTACATTCAAATATACTTAACAAGAAAAAGTTAATTTTCATATGAAATTTTGATTCGATCGACTGAACTTGGAAAAAATATGTAAAAGCCAATCCACATATCTTATTTTAATTAATTTTATATGGGTTACTTTTAAAACTGAAAAAATGTGGTTTCACAAATAGTTAAAAATAAATTTAGTTTCTTATTCATTAATACATACATTCATATAGCATAATCCTTCAGGCATTCAGTAGACAATAAACGTGCCCGTTTTTTGTAGTTTTTCGATGGAGAAAAATCACTCTCGTTACTTGAAATATTGAATGGTAATATATCTAGAAGTGTAACTCGAATAAAATAAAAATCTCCTGTTTATTTAGTTTCACTGGCTTGAATACGAATCTGGTTGTCTTAGACTGTGATTTTGTTTTTGTTAGTTCTTTATATGATTCTTCATAACGGGAGATAATAATATCGAATTATCACGTCGAAATTGTACAGCTCGTTCGACATTGAAATAATTTGCAAGAAAATGGTTTCCAAGTTTATTGGCTAGTTAGCGGACTTCTATATTTGTTGATTGTGAAACACTCTTTCATCGTCATTGCTATAAAATAACGTTGAAACATCTACACTCTCTAAAGTACTCTGATAACATTGCATTCAATATTTTTTATTCTTTTTGCATATTTAAACCGTTCTAAAGTAAAAGGAAAACAGTGTAAAATTAAAATTGGTCTCATTCTTGGACCGTGTTATTTCAAACCCGTGTAAAATACTTTACAAATCGAAAATCGGATACACTGGAATCTCGATCGATCGTTCTCGGATCCTTCGTTTTCCGGTATGTGTCGTTGATTTTATCCAGTCCCAATGATCATATTGCTTTGTTATGTTCCCGCATTTATCGTTCATTTCAATCGGCCCCTTCAAAAACGATAGATCGAGATTCCACTGTATATATATATATATATATATATATATATATATATATATATATATATATATATATATATATATATATATATATGTGTGTGTGTGTGTGTGTGTGTGTGCATGCATGCATATACATTTTATGGACAAAAGTATTTGGACACATGTTTTTCAAAAAAAATATTTAATTGTTCTATTAAGTAACGGGTAGGCCCTCCTTTTGCTTGTATTACAGCGGCGAGATATCAAGGCATACTTTCCAGAAGTTCTCTGTAAGTCTGGGCAGGAATAGCTCTCCATGCCTCTTGAAAGGCAGTGAGAAGAGTTTATTTTAAAGATGGGCATGGGCATGTATGTCGGTGTCGTATCCGTCACTCCAGTTCGTCCCATAGGTGCTCGATGGAATTGAGATCGAGGTTATGAGAATCTCAGTCAAGGAAATTCCCCTCATTTTCAGGAAACCAGTCCAGCAAACGTTTTACAGTATGCCATTAAGGTCGATCTTATTGGAGGAAACAACCATCAATGCTGTAGTATTGCCAGAGGCAGGGCACTATTATCCAGAACATCGAGGTACACGTCAGCGTTCATGGTACCAGGTACAGAAAACTGTAGGCAGAGTCCTAACCAGGAAAAACAACCCCACACTAAGGTGGACCGCCCTCCACACTTCATTGTTGGAAACACACATGATGACTGAAACTGTTCTCTGGGTTGTCGCCACATCCAAACACGTCCATTAGACTGACAGAGGGAATGCCGAGACTCGTCACACTTAAGAACAGTTTTCCATATGTATATATATATATATATATATATATATATATATATATATATATATATATATATATATATATATGAGGGGGTCACAACCATAGTGAACAAGTCCATCTAAACTAAGTTGAAGAAATCAAGGTTTGTAGTTTTTTTGTGTAACGTTTGTGTAACGGTTTGTGTTTCGAAGTTTTTTGTGAAAACATATTAATCACTTGATTCACTGTGTTAGTGAATAGAACATGTTTTTAAGTTACTCCAACATGAACTATTCCCATTTTTTAACAATACGGACTTGGTCCACTATGGTTGTGAACCCCTCATATATACTATACTAGCTGAAAACCCGCGCTTCGCTACGGAGTACATTGAAATTAAATACAACGGTCAATGTATGCAATTAATTCCAACGAAAATAAATATATATATATTTATAATAAATATGACGATCAATGTATACAATTGATGCAAAAAAAACATATTTATAAAAAAATCGTAAGGGATATTTTTATAGACAAAATAAAGTCCAATCGTCTGCCGCATTAGCAAGAAAAAAATATTTTTTTGACTATTTTTTTTTTTGCACGTGACGATAAATTTATTTAAAGTACCAGAAAAAGAAATCACGTGATCAGCATTTAATAAATTAAATTCTAAAAATTAATCTTTAAAAATTCACCAAAAATCAGGAAATGGAGGTAAAAATTCGAAAAAAATTTTATTTTGAAGGAATTTTTATGATCTTTCTCGTGATATAAATTTTATAACCCTCATTGTATTATTTTAAATGCAAACGTAAAAAAAGTTTAAAAAACAGCTTAAAAATTTAATTTTAAAAAATCTAAGAAGAATTTTTGAAAAATCTTTCTTAGTGCTCCCCTACACTATTAGAAGAATCGCCATGCAAAATTTCAGCCCTTTAGGTCCAGCGGTTTGGTCTGTGCGTTGTATGTCAGTCAGTGAATGAATGAGTCAGTTACGGAACTGTTATATATATATATATATATATATATATATATATATATACAGTGAGAGAGATGCACAAGGATACATACATACGTACACACACACCATAAGGCACATATATGGACATGTATACCTATATACAATGTAGGATAGAAACGTTCCAAGGCTGATTTTCTATTTTATAAAATAGAACACTTACATGTAATTAAAGGTCAAATTTTTCAATATACTGGCCTTGGCTATTTACACATTCATTCCAGCGTCTGTATAATTTCGAAAAAGTGGTTTCCAATCCATTTTTTGAAATGTCCTTCGGAACAATCGTCGTATTGACCACTTTCGCAGTTTAAAACGGTTCTCTTTCAAGACATTTTCAAGTCTTGGGGGGAAAAGAAATCACATGGTGCAAGACCGGGTGAGTACGGAGAATTTCTCATGGCAGATACAGCATGTTTAGGTAGATATTTCGCTACAATTGCACATCGATGTGCTAGAGAATTATCGGAATTATCATGGAGTAATTTCCAATTGTTTTCTTTCCACAAGTGCGCCCTTACTTATCTCTCGTCTGGCGGGAGAATAATTCCCGCGTTACCAGCGCTCGGCGAACGGTCAACGGGGCGGCATGCTTTCAGTCCTTTCGGGATTTTTTTGGATAATTGAATTAAAACACAAGGAGTGCGGTAACGAAGAAGTGAAAACATTCTTTCACTTCTGAATGTATTTGATTTCGTAATGTCATTTCGTAATGTCTGAATGATTATATTTGGTTTTAAATATATTTATACATAGCATATTTATACATGTATATAGCGTAATACATGAATATATAATGCATTTACATTGAATTGAAATAGATTGAATTTGATTGTTAAATTTGAATTTATTCCTATTTATTGAAATAGACTGCAAAAATTTTTTGCACTTGAGCAATTTGTATGATTTTTTAATCTGATTTTCTTTAATTTTAGTGACGCTATCTACTGGAAAAATAAACTAATAACATAGGTTTATAATTGAATCATCTTTCCTTTTTTCGTTGGCTCTGCAAAATATGAAGTAACAAATTTAGCATTTTCAAATTATAAATTAATAAATAAGTATAAATTATTGTGGATATTTGAAGAAAGTAAATTTAAAATTCAATAATATACTTATTTCAGTTTATTCATTTATTTATTTTGTTAAAATCTCTTTAAATCATGTGTTATATATGTAATTAAGATTTTAAAACATACAAAATTGCGTAGAAGTAAAAAAAAAACAACTTATAATAAAAAGAATCCTATATATGTCAACAGATGGCGAAACTGATGCTTTCGTCAAACCGGCAATTGAGTGCCGAAATCGCTAGTCTTTCAAAATATGCGGAGACTTCTCTCGGTGGGGTCAGCGAAGTCCAGTCGAAGCGATTCTCGGCCGAGCTAGTGGTTGAGCGCCATATCGTCTCCCTCATTGTAAATTTCGTCTCGGAAAGACAGGACGCAATGCATGTGGTCTTCCGCCCCTCTGTAGTCGGGACGTCAGCCATTTCAGCCAGATGTATCAAAGCCAATTGACACCACAGGCTTACATTGTCTACTGATAATTAAATGCGGTCCCTTTAAAACTCTGATACAGGTCTCCCCCGACGGAGAGAACTTTGGGCTTGGGTGGTCTCTTCCCAGGAAAGAGCCCCGACGTTACAACGTCTGTAAGGTATAAACTCAAAACGAATGACACCTCTGTGATCAAAAAACAATTCCAGCATGACCTTACCTTTGGACTTTTAACAGCTAAAACAGTTGCTTCAGTCACTGAAGTCACCTGTCGGCTTGACCTTGCATCACATTCTAGTAATACGCGGCCATTTTAAAAAAAAGTTTAAACCATTCAAAAATAAATACTCTTGATAACAATTTGTCACCATAAGCTTTATTTATCATTTCTACAGTCTCTTATGCATTCTTCGCTATTAAAAAAAGAATTTTGTGGATGACCTCTGTTCAAATTGTGCCTTTTCAAAACCTGTCGTTTTAATTTTACTTGCTTGTATAAATCAATAGATTTTGGGTTATAGGAATACGAAACGGGAGCGCTATATAACGGCAAATATTAATAATATTATCAGGCTTCAAATTATATGTTGATTATAAAGTTTATTTCCCGTTTTATTATATTAAATTAATTAATCCTAGAACTTTTTCATCCTACCTTGCATAACATAATCATAAGAATTATCGTCATTCCACATGAGTTCCAAGTGTAGATGGATGATGTTTTAATGAAAACTCTATATAAGAATCCACTAGCGTAGTCTTTAAAAGATAGGATTATCATCATTCGGGTAAGACGCGACACTTAAATAGTTTTATTAAGAATTCAACTGGATTCACGAGCTGCAGCAGAGAAAAGAACGTACGATTACTATAATAATGTCATAAGATTTATCAATCGTATTACATATCTTGATGCAAATATTTCCTAACTTAATATAATGGGTACTTGTTTCATGGTTTCAAACTCATTAAGTTATTTGTAAATCGTTTCTAAAATTATGCAGTTGTTTAACAGAGTTCGTGCTGTCATTCCTTGTGCACTTCACACGTTGTACCTTCTGTAAGAATATTGTTTGATATTTGAAAAGCTCCATACAAATCACTACCCGTGTCATAATGTACTGATACCAGTAAAAATATTCAGCGAATAATTTTACGACAGCAATAAACTGTAGCTATTGAAAGATGAAACCTGTTTCTCCCTAACGACGAATTAAAAATTAAACGCGATTTTTGATTATTCTAGAAATTTAGAACAAGGTTTAATACATCCCTATACCACAAGAATTTGTAGACAAACTCCTTAAGTCAAAAGTATTTAACTCGGAATAGGAGAGTCTTTGTTAATTTCGGAACATCTTAAGCTCCGAATGGGAGCGGGCGTTTAATCCGCCTATTAATTATTTACATAGGAGAAACCAACACGGAGTTCATATACATTAAACTTCCCTTAACAGTTTTCGCCGAAAGTCGTATACTCAATATTAATTAAGTCTAAAGAAGTTACCCTCTCAAACACGGAGCGGACGAAAAGGAGATAATCATAATTCGGGGATGAATAATTAATTCCGAAGATTTCCTTTGTTCCGAGTTGATGATGAAATTGATTTTGCTCGAAAATAATTTTATTTTGTTCAAGAGATTGAGAGTGGACATTTTCGGCATCCAGGATTTTTATATATAGACCATATAGAAAGTAGACTTTATCCATAATTTGTTATTCAATTAAAACTATCTAATTTAAGAAAATTTAATTTAAGAATTTATTTAATTTAAGAAAACATATCAATTTATTTTTTCTACATATCTTCCGTCAATATCTACACGCTCTCATCAATGCGTTAGCAATTTATTTGATGCCCTTACTCTTCAAGAGAAGTATGACATGCAAGAAATCATTTGTGCAGAAATTACTCTAGGTCTTCCTCGGGTTAATACCTTTGTACTCCTAATGCTTATTTAAGGGATCCAAACAAATGGTATCCTGAGAAGCATAAATCTGGGCCCAGGGAGAATATTGAAATGTAGTTCACTGTAGTGACAGTAATTTCTGTTGCTTTACAGCAGCAGCGTGAGGCGTAGGTTTGTCTTGGAGGAGCAACATGCTGCGAATCGGAATGACACGCCTTTTGGGTCGATAGGTTGTCTTAACTTTTCGAGGCACCTACCCTCAACTTGTTCTTTATCATGGTTTTCACAATGTCAAAATGTATTATTACTCGGTCGTCCCGACAAAGGTCGTGAATTTGTTAAATTTTCTAAACCGCAATGCTTTTTCTTGGTCGACGAGGATGACACAGATTTTCAACATCTCGGCTGTCAGAAATCATTTTGGGCCATCTGCATATTTGCGATTTCAATAGCGTGTCATTGCTGAAACAGAGCTGCTCCACCGTCTAGGAATATTATAGACTTGTTGACCACTCTTCAGGAGGTATGTAGTTCATTGTCTGTATACACTTCCTCAGAAAGCATATTGAATACATGCTCCATGGTGTTTCTGCAGTTCTACATTCTAGTGGTGGATATATGTATTATAGATGTATCCCACCTTCTCCAGCACTTCACTGTATATGTGTATAAATATATATAATAATTATAGAATATGTATTTGTGTAATTTTTTTCCTAGTATTTATTTCAACACATAAACCTACTACAGAAATAAATGGCCCACTCCCGTCCCATCCAGAAAGTAACTGAATATCGAGTCTTCCCTCGTCAATGCTCACAATTTGACGCCATTTTCCGACAAAAGTAACTGCAAAAAAAAAAAATTTTATAAGTATTCGAAAAACATTAGAGAAACTTATATTGAACTGTTTCTCTCTCGTTACCTACCCAAAATTTAATATCATGGAAATAAGATTATGTCCTAACGGAGAAAAGAAAATATATTCAACTCAAATTTAAAAAAAAGTCTAGAAAAAATTAGTCGCTGTGGATGGGAAACAGATAGAAATCGGAGCTCCTTAAATGAGCTCCTATGAATGTATTCATGAGCTCTCCACATACAATGGGATGGTAGGGTGTTGCAAGAAGCTTCAGAAATCTATAGTGTCGAAATAGCCGTACTCCACAGTGAGTCGAGAAAAGACATTTGTGTGATTTTGACGCAGTGATGGGCATGTCATAAAACAAGGCATAAATAAATCTTAGCCTGGTTTTGATTTTTGAATGAGAAACAAAGGATCGAATAGTTGAAACACAAAAATCATCACAGAAGACGCTTAAATTATTCTAGCCCACACTGAGACACGCATATATACTGATATATAAGCAGAAAATTCACATTTTCATAAACTATTTAAAAGATAGAGGTAATCATTCACAAACATACTATGAAAAGGAATGCCGATAGGAGGCGAGTGATAATCACCATCGATGTTTACAACTGTTGGAAAGAAACAACGGTTTGCTTTGACAGTGCACATTGTCCATCAATGCACACGATTCCAAAAGATGTTTAATTTTGGGGTCTTAAAACTGCGAGTAACTCTTAGAAATAACTCAAAGGATCCGTAACAATTTTTAAAAAGCTCAAAACGAGAGAAATAATTTTTATTGGACGAGAGATGGTCTACACCAGTGGAGTGCAAACTGTGGGTCGCGAATTGTCTCGAGTAAATTTATATCGTATTGAATTATTTAAATAAAACACATTGTTTAAACTTTCTATTTAAATATATTTTTAACATTTTTATTTATACACTCATGGACAAAAAAATTAGCGCACCAAGAAATAATTGCGGGATCGTAACGAAACTTGCAATGAAGGTACATATCGGGGAGATATGCAAATGATTAGAAATGCAGCGTGATTGCGCATTACGTATAGCCGGTAGAGGGCTTGAACATCGTACTCTGTGGAGTATAAAACAGGTAACCAAAGCTTGTTTGAGTGTGCTGAATCATTTACAAAGGAAGAGCTGAGATAGACATGCCATTACGCCGTGTTCGAAGACAATATAAGCAGTTGTCGCAGTTTGAGAGGGGGAGAATCGTCGGGATGATGGAAGCTGGGTGGTCAGCTAAGCAAGTAGCTCATCAATTAGGCCGCTCTGATTGTGTTGTGACGAGGTGTCGGGACCAGTGGACCCGAGAGATGTCATGTACACGAAGACCAGGCTCAGGACGCCCTCGACAGACCAGTCGTCGAGAAGGCCGCCACATCGTAAGAAATGCACGCGTACAGCCAACTGCTTCATCGGCCGCCATCCAGGCACAGGTAGCACCTTCACAAGGGGCCGCTGTGTCTTCTCGAAACATACGAAGGCGCCTGGCTGAAGGACAGTTGGTATCGCGGCGCCCATTACGTGTGCTGCCCTTGACGCCCACCCATTGACGCCTCCGTTTGGAGTTTTGCCGCGCACGAGGAAACTGGACTGCAGCGGAATGGAACCAGGTCGTCTTTAGCGACGAATCCAGATTCAATCTCGGCAGTGATGACAATCGTGTTCGTGTGTGGAGAGCCCGTGGTGAACGCTTCAATCCTGCCTTTGCTGTACAGCGACACATCGCTCCCACAGCTGGTGTGATGGTATGGGGTGCCATTGCCTACAATACACGGTCACCCCTAGTATTGTTCCGTGGCACCATGACAGCCCAGCGGTATGTTCATGAAATCCTGCAACCACATGTGTTGCCACTCATGCAACGGCTCCCAGGAGCCATTTTTCAACAAGACAATGCTCGGCCTCATACGGCAAGGGTGTCACAAGACTGTTTCCGCACTGTTACTACCCTTCCTTGGCCTGCCCGATCCCCAGATTTGTCTCCAATCGAGCATATCTGGGATCATTTGGGACGACGAGTTGGGCATTCCACGAGTTTGAACGAACTAGAGACAAGGTTACATCAAATATGGAACGAAATGTCTCAAGACATCATACAGACTCAATGCCCGATCGTATCGCATCGTGCATTCGCGCTAGAGGGGGTCCAACGGAGTATTAACTCCTCCGTTCTTTTGCCTTTTTCTCTGAAATAAATTATCCTTTTTCTTTGATTTTCTTATCATTTACTTATATCAAAGCAGTAATTACGTATGTAAAATTTCGTTTCATTTTGACGACTCCTTCTTGGTGCGCTAATTTTTTTGTCCATGAGTGTATTTTCATATGTTAAAAGTATGTGATAATGTTAAAAAAGGTGTCAAATAGTCTAACAAGGCTACTTTGCTTAAATTCGCTTTTACTGATATGTGCGAGACTGGGTTTAAAATATGAGTAGCTATGAATAATATACAACTATATGAGAGCCAAAATTGAAGATCAAAGTATGAAAGGAAAAACCAAAGGGAAAAACCAGTCAAGGGTCTCCACCAAGGGACTTTATTGGTGGAAATTTTGTCACTTCACCAAATATTGAAGTGATAATGTTTGACGCCCAGGCTCACCCTTCATTTTCAGTCATTCGCAACAACAAATGCAAATGAACACTTTAATTTTTTTAATGTTGTTATTTTTTAGAGGAAGCACTTGTCGAGTAGACATTCGAATATAATTCACCGCAATCTGCTGGCCATTTTATTATGGGGGCACTATACAGGCGGACCAGAATTACCCCCTATGAAGGGACAACACAAACGGAGGTATTTTAGTGGCGCGACGCCGGCATACAATCCGAGAAGCCTTTTTTATCATTATTATTATACAAAGTAAATATGTACCCAAAATCTGCGGTTCATAAGAACATCAGTTAGACATTCTTGAAGTCTCCGCGGTTTACCCACATACAAAATAATTTGACCTGACCTAAATCCAGTTCACTGGCCCTGATTCCCTAGCCACTTAACGCTCGTAATGATAGCGATGTCTTCTTTCCAAAACATCCAGTTTTTTAAAAATCGGATCATAACAACTTAATTTAAACATTCCTGAATATTCCACCGTTAACCCACATACAAAATTTTTTAACCTGACTTAAATCCAGTTCACTGCTCCCGATTACCTAGCCTCTTAATGCTCGAAATGATGGCGATGCCTTCTTTCCAAAACATCCAGTTTTTTTAAATCAGATAAAACAACTTAAGTTAGACATTCCTGAATCTTTCGCCGTTAACACACATACAACATTTTTTGACCTCACCTAAATCCAGTTCACTGCACCGATTCCCTAGCCACTTAATGCTCGTAATGATGGTGATGACATTCCTGAATATTCCGCCATTAACTCACATACAAAATGCTTTTTAACCTGAAATAAATTCAGTTCACTGGCCCCGATTCCCTAGCCACTTAATGCTCGTAATGATAGCGATAGCTTCTCTCCAAAACATCCAGTTTTTAAAATAGGTTCATAACAACTTAAGTTAGACATTCCTGAAGTTTCCACCGCTAACACACATACAAAATGTTTTGACCTCAACTAAATCCAGTTCACTGGCCCCGATTCCCTAGCCACTTGATGCTCGTAATGATGGTGATGTCTTCTTTCCAAAACATCCAGTTTTTTAAAATCGGTTCATGACAACTTAAGTTAGACATTCCGGAAGTTTTCACGGTTAACCCACTTACAAAATTTTTCGACGTGACCTAAAACCAGTTCACTGCTCCCGATTACCTAGCCTCTAAATGCTAGTAATGATGGCGATGACTTCTTTCCAAAACATCCAGTTTTTTAAAATTGGATCATAAGAACTCAAGTTAGACACTCCTGAATATTCCGCCGTTAACTCACATACAAAATTTTTTGACCCAACCTAAATCCAGTTCACTGGCCCCGATTCCCTAGCCACTTAATGCTCGTAATGATGGCGATGTCTTATCTCCAAAACATCCAGTTTTTAAAATCGGTTCTTAACAACTTAAGTTAGACATTCCTGAAGCGTCCGTCATTAACACACATACAAAATTTTTTTACCTCACCTAAATCCAGTTCACTGGCCCAGATTCCCTAGCCACTTAACGCTCGTAATGATGGCGATAACTTCTTTCCGAAACATCCAGTTTTTTTTAAAATCGGATCATAAGAACTTAAGTTAGACACTCCTGAATATTCCGCCGTTAACTCACATACAAAATATTTTGACCCGACCTAAATCCAGTTCACTGGCTCCGATTCCCTAGCCACTTAATGCTCGTAATGATGGTGATGTCTTGTTTCCAAAACATCAAGTTTTTTAAAATCGGTTCATGACAACTTTAGTTAGACATTCCGAAAGTTTCCGCGGTTAACCCATATACAAAATTTTTTGACCTCACGTAAATCCAGTGCACTGGACCCGATTCCCTAGCCACTTAATTCTCGTAATGATGGCAATGTCTTGTTTCCAAAACATCCAGTTTTTTAAAATCGGATCATAACAACTGAAGTTCGACATTCCTGAATATTCCGCCGTTAACCCACATACAAAATCTTTTGACCTGACCTAAATTCAGTTCACTGGCCCCGATTCCCTAGCCACTTAATGCTCGTAATGATGGCGATGTCTTATCCCCAAAACATCCAGTTTTTAAAATCGGTTCATAACAACTTAAGTTAGACATTCCTGAAGCTTTCGCCTATAACACACATACAAATTTTCTTGACCTGACCTAAATCCAGTTTACTGGCCCTGATTCCCTAGCCACTTAATGATCGTAATGCTGGCGATGTCATCTTTCCAAAACATCCAGGTTTTTAAAATTGATTCAGAAGAAGTGGGGTTTGGCACTCCCGAAATTTCTTCAATTTACCCATGCTAAAATTCGGAAATTTTTCACAGATCTAAGAGAGGTTCTATAGCCCCTATTATCTACCGCTACAAACTCCTAATTATGGCGATGTTGTATTTCCAAAACATCCAGTTTTTCTTCTATTTTGTTCGTAAGAGCTGGAGATCGACACTCGAATTTTCCACCCTTGACCACTCTGCTAAAATATTTGCCGGACCTAACTCCGGTTCTAAGGACCAAATAGTCTAGTCGTTTGAAACACCTCATGATGGTGATGGCTTCTTTCCAAAATATCCAGTTTAAAAAAAATCGGTTCGTAAGAAACGGAGTTTAGATACGCCTGAAATTTCCGCCATTAACCTCTATACTGAATTTTTTGACCGAATCAAATTCCAGTTTAATGGACCCTATCCTCTAGCCATGTAATACTCGATTTCATAGCGATGTTTTGTTTCGAAAACAATCTTTTTTTAAAAATTGGTGCAGAAGAACTGGAGTTAGAGGCTCTCAAAATTTCCGCCTTTGACCTCCATGCTAAAATTTTTGACCTGATTAATAGGATCATTACAACCAGGTTTAGACACTTCCGTAATTTCCGCCATTTAACCCCATACTAAAATTTTTCTTGGGACTAAGTCCTATTCTATGATTCTATTGATAAGTCCTATTCTATGAAACCAATCCTCTAGCCGCTTCAACCTGGTACTCGGGGCGATGTCTTCTTTACAAAACATTCATTTAAAAAAAATTCGATCTGTTACAACCGGATATCATTATTATCTATATATCTATAACTATACTATTCTATCTCTCCCTCTCTCTCTCTCTCTCTCTCTCTCTATATATATATATATATATATATATATATATATATATATATATATATATATATATATATATATACAGGTGATTATCAAAATAATGGAATCACCTATCAATATTAGTGGTGTTTATGAATGTGCTTCATATTCCTTAAAAAACAAGTCTGGCCACCGGCGTTTGTTTATATAATAAAGTGCATGTATTATTCTACTGTCAGGTCGCAGTAATGAAGCTAAGAGCATCGTGCTTTTGGGGTAACAGCATAACATGTCAAACCTTGCAGACCTTGCGAAAAGGGCAAATTGTAGGGGCGCGTTTAAATTGAGTATCTGTTACTGCAACCCCTAGACTAATGGGTGTTTTTCGAGCTATGGTAAAGAAAGTCGTGATATAGTGTGCACGGAAAAACATCCTTTGCCAAACAGAATAGTGGACGAAAGGGAGAGATGAGTGAAAGAGACAGACGAGGTATTGAAGCGGATTGTGACATGTAGAAAGAAAACAACTCCAACCAAAATGACCGAATAGCTCAATCTGCATCTCCATGTTCCGGTATCAACCATTAGAGGTAGAAGGGAACTTCACAAACAAAGCATTTGCGGAAGAGTAGCTACTCCCAAGCAACTTGTAATAGATGCAGATACAAAATATCGTGCACAATGGTGCCACGAGCCTGGTCATGGTCGAGTAATATGCCGAGAAACGGCGTTTGGTACGACGAATCATTGTTCACTTAACGTCCTGTTGCGTTCCTCGCAACAGGACGTCCGTATGACTGGAAAACACCTACACAAGCGTAAGATTCTGGCTGTCTCATCGCGACTGTCAATCATGGAGGTAGATCTATCAGGGTTTGGGATGGCATCTTATGGTTTTCTTCAGTCCCTATTGTGACCCTATGAGGGAGATTTACTGGGAAGGACTGTGTTGAAATTTTAGTTCTCCAGGTCCATCCTATTGTGCAAACATTCTTTCTTGCAGGAGATGGCGTTTTCCAGGATGATAATACCCCTATACAAACAGCTAAATCTATGAAGTATTGGTTTGAAGATCATGAAAAAGAAGAGAAATATCTTATCTTGCCCTGTACAATCCCCCCGACAATATATCATCCAACCACTGTGACCTGAATAAGCCGATAGAGCCAGAAATCGATATCCACTACAGAATTTCTACAGGAACTTTCATGATTTTCCCCTGAAGAATGGTATAATATATACTTAACCGCTATTCATGACTTGTATAATCCAATTCCAAGGTGAATCAAGTGGAATTACATGAAAGGTGATTCTGGGAGGTATTAATAAGGGTTTTCTTGATGTTTCTTAGTGTTTCCATTATTTTGATAACCACCTGTATGTATATATATATATATATATATATATATATATATATATATATATATATATATATATATATATAAATATAAACTTCTCTATCATGGCCTGTCATGGTTCCGAAAAATCGTGGCCGTTTGGAGGGATGGCCGTTGAAAAGAGTTTTCTTCCAACATTAGGACTATGGAGTCTTTAATCTGTCCTGGATAAAATATTTTCATCTACAGAGGTGGCAAACGAATATGGGTGGCTAACCAGAGAAAATTTACTGTACATGTATGTGTATATTCGAGTATATTTAAAAAAAGTTTTCTTTTCCACAAGCTGTATTTTATTTACGTAATGACTATATATGATTGTTGACGGGCATGGATCCATATTATAATCACCTATTTCCAAAATACACGACCTCTTTTTGTTCTCTTTTTTCTTAAATAAATTCTCTTGATAAACTTTCAGCTTCTGATAACCCTAAATGTAGTATCTATAGTTTCATACCTACGGTGAAATGCATGTAAATGTATTATACATGCGTTTATGCATAATATAAAACATTTTATTAAAAACAGGTCACTATGGCATCTATAAAAATATGGAATCGATATAGTAGTAGAGCCAAAATATTTCGGGCATTTTAAAAACTTCGAAAAGCCAAAATACCTCATTATTACCTCGCCAGAAAAAAAAAATAATAATTTTTTTTGAAAATACGGAATATTTTATGTTTCATCCCCGTCTGTTTCTCTCAACTTTTTAAGTTGTGTTTGAAGAATATTCGGAACTTCACTTTCAGCTGAGAGAAAGAAATGCATGCGAAGATTTTCTTGCCGCACTTAGCATATATTTATCTCTAAAATCCGGACGAAGAGGAAAAAAAACAAGGTTTAAATAACTTATTTTTTCCTACACTTCTATTACTCGCACAAACATAAAAAATACGATTGTGCATTTCCAAAGTAAAATAAAATTGGAAATTTACGCTAAAACTAATTTACAAAATTTGCCTCGGGGTAACCATTGTGCGCTCTGAAGAAAGCCAAAATAATCCAAATCAAGATCGCCGTTTGAGATTTGAATGCCTGATTGAGTTTTGTACTGTTTCATGACGTCATATTTTCTCTATTTCATTCATTCTCTGTCATCTATATATATAAAACAAGTAGGTATGCGGCACAAAAATCGACGGTATTTCTATACTCCGAAAGGAAACGGCTGCAACTACCAAATGTAAACATTAGCGGCCATCCGCAATTTGCAACCGCGTGTGAACATGGATTTACGCACTGAAGTCAGTAATGCTCGAAAGCGTGCTGTACTATGAAATGAAAATCGGGAACAGTCTCAAGAAAGAAAACGGAGAAGAAATAATTCATTGAGAGAGGCGTAAAAGAGAGAGCGTAAATGATCGCGAGGTTAGGCTTAACTGTCGCCGACGCAAACGAGAGCCAGTAATACTTAATTTTGTACACTTTTTTCAGTAATTCCTGAATTTTTATTCCATTTCATAAGTGAAGAAATTTTCCCAACAATTTATTATTTGATATGATTAAGTGTAGATATCTGAATTGGGAACAATAATGCATACAGAGAATGATGAATCGACACTATATTTTAGTATTTGCTGAATTTTTACTCCATTTTTTTCAAGTGAAATTTTTTCCCCAACAGTTTCTTATTTGACGAAATGATAAAATATACATATCTTAATTTCGAAAAATAGTACATACAGAGAGGTATGTAATTTTTTAAAATCATTGGTGTTGGGTTTCTCAGTCTGATCTTTAACTCTGTTCTGAAGTAATAGAAATTCACATTATTTAATCACGATGTTATAGAATCAGCCTTATAGAGAATACCCCTTAACAACGTATATTTATGATGACAGGTAAAAGTAACATTCCTTACGTATGTTAATTTCAGTTAGTTGCTTTGCAAAATAAAATATAAAACTAAAAGCGACCATGCTGGTCGCGCAGCGGCTAGTTTGATATATTTTTAGTATTTACATTCAATGCTACAGTTTGCCCGAGGTAGTCCGCTGGGCCTTGGTGTTGGGGATCTCTTTTGTTTTTTGTTACCTAATTTTGGGTTTACTTTGTTTTAAGCAAGTGTTTTAAACTGTTGGCTTTATAGATGCCTATATAATTGAGCTGAGTGTTTTTATGGCTTTTATTGTTTTTAAGGATTTTAATGATTAAGCTTTTAATGCTTACAGGATTGGCAATTGTGCTTTCTTTTTCATTTATAATTATTTTAATTTTATGTAAGTTTTCAGCTTCAATGGGGTGTCTGGAATTGTAGTGACCTCCTGGAGTGTTGCCATGGCTTAAAACATGTTGTAACAGGGGAGAGGGGGTAACAACTCCCCCCGGTCATTAACTACAAGGACTTCATGTTCTGATGTACAATTGTATATTATCGACACTAGCTTTCTGTGCAGTCTTGCTTTTCATTCTGACTCCTTTTATTCAATATTTTATTGCTTATATATATATATATATATACATACTGCTCAAAACAATTAGGGGAGCACATGGTTTTAACAAAATTACGCAAATACTTACACCGATAAGTAACACAAAATAAATCATCCATAATTTAAAGCCTAGCAGGAAACAGAAGAAGAAAACTTTATATGTAAATCAAAGTTCATGACGTCAAAAACCAGAAAAAGAACATAAGGGCGGAAATCGGGATGTTGCAGAAACGTCTGTTTCACTGCATTAACTGTGAAATTTGAATGCTCAGTTATTCTTTTTGAGAAAAGGTGACTTCAAAATGTCTCAACAACGTGATTTACCGGAATCGATGCTATGGCGTATTATAGGCAGACTTGAATCCGGGCAAACACAACGTAGTGTCGCGGAGGCTGTTGGAGTCGCCAGAAATGTCATTGAAAGGCTGTGGAATCGATTCCAAGAAGCAGGGAATGTTAAACGTCGACCAGGGCAAGGTCGGCCACGCGCCACTACAGCAACTGATGACCGGTATATACTGTTAACAGCTCGTCGAAACAGAACAGACAATTCTACTCAGCTGCAAAGACAGTTGCTCTTCGCAATAGGACGAAGGATGTCCAGCCAAACAGTACGTAATAGGCTTCATCAGGGAGATCTCTATGCACGTAGGCCAATGGTCTGCATTCCGTTGACCTCACGCCACCGCGCGGCTCGAAGAAGATGGGATGCTGAACATCGAGATTGGGAGCAACATGATTGGAGCCAAGTGTTGTTTACAGACGATTCCCGATTCAGTCTGAAGTGTGACACCCGACGTGTTTTGGTATGGAGAGAAAGGGGCACTCAAAATAACCCCACATTCGTTCGTGAAAGGTGACAATGCAGACGAGCTGGTACGAGTCTGAACACGAGATACCGAGACCTCATGTCATACCTTACACTGCAGCCATTGGAGATTCCTTTGTTTCCCAGCATGATAATGCCAGACCGCATACAGCTCGTCTTGTGGAGAACATGCTTGAAGCTGAAACAATACAGCGTATGGAATGGCCAGCATGCTCTCCTGACTTCAATCCAATCGAGCATGTTTGGGACATGCTCGGACGAGGCATTGCTGCGAGTTCAAGGCATCCTTTTACTCTCCGAGACTTTGAGTTTGCACTCCTTGAGGAGTGGAACAGTATTCCCCAAAGTCTTATCAATAACATCATCTATGGAAAACAGGTGTGCAGCAGTCTTAGCTGTTCGACGAGATCACATGCCATATTAAAAATCTTGTATCATTTCTAAACAATACTTTTTTTTATCGTTTACATGTAACCAAATTGTTGCCCTAAATCATCTGTTCATATTTTCAAAGAATTAAAGCTTAATTACAAATTTTTTAACGTCTTTTTTTCTTTATTGCTCATTGATATGCGTGTACTATCCATTTTATGTTAATTCGTGGCTGTCTCGCACGGTTTTCTTAACTTCTTTGCTTGCTCCCCTAATTTTTTTGAGCAGTGTATATATATATATATATATATATATATATATATATATATATATATATATATATATATATATATATATATATATATATATATATACATTATATATATATATATATATATATATATATATATAGTTGTTTCATCTTCTCATCTCATATATAAGGGGGGCCCGTGGTAGACTCCGCACGATCGTTATTCAGTACCTCGTGTTTTGGGGCACGTTCAGTCCGTAGACGGGAAAGTCCTTGTGCGCTGTCAGTGGGTGGGTTAAAGGGGCGATCCCTCAAGAGGTCACCCCTCGATCAAAATGGTGGTCGCACCTGGATCAAGTCGGATTGCGACATTTCTGATGCCATTCCTAAACCGGAGCCCCATCGGTCTACCCTCAGTCCAGACGTGGACGGGCATGTCACAACACAACATCGACATATATCAAAGAAAAAATGAATATAGTTAGGATAATAGAGTGGCTTGACTGATACCAGTAAAGACATCTATGATCCCAATTTATTGAGATAATAAACTGTACTCGAACTATAAAATACTTCTTTTAATTTTCGATGAAACGAAAACTTTTAAAGCGAAAGTTTGATTATTCTAAAATTTTAGAGCAAGATTCGATACATCCTTATACTACCCGAATTTGCCTTACAAACTCCTTAAGACAGAAGTATTTAACTCGGGAAAGAGTCTTTGTAAATTTCGGTACATTATAAACCTTAAATAGGAGTGGGCTTTTAATCCGCCTATTCATTATTAACGTAGGAGAAACCGACAAGGAGTTCATATCCATTAAACTTCCCTTAGCAGTTTTCGTCTAAAGTCATTCACTTGATACTAATTAAGTCTAGTGAAGTTAGCGTCTCAAATAAGGAGCAGACGAAAAGGAGATAATCAAATTTCGGGGATGAATAATGAATGTCGCAAATTTCCTTTGTTTTTGGTTCACGCTGGAATACATGTTGTTCGAAAATAATTTTACTCTGTTCCAGACATTGAGAACGGACATTTTCGGCAGACATTATATTTTGGCATTCATACATACACACGCATATATATATATATATATATATATATATATATATATATATATATATATATATATATATATATATATATGTAAGGGTATAATTTTTTTTTTATTTCCAATGGCAGAGAGTTGACAGAATAACAATAAATAACACACATAAAAAAATAGAATAGAACTTGAACATAAAAAGACATTTTCTCAAAGGGTATAAAATAGCTAAGTTAATTTTAAGGTGGAGAGGAAGGGGGTAATTAGGAAAAGAAATCAAATTAGGCCAGGGGCCAACTGGCAACTGATAATTTCGGCGATTAAACAGTTTAGTCACTTGAAAGTTGCCGGATACCTTCGGCAAGAGCACACTGGCGACTAAATAGTTTCTTTACACTCAGTCTGAAAATGGATATCGTGGAAGCTGCCTGTGTTTGTGCCCTCGCTCTAAGGCGAAAACGTAAACAAAACCACAGAAGATTTTGGGTCCATCCAATAATAAATAGGAGATTAATTGATGGTAAAATTGATAAATTATTTGAAGATTTAAGAGTATACCCAACAAAATTTTTGAACTACTTTCGGATGAGCGTTGAAAGTTTCGACAACCTGTTGTTATTAGTGGGGCCCAGTATTTCTTACCAAAATACAAGATTAAGTTTGGCTATACCACCACAGGAAAACTGTAACTTTAAGGTAAGTAAGAAGATTTTCTTGAAAATTTGCAAGTTTATTGAAATAAAATACATATTACAAACTTCTTTTGAAAATAATTTTAAGTAAATTTGTTTTAAACTAATATACATATATTTTATCTCAAAGATAAAAAGGATGAAGCTTCTGACTCGTTATCCCACGCCTCTTGCGTGTCGGAGTTCTAGGTTGCAAGGGGTTTTCAATTTTTCCCTGAGAAAATCTTCAATAATAATATTGCCTAGGATAATGCGAAGTGCTGCAATATAATTAATTGTTATTCCAACCGTTTTGCTCCTGAAACTATGGGTTTGTAAACGGAGTTTCATCGTGGTGACTCCCCGACAAACGAACACGGCTCATACTGTTCATTATGTCGGTTCGAGCAGTGAATTTTCGATCTTCGTTAAAATTATTGAACGAAGGGAGCAAAGATAAAAGAAAATATATGTTGGCAACTCCTCGTAAATCGGACTAGCACAGGGGTAGGCAACGCGGTGCCCGCGGACAATAGGGTGCCCGGTAAACAATTTTAAAGTGCCCGCTGTTGAAATAGTTAAATTTTAGTTATTTAAACAACAAACGCTCATAGTTTTGATGAAGAATTTTGGTAAAAAAAATTTAAAATCGTGAAACCGTAAAAATCAAAAACTGAGCAGCCTGCTTTCTCTACAGGGTCGCTTCTCCCCTCTCTGTGAGTCAGCTTTCTTTCCTGCTCACAAATTGAACTCTCTTTGCGAGTCGACATATGCTTGTGAATCTTTGTTTCCCAAAAGGAAATACTGAAAATCAAAGTACCGATCAAACCTCCATAATACTCATTAGGAAAAATGCCTGAGAACTGGGAATTCGACTTATGTGCCACATTACAAAGAGCTGGCAATTTGCAATGCCAGATACCGCATTAATTACTAATTTTACACTTATTTTGTTTAAATTAAAATTCAATTTATATATTGAAAATTTATGTCGCATTAATATTTTTCATGTTTAAATATTAACCCTATCTCCTCCTCTTCAACCAGCGGTGCCCGCCGAACTGCCGAATTTCTGAAATATGCCCTCCTAGTAAAAAAAAGTTGCCGATCCCTCGACTAACCAAACACGACCTCTATGATTTGCCTCGATCACATCTATTGAAAGCAACTAAATAATCCCCAGTGAGCGCGGTCCCATCTAAACCAACATGATCTATTTTCACCGGCAACAGTTTCATCACCCATAGAATCGAACATGTTGGAATTTTTTAGTTGCCCCAACTGAAAAATCGCCAATGGTGGCTTTACCAAAAGAATCAATGTGTTTCATTTTTGTGATTGAAAATTGCTTTGAAATAATCGCCAGTGGGCGCCTAGACTAAGGTAAATAAAAGTAAGTTTTGGCAATAAAAAAAATAGATTTTACTTTTAAATTGATCAACAAATGACGTTACTTGTCCACGATTAAGCATAAGCAATCATGTGAAAAACATCGGAACTGCATCAGAAGATGTGACGTCAAAACGTCCATCGAGAACATTCGAGGAGATTGTTTTGTTGGCGGGGTTAAACGAAGAGGCAGAGCTTGGAAAAAATCTCGCAGTAGATCGACGCTCGTCTACAGCAAGCAGCTAAATGGCAAATCCGTCATCTTTTCTAAATTATTAAAGATCGACGATGTGTCTTAACTAGAACTATAGACGAGTATTATTGTGAAGCGGTAGGGGCGTCGTATTCTAAACAACCTGATGAAGCTCAGCGAGGATTAGATGGAATCAAATAGATGAAATCCCAACCAATTGTCTCTTATTTTCATTCCGCCAGTGACTGCGTAACAACTTACATGGGTGCGCGCTAGAGAGCGCTTCATGTATAAATAAATAAATAAAGATATCTAAATAAATAAATAAATAAATATATATATATATATATATATATATGTATGTATATATATATATATATATATATATATGTATATATATATATATATATATATATATATATATATATATATATATATATATGTATATATATATATATATATATATATATATATATATATATATATATATATATATATATATATATATATATATATATATGTATATATACTGTGGAATCTCCATGCATCGTTCACCGAGAAATCGTTTGACCGTATGTGTCGTCTATTTCATACATAATATTATTGCAACATTTTTTCTTTCTCTGAAAGATCTCCTTCCGCAGAGACATCACTGAAAACTTAGTTCCATTGTTTTCTGAATGCCTTATTCCTACAATAAATAGGAAATTTTAAATCTGAGAGCCAAATGACATTCGATGAATCTGGTGACAGGAACCAAGAAGGAAGACTGTGGAGAACTATTTTTACTTCGCCGGGATTATTTTAGGATTCATAAATATATAACATTGCATAATAGCACTTCAATAAAGTAAGAAATGACGTGAACGTAAGTACTGAATATGAAAGGGAGTTATGTATTTGATTTCTGATATATATATATATATATATATATATATATATATATATATATATATATATATATATATATATATATATATATATATATATATATATATATATATATATATATATATATATATATTTGTGTGTGTGCGTGTGTTTCTGTGTGTATGTATGTCTGGGAATTATGTATTTCAAATGTATATATCTTTTTTCGTGAGATTTGGGGGAGAAGATTCGTTTAGATGTTCTTTATTATATTTTTTCATGTAATAGTTATAAGTATACAGTATTCGTTCAAAATGTTATCGTTACACTTCATTTTTATTGGTTTTTCTGCATTAAATTTCATTCTTCTCTTCGATATCAGTTATGCTCTAAAATATTAATACATATCTTACATACATATATTCATATATAAGTATATTCCTACGTAAAATAATACACATATATTACTCTTATGCATGTATGCATAATAGAGATATACATATATATATATATATATATATATATATATATATATATATATATATACACATACATATATATATATATATATATATATATATATATATATATATATATATATATATATATATATATATATATATATATATATATATATATATATATATATATATACGAGCATACATACAAGAAGATATCGCTCACTCCATTCAACAATGTCACATTTCAAAAATCGAAGATTTTTAGTTATGCTTGTTTTCAGAATACCCTGAAAGAGTAGTATATCCCTGCTAGATCTTTATATCTCACCACCAAATATTTTACCTCTAGAGAGTAGAACTAATATTTATTTTTAATACATTTTATTCTGATTTTAAACTTTAAAATTACTCTCCCGAAAAATCACACTTTTTGATACATGACGTTGAAAAGAGTGAGCAATATGTACTAAACCATGCACATATACAAATATGTACAAGTACATACGTAGTATTTACTTTTAAAGCATTAGAAATCATCAGAAAAGTAGTAAAGCATTAGAAAAGCATAAAAAATATGTACAAGTACATACGTAGATACATACACATAAACAGTCGACGCTCGTTATAATGACCGGCCGTTAAAGCAATCGTTTCATTACAACGAATGGTGCGAAATGTCCCCCATGGAATCCCCTTTAATTGTATATTAATTTAAATTTTTCCATTCAGCGACCACTCGTGATAACGACTATTTTCCGGACGCAGGGGATCGTTATAACAAGCGTCGACTGTATACATATATGTACACACAAACACATATATTTTTTCGTATATATATATGTATACATATTATCATTACAGAAATATGTATTTTTATAAAATTTATCACACTAACGTTTATTTCAACACATTTACTCGAATGAACCTTTGAGAGAGAAAAAAAGGCCCACCCCTCCGTCCCATCTAGAAAGTTACTGAATATCGAGTCATTCCCTATCCATGCTCACAATACGACGCCATTTTCCGACCAAAGTAACTGAAAAAAAATTCTGAAAACTATCTGAAAAGCATTAAAGTAACTCATATTGAGCTTTTCCTTCTCCTCCTCTTACCTGTTCAAAATTTAATATCATGGAAATCAGATTGTATCGGAATGGCGAAAAAAATCCATTCAACTGAATACATACACACACATAAATATATATTATGCAAATGTTGATATGTAATTTTTTCATGTTTTCGGCAGATTAAAAAAGTAACTTTTGTTGTGAAATATAAAATCGCTCAACTAAGTTTTTCAATCCAAATATTCTTTAGTTAATACTCATATTCAACATGAAGCATATGACTGGTCATCAATCAAAATTTTCAATTAGGGACCAAGTATTACCTCTTTTATACATAACAGCATTTGGCAATACGAATAACTTCGTTGTAATTCATAATTCCCCTATCAGCTTTTTCCGCATTCAAGAACCAATTTTAAATGTGACATATCAACTTAAAACATAAAATTGAGTATTTTGTAAGTATCAACAACTGGTATTTGCAATATATATCTATATATATCTATATCTATATCTATCTATCTATCTATCTATATCTATATATATATCTATATATATATATATATATATATATATATATATATATATATATATATATATATATATATATATATATATATATATATATATATATATATATATATAATTATAGGAATATGTACTTTTATAAACACGTCTGTTTTAATATGTACATCTCTCGAATAAGCATATTAGAGAAAGAAACGACACACAGTGCAATGCCATTTTCGCCTGAAGTAACCGCAAAAACATTTTTTTTTCACATAAGTATCCGAAAAGCATTAAAGAAACTCATTTTGAACTTTTTCTCACCAGTTACCTGCCCCAAATTTAATATCATGGAAATCAGATTATATCCGAAAGGGGAAATGAAAATATATTCAACTCAATTTTTTTTTTTTAAGAGAAAAAATTAGTCTCAGTGGATGGGAGAGAGAGAGAAATCCGAGCTCCTTATAAGAGCTCGCATGAATGTATTCATGAGCTCTCCACACACAATGGGATGGGGAGGGTGTTGCAACAGGCTCCCGAAATCAATAGCGTCGAAATGGCCGTTACTCCATATTGAGTAAAGAAAAGAGGTTTGTGTGTTTTTGACGCGGCGATGGGCATCTCATAAAATAACGCATAAATAAATTTTGGCCCTTTATGGAGTCACGGTGGTGTGGATTTTGTGATGATGAAGAAATAATCGAATGGTTCAACCACAAAATGATCGGAGAAGACGCTGAAAAAAGTGAAACGTATATATATATATATATATATATATATATATATATATATATATATATATATATATATATATATATACATATATACAAGGTGCGCCCATAAAGTAACCGAACAATTTTTTATAAATAAGGAAAATATTACTCACCTTCAAATAAATTTATCTTCTTCAAAATAATCTCTAAAGAGTCTATACAATTTTTCCAGCGTTTCTTCAAGTCATCGAAACACTGTTTATAGGCGTCGCAAGTAACCGTACGCAAAATACGCGTAAGATTTTTACGCGTTTTCAAATCTCTGTCCTATCATGACCATCTTAAGCTTCGGAAAAAGAGAAAAAAATCTGCTGTCTTTAAGTCGGGAGAATATGGTAGGCGATTCATCACTGTAACTGAATGCTTATCAAGGTATTGTTGTACAGAAATTGCTGTAGGGGGCCAAGCATTATCGTGGAATACAAACCATTGCCCAGAATCAAACAGTTCTTTCCTTACTCGCCTTATCCTGTTTCTTAATCGAAAAAGCACCTCCTTGTAAAAATACTGATTATTTGTTTGATTTTCAGGAAAAAATTCGTTATGAATAAGTCCTTTGTAATAAAATAAATGCAAAATCCATGAAAGGACAGAGAATTGAAAACGTCTCAGATATTGAAACAAATTTTACGCGTATTTTGCGAACGGTTAGTTCCGATGCCTATAAACAGTGTTTCGATGACTTGAAGAAACGTCGGAAAAATTGTATAGACTCCTTTAGTGATTATTTTGAAGGCGATAAATTTATTTGAATGTGAGTAATATTTTTCTTATGTATAAAAAATTATCCGGTTACTTTATGGGCGCACCTTGTATATATATATATATATATATATATATATATATATATATATATATATATATATATATATATATATATATATATTTATGTACAGTGAATCCCAGATGTAACGTAACCCGTATTTAACGATTTCCCATTAACGTCCCATTAACATCATTTCCCATTAACATTCCATTTAACGTCATCTTTCATTAGTCCTAATTTATTTCCTATACTTGTAATGTAAAAAAATCCCAGATTTAACGTTATCATTTTGAAATATCTCCAGCATTTGACGTTTTTTCTGAGAGAAAATCTCAATGAAATGTTCCTGAAATAGTCAAAAATTGCGATTAAAAAAAAAAGAAATCTCTATTATCAATACGTAAAATACTTGGAAACTCCCTTCACTTTATCCTTTCTTACCAACTGCCGGTGCAATATTCGAAATCCCTCTTCGCTTTGTAAGGAAGGAAGACCACCACAAGACAAGGTGGAGACTAGTAGAATCCCGCTGACCAATACCTTTTTATCTGATTGGATGATATATCCTCTCTGCTTTCTGTAGTAGAACGGAGCTGATAGCATTCGTCAAAGAATTTTCGTTAGCTTTAAACGGTAAAAATATGGCGCCAAGAAGAAAGTGATTTTCTTTGCTGGTAAAAGCGGAAATCATCAAGAAAGCCAAAGATTACAATGGCAATGAAACTTATTTTGCTAATTTAATTGGAATTCCATAGTCAATTTTGCAAACAATTTCAAAGAAAGCAGATTTAATGGAGCGAAATGGGGAAAAAATGGCAAAATTGGTTTAAAAAAAGGGGGAAATTGTCACAGTTTGAGGAATTTCTTTTTCAATGGTTCAGCAAAGTTCAACGAAGTTCCTGCCATCAGCATTGCCATAAATGTCTCCGTTTTGAAATAGAACTTGCTTCTGAGCTAGGTTTTTAAGGATTCACAGCTTCAAATGTGTGGATAGACCGGTTTAGAAACAGGTACAATTTATCCTACAAGTCTATTTGTGGCGACTCTGCTGGAATCGATTCATTGCAAATTGGACTGACAAAGCGCTTGCAGAAACGCAAGATTATTTTGTTTGTTGATAAATCTATAACCCATGTTGTACATTTAAGATTAGAAAATGTGCGAATGGAATTTTCCCTTGCCAATTGTACAAGCAAATATCAACCTTGTGATGTGGGAATCATACGATCGTTCAATGTAATGTATAGAAACCAAGATTTGAAAAACTTTTTTCTTATTATAGAAGTTGGAGGCAGGAGAAACGTTCTAGAAGCTCTTCATATGATTTCTTCAGCATGGGAAAAAACATCTCAGGTCCTTTTGCAAAAGCTGCTTTTCCGGAGGACAGAGGTGATTAATTTAAGTACGAGGAGAGAGAAAATGAACCCTCTAATGAAATGGACGATTTCTCGTTTTGCTCTTATGTATAGATCTCGAGAACTATCTACATTGCGATTCAAATATCGTGACATCACAGATTCCGACTCTAGTTGATTTAATAGACTGAGAATTGGATAGTTCGTCTAATGATGAAGATAAAGAACATGGAATTTCTTCTGTGACAGAAGCGATTCAAGCTTTGAAAACAGTCGAAGCGTTCCTTTCAGATATTGAATGGTAAGAAAAAAGCTTACAAAACTCATGTTCAGAATGCGATTTGTGCTATAAACAAGACTCAAAGTAAAATAACCGATTTATTAAAATCATAAATTATAAAATGATGTCTAAACCATTATAAATGAAAAAATAAAAGGTATATTACCTAAATGAGTCTTTATTTTATGATCAGTGTATTGTTTTTAGTCTTACCCCAATTTAACGTTTTCTCGCATATGGCGTCATTTCTTTATGGTCCCTTGAATAACGTTAAATCGGGGTTTCACTGTATTATATATAAATATATATATATATATATATATATATATATATATATATATATATATATATATATATATATATATATATATATATATATATATATATATATATATATATATATAAACAGTAGACTTAAAACCTTTTGTTCCTGACGATTCCAGAGATAATTTCAGAAATAGCCACAAAGTTTTGTGGAATCCTTTAGCTTATGCTCTCAAGGCTGCGTTTGATTGCATTTTAAGCAGTGCTTTGCAAAATTTAGCTCAAGGTGGGGGCAAAATGGAGAACCTGACAGAGTTCCAAAAAAGGGCAAACTGTACTTCACGCCTATTTAGTTTCTCGGCAACCTCATTTGCAAAGTTATTGGGGGTATCGAGAGATATTGTGTCTAACTTCCTGACAGTTTACAAAATTCGTGGTGAAACACTGTCTGCGATGTACAATTGTCGAAGGAAAATGAAACTTGCTAACAGAGACATGAGGACATTAAATGCGATTTTTATCTCAAACAGAAAGACCACTGGATAGAGGTGACTCCTTCGCTTAATATGCATATACAAAATCCAGTTTCCATTCATTCAGTGAGAAGGGCGCTGCATAAGAAAAATACTTCAACAAAGCTCCTTGTGTCACTGTTGAATGCAAAACTTAAACGACAGTGGTACCAGGAACATAAAACGTGGAAGCTGGTGAATAGAAAAATACTGTTTTCAGATGAATTAACATTCACAGTATTCTCCATTTCACTACGTGCTTACGTGTGAAGAACACAGTCAGAAGCCTAACACCATTAGAAGCTAAGTTGAGGTTCCGTCGGACTTTGGATAGTAATATTATGGTTTTCAGCAGGTCTCGTTATCAACTTAAGCGGAATGATAACTAGCAATGACTATTTCACCTATTGGAGCTATTATATCCATTTAGTGGCGCATAAATTGTTTCCTGTAGATTACATATTTCAAGATGATAGAGCCTCTATTCACAGAGATCGAGCTGCTAAATCCTGATCAGAGGAACCGTGATCATGAAGTTGGGCACTTTTCCTCGTCTGAACAATCCCAAGATTTAAACATGAAAGAGCCACTGTGGTCTGTATTCGAAAAAAAATGAGATCCCCTTACCCTGCCCGAGCATCTCTCAAGGAATTAGAGCAATTCCTCCCTGAATAATATGCAACATACCACTTTTAACCATCCACGAATTGTATGCGTCCGTTCTAACGACGATTCAAGCAGTTTTAAATTCAAAATGCTCTCCTATACCATATTAGGAGCGTAATACCTAGAGATGTTTCCATTATTTCGGAAAACCTCTGTATGTTATTATTTTTGAGCAAAAACTGATACATGTGACAAGAAGGAAATAAAACGCATAAGCATGAAATGCAAAAATAAATTTATAACATTATTTCGTTATCAACAGGGCCAACACTATCCTTTCACGTGGGATTGATTCTGAACGATAATTTTGTTTGTTGAGAAGGAAGTGACGATGAAGCGATGGGAAAATTAAATGTTTGGGTTATTCGATTTTATGGGAAGAGCTCAGATATTTCTTGAAACCCATCCACAAATATTATTTGAATACTATAATATTACTTGAAGAAAAATATGAGGTTGAGGTAGACTAGTGTTATCCCTTTGGAGTCCGGAATAGGGGCGCTCTGTTCGAACGTCATTCAGTAATTTAGTATATAAGGCACTTTCAATCTGTAGTCCGCAAAGTCCTTCCATGAAGTCAATCATTTTATGGTTCTGGCCAAACATCTACAACAAAGTGTCTCTGGGTTAGCCCAAAGAAATCATAGCATGACAAACAAAAAAAAGTGTAAATAAAACACCTTCTTCACCACTCGCAAAGAAAATCTCAGATAAACAAATCCAACACATAGTGCACATTCATATTCAGAAACAGACTATTCCTCGCATTATTTATGTTCACGCCATTTCTTACTTTATTCCTTGCCTGTGTTTGAATTTTTCCTTCTTTTTAAAGTTACATATTTATGTGTCCAAAAATAAACCCGGCTTAGTGAAAATAGTTCTCCACTGCGTTCCCTCTTCGTTCCTGTCACCAGATTCATCGTATGTCATTTCGCTCTCAGATTTTCGGGCCCTCTTCCTCCTGTTTATAGCAGAATAAGGTATTCAGAAAATAATGGGACTAATATGATAAGTTTTCAGTGATGTCTCACTGAAGCAAATCTTTCGGAAAGAAAAAAAATGTTGCAGGGTGTGCAGAGTTTTTAGATGTTGGATTTATGTGAAGAGATCTTTTCCAAAAAAAAGAGCAGAAAAAAGAGGCTATGGAATTTTGCAAAGTAAATTGGATCCACATCCATCAAGAATAAATTATATGTGTTTGTATATTATATATATATACAGAGGCTGTTCACACATTTTTTAGACGATGTATATTGTATTCACAAAACTAAATTACATAAAATTCTTGTGTTTTAAATGTTCTATTTGACATCCCTTATTCTGAACTATATTTCGACACCGCAATTTCCAGGATAATAATGCCTTTTGAGGTGTCAGAATAGGTATTCTATCCCATTCCTCCTGAACAGATTTCCAGAGTCCTGTAAGGGTTTTGGGACAACGCTTGGATAATGCAGATTTTAAAAGTCCGGAAGCACAAATATCCATAGGTGATACATCGAGAGATTTGGTAGGGATAACAGTGAAGGGTATGGCCTTGATACCTGTTTTTTGTTCCATTTCTTTTAGGAAATTTACAGTGGATTTTGATGTGTGAGTGCTAGCTTTGTCCTGATGGAGTCTCACATATTTATGGCACTGTGGGTAAAGCGATGGTATTTCATTCAGAAAAATTGGCGATAAAATATGTTCCTGATAGTATTTCGAGTTAATCTTGACATTTTTTCCACTCTCTTTATTTTTAACTTGCCATTATCAGAAAAACCAGCAACAATCATGAATCCCTTAGAAAAATTTTCTTTCGATTCTTTGAACCATGTACTTAAATTTTTTTCTCCCCTTTTATGATAATAAATGGCTCTTTTTTTTTGTTGCAATCATTTAAATATACCCATGATTCATCTATTGTGACAATTGTTTTCCATTTTTCTTTGAATAAGTGTTTCTCATATAGAATTCTGCAGCGTGTCCTGCGTTCAGCGATATGATTTGGAAGAAGACGATGCCCATTGTGTTTTTTCGCTTTCTTAAGATTTAAATCAACGGTTATCATTTTGTTTACAGTGGACACCGAGCATTTTAATGATTTTGCAACTGGGGGATTTTCTTTTAACTTTAAACAACGTACCTTTGGTCCGTTTTTTCCTTGGATACTTGTTTGGAATTTTTGTCCCACTTGAGGCTCCAATTTGACGATTTTTTTCCTTTAATGTTGACGATATTACCTATCGACGCTTTAGATATCACAAAACCATTACTCTCACATCGTTTTTGGATAACGGAGTATGCATATTTCTCTTCGGAAAGAGCATAAATGTACCCTTCGAGCCACTGCTTTGTAAAAACGCCATTTTGAATAAAAACAAAACTTTCAAGCAGTAGACGATAATTTAGACTTTTAAAAACATAGTACAATTGCAATTATTTCTTTTGCAGAAAAGCGATTTTTTATTACCGCTTACCAAAATCGTCTAAAAAATGTGCGAAAATGTATATATATATATATATATATCTCCTCTGTATATATATATATATATATATATATATATATATATATATATATATATATTGATTGTGAAGAATCCATGATTCCCCCAATAGAGAGTAAATACCTCTCATTTAATTCACGTATCCAGCAGTAGAAGGCTTAAGAATGTAGTGTCCAGAGGCCAAAGCGTCCGAACAACAAAAGCGAGCTAGACAAAGAGTAAGACAATACCAGTCTAGACGCGAGGCGCCTGTAGTTCTAAGTTGTCAGACATAAGGCTGAAAGGAAATTGGTTCCGCTCCGCCCCTTGATCGATGATGATCGGGGAAAATTAATCGTCTGAAGCTTCAGCTGATCGAATGCCGAGGGAAGTGGCCCACCAATAGGATCTCTAGAAAGTGATGTCACTTCAAAGGGCTCAAATTAAAACCCTTTTAAATTTCCAGCTTTCGCAGCTCCAAAAATTAAAAGTTGTGTCGCTGCGAAATATTAAAATTCAGATAGCTCATACACCTGCATTTAGAAGATAGCTATTCCGGCACGCAGTATTAGATTAAGAGTGATTCATAAGTCCTTGTGTTGTCATAAGGCAAAGCCTCTCGACTTCCTGTCGACCATTTCTAGACGAAGCGAATTTATTGAAATAATATTGTAAGTCCTTGTAATAGGCAAAGATTTCTCGATTCCCTGTCGACTTGTTTCCAGAAGGAACTGTTATAGCCCTTTCTTTAGATCCCAGGCGGATCTGGTCGTTAGATTATTCAGCGGTATAAGTGACTTCCAGCAGAAGTGATTGATGCGCGTCCTACTGAGATTTCGTGTAAGAAGCAATAGAACACTAGTGTTTAATTTATGATTGAACAGTGACTTCTAGACTTCTAATACAGAGTGATGTTCTGTAGCTGAATTTGTTTTCCCGCACGTCATTTAGAGTGCATTATCTACTGCATTCAAAACAACCTTTCATCGAATTCATCTCATCTGTGAATAAATCATTTGATTTAATATTTTACTAGTATGTATAGTCGTTTTTATTACGCTACCATTCGACGAATTCCTTACAATATATTCTGTATATATATATATATATATATAATTCGAATGCTTTAAAGAGAAAGAAAGAACAAAAATACGATGGGATAGGGAAATGGTCGCTGTAATATTGATCCATACTCATCAGCAATAGGTTATATGTATGTAAAAATACATATATGTATATAGTTTTGCATATTTGAAAGTGTATATATGCATATATACTGATGTTATGTAAAATGTCCTGTATATGTATATATATATATATATTTATCACTTACACATATATGAATACATATATGCATACATATGTATGCATTTGTAAATAATGCATAAATAAATGTACAATTTGTGAAAAAAGGACTTTTATATTTCAATGTAACATTTACAAATCAAATAGAACATTTTTGCATAGAAAACCAAACAATAACTTACTAAGTTTTATTAACTGAACATAAATATGAAGTAGAAACTAAATTCTTAAAATTTCTACATATATACATACATTTACATTCACACATAGACGCGTCTGAGGAAGAAACAAAAATGGCAACTTTTGCGAATACGGGATAAATTTTCAATCAGGAATTCCCTCTAACAAGCAGAACGCTAATCGTTTCTTCGGCGCCGAATAACAGAATATTTAGAAGAGCCATTACGCCGGCCCCGTTCTTTCGAAACCGATCCATCGAAGCATTCTTCGTGTCGCTCCAAGTTTGATATCCGTTATTTTTTCGCTATCTCTCGGTGACATTTCTTTCCGACAACTCTCGATTGTTTATAGGGCGGCATTCCGGGGCGGAAGTGGGTGCTTTCGCTTAAGAATCCCGATTGCTTGAAGCCCCCCTTGTATTTTGTCGTTATTACATTCTTAGCTGATAACACGACCCCAATAACGGAGGAGGCTCTAAAGATTCGGGAGGCATAGCGCTCGCTCTCTCCGTTGGACAGAAACTTTTAACAACTAAAGTAAAAGAAAAAGAGAAATTTAATTGAAAATCATGTTGCCTCGTAATTATATAATGCCTAGTAATTATATATATATATATATATATATATATATATATATATATATATATATACAATGAACCTAGTTGCCTAGTAATTATATATATATATATATATATATATATATATATATATATATATATGTATATATATATATATACAATGAAACGCCGATTTTACGTTTTTCTTGGGACCAGCGGTAAAAAACGTACGAAACGGGAAAACGTAAAATCGGGGTTAAAAAATATCTAAGCATATAATTCAAAAATGGACACTTACCGGATAAACTATGGAAAAATGAGTAATCTTTACTTGTTTTTCACTTTTAGATACAATTCCAACTACAGCACTTTCAATACTAACAATTTTTTTGCAAATTTGCTTCTTTGTTTACATATTGGGATATTTTGACGTTATCAGTATAAGCAATTTTCACGGACCAGCAGAAAATGACGTACGAAGCGGGATAACGTATGAAACGGACAACGTAAAATCGGGCTTCTACTGTATATATATATACACACTGGTGTCCAAAAGTTAAGCATAATTCGTACAATGTGTAATTATTGGTCAAACTGTTCAAAATCTCTTGTGGAGAATCACTGTTTGAAGGTGAAACTGTGTGCATATTCAAAACATTTCAGTCAATGTCGGCATGCGCAAAACATGTGCGACCGTCAGAACGAGTATAAAACCAGTTCACGTGCCATACGGAGATCAGACAAGTTATGTGCAATTGCTGTGCTGAGGAGCGAGTTAAAAAGGCCGCAGGATGGCACAAAGACGCCAAATGGACATGTTTTTGAAAGGAAGAATTATTGAAATGCTGAAATGTGGACCTCAAATTCTGAATGTGCGTCATTGTGTGATCTCAAGACTGTGGCAGAGGTTTCAAAGTACCGAAGATGTTACCCGACGACCAGTACAAGGTCGACCAAGAGTAATAACCGTTCGTCAAGACCGATATTTGGCAATAACTGCGCGACGTCACAGGGACAGTTGTGCCAGAGAACTCGGTTAAGCACTCACAGCCGCCACATAAGTGCGAGTTTCGAGGCAAACAGATTATGGGAGTCTCAATCATGCAGGTCTGTATGCCAGACAACCAGCCGTTTGCATTCCTCTCAGGCCTGAGCATAAACGCCCTCGTCTAAACTGGAGTTTGAAACATCAGCACTGGAATTTGCAACAGTGGGCCAATGTGATGTTCAGTGACGAGTCCCGGTTTACTCTGAAGACTGATTTTCGTCTTATAACGATATGAAGAGAACGTGGAACTCGTCTTCACCCAAGAAACATCACGGAAAGACATCATTTTCTTTGAAAGAGAGTCATGGTGTGGGCAGGCATAATGATGGATGACGACACAGACCTCCTTGTCTTTGACACGGCGTCTATTACTGCTGAAAGGTACAGAGACGAAGTCTTTGAGCCTTATGTTCGCCTGATTCGAGGTATTCATATTCATGAATGATAATGCGCCTCGTCGCCGTGCGATCCTGGTTGACAACTTCCTTGAAAGTGAAAATATCCAGTGCATGCGGTGGCTCGCTCACTCTCCTGATCTTAATCCTGTTCAGCATATGTGGCATATGCTCGGGAGACAAATTGCAGCGCTTCCGCACCCACCAAACTCCGTTTCAGAACTGGAAAGAGCTCTTCTCAATTCTTTGAACTCTTTGAGGCCACAACTCGTCCACACTCTCAAAGCACACATATGGGCAATCGTTGTGCAGCATGCGTGGCTAACAGAAGCGACCACACACCTTATTATACTGCCAAATAACCTTTTTATTTTCATTTTTCTACTAAAGTATAAACTATTAGTTTGCGCTGTTTTCTTTCAAACTGTTTCTTTGGATAATAAAGGTGATTAATATCCTTCATTTGCATTGTGTTCTTATGGTATAACCGTATGACACTCGCATATCACGTTTTACGCCATTCTGACTTAGATTTCCTTAAATATTCACATAAACATCAATTATGCTTAACTTTTGGACACCAGTGTTATATATATAATACTGTAAATGTATATATATATATATATATATATATATATATATATCTATATATATATATATATATATATATATATATATATATATATATATATATATATATATATATATATATATATATACAGAAGGTCGTTCGCACTTCATGGAAACGATTTTGATAATTAATTTTTATGTATAAATGTCGTATTTTTTGCGACTATTTGCTTCTATCTGATAGCTATGATTCTTGACAATACCTCTAGCTCAAATTTTCCATGAACGTAAACTTTTTCTTTGTAAATACATATACACACACACACACACTTTTATATATATATATATATATATATATATATATATATATATATATATATATATATATATATATAAGTAAGTTAAATACTGAATATAAAGGAGTCAGAATGAAATAGCAAGACCGCACGGAAAGCAAGTGCCGATAGTATAACTATAGTACGACAGAACATGAAGGTCTTGTAGCTAATGACCGGGGGGAGTTGTGACCCCTCTCCGGTTAAAACATGTTTTTAAGCCTAGGCAACACTCTCGGAGGTCACTACAATTCCATAAAACCTATTGAAGTTGAAAACATACTTAAAACTAAAATATGAATTGAAAAAGAATGCCTAACTGCCGAACCTGCTAAAAACCATAATGCATTGCATTACTAAATGTACCAAACACTAAAACTACAAATATAATATAGACATCTCACACATCCTACACCAGTTTCAGCCAATACTCAATTTCAGCCACAGTTATACACTCCCCAAAACTTGGTTAAAATGTCGTTTAGAAATCGACGTGGAAAACCTCTTTCACTAGCCCTTTTCAAGAATTGGTTTATTTTGATGTTCAAATCTTTAACATTAGAATGTAATCTTCTACTTATAATTAAACAATTTAAAATAATATTCCGTTTTATGTTTTAATGTATATTACTATCCTATGACATAATTCGGACAGTCTCAAAGCCATATCCATCTCGTTTGTCATACATACGGTAAATTAAGTTATTCTGATCATCGATGTTTAAACATAAATTGAGAAAGACCAAATTACCTTTGTTGTCACGTTTAGTCTCCACTAATTCTAAACATTCTGGGTAAAAACTCAAACAAAGTGAAGTAATATTTTCATTAAAAACTATTAGTATGCCATCAACATACCGAAAAAAAGCAACTCATTTAAGAGCATTACATTTCTGTCATAGAAGTGCAAATAAATGTCGGCAAGAGCAGAGGAACATCATCCTCCCATAGGGATACCCTGAACCTGATTATAAAAATCCATACCATTATACAAAACCAAATCTAGTCTTATACAAAACCAAATCTAGTAGAGTTCGAAATTTATTGAATGGAATATACCACTTTATGTCGTATTATTCATACAAATCTATAATGATTTTATAGAGATCCTTTAATTCAATTGAATTATACAAATCATCGACCACCTCTGGACTTCTAAACCTGTCACTTGGTGACCGTTATTTAGTGATTTTGCCGTTACAGAAAACATAAGTTTTCACTTAACGGCCTATCAGACCGATCCAAGACACGGCCTGTCACCGGGACTTAACTCCCCGCTCCCCTCTGAAAACAAGCGTTTCCACAGGCTCACATGGCTCTGTAAAGGAATTCTTATAAGGCGGCCACACACATCTGCACTGCACGGTATTCAGGGGGAAAACGAGTGATATATGGGGAGCGATCTGCAGAGCTGCTTTCCAGTGATCCTCCTCTCAGTTGGTTTTTTCCCAGATCATCAAAGAGATTCGAGGGACCTTGGGGGGAGGACCGTGACTAATCGACCCGCAAATGTGTCAACAGGTTTCGGGGAGCTGCGTACTGCTGAATTGTCTAGATGTGTGTGACTTCAGCATGAGGAGGTTATATACCCAAACTATTTGTTTGTATGTTTTTTCGAGAGAGTCCCCTTATGGTCTGGACCGAGCGTTCACACGAACTCTGCCTCCCGAAAACTAAACTAGTTGAGAGGAGAAGCCGGTGTTAAAATCTTTTGTAACCAGATGTATCTTTCATCAGTAATTTGTTCAAATAAACGTTAAATCTGTTAAGTTTAGATCACTATTAAATTTATTAAGTTTTAGTGAAATTCTGGCCAGTTTATTTAATCATAAGAAACCACTCGGACATAACTTACTATTTGTCATAAAATCGAACAGAAGAAGCGAACGCTTCAGTCACTCGCTAGAAGGTGTTACTATATATATATATATATATATATATATATATATATGTGTGTGTGTGTGTGTGTGTGTGTGTGTGTGTACTAACTGTTTACCCGGCGTTGCCCAGGTATTTTTAAATCTCAATCTTTTACTACCCAGAAAAAGGAATGAATTCTAACTATAGTGTAAAATCTACTTAATTTTATTTACAGGTATTTAAATGTATATGTACAGTATACAAATGATAAAGTAAAATTACAAATTCACTCTGTTATTAATTTAAATAAAAACTTGATTATAACCAACATTTTTAATTTCCTATATTTATCTCAGTGACTCCGAAAACTATGGATTAAACACTATTCTTAGTCCTTTCGGACATTTTTTCACCTGTTCTACCCCTTTCCTCCTATGCTGATGGGGGCAAAACTTGCACTTCAACGGCATCGGGAGTGTCACTAATCATCACACCGATCCCCAAAACTGCGGACTCGACACTTTGTTTTTCCCCCTCTACCCCCTCCAATGCTGATGGGTGCTAAACTTGCACTTAAACGGTATCGAGAGTGTGAATATTCATCTCAACATCCCCGAAAACTATGGGTTCGATCCTACTCTCGCTCATTTTGGACATTTTATTATCCCCCTTCTCTCCCTCCGCCTCGCCTCCTCCCAATGACGTGGAGGCTCAACGCGCAATTGAACGTCATAGGGATTGTCACTGTTCATCTCAGAGACTCCAAAAATTGTGAATTTGACACTAATATCGATCAATTTCAATATTTTTCTATTCAACCCTTCTTCCGCCTCGAAGCCCCCACCCCCACCCCCAATGCTAATAGCGGACTGGACTTGCACTTAAACGACATCGGGAGTGTCACCATTAATCTCAACGACTTTGAAAACTATGGTTTCGACAGCAATATCAGTCGTTTTCGATTATTTTTATATGTCTCCCTGCACCTCTAGGGGTGCTAGGGGTCTCCTCTATCCTCTCCAGTGTTTCTTTCCAGATTATATATGATATGTGTACCGAGTTTGGTTGAATCTGCTCCAGGCGATCCAGAGTGATGATGGAACATACATACTCTGCACTCTTGGCAGAAAACCCCGTTATTGGAGAAATCAGTACATCACAGTTCTATGTGGAAAAATATCATGGAAATATTTTTTTTAAATATGTAATAACTAAAATATGTAATATCTAATAACGAATATGCCCATGCCTAGATGAAATGCATTGTCGGAACCGAATTTCCATGCTACAATTTCAATTGTCGGACACCGAAACGGCAAGCGAGGACCAGACACAGAGTACACCTTGTTCCAGCTCATGTAACGAATTTGGATGAGCACTTTAAGCTGCAACGTGTCTGCCAATGTACTATTCCCAAACATGCTCTATCGAATTCAGGTCTGGAGATCGAGATGGCTATTCCATTCGCTTCAAACCGTGACCCTCAATATAATCCTCTACAATCACATATCGATGAGGTCTTGCATTATCATGCATTTGAATGAATTCATTGCCAATAGCATCGGAATATGGGCGGACACATTGATCAAGGATCTCGTCCCGATATCTTACACCAGTTAGAGTTCCTCTAGGAAACACATACTGGTCAGTGTGACCACCGAGAGAGATTCCTGCCCAAGCCATGATTCCATCACCTCTGTAACTGTGTCTTTCAGCAATGTTTGATTCGTTGTATCTGGTGCCTTGTTCCCTCCATATCAGTAGACGTCCCGAATCGCTCTCTAGTGTGAACCTGGACTCATATTTGAAGAGTACAGAAGCCCATTACTGTCTGGTCCAGGAAACGTGTTCTCTTGCCCAACATAAACGACACTTCTCTGTCGTTGGTTAAGTAGGGCACACACAACTGGTTGTCTTGCATAGAGACCACAATTGTGAAGGTTTCTTCGCACTGTAGTAGCGGATATTCTTGTCGCTGAAGCGATAAAAAGATCTGAAACAAGCTGAGGCACAGTAATGTTTTTCCTTCTGGCCGAAAGGGCTAGAAAGCGGTTTAGCGTAGGATTGAAGGGGCCCACCCCAAGCTAATGTTAATTATTAGAGATACTGCGCTGAATTATTATTAAGTCCTACTTGTGCCAAGTTCAAGGTTATTGGCTCAATTTGGTATCATTCTTGATATAGCATACAATATTCTAAATTACACATCTGGCGCCTCCACGTGGTGGGCCCTGAGGGCTGACCGAAAAGTTGGTCGCTAACGCCAGAGAAGCGTGGGTTTAGTTGAGAATTTAAGCCGCCAAATATGGAAAGTGAGGAGGAGAGGATGGAGTAGCTACGAGTGCTCACCGAGGAAATAGTTAAGATGAAGCATCAGAGACTGATCAGTGCAATCAGTACTTCTAAGTTAACTGTGGAAGTTAAGAGGCAATTAAATAATGACATTGGGGAGCTAGTTAGCTGAATCACTGATCAACAGAAAGTGATGCAATATCTAAAGGGACAGATAAGTTTCACTGAAAGAAAGGATAATAAGATTTACGCCGAAGCAGTTAAGAGGAAGGCTATTGAGAAGAAAAAGATTGAGAAGAAAATGCAGAGAGAGGCAAGAAATGAAATCGAAATTATACAAATGAATAAACAAGAATCGGAAGTAACCAACAAAGTCATTAAAGAGAATATAAAACCAGAAAAGTTAGTAATATGAATAAAGAAATGTAAAATGATGGGAAGAGGTGGAATTGCAGTTGAGACAGAGACGAAAGAAGACCTTGACATCCTTGTCAAAGCATGTAATAAAAAAATGAGGTGTACACTTTATATTTTACAAGTACACCAAAAATGAGAGATCCATGCACAATAGTTTACGAAGTTGAGGAAAAATATAAAAGAGACGAATGAAAGAGTGGTTAAAAAGGCAGAATACTGAGCTTGAGAATGATGAAATTGAAGTTCTGACCAATTATAAGAAGAAGAGAAGATCGTTTAATTGGATATTGGGACTTAAGGGAGAGACATACAGGAAGATTGATAATAATATGACGCTCAAATTGGGATGGAAATATTATCCATGGAAGGACTACAGAATGCTAATGATCTGTTATAAATGTTGGGGGTTTGGCCACGTGGCCAAACACTGTAGGTACACCAAGCTATGTAAAGTGAGCACGGAAGAGCGACACGAGAGTCAACCCTGCAAGGGTGAACCTGCTTGCATCAACCATTTGAAGTTTCGGAAGAAGACAGGGAAAGAGATGGACGTTAAGCATCTACCGACGGACAAAGTCTGCAGTAGATATAAAGCTGAAATATAGAGAATAATGAGGACTACGGACTATGGCTGTAGGGAGACTGGGACTCCTCTGTCCTCCACTGATGATGATTGAGATCAAGCTTGAAATTGATGGTTAAATATATATATATTGTTTGTTAATTTTTGTTATTTCTGCTCAAGTTGGAGCAGCACTCTTAGAGTTTATTATATGATGATGAATTAATATTTATGTTGATGTTCCTGCACAAGTGGTGCGGATCACCTGTACATATCGATATAGAATTAATATAATAAAATTGAAGTGCGATGAATTTCACACAGAGGGTGGCTGCGGAACGGAATAGTACAACGTTAAATGAGATTAGTTAAGACCCTGGCTCTTGGTTGACTTTGGTCGTAAGAACGCTAACCGGACGGTGTCAAGTGGTATTCATAGGATATAGATGGTGCGAAGTGCCCCGCTAATGCGGGGCGGGGATTCGTCATCGCGACCAGAAGTCAGTAGTTAATTTTGGCCGTATACGCTAACCGCCAAGGTTGGTTTTATTTTCTCGAATCTTTCCTTCTTCTGGCCGAAAGAGTTTGAAAGCGGTTTCCCGAAGGTGTTGTAACCCGTGGTCGGCTTTGCATTTGCCTTCTAGACGCAGATATTCTGATGTAAACTGATTCCACAGTCTCTGGACCATACTTTGAGACACATTGAGACGTCTAGCAGAATATGCTTGTGATAATTCCATTTCCCTCCATCCGATCGCCTGCCACCTTAGTGAATCGGGAAAAAGACTTCTCGAGACATTGGTAGATTCTCCTGGGTACTGTCAACGGAAATGCCAACTAAAACTGAAAACAAACAATCATGCACAATACTTACAGACTTAGTCAGGAAAGTTTGATTTTTCCACATTTTCTCTTACTTTTATATTAGTGACCATTCTTTAAAATGAATGTGGTGACCAAGGTTTTTAGCATAAGTTTTCTTAAAATTCGTTACTATCCTTCATATACACTATGAATTTTACTGTTACTGACTTTATTTTCAAGGTGAGCTTCGAAAAATATGTTGTACCTTAACATTTAGAGGGCAGTGTATATATATATATAGCTAGTAGCATTTCTTTCCGACAACTCTCGATTGTTTATAGGTGGCATTCCGGGGCGGAAGTGGATGTTTTCGTTTAAAATCCCCTTTTGTCAGAAACCGCTTCTCGTATTTTGTCATTATTACATTCCTTCTTGATAACACGGTGCCCATAACGTCGGCAGAGTCGGGAGGCTCAGCGCTCGCTCTCTTCATTCGATAGACATTGGGATGGAGGTTTGGAAAGTTTAAACGATTTATTTATTTTTTTAAGAGAAAGTATATTGTGAAGTGAAATTGCAGATCTGGGTCTACACAAATTGAGTGAATCAACGCATATTATTTTCTTATATTAGATTTATTTTTCCTCATTGTATCAAATTAAATTTTGTGGGGTTGATCTTTAGCCAAATAATATTCGGAATGGCTCCTATGAACTAAATATTTCATAGCTGATTGACAGTGGCGATAAAAAAGAATAAAATAAAATGTATGATGGTGCGATAATAATTTCCAGTTCTATTTTATTTTATCTTACATGGTGCGCATATATATATATATATATATATATATATATATATATATATGTGTGTGTGTGTGTGTGTGTGTGTGTGTGTCAAGCGGGGGGTCAGAGTTGCTCAGCCTCAGTCTTGAACGAATTATCAATCATCGTAAAGAAGAAATAATTGCAATTGATTTACATTAAGATTTCCATTAATAACGTAGTCCGTCGAAGTTGAAGAATTTTATTCTCGATATCTGTAAGAACATTCTCGAATGAGAGGTGCCACTTGGTGGTAGCTTGGCGCGATGTTGCGTTATCACCGTACATTTCGTGTAACTGCCAATAATTTTCAGTGCAGTCACAACCTTTGCCCACAGGAAGCTGATTAATGCACGCACTTCAAATTTGGACGCCACTGGCAGCCGCCGAAACGTATTCACGATTGATTAGCAAGACAACTAAAACTGCCACGTCAAAGCTGCTACTGCAGCTTCCGCAGCACTTGATACTCTGTGTTGCCACAAAGTTTCAACGAAATATCTCTATAACCGAGATTTTAACGGAGGTTTAAACTAACTTATTGACTGACCCTTGTATATATATTTCTATTTTTTTATAAACTTCTTTATAAGATGCATGTCTATAGCGTTATGTCTATAGCGTTAATCCGCAAGTATATCAATAAGTTTTATAGAAAATTTAAAAGTATATTTTAAATACTAGATTGCAATAAATTCATTTATGTTGTCGATCCTTTTTTATTGTTACTTTTGGTTTTGATGGTTAGATGTGATATCGCTTTAAAGCACACAGTATTATATACATTCCAAAAATGCTTTGACTGTTATCCATAGGGTTGCCAGAAGCTGAAAGTATAGAAAGAGAACTTCGAAAAAAAAAATAAAATAAAACAGGACGGGGTGTGGAAGCAGTCCACTATGACATAGACTCACACCAGTCGACAATTTATATTTACTTTATAAATATAAATACAATGTGTGAAAAAAGTTCTTATTACAGTGTAACTCTCTTTTTAAATTAAAATGGATTATTTATAAATAAACAGTAAATTGAAATTTGTAATACTAAGAGTTAATAGTAATACTTAAATAATGTTAAAAAATCTATCTCTATGATATTTACGCAGTAGCAAACCTCTCAGTCTATCTTTTTTTCTTTTTAGCCCATTTCCTCCGTTAATCATGTGTCATCCCTTTTTGTGTCATTATGAAATTGCTTATGTTATATTTTTTAAATTAATACGGTATCAATCATATTGAATGAATACTTTCTACGTCGAGATGATGTCACTCCTTGGGCTATAGAGCCCCCACCATCGAAAATAATCTTTCTACGCTTTCATCATGTCACGGCATTGAAAAATAATGCCGACACATATTGCGGTGTAAAAAATATCGTTCAAAAAGTAATAAAGGAAATAAGAGTACAAATTCAGAGAGTGAACCAAAAGATCGGGACGAAAAAAAAGAGGTCATGTTCTCTCTAAAAGAGATATTCTGGAAACCTGAGATACCGATAAAGTTGTGTAAAATACGCGAGTTTCAAATTTTATGGAGCCCTTTTTCGAAGGTAATAATGAGTGCCTAGTATTTTATCAAGAGGAATTTTTTTTTCTGGAAACCCTAGGCAGTTTATTGAATATTCTGCTATCCCCTCCGATGTGTGATCATTACTCACTTTTCAATATTTTGCATTTTAATGCAAGAAGTTGGGCAAATGTTTTTATTTTACCTATTACAGGAGCCGATTTAAGGTTCCTATGTACTAAGAAAAAAAATCGTATTTCCCTTTTCCTCTTCTTGCAGACTCTTGTGGTGGGGGGAGTCCAGTTGACAGTTCGAGAATTCCACCCTCCTTAGGATTGGAATTTTGATGGATTGTAATGGCTCTCTCTCTATAGGTGGGTTAAGCACTGCCCCCAAATTTTTTATTTAAAATATATTTTTGTCAAATATTTACAGGTACATAAATGCTGATAATCAAATAAAATTAGAATTGTCAGATAGCCTAAACTTTTCTGCAAAGAACTACAGGATTCATTTTATAAATTTCGTCCACCGAAGGAATTTATGAGCGTTTAAAACACACTATACCAGATTTTCCCCAGAATAATTTAAATTTTAAAATATTAATTGCATTTTTTTAAAAAAACGAAAAATGTATACAAATGTAAAATTTCTTTCTCTATGGCGGAGTTCAATTTTAAAAAAAAATCTTTGAATCCAAGTCGGCAATCCGTGGACAAATTTTCTCCTTAGGTTAACATTGAGGTGAGCGAATCCAATGGGGTTAGTACATAGCAGCCTTAACAAACAGACTAGGACTAGAATATTCAGATTTAATGAACAGTTATTTCTCTTCAACAATTATGCAGCATTGACTCGGAATTTTTAGGTCTACTACTGCTCTAAAATGCCGCCCACATGGTATAGTGATTAGCGTCGTGAGCTGCAAACTACTGGGTTTCGGTTCAAATCCCGAATACGAATTGGGCGTTACCGTGTGGTCCTTCTCATAGGGAGCAATGCAAGCTCGCCTAAATTGGGCTCCTGTAATATAATAGCCAGCAAAATTTCGCGTTCAATAACAAAATGGGGATGTCTCACGACAAGTTCCTACGCAGTAGAAAGGAAAAAAAACTGTTCTAGAATTAGAAAAATTAAATAAAAATCACTGAACCAAAAAGATGACTGACATCCGAAGATGGTAGATTAACATGGTAAATTCTATTACAATCCATTCCAATCGATACCATAGAAAACTGTTTGACTTCTTGAGTGCCTACGGAATAATAGTTTTTTCAATAATATTTTCAGCGTTCATAATCACACGTCACTGTCACAAAAAACCACTTGTGCTTGAATAGGACCAAGTAGCTTCCTTGACGAGAGACAAATTTTCCTGGCAAAGTGCCTGCGACGAAAATGCGTAGATTTATATCGAAAGACGGATTACGGATGAGAAAAAATATCGACTGACTTTATTTGGTTTTGAATAGAATGTACTGAGGGGCAGTTATTGCTTATAAACGCCGATCTCCTGCAGTGGTCGATGGGTTGTTATGATTTTATATGTATATGTATGTATGTATGTATATATGTATACATATATGTATATACATATGTATATTCATAAGCCTATATTTGTGTGTAAATAAATAAATAAATATATATATATATATATATATATATATATATATATATATATTATACCAAGTAGCTTTCCAGTTCATCACTTCTCAAAGGAAAACAAATTTTCCTGGCAAAGTGCCTTTGACAAGAGGCGAAAATGCAGAGATTTGTGTCAGAAGACAGACAGACCAGAATAAGAAAATATACTCACTTCATTTGATATTTGATTTTGAGCAGTTTGTACTGAGGGACCGTTATTTCTTCTCAACACGGATCTCCTTGAATGGTGGTTGGGTTGAGTGACCTCATGAGACCTTTTTTTACAAAAGGGCTGATGAGACCAGGACGATTCTGCAAAATCTCTTTTTGCAGTACATGACTTTTTAATGTATATGTATTTATATAGATATATGACATACACACAATCTAATAAAAACTATGAAAAAATACTTTAACATTTAATTCCATATATCAGACATCAAATATCGATGACGATTACCAATCGATAATACAAAATTGCTATATATGTCCATTGATATATTTTTATAGATACATGAAAAGGTAAAGAAGGTGACCATTTTAATGTGTTTGAAAAGATTTTAAGCTGTTTAAGTATTCTTAAATGTATAGCGATATGTGTTATGATACACGTAAGTGATATATGATTCAATAAATATTAAGTATGTTATATGTTTAAGATATATCATTCTATCGATATGAGTATCACGAATGACTTATGTAATGATGCCTATAAAATCTATCCATATATCGTATGTATAATGATTGCTACTCATAAAATATCATTCTATAATTATTATGTAGGAGTCATAGTACGATTGTTGAATCAACGAGAGTAACATTTCAATTGATTATTATTTGAAAATAATTATCCCTCGATGTATCTAAGTAATAAATAAACGTAGCTCCAAAATAAAATTATTTAACTAACTAATACACACATACACGTACACGCACATGCATAAGCATATATAATATGTCGTTCTATAGATATGGTATATTCGTCATAATCAACAAATCGATTGGAGTAAAATTCCAATCGATTGTTATTTGAAAAGATAATTTTCATTCGATGTATGAAAGGGACTAAAATAGGCGATGCTTCCGAAAGAAAGAAAATCTCTTTTCTCAACTGGATTTCGCTCTTTTCTTTTTTTTAGATTTTAGACGATAAAAGTTTCCGAAACTCCTGCCCAATTTCTGTCTAACGAAGAATGCGAGCGCCATGTCTCCCGACTCTTTAGGACCTACGTTATTGGCGTCGTGTGATAGAAAAGAATTTAATAATGATAAAATAAGAGAGTAGATTCCAGCAATCGGGATACTTAAACGAAAACAAAAACTTCCGCCCATATAAATATATATATATATATATATATATATATATGTATGTATATATATGGATATATATGTATATATATGTATATATATATGTATATATATATATATATATATATATATATATATATATATATATATATATATATATATATATATATGTATATATATGTATATGTATATATATGTATATATATATATATATATATATATATATATATATATATATATATATATATATATATATATATATATATATATATGTATATATATGTATATATATATATATATATATGTATATATGTATATATATATATATATATATATATATATATATATATATATATATATATATATATATATATATATATATATATATACACCGGGTGCGTCATAAATTCATGCAAACTTCAAAAATCCATAATAAAAGAAATAATGGTCGGAAAATGTTTCTGTTTGCGCCAATCAGAGGGATTTTGGATTTTTTTCCATGTAATAAAAAAAAAAAAGTTTCCAAATGTAACCGAAAGAGGGCGCTTACACGTCATACTGAGACGTTTTATGCAAATCAGGCAAACACAAGCAGAAAATCAAACATATCACAATAACATGAGACTGTGCATTTATTTTAAAGTAATAGATGTTCAACATTACCACCAGCAAAATGTAATAGGCAAGTGAGACGCATCACTACGCCCATTACAGCGGAGTGTAGCATGTCGCCATCGATGGCAGCGACTGTCTATCGAATGGCATTTTTCAGTTCCATCAAAGTGGTTGGGGAACCCCGGTACACACGAGACTTTAAGTATCCCCAGAACCAAAAATCCGCCGGGTTCAAGTCTGGTGATCGTGAAGGCCACTAAAACTTACAACCTCGACTTATCGCTCGGTGTTCAGTGAAAGATTCCAACAGGAACGTCGTGACATCACGTAAAATGTGGGGCGGCGCACCATCCTGCATGAATGTGACAACAGGTAAAACATGTCTTTCCTGCAATGCAGGCTTACGCAGGTCACGCAAAAGCGTAAGATACCGTGCTTCAGTGACTGTACAGGTTTTCCACCCGAATACAGGACAAGGCTCTTCAAAAAAGAAAGGGCCCAGAATAAAAGACGCGGTGAAGCCGCACCAAACAGTCACACGAGAAGAATGTAGTGGCCAGTTCAGATACTCACGAGGGTTGGAAGTCACCCAGATACGACTGTTTTGCGTATTAACGTCACCATGCAGTGAAAAGTGGGCTTCATCCGTCCAGGTGACATTCAGCAACCATTGTGGGTTACTTTACATTTGTGCCAGAGCCCATGTAGCAAAGATTTGTCTTGCATGTGTATCTGCCGTTAGCAACTGGTGAAGTGCATGGATTTTGTACGGATACAGATTCGACATTCCGTGCAGAATACATCGAATCGACGGTTCCGGAATCCCCGTTCTTCTCCCAGCTTCACGAGCACTGCTACTTCCCGTTGATGTCTCAGCTTCCAAATTTTCCATGGAACTTTGTACAACATGGACGCGGTCCGTGCTCAAGGATGGTCTGCCAATTCGTGGACGGTCCTCCAAACTCCCCGCTTCCTCCAAACGTCGTACTAAATTCAGTATCCCATTCAATGAAATAGGCCTTTATCGCGCCTTCAGTCCTTTCTTCGTGCGAAACTTTCGCAATGCAACAGTTGGAGATTCACAATTCTTGTAGAAAAGTTTAACAACCAATACTCGATCTGGTAAAGAAAGCATGCTGCCGGCTTCGAATGAAGGATCCATTTCCAACCAGGTGTTTTATTGATAGCCTGATTTGCATAAAACGTCTCAGTAGGACGTGTGACCACCCTATTTCGGTTACTTTTGGAAACGTTTTTTTTTAATGAAAAAAAATCCAAAATCCCTCTTATCATATTGCCGCACACAAAAAAATTTTCCGAGCATTATTTCTTTTATTATGAATTTTTGAAGTTTGCATGAATTTATGACGCCCCCTGTATATATATATATATATATATATATATATATATATATATACAGTGGTACCTCCGAAAAGCGGACAGTCACGGGACCAAAAATTTTGTCTGTTATTAGGAGGTGTCCGCTATTGAGGAGAACATCCTTCTTATAAATCATTTTTTTTGCACTTCTGTTTGACGTTTGATTGAAAATTACTATTGTTTTAATTAAAAAAGAAAAATTAATTAAGTAAGAAAAGAATAGCCATTTACTATTTTACCTTTCAATTGTGGCTAATCCTTTTGTCTTGCATTGGATAATACCAAAATACAACGTATTGGAGCTAAATTATTTTAATTACTACTGAAAAAATTTGTTAACAAAGTTTGATTTCTCTTTTTTTATACTGTAAACCTGTTTTTCAAGGTGAATCTTCATAAGATTTAGCTTTGCTCATCCCTCCGAATCTTCATTGTTCAGAAAGAACTGTTTTAATTGTTCGCTGTATTTCAGTACTGCCGAATAATCTTTGATTTCGCAGTTTTCCATTGGCGATTCCTCATCCTCCTCCTCAGAAAGGGCCAGTGCTTCAGTGGTGTAGTGATGAATGAAATTGGAAACATGCAGATGTTCTTCCTCAATGGATAAATCATCGTCGATCTTGACATACTCTTCTAAGATGACATTTGAGTCAAAATTGGCTACTAGATCAGCAAGTTCTTTTCGTTTTTTTCAATAGTACTGTCAGTTGTCACTTCGCTTGTACTCAAAAATCCCGCCCTCTTAAAACATTTTAGAACGCACCCAGGTTGCACCTTTCTAAGGACTGGCGTAGTCCAGGAAATTGCATCCAAAACAGATACCGATTTTGCCAACTGTTCGCTGGATTTGCAGGAGATAATCTGTGAAAGTTGTATTTCAGAAGCGTTAGAAAGTTATGTTCAGAAGCAGCTTTTTGTATCGTACTTTAAAGCTGCGGATAATTCCCTGATCAAGTGGCTGTAGCATCGAAGTGGTGTTAGGAGGCAAGAAAATCAAATTAATACTTTTGAGCTCTAAATCATCAGGATGGGAAGTAGCATTGTCCATGAACAGAATGATTTTTCTCCTTTTTTTTCATTTTTTTTTTGTCTAACTCCACCAGTCAATTGCTCATTATCTCAGAGGTCATACACGCTTTCTTATTTCACTTCCACGAAACACTAAGTTTTCGTACATCAATGTTCTTGAAACATCCAGGCTTCTAAGGAAACATCTAGGCTTTGTAGAGACGCATAAGCATATATTTATAGCTTGCTTGTTAAAATAATTTTGAAATGTTTGCCAAAATAATTGAAAGTTTTTCAAAAATACCTGTCCGCTATTCGGAGTGTCCGATATCCAGAGGGAATAACATGGAATTTCCTATATAAAAGGACTGACATCGTAAAAATGTCTCTTAATTAGAGGTGTCCGGTATTCAGGAGTGTCCATTAAGGGAGGTACCACTGTATATATATATATATATATATATATATATATATATATATATATATATATATATATATATATATATATATATATATATATATATATACACCTTGCAAGATATAAAAAATTAATATTTAATAACGCTTTGAAGAATTAGCTCACTGTCATTCATTTTATCTCTTTCTTTTTAAACATATCCGTTCATCAGCAACGAACTTTTACCTTAGGGGAATACGAGACATTATGGATAATGTGTGGCAAGAGCCTAACCAGCTAGACCAGGGGTTAGCAACCTTTTTTACTAGGAGGGCATATTTCAGAAATACGCCAGTTCGGCAGGCACCGCTAGATGAAGAGGAGCAGAGGGGGATAATACTTAAACATGAAAATATTAATGCGACATCTATATATTTAAGTTGCTAAGCCGACTTTTTGGGCAGTCCGTGAGAGAAAATTACTGCATCAATTTACTTCATTTTGGTCTTAAACGAAAATTGCAACCTGTAGATTTGTCTAATTTGGTTTTTGTAATAGCAGTTTCTATTAATTAGCGATAATTTACAATTAAAAAATTGATTTCTGCGCATGCTCAGTGGCACTTTTAAATCTGTCTTTAGAAACTTACTGTTTCTGCGCATGCTCAGTGACATGTTTTAATGATAAACACGTTTATTTCGAGAAGTCTCTCTAGATCTCTCTCTGCTATTTTTATTTTTATAATAATTATGTTTGTGAAATATAAGATTAAACCTGATGGAAATAGTTTATTTCGCGCTGTTTAATTAGCGATAATTTACAGTTAAAAAAATTTCTTTCTGCGCATGATCAGTGGCATTTTTAAATCTGGCTTTAGATGCTCACTAAGCACGATGCCACTTAAACACATTAATTTTTTTCTGCGCATTATTATGATTTTCAACATTTAGGAATGATTTGTCGAGTATAATTTATGTATTAGTACATTTATTTACTATCTAGCCGTCATGTTTTGGCGGGTACCAACTAGTAAACTTTTAATACACAAATTCAATTTTTAATTTGAGCAAAACAATCTCAAAATTGATTATTAATGCGATATTTAGCATTGCAAATGTGTGGCCCATTCGTTGTAACGGGGCACAGAAGTTGAAATCCCAGTCCTCATGCATTGTTCCAAATGAGTGTCAGTGAGGCTCGCTCGGTACTTTGATTTTAAGTAGTTCCTATTGGATAACAAAGTCTAACAAGCATATGTCGACGAGCAAAGAGCAATTTCAGAACAGGAAAAACAACCTGTCTCACAACGAGGGTAGAGCGACGAGGTCGAATCTGGGCAGGCTCCTCAGCTTTTGATTTTTACGGTTTTACTATTTTTTTTTACTAAAATGATTCATTACAACTACGAGATTTTGTTGTTCAAATTTGTTGTATACTCTTAGACAAAAAAAAGGGGCACCAAGAAGGATTTTCCTGAATGGGACGTAAATCGGTAGATGTGATGTACATGTACAGAAACACAAATGGTTACAATTTGAGAAAAATTGGAGGATTTATTCAAGAGAAAGAGCTTCACAAAGTGAAAAAGTCAATAATGTGTTGGTCCAAATCTGGTCCTTATTCAAGTAGTTATTCGGCTTGGCATTGATTGATAGAGGTGGTGGATGTCCTCCTGCGGTGTCAAATTCTGTCCAATTGGCCCGTTAGATCGTCAAAATCCCTTGCTTGTTGGAGGGCCCTACCTATAATGCTCCAAACGTGCTCAATGGGGCAGAGATCCGGCGAACTTGCTTGCCAAGATAGCGTTGGGCAAGCACGAAGACAAGCAGTAGAAAATCTCGATGTGGGCGGGAGGACATTATCTTGCTGAAATGTAAGCCCAGTATGGCGTTAAATGAAGGGCAACATAACGGGGTGTAGAATATCGCCGACGTACCGATGTTCTGTAAGGCTGCCACGGATGACAACCAAAGGGACCTCCTATGAAATGAAATGACACTTCAGACCATCAATCCTGGTTGTCGGCCCACATGGCGGACGACATTCAGGTTGGTATCCTACCGCTGTTCGGGGCGTCTCTATACATGTATTCGCGGGTCACCGGGGCTCACGTCGAAGCGGGACTCATCACTGAAGACAATTATATTCCAGTCAGTTGCATTCCAGATCGAATCTGCCCAACACTACTACAAATGGTCTTGTCGGTGAACAGAGGTCAATGGTAGTCGGTACAAGGGGGTCCGTGAGCTCAGCTCCCTTTCTCTGAGCCGCCTGTGAATTGTCCTTGCGGCTACTGAAGCACCAGTGGCACGTACGATCGATGATAATGATAAATCTGGGGCTATGAGTGTCGCTCTGAGGAATGCTTGGTCCTCACGTTCTGTTGTCCCTCTAGGCCGACCGGTTTCTTCTTGACGATGTGTTCGGCCATGGTTCCCCCATTCCTGCCAACATTGTCTAATAGAGGCATCGCTCCTATCGAGCGATTCGCCAATTAGACCAACCGGATTCTTTGAGCCCAACTACACGTTTTCTATCGAATGCTGACATATGATCATATTGAGTGTGCACCTGTATGTGAAGCATAGTTACTGTCTACCTGAGCCCCCGGAATTAAATTCGCAAAGAATGTATGACGTGAAATTTTCCTCTTTAATATCCTATCAGTTGCGTAGTTAAGATGTGCTGCAGCATCACATGTTCATTCATTGGACGCTGTAACAGCTTGGCCTGTTGGCTCACTATTAAATAAATCCAATGTGTAAGGCGAAAAGCACTAAACATGGACGATTAACATCTCATGCATCTATTTATTATATAAAAAGAACACACATTTAAAATGTAAGTTACAATCACATCTCAGCGCGCGGAGCTGAGATGTAAAAATCCTGGCTCGCGGAAAAAACTCCCAATCTCGCGCGTGGAAAAAGCTCCCAACGCTGTTGTAAATAAACAATCTTCGTCTACTGTCCAGTGGCGAACCATGGCTTTCAATTTTCAACTCTGGCGTTGTCACAAACTCCTCCCCCCTCCAGTGTTGAACTTGTCCGAACTCAGGATAAGTTCATGCTTGTTACTAGTTCAGATGCTGAAAGCAACAGATGTCTCAGTTCCATAATGTTCAGGAAATAAGCTCCAAATTTGCCATAGACAAAGACATCTCTTTTCCTAATACGGTACTGTGCCAATTCCCTATTTAAATTTTATTTAATGCTATTAAGTCCGTAACAATTTAGACTACCCGTAATAGCACTTTACAATGTACCAGTTACAACATAATATAATTCTTTACAATCATATACAATTTAAAAAATTTCAATCAATTTTAAACAGAATTCCTCAAAATACTATTACATAAAGAATTACTTAAACATGAGACTCTAAAGTAGTACAGTTAAATAAATATATTCCGGCAACTTATAACTAATACAAAACAATTTGTTTACACAAGGGATCAAATTTTATACACATTACAAAGTCACATGGTTTAATAGAAACTAACTAGGATATGGGTGCCGGCTTAAGGTGTCTACATTGCAGTGATTTTTCCCTTTATTGTGTTGAATTTTATAATTGAAGGGTTGTAACGCCAGGGCCCATCGCAAAAGTCTCTGGTTATTCCCGGCATGGGTTTTGAGCCACACCAGTGGGTTGTGGTCGGTCTGTATTATGAACGGTAAATGACCATCTAAATAACACTGTAACTTTTTCACTGCATACACTATAGCCGCACACTCTTTTTCAGTGGTACAATATTTCCACTCTGATGGTTTGAGTTTTCTACTCATATATAGAAGCGGATGTTCTTCTCCTTGGTCGTCGATCTGTGCTAAAATTATGCCTAGACCGGTGTCGGATGCATCAGTTTGCAACAGGAATTCTTTTTGGCAGTTAGGTGCATAAAGCACTGGTTTGCTTGACAATCTTTCTTTTAATATACGAAAAGCATCTTCACAAGCATTATTCCATTTTATCTTCCCTTTTTGTTCTTTTCCCTTGAGAGTCTCCGTCAAAGGGGCGGCGATAGCTGAAAACATGGGAATATACTGTCGATAGTACCCCGCTAAGCCAAGGAAAGCTCGAACCTCTGTTTTGCAAGTCGGAGTCAGAAATTCTCGGACTGCTTGTACTTTTCACTCTGCTGGTGATCTTTTCCCTTCCCCAATAAGGTGTCCCAGGTACTGGACTTCTTTTTGAGCAAATTTACATTTCTTGGGCTTGATGGTTAATTGAGCACTTTTTATTTTGTCAAGAACCCTCTTCAGATGTTCTAAGTGTTCTTCCCAAGTTTTAGAGAATATAGCAATGTCATCTAAATAAGGTATTGCGAAGTTTTCACAATCATGTAGCAAGTCCGACATCATTTTGCTAAAATAATATGGGGCATTTTTCAGACCAAACGGCATTCTCAGCGGACGGTAGACCCCAAAGTTGGTTGTGAATGCAGCTATTTTCTGGGCCTTCTTACTTAAAGGAATCTGCCAATATCCTTTCGTTAGATCTAACAAAGTAATGTACTTTGCTGCAGCAACTGTTTCGACTCTTTGCTCTATGTTAGGCAATGGAAAGTATTGGGTTTTAGTAACTTCATTGATTTTCCTGTAATCTATACAAGGTCGAGGATCTCGTCCTGGGGATTCAACTAGTATCATGGGTGATGTATAATCTGATTCACCCGGTTCAATGATTTTGTATTGCAACATCTTCTGGATCTCTAACTGCAATATCTCGTTTTGTCTAGGTGACATACGATAGGGTTTCATACGAATAGGCTTATCGTTCATTAGCTCTATGGCATGTTCGACGACGTTTGTTTTCCCTGGGATGTTAGAAAACAATTTGTCATATTCTACCAGTATTTTCTGCAATTGTTCTTGCTGTTTTTCATTTACAAGCTTATCTAAAGCACTATTCTCCCTTATTTCATTGAAATCGAATATGTTAGGATCCGATTCAATCTTCGGAAAATCATCTTCAATTTCCGCAGGTTCGTTGTCATCTAAACTCCATAAGATGTTCACAAGCTCTGGCCGTTTGTAATACGGTTTTAGCATGTTAATGTGATAAACTTCATTTTTCTCTTGTCTTCCTTCTGAGCTAACAACATAATTTGTGTCTGACAACTTCTTAACAATTTTGCCAGGTCCTTTCCACTGAACTGCCAGTTTATTTGGTCTACAAGTGGATAAGATCAACACCAAGTCTCCCTCTTGAAATACTCATTTAACAGCATTTCGATCATACCATTTTTTTCGTTTGTCTCTCATTTCTTCCATTTTTTCTTCAGCTAACTCCTGACTTCTCTTCATTCGATTGATTAGCTGAAACACATATTCAACTACTCCATTTCCTTCTTCATCTGGCTCCAACCATTGTTCGTACAATAGGGTGACCGGTGACCTTAGATTTCTTCCATGTACTAACTCGGCAGGACTGAATCCAGTACTTTCATGTGTGACAGTCCTTAAGGCAAATAGAGCTGCTGGAACATGTCTTTCCCATTCAGGAGCAGCTTCAATGCATAACACTCTCAAAATTCTTTTGACGGTCCTATGGAATCGTTCGACTGGATTAGTCTGAGGATGGTGTACAGAACTTCTAATGGTTTTTATTCCAAATCTCTGGAAAAATTCTACAGTTAAGTTACTCATAAATGAGGTCCCTTGATCAGTTTGTATTTCCTTCAGAAAACCCATACGACTGAATATCTGCAATAATGCATCAATTACAGACGTTGATCCAATATCTGCTACCGCTACTGCATCTGGATATTTGGATGCCATGCACATAGCTGTAATCAGATAACGATTTCCATTTGGTGTAGTGGGCAAGGGCCCACAAGCATCTACATTTAGTTTGCTGAAAATCTCAGATATGACAGGTACCAAAGTTAATGGGGCTTTCTTCTTGTCATTACATTTGCCGGCTCGTTGACAAGCATCACAGGTTTTGACAAACTCCTCTATTTCTTTGTAACAATTCGGCCAGAAGAAATATTTCACCATTCGGTCCTTTGTTTTGGCGACTCCTAAGTGAGCCGACGTTCCTTCGTGGCACATGCTTTTGACTTGCTCCCTAAAACATTCAGGAACCACAAGTATATCAACTTTCCCCATCTTGTCGACTTTCTTCTTAGCCAGTAATTTATCTTTAACTATTCTGAAATCTTTTGATTCTGTCGAGGCCTTTTTGGCTAATGTAAACAACGGAGCCAGATCTTTGCTCCTCTGTTGTTCTTCAGCAAACTTTTCTGAATTGACTTTTACCAAGTTCAAAATAACTTCAGTTTCATCAATTTCTGGTAAAAGTTGAACTTCTGTACTTGGAAGATCATTTTCTTCCTCTTTCTCTAACTCTGTCTTTTTGGACATTTCAAATTTCTCTTCTTGGGATTTTGACAAGCTTCCTCCTTCAGCAAGATGTTTTCTCTGCTGCGCTCTTGTAAGTACTGCGTTCACAGTTTCCTTTTTCTTCCTACTGGCATCTTTAGTTTCTTCTAACAGAGAAGCGGTTTTATTTTCAAGGATCTACCTCCCTTGGTCCAAGTTATCTCTGAGAACGGCTGCCTTAGTGGTGACATGGCCCAATTCGCATTCAATTTCAATTTCGGCCAAAGGCAAGCAAGGCATCTGCTCGTTCAGTAAATGTTGCACCCATACATGTTCCCCTGTCATTCTTTGAGGCGACACATATTTCTGGCACACTACATCTACAGTTGCTCCAGTATCTCTAAGTATAGGAATGCTAGTCCCATTTATTTTACCAGGAATGGTGTATGGAGCTAATAGATCTTCATCAACTTTATTCTTAATATAGTTTACGCTGCCTATACTGTTTTTCTTTTTGAGTTTAGGGCAATGAGGCCTGATATGTGTGGTATCCCCACATTCAAAACAATGAAACTGCTTCCTCTTATCGAAGTTGGGATCTGGTTTCTTAACCTTGTGGAAGTTTTCCATTTCTTTTACGGCATACGTATCTTCCTTTTTCTGGCTATTTCCCTTACAAGGTTTCGATTGCCATGGTTTTTTATTACTTTCATCCTTGTAACTCATCGAAGGAGTTTTACCCCGTATGCACTTTCTCACATCCTCAAATTCGTCAATCTTGGTTACAAGTTCAACTGGGGAAGTAATGGATGTCCAATGATCCAAAATGTTTTCTTTAAATTCATTCGGTGCCCTTTTCTTTATCTGATCAACGATCATCAATTCTTTTAATTGTTCATAGGTTTCTATCTTCAATCCATTTAGCCAGCCTTCTAGATAATTTTTCCTCTCGTAGTAAAAATCCTGCCAAGTACGGTCTGGTGATTTTTGCAGTTTCACAAAATTTTGGCGAAACTTCTCTGGGCTCATCTTAAAACGCTTAAGTAATAAGGTCTTAACATATGGATACTCACTAGCCTGTTCTTCAGGTTCACGAGCTATCAAGTGAGCAATTTCTAATGGCAGAACACCAATTAATTTAGTGACCCACTTTTCTCGGGGTACCTTAAGAACTTTCGCTTGTCGTTCGAAAAGCTCTAAGAACAAACTTATCTCACCCCCTTTTTCATCAGATTTGGGCATTAGCTTTTGAAGTTCAATTTTAGAACTAAAATCTGTACTAGAATTAATAGATTCCTCAGAGTTTTTATTTTCCTTTAACTGTAACTCTAGTCTTAGTTTTTCCAATTGAAAGTCCCTTTCTTCTTTCTTTTTTCTTTCTTCTTCTTTTCTTTCTTCTTCTTTCATTTTTCTTTCTTCTTCTTTCTCTAATCTTAGTTGTTCCAACTAAAAGTTCCTTTCTTCTTTCTTTCTTCTTTCTTCTTCTTCTTTCATTTTTCTTTCTTCTTCTTTCTCTAATCTTAGCTTTTCCAATTGAAAGTCTCTTTCTTCTTTCTTTTTTCTTTCTTCCTCTTTTTCTTTTCTTTCTTGTTCTTTCTTTTTTCTTTCCTCTTCTTTTTCTTTTCTTTCTGCTTCTTTCTTTTTTCTTTCTTCTTCTTTGTCTTTTCTTTCTTCTTCTTTCTCTAATCTTAGTTTTTCCAATTGAAAGTCCCTTTCTTCTTTCTTTTTTCTTTCTTCTTCTTTCATTTTTCTTTCTTCTTCTTTTCTTTCACTGATCACAGTTGAAAGAAGTTCTTTTATATACTCTTCCTCATAATTACTACTTTTCAAAATTAAGTTACGCAGATCAATTACCTTTAAGTCTTCTACTACATTTTCCCCTAATTCTCTCGCAATCACCTTCAAGTCCTCCTTCCGGCCTTGGCCAAGATAAGCCATATTAAATTCCGAATCTAACACTACTATATTCTAAATTGCACAAATAAATTATAATACACAGTTAATATCTGCCAGTTTGGCTTTAGCAGTATTCAATACAAAATAAAATATTCTTTATCTTTACAAAGCACAAACACAATTTACTTAAAAATCAGTTAGATTTTTAATACATGAATCGTTATTCATTTAATTATTTCAGCCAGTTTGGCATTGCACAATATCTCAACTATCTTAAGTTTTAAGAATTTAAATCGCCAGTTTGGCTTTAAAATTTATCTCATCTATCTCAAGTTTTAAGATTTTAAATCGCCAGTCTGGCATTACACAATATCTCAACTATCTGAAATTTTAAGAATTCAAATCGCCAGTTTGGCATTAAAAAAAAATATCTCAACTATCTTAAGTTTTAAGAATTTAAATCGCCAGTTTGGCATTAAAAAATATCTCAACTATCTTAAGTTTTAAGATTTTAAATAGCCAATTTGGCATTAGATACACTTGAAACATGAACACACTTTATGTAATTCGAACTAACAGAGGATACACAATTTAATTATTACACATACGAAACCAAATCTAGAGTTTCTAGATAAAAATAAGTCAGTCTGGTACTTGTGAACTGCTATTTTAAACCGATGCATATAAGCCAGTTTGGCCCCCCAATATACATCCAAAACTTTCAACTAGTTTAGCCTAATCGCAAACACTAATTTCCTAACTTTGCCAAGGCGGCAACAAAATCTCAGGCACGTACTGTATTAAATAAAAAGAAATACATCCTTTTAGTTCCTCCACGCAATATTTTTTATCGCTGGATTCCGCATTCAAAATCTCGGTGGAACCTCCATTTTCAATATATATATATAGACTGTAACAGCTTGGCCTGTTGGCTCACTATTAAATAAATCCAATGTGTAAGGCGAAAAGCACTAAACATTGACGATTAACATCTCATGCATCTATTTATTATATAAAAAGAACACACATTTTAAATGTAAGTTACAATCACATCTCAGCGCGCGGAGCTGAGATGCAAAAATCCTGGCGCGCGGAAAAAACTCCCAATCTCGCGCGTGGAAAAAGCTCCCAACGCTGTTGTAAATAAACAATCTTCGTCTACTGTCCAGTGGCGTACCATGGCTTTCAATTTTCAACTCTGGCGTTGTCACAACGCCAAACTTTAAAATTTTGCATTTTTCTTCGAAACCTGTATTCATATCAATTTGTGCCCAATTTGTATTCTCCCTTCTTGGTGCGTCGTTATTATTGGCTAAGAATGTATATATATATATATATATATATATATATATATATATATATATATATATATATATATATATATATATATATGGTTATATGTAGCCTATTCCGAATGACGTCGAATCGGAGTGTGACGTAATAACCGCTGAACACTATATTGGAAGTGCTGTCTTCACTTTTTAAGAGGGCACACTACCTTTGACAACACTGAAATGACCGTAAACATGATCAAATTCGAGCCACTGAAACTCCATTAATATATATATATATATATATATATATATATATATATATATATAATTTTTTTGTTTTATATCAAAATTACAATTCTTCAGTTATATTTTATACAAAAATAGAACTTGTAAATCCATCAATAATTTTTAGATTTCATTTTTAAATGTACACATTACTAAAAAGGGAAAAATCATTGGATGTTTCGCTCATCATAAAATTAAGACATATGCATACAGAAACTATTTTTTGGTCAAATTAAATTAATAATATACTCAAGTTAAATGTAAAACCAAAAATATACAAAAAATATAGTTTAAATTGAAAAATTTACATAAAATTTGAAAAAATTAAAATTTAGCAATTTTTTAGAAACATTTTCATTCATCAAAAATAAAAATAAATCTGTAATAAAATTTTTTTTCAAGTGTAAAAAAATTTTATTACACATTTATTTTTATGTTTTTTGATTTTAGTATGTAAAGAAGTTTAAAATACAAATGTGATAAAATTTTTGCGTGTCTAGCACACATAGTTTGGGAGTAACAGTGTGCGTAATCCAAAAATTTACATATTTGAGAAAACTGAAGTTAAAGTTGGAATATACATGGCTATGGTAAAACAGTGAGCTTTACATAAACTCTCATAATTCGAGAAATAATGCAAATTTTTTTATGCGGTTTTTTTCTTATTGTTCAGAAATGTCCCAAAAATCAGAATACAGAAAAAAAACAAAAAACGATTTTTGTAGTTTTAAAGGTAGTGTGTCTCCTTAATTTATAGACACTTATGTTCGGCCACGTGTGCTTTCAGAATCCCGAAGAATGCACCGTCCGAGTTGATTACGAATTAGCCGTGAAAGCGGTGAGTGCATATATGAATTTAAAATTTCCCACACTGTGATGTTTACATCGGAATTACTACTTTTATGTCGTAGTTTTGAATGTTCTAATTGGAATATTTTTCCACATTTTATCTTAAATAAATCAGAAACGTACAAATATTATAAAATGCCAAAAAAAAGATTTTTTGAAGATCTAAAAGGGATGACTCCCAATAAGTGTTAAATGATGGGGAGAGATAGTGGACTGATCATGGGACCAAATATGATGGGCTAACTCGTGATAGTATAGATTGTGATGGTCACGGTAGTCAATTTTGGGTGTGAGGCCAATTGTGATAAACTATTTAAAGTGCTACCAGTTTGATGGACCAAAATATCGTTTCTTGCGTTGTGTTACAAATACTATATGAGACTTCTGATAGAAAATAATAGATAGATTTATTGGGCAAAAAAACACATATATAGTTCATAACAGTAACTCATCACATTTACTATATTCCATAACCTTACTTCGTCATTACACTTTAAATTATACATTCAATTTCATACCCCTCAATCAGATATGGGTTACTTATTAATCATCAATAATTTACTGATTAGGTATTATACTTAATAAGCACTTCTATGATTTAACTTAGCGATTGTCATTAATTACGTCGTTTAATTGAATATGGATGAGAGGCGAGGCAAATACCCCTTAGTGACCAAATAACAAACGTCACACAAATCTGATGTGTCGCATTTTTGAAACGTCCTCATGAACTCATTCGACTTGGTGGTCGTCAGATAGGAAAGGGTCTTTTGTGTTGGGGCACGTTCCGCGATGTGATGCTCGCTTTCTGTCGGTGGCAGAGGGTAGGCTGTGTGGTCTCGCTGCTTTCCGCTTTCCAGCGCTGGCATCAATCGGTCGCTTGGGACCGTGTAATTCACTCTTAATAGACCTCCTCTTTCTGCATCCGTAGCTGGTTCTTTGAATGTCGACGATGTGACCTCGGAACGGTAGCTCATTTCAGGCTGTCATCATGTATCGTGCGGTTTTCTTCCCTTATTATCGACTTGCCTCCGTGTTATTATCTCAGCTTTCGCGGAAGTTAATTGCTCGTGATTCTCATTCTTTATCGCATTGCACGACACCGCTCCGATTCCTATCTCAAATCAATTCAGGTTTCTTATTCTGCTGCGCTAGACGCGAACCTCTTATCGTTTCAGCATTGAGTTATTGGCTCAGGCCGGTATGTCTTTCTATTCAAGACACAAATCCTCATTCATCTTAACTTGGTAGTACGGGTCGCTCGTTCTTAGGTCCTCTCTCTCTACCAACCAGCCAAAGTCATTCTGATAGCTCTAATAATAATAATCATCTTGTTCCTATATTTCTTGTGTCTCTAATACTTTTTGCCCTTCCTTATTAACTCCTCCTCTTTTTCTCATTTGATTGGTCATCCATTCTTCCGTCATACTCTATTGGTTCGTTAGTCTTCATCTGGAACCTTCTATCCCGCCTTGCTGAAGGCGTGTCGCTTTTTCTCATTACCCTTTTCTTCTCACGGTCTTTTCCCGAAATACCTAAAATTCCCCTTGTTTCTTGTTTCCATTTCTTTAGCTAAGTGCTCACATCATTCACCGTTCCACTCCTTTTCTCCGTTATGCGCTTAATTACTATTTCCTCACATCTGTATTCCCTTTTTGCGAAGTGCATTTTATTCCATAATTGCTCTTAACTACTTAATTATTTTCAATTCGGCTACTTCCCCGTTTACAATTTCCTTTTCTCATCAATTTTCCCTGTTTTGCGGTCTCAGTCTAATTCTTCTTTATCTTTCTTTAATCTTCTCCTCCATCTTTACAATTTTTCTTCATTATTCTTTAACTCCATACAATGCCTCCGCCATATACCCCACGACACTCACCTTAACTGTATCTGCGTGATCTTACTGCGTACTGTGACCAAAGATGTTTTCCATGTAGCTTGCAGTATCGAAATTAAAAATATTGAGCTATATTAAACTCGGCCCAATATGCTCAACATTAAACAAAAAAAACTCAAACAAAACACGTATTCTAAACAATTGCGCGTAACACTACTGAAACACACAACCGTTCCCATGGCAAATAAATAAGAAACTTTTTTATTTTGAACTCTAAATTATTCTCTCATTATTTTCGCAGACTGCTCCGCCGGGAATCATCCTTTGTCCGTGAAAAATGCACTCTACCGTCAAACGTCTGTGTTTTAAGAAAGGTTAAAAAAGTTAAAAAATGAAAGAAAATTCTTCACTCTTTACATTATATATCTATTTTATAAAAATTGTTCAGAGGGATGCGAGTTTTTTAATCCTCCGTTCTTAATTGAAAGCGAGCGCGGTTTTAAAGGTGCGAGTAAAATACCCGCTCTTCCGCATGGTTTAAGCGGCAGCGATCATCATTTATTTTGTGAAGGGGAAAAAATAAAGGGTAACATAATTATGAAATGTGTGTATTATATATATATATATATATATATATATATATATATATATATATATATATATATATATATATATATATATATAAAGCATATATGACGCCACGGCTTTTACGGCAATTTCGGAATCGGACGGTGAATTTTTGGCTTTCTAAAGGCACATATGGACGAGCATAACTATATACGAATAGAAAATACTGAAGAAAGCACTTCCATAAAGTGTTGGACGTTTATGACATCACACGCCGATACGACGTCATTTGGAGTAAGCTCAAACTGTGAATTTTCTGATTTCTGAAGGCACATGTTGCTAAGCATAACTATCCAGGAATAAAAAAAGCTGAAGGAAGCACTTACATAGAGTGTTCAGCAGATATGACGTCACACGCCGATACGACGTCATTCGGAATCAGTATATCAGCCTCAATTACATTAATTTAAATGCCAATATGTGATTTGTTTTCCAAGCAAGCCAGTTTCTAGTAAAGTACCTTTTCAATTACGTCGGCAAAGTGTTCTTATAAAATATCTCGTTCACCAATGAAAATTTGTAATGCGTGAGGAATATAGGGAACTAGCCAACAGGCAACTAGCTAACAGGCAAGGTGTTCACTACACTTGAAGTTCCAAAATGAGTCAGTAGCTTTTTTGTCTTCTTTTATCCTCAGATTCTTTTAGTCCAATCTTTCTTTTTTGTATCACAAGATGTGTCAGTATCATCTTTTGTCCTCTTTTATCCTCAGTTACTTTTAGTCGAATCTTTTTTTTTTCTATCGCAAAATGTGTCAGTATAATTTTCTGTCCATTTTTATCCTCAGTTACTTTTAATCAAATATTTATATTTTATATCGCAAAATGTGTCAGTATAACCTTTAACATATAGGATATGTAGGAAGGTTATTTTCGACAATGGGGGCACACTGGACGAAAGAGAGACATCGTCTCAGCATACAAAGTATTCAATCAATATTGTCAGCAACATATAAATATAAAAATATAACATACTAGCTGAAAACCCGCACTTCGCTACGGAGTACATTCAAAGTAAAAACATCGGTGAATGTATGCAATTAATGCCAATATATATATAATAAATACGACGATCAATGTATATAATTGATGTAAAATATATATATATTTATAAAAAAATCGTAAGGGATATTTTTATAGACAAAATAATGTAGAAGAAGATATTCAAATTAAATCTAATATAAAGAATACTATAGAATATAGTACAGTTAATATAGTACAGTTTCTAGAACATTTCTTTTACTGTATTTTAATATTTTTTTGGATAATGTCCAATCGTCTGCCGCATTAGCGAGAAAAAAAAATTATTTTTTGTCTATTTAGTTTTTATGCACGTGACGATAAATTTATTTAAAGTACCAGAAAAAGAAGTCACGTGATCAGCATTTAATAAATTAAATTCTAAAAATTAATCTTTAAAAATTCACCAAAAATCAGGAAATGAAGGTAAAGATTCGAAAAAGATTTCATTTTAAAGGAATTTTTATGATCTTTCTCGTGATATAAATTTTATAACCCTCAAATTATTATTTTAAATGCAAACTTAAAAAATGTAAAAAAAAGCTTAAAAATTTATTTTAAAAAAATCTATGAAGAATTTTTCAAAAATCTCTCTTAGTGCACCCCTACACTATAAGAAGAATCGCCATGCAAAATTTCAGCCCTTTAGGTCCAGCGGTTTCGTCTGTGCGTTGTATGTCAGTCAGTCAGTGAATGAATGAATGAATGAATGAGTGAGTCAGTTACGGAACTGTTTTATATATATAGATAAGCGATTTTATAATTAAATAAAAAGTCAGGAGACATTGGTTTCGGAAGGTATTCGATTTAAAAAAAATAGGTGACTTAGAGATCCGAGACGGAGGAAACCTTATTGTTTTTTTTATTTGTAATTATTATTATTAGCCGTTAATGGTACGAATTTAAAATCATTTTGTTCTCTATTTATAAATGTTTTATTTTATTTGAAAAGGTATATTATATTGAAATTAAAATGTTCTTTTGCTCAGAATTGTATTATGTTTTACGTACGAATATACATGATTAAAATTTATGAATATAAATGTTGAGGGCTGTGAAAGAACATCATAGTCACCTATTTGTATACCCCGTCCTCTTTCTTCTTGCAGAAGGTTTTGTTTGTGATGTTGTTGTTTCTAATGCCCCACTGGTCGGAAGCAAAAGGTCTGTTTACATACTGTCAACTCCTGACAGCCGTACACTCACCGCAACATTCCATTATTTCGTTAGTTCCATTATTTTGTGAATGCCTTATTCGTACTCTAAACAGGAATAAAAACTTACATCTTCGAGCGAAATGACGTGCGATGAATGTCGTGACAGGAACGAAGAAGGAATACTGTGTAGAACTATTTTCACTGCACCGGGTTTATTTTAGGACATATAAATATGTAACTTTAAAAAAAATCTCAAACAAAATCAGGATATAAAGTAAGAAATGACGTGAAGATAAATGCGAAAGAAATAGACAGTTTTTGAATATGAAATTGAATGATGTTTTTGGGTGTTTTTCTGGGGTAGAGGGGGAGGGGCGGAGAAGAAGATTTGTTTTCATGGTTTTTATATATGTTTTATTTCTTTCTTTTTGGGCTAATGTTGAGCCCACTTTGTGAGAGACATTCGGGGAGAACCTTGGAAATGCATGACTTCTTTTTATCTGGAAGCCCCCTACAGGTGAGTAAACAGGGTTCCCTGAGTCATATCACCTCACATTTGATCGAGGACCCACCAAGAGCGATATCTCGAGGGTTCACACCTCCCACCCACTGACCTTATAGGACTTTCCGGTCTACGGATTGAACGGTCCTAGACACAAAGTTATTGAATAGCCTTCAAACGGAGCACCTCCAGTCCGATCCCAACGCCATACCACTTGGCTACCTCTTCCCCTAGTTATTAAAACATAAGGATTGGTAGTGCCGGTCTTGCAAAAATAGGCCCCACTTTCCCTCCTTCCACGACCCCATTTGTGGGTGGAGCAAGAAAAAATTATGACTGACAGGCGCCCGAGGCGACAGCAAGCAGGCCTAAAGATGCTTATAACATTTAATAACTTTTAATAAGGGCCAAATTATTAAAATCAGTTGCCATGATTAGACAAGTTTTCACGTGACAAGTTTTCACAAGAGTAGTTGCAAGAAGAAAGAGGACGGGATGTACAAATATGCGACTTATGATGTTCAAGTGACAAGTTTCTTGTTTCTAAGTGAGTACCAAAAATTAGATAGTTAGGAAAAGCAGAAGCCAGGATATTTTTTTTTTTTACCAAAATCCTTTTTGTAGTAATAAACAAGAAGTTGTAGTAATAAAAAATTATACGTGGGATGCACCTAAACCAGACACCGACTGACAGCCCTTATTCCAGGAGGCCCACCATTTCAAGAAATATAGCTAGAACTGCCCGAATAAAAATCACATGAAAAATAATATTAATAAAAAAATCATTAATATCATAAAGAATTAATATGTGTTTACTTCATATTTCAACTCCCCTAAGAGATAATTGACGGTCTCCAAATTTCACCCGGTCTCCACACACAAATAGACAGACTTCTAAACATAACGCTCGGAGACCAGGAAGCTCCCCGTATGGGTTGGGATCGAAGAGACGAAACGACATTTAGAAAGAAAAATAACGTAGAGGACGACGTAAATAGTCACAACAAACGTCCTACTAAAGAGAGTAATCATTAAAAATAAAGGAGACATTTAATGAAGATTGTAAAATTAAAATATGCTTAGCAAAATTACTCGGGGCCGATGTTAAATAAAAGTGTCAACTTTTCGAAAAGAGTTTGATAATAGATAGAGGTAAACATCCCTGAACATATCGTGAAAATTGTTTTTCTTCTTTCCAATGCCCCGTGATCGGAAGTAATTCCAGACCAGGTCCATATAGTCTAGTCCAGTGCTCCCAAACCTTTTTATCGCCGCTGACTGGTCAACGTTTGATAATTTTACCGCGGCCCGCTGAGGGTGGGATGTTGATTCTTTATATTTTAGATTGTTTTGATTTAATAATTTTATTTTAATTGTATCTAAAAATGCCTTCAAAATAAAATACAGTTACACCGAAAAATTAATATAAAGTGATTTAATATTTTAACTCACTAGAACGCTAAATCAATGAGAACCCTGAGCTTGTGGCCCTAAGCTGGCGGTCCGGTACCATTTGATTAACGGATCGATACCGGTCCGCGGCCCGGGGGTTGGGGATAACTGGTCTAGCCGACCTGGTCTATCCGAGTGCGGCTGCGGTTTAAAATGGCACAAGGGTTGAAGTCCGATTTAGCTAGGCGCCATCTGCATTTTAACCGAGCAACCCCAGGGAGGATATCTGGAAGGGATCGTACCCTTTCCCACCCTCTTTGATCTCACAGAGGGACTTTGTGGTCCATGGATTTAACGTGCCCCTTTCCAGCCTAGACACAGAGCTATTGAATGGCGCTGGTCGGGATTCGTTCCCTGCATCCTCAGCACCGTAAGCAGACGCGCTACCACTATGCTACCTCCAGGCCATATCGTAAAAATGAACTCCGATAGTAAGCGACTTATAATCGTCATCGATATTTATGGCTATTTGAATGAAAGAATGGGTTGTTTTGAAGTAGTGGAGACGATACCAAACAGTATGCAGAGGCTGTCAATTCATATGTTTTTAAATATTTAAATGTTTTAGAATTTCAATAAGTTTTGGTGCTTAAACCGTCAGTATCTCTTAGATTTAACTGAAGGGAATAACTTGTCAAAGGAATCTTGATATGGGGAATACCACTATGCTACCTCCAGGCCATATCGTAAAAATGAACACCGATAGTAAGCGACTTATAATCGTCATCGATATTTATGGCTATTTGAATGAAAGAATGGGTTGTTTTGAAGTAGTGGAGACGATACGAAACAGTACGCAGAGGCTGTCAATTCATATGTTTTTAAATATTTAAATGTTTAAGAATTTCAATAAGTTTTGGTGCTTAGACCGTCAGTATCTCTTAGATTTAACTGAAGGGAATAACTTGTCAGAGGAATCTTGATATGAGGAATAATTCTCATTGATCCAGAGATCGTGTACCCACGTTTTATCTTTACTTTAAACACTAGACGAGTCTTTCAATACCACTTCGGAGATTAAAATTGAAATCTGTTTAAACCCACAATGAGTGCATCTAAATGATGCATGAGTTCATGTTATAGAATGTTAATTTTATCAAAATCTTTTAAAAACTTCAGACATTAAAACATTTTGAATATAAGTTAGAGGAACAGTTCCAAATTAATCTTTGAATAGAAAGATAATGGAATTTTCCGCAAAAAAACTTTTGATAACAGCGACGTATCTTTTTTAAAGGAAATGCAGAGCATGATTGATAATCTGAAATGGAATTTTACGTCTCGCGGCAGGGGTTTTATCCAACAAAATAAAGACACGAGATGTTTACAATTCACTTCGGAAATATTCTAAACATCGTCGAAAAACACATAAAAGTATTATTTTTTCCCTCTTTGTCTTATTCATAAATCGGAAATGAAATAAGCTTTAAATCTATATGCTGTGTCATTTGTTTCGGCAAAAAGATGTATATCATAAACGAAAAGGAAATGTATATAAAAAAAGACAGAAAATCCATTTTGGCTTCCCTAGAAAATGTTTCGAGATAACTACATCCATTCCGATAGAGATAAAATCAGTCAACATATTTTAGAATGGGGAATGAAATATGCATTAGCTACTTACATCAAACAAATATGCTCTTTCGTTCGTTTCTGTTCGCCTTTTATTCCGGCGTTTCTAATTCAGCTTTCATGCATCTAAATTTCGTAACGTACAAAACGACGCTTAAAAAGTTTTTAATGATGCAAAAAAAGGTAATAAAAAACTCGAATTTAAGTATTTTTCCTGATAAGGAAAGAGAAGCTCTTTGAAGATTCCAATTGTTTTTCTGGAGATTTGTTTATCATCAATTACGATAAATTTTAAAGTGTTTTCTGTATAATATGTTTTGAAACTCAATGAATCCCATTAGTTTTCTCTCTCTTTCTGTAAAAATATATATATATATATATATATATATATATATATATATATATATATGTGTGTGTGTGTGTGTGTGTGTGATGTATAATTGGAGCTGTACCATAGTTTGTAGAGATAAATAGGAACGACGGCAATCTGTGCAAGTGAAATTGTCCTTTATCAGTATAGGCGATAGTAAGTGTTCTTTCTCAATAAAAGGAATGGTTACGTGTCACTGTCTGTGCACGAAATATATCACTGCATCATATCGAGGGAGTAAAACGGCATCGTAGTTTATACTGGTGAAGGACGGCACACTAGTTTGTAATTGAAGTTCGACGACACAATGTTCTTACAAAGAAAGACGGCCGAAAATCTATGATGAATATATCTACAATGTACTCAGTCAGTAAGCGTGAATCGTTCAAAAAAAAATGAATCATAAACGTTTCGATGAAGGTCCTCCGCATCTAGTATATCTACCAGCCGGAACACAAGGGAACTGATGAAATACTCCAGGCACTGTCAGGAATGGCATAAACTATATATACGAACAAGTCAGTAACGTAACGAAGATACATACATTCGAAATTTGGACGCTTCAGTTCGTGTTTGCCGATAATTGATCGTGAAGTGATGGCAGCGAAGTAAAGCAGATAACCGCAGGAAGTTCCATGGTAGACTACTATCCCGGCAATATATTAAGTCACACCAATTAACTACACTTAACTCACTTTTTCTAGGTCGACACAAATTAATTCAATTAATTACTAGGCCTTACGTAGTACAAGATTACTGCAGTACATAACGTTACTTCATCAGGGAAGTTCTCACATAATAGTAAATTCAGTTAGAAGGCAAAATGACCGTCATGGTCTATAAAAATACATACATCGATAATGGTATAGCCTCCTCATAGAATGAGGCAGGAGAGCCGCATTCTGGAGGGGCTTCTAAAAGGCACGACCTATATGTAAAGCAAAAACTCGTGATCTCTCAAAGTATGTGCAAGAGAGTGTAAGTAAGTGAGTGCGTATCTCTATATCCAAATTCTTCCCAGACAGGAGTATATGGAGCGGAGGTTACACGAGAGTTGTGTGCCAAGATGCCAAGCGTCGTAGCGTACGTAGTGTGAAGGCAAAACGCGCATTAAGTTAAAAGGGCGATAACGGGCGAAAAGTTGCAACCATCTGCTTATAAAGTAAAGGCGCGCCAAGTTAAAAAAGCGGTGATTTGCTGAGCAGGTAAAACCTGGCGACTTTTGAAATTCACCAAAATTTGGCGATTTATCGCCAAAGAGGTTTTCTCAAAAGCTGCACAGAATCAACTGACGGTATTGCGTTTGGGGGCAAGAGAAATGGCGTGTATTATGGAAACGTCACCTTGAGCGCCGTGAAAATGAGTAACTGCTTTCGAAAGGGGTTTTGATAGATGGTACGCTGTTTGTTAGCCCGTAAACCGGAAACCGTAGTTTAAAGAAATTCTTGCAACAAGAGAACCGTAACTTGGGAATAATAAAGCCGTAAAGATTTCTTCAACAAAATCGAGTTGATTCTATTTACGCACAGATTTGCATGAATAAACAAAGATGTTGTTAAGGGAGACAACCTTGAATTCCAAGCAGGGGCTTAGAAACACACCTGTTAACGTGAAATATTGCTTGACAGAGTGACTGAATTAAAGTATTTCCTGATATTAAATAAATTCTAGATTAAATTGGAGCAAAATTAGCACACATTAACTGTAGCGTTAAATTCCACGCTACAATATATATATATATATATATATATATATATATATATATATATATATATATATATATATATATATATATATATAGTTCCGTTTCCTGGGTTCGATGGGGTTGAATAAAAATATCTTTAGTAATTGCACACAAAATAAAATTTATTATTCTGTAAATTCTTCACGCGCATTCACAAATTGAAAAGAAATCACGCAACAACTGCCTTCTATACAGTAGAAAACTCTAAAAATACAAGTCAAGATAACATAGTCTGCAATACAATACTAGCCTAGCGCGCTTTCAATACATTTAATTCTCACCACAAAAGAATACTCAGTTCCAGGTTCAGGTTCAGGTTCAGGTATTTCAATTTGTCGGAGCTCCATGGTCTGTAGGACTTTATCTCCAATTGTAACATTATGCATCAAAAATATATTTGCTCAGCAGGTAATTAAATATCATAAATAGGCCCTTATCAGTAAAAACATAATACAAGTAAAATAAGTAATAGTGAAATAAAAGCAAACGCCGGGAATCGCACCCGGGAGAAAAAATTTCGAGGCGCACGCGTATCCACTGGGCCAGAGTTGCCACAGTTATTTAAGAAAAATGAGGAAGATATTCGCACTGAGATTATAGTAAAGTTCTAGGGGATTGGTAAAAATAGAAGAGAGAGGAGTATAAAAATAAGAATAAGTAAGCAAGATAGAAGGGACAGTGTTAGCTCTTACGAAGACACTCCCGAGAGCGTTTGCGATTAGCAAGGTAGGAGTAGTCATAGTCTGGAAACTCAGCTAGAATCTCATTGCGAATGTTAGGAATATTTAAAAAAAATTCTTAGAGAGTTTAAGTGCAGTTTCCTTGAAGGAAAGGATGCTGATGTTTCGTCGTATGGTTTCATTAGACATATAACGGATTGCTCGGCAAATACGTCTGAGAGTCAAGTTCTGGATGACCTCCAGTTTATGGATATGAGTTTTCACGGCGTAGAACCAGAACGGTATTGCATAAAGTTCTACGGGGAAAATAACTTGTTTAAAAAGAAGGACTTTGTTTCTCATGGAAAGATGGCTGCCGTATATTAATGAGAGAAGTTGCATGGTAACAGCGTTACATTTTTGTACTAGTTTATCGACATGGAATTTCCATGTCAGCCTGCGATCAAGGGTCACACCAAGATAGGTCACATTGTTCTCCCAGTCAATAGACGAATTGTAACTCAGTTCTAGGTTCAGGTTCAGGTATTTCAATTTGTCGGAGCTCCAGGGTCTCTAGGACTTTATCTCTAATTGTAACATTATGCATCAAAAATATATTTGCTCAGCAGGTAATTAAATATCATAAATAGGCCCTTATCAGTAAAAACATAATACAAGTAAAATAAAAGCAAACGCCGGGAATCGCACCCGGGAGAAAAAATTGCAAGGCGCACACGTATCCACTGGGCCAGAGTTGCCACAGTTATTTAAGAAAAATGAAGAAGATATTCGCACTGAGATTATGGTAAAGTTCTAGGGAGTTGGTAAAAATACAAGACGGAGGAGTATAAAAATAAGAATAGTAAGCAAACTAGAAGAGACAGTGTTATCTCTTAAAAAGACACACCCGAGAGCGTTTGCGGTTAGCTCGGTGGGAGTAGTCATAGTCGGGAAACTCAGCTATAATCTCATTGCGAATGTTAGGAATATTTTCCAAAAAATTCTTAGAGAGTTTAAGTGCAGTTTCCTTGAAGGAAAGGATGCTGAAGTCTCATCGTATGGTTTCATTAGACATATAACGAATCGCTCGGCGAATACGTCTGAGAGTCAAGTTCTGGATGACCTCCAGTTTATGGATAACTCAGTTCCAATGTCAATTGCAGGTATATATATAGACTTCCAAAGCGCCCCCTATCGGCCGCCAGCTAAAAATCTTCAGAACGTACGAGAAAGATCTAGAAGTTTAGCGACCATTTGGTGCCCTATCGCCAATATATCGGCGATATATCGCCAAATTTGGCGACAAAAATAAGTCTCCGAATCCATCGCCAATTTGGCTAGATTACCATAGACTCGCAAAATTAGTAACAATATATATATATATATATATATATATATATATATATATATATATATATATACGAGGGTAGGCTGAAAAGTAATGCACACATGCTTGTAGAGCGCGAACAAAATGACCTTCAAAACTGCGCCAAGTGGCATATGGAAGTTACATTCCACCTCAATACTCATCGCAGGTTTTAAGTCGTTGTGTTCATCCAGTGTATTTTGAAAAGTGGTAGTATGGAGACGTGTTCTAGTGCTATGTCAACGGCGAGTTATACAGCATGCTGTTATCGAATTTTTAACAGTTGAAAAAGTGACTCCTACTGAGATTCATCGTCGTTTAAAGGCTGTTTATGGTGACGATGCTGTTGATAGGGTTACTGTCAATCGTTGGGTAATAAAATTTCGCGGTTGCGAGCCTGGAAAAGCCATAATTGTTGATGAAACACGCAGCGGACGTCCGATCACTGCTACAGACGATAAACATCGCAAACTCGTCGACGATTTGATTCAAAATGACCGGCGAATCACTCAAAGCGTTTCGCAAACCATATTGGAGTATCCAAGGAATATGTCTGCTTCATTATAGAACAATTGGGATACCGTAAAATCTGTGCTCGATGGGTACCACGCCGTCTCACAGACGAGAACAGCGTCGGACTGGAGAGGCTCTGCGAAACCTGAAGTTTGAACTGATTCCACACCCTCCTTATTCCCCCGATCTTGCGCCTTGCAATTTTTATTTTTTTCCTCTACTCAAGAGAGACCTCAAGGGTAATTATTACACCTCGGACGATGAGGTGAAGGCAGTTGTCAAGTCGTGGACTCGAGAAATTTTCCAGTGATGGAATGAGAAAACTTGTTACACGTTGGGAGAAATGTGTTAGCCTTAACGGTGACTATGTTGAAAAATAAATATATGATTTTGAAGCTTAAGAATTGTACTTTAATGTTCTTTTTGCCCGATCTCGTTATTTCTTTTTGTTTCCGCTCTACAAGCATGTGTCCATTACTTTTCAGCCTACCCTCTTATATATATATGTATATATATATATATATATATATATATATATATATATATATATATATATATATATATATATATATATATAATTTATACACCCAAAATTATGTGTGGATTCAAATATATTAATGAACTCTCATGTTAAGAAAAAATTCAACAAATTAGAATAGAATACCCAATTATTTTTGAAATGTTGAACAAATACTTTATTTAACATAGATATCAAAATGATTCTATTAAAAGCGTTAAAAAATACTGAACAAATCACTTAAAATGTTAAAGTCATTCGTGTTATACTTTTCGTCAGCGTCCGAAAAATCTCAATTGAGGCGTCTTCGGTTTAGATAAATTAAAAATATATTTTTAGGATCTCCATTTATTCGGAAGTTATGAAAGACAAAAATCGGAGACAGAAAGATACTCCTCGCACGTATTCCGAACACCAAACACACACCAAACAGCGAGTCTTAATTAATTTCCGGAAAGTTCGTCATAAACTCTCGCTCCCCGAAACACTGAATTAAGATTACTGCACTAAGTAAATTATCCGCTTCTAAAATTTTAAGACGCTGTAGGAGGATTAATCGCTCTGTTGTGCAAAAGTTTTCTTTCGGGATATTGGATCGCTCCCGGAAAGTTCCCAGAGGGACGAATAAAGACGTCGCTGTGGCAAGTTTCACTTCTAAATATTTATTATTAAACAGGAGAAGGTATCCCCGTACTTAGGACGGAAATCCCTTAGTGGTGACGGTATTTCAAGGGCGCCAGTTTAAAACGCAGCGTCCTGTTTATGACAGAAATCTCACTCCTAAAGGAGTAACATGGTTTTAAGTATTTAGTTCGAGTGTTATGAATTGAAATACTTTGAAGTATACTGTCTATCTTTTAAAGCCTTTGTAAATACTTATGCAGCATGGACTGAAAGATTTATAAAAAATAAAAGGTAAAAAATTTTAAAAAATAGGTTCCAAATAGGGATACCTTTTATTTTGCTTTTTTACAACTAACTGATACATACTTTGATAATATTTTCCCACATGTGTTCGCTAGGGTGAAGTTCAGGTGCCGTATCCAATTAAGGAATTCAACATGCAAAAAACAGATTTCGGGAGATCAAAGAATTTACCTCCAACCAAGTCCTCTTACTTTACAGATTTTTGGTTTCGCGGGCTTACCTTCCCAATATTATGATAGCTATGGACTCCTCGTATCTGATCATAAAGACTCCTTTAATGAATCGTTTCGAACAGCAAAAAAATTCAGGTAGTCTCTTCTAACGAAACTACCGCGGGTTATCAACGTAGGATTACTTATCGTTGCTTACCTCTTTTGTATGTATATATGTATGTATGTATGTATATATATATATATATATATATATATATATATATATATATATATATATATATACATACATATATATATATATATATATATATATATATATATATGAAATGATAACTAAATTCTTGTAAGAATGAGAACTGATCGGTGAAGTCGAACCATGGGTAGTCGTTACCAGAGCATTTGGCGATGGAAGTGGTCGACGAGTGGAGGCAGTCACTATGGCGAGAAATTAAGTTCGGACGCCAGGAAAGAAGAGGGGTTTGGTCATAGTACACATTTTTTTATTCTTGGAAATGTTGCTGGACACCTTTTAACAGGATACCTAATTCAGAACAGTCCGGGGGCTGCCGGAACAGCACACCATAAAACAAAAGAACGTAGACCTAAAAGTGCATGTTTGTAGGACTCGAGCAGAACACAGAAGACCCCCCCCCAAATCGTAGGTTCACGCCCTGAGTACGGGCGCGCTGGAGTTTTAATTTGTTAAAAATTGACACCTGACTGTAACGCGTCATATGGGGTGATGGTTTTCGAATGTTCCCCGACATTCCATCTTATATAACTGTTGTCTACATGTGGCTTTCAGGGGGAAAATAATAGCTTTATTTGGTATATCTAGATCAAAGTCGAAATCAGGGATAATGTTCTGTGGTGATAAGACAAAGTTAATGAAGGTAAAGGTTCTAAATATATATATATATATATATATATATATATATATATATACAGGCCCAGATTTCCGCATGGGCAAGTGGGCACTTGCTCAGGTCCCCCAAAATTTTGGGGCCCCTAATTAAGTATTAAGTTGTACATACACTACTGGCCACCGAAATTGCAACACCAAGAAAGACAAGAGATATCACAACAAAATTTATTTTGTAGATAACATGTTGACCAAGTATCAAATGATTAAATTTATAGACTTCTGTGAAGTGTGGTTCCTGCCAAAATCAGTAGCCAGAGTAACCGCCATTGTTGGAGATCACCGCTGCCACACGCCTCGGCATTGATTCAAAGAGACTTTGGATGAGTTCTTGGGGTACAGCAGACCAAGCAGCTTCCACACGTTCCCAAAGTTGATCTGCTGTAGCAGCTGGGGATGGAATCTGGGTCAATCGTAGAGCAACCATGGACCACATGTTTTCTATCGGCGATAGATCCGGAGAGCGAGGCGGCCAGGGAAGCAATTCAATCTGGCTATCGACGAAGAACCGTTGGACAATGCGTACCGCGTGTGGTCGCGCATTATCCTGTTGAAATATGGCTGTGGGCAAGCCCTGAAGATAAGGAAGGACAGCTGGCTCCAACACCTCGGAGATGTAGCGCTGGCTGTTTAAAGTACCGGCAATGCGTACTAGAGGTGTGCGAGAGTGATATCCAATACCGCCCCATACCATAATACCCGGTGCAGGACCAGTGTGGCGGTGCATAACGCAGCTGTTCAGCATCCTCTCTTCACGGTGTCTCCAGACTCGAATGCGACCATCGTGGTGTTGCAGACAGAAGTGTGACTCGTCAGTAAAGACAATTTCATTCCATTCTGCCGGCCACATCCTTCTGTCATCGCACCATTGGCGGCGGAGGCGTCTGTGGTACTGCGTCAAGGCTAGACAAAGCAATGGACGTCTTGCGGACAGACCACTCTGCTGTAAACGGCGTCGAATGGTACGTGCAGACACTGGATGATGCGTTACATACTGCATGTGCTGTGCTATGGTTCGTGATGTGACTGAGCGATCCGTCACTGTCATGCGCACAATTTGCCTGTCATCACGTGAAGTGGTGCGCTGAGGTGGAAGCGATCGAACACGCCGGTCCGTCGTACCCTCCTGCATCCAACGATCACATATCCGCATTACAGTTGTTTGGTTTCGTACAACACCACTACCGATTTCCCTGAAAGATAATCCACAATCTCGGTAGGCCACTATCCTTCCTCTGTCGAACTCAGATACTTGATCAAATGATGATCGCTGTTTTCGACGAGGCATAATTGATCGTTTTTTTTTTTAAAAACCACAAGAAAAACACAATTGCCGAACTTGAAATCGTCGAAATCTCTAAGTCTTAAATAGCGCTTTGAAGTGGCGCCACAGGCGCGCGTGATGTGCGTCTATGCTATCAAATTCTAATCATTTGCATATCTCACCTCCGCTAATGCATGTTGTAAATTTCATGTTATTTGCATGTTTCCTTCAGGGTGTTGCATTTACAGTAGCCAGCAGTGCATTTTTGAAAATTTCTTATATGTACTCAAATTAAAAATGGTTTCCGAAATTTCTGTCTCAATGACGTCATTAATAGTTGCGTATGTGACGTCATCAGAGGTTTGGTCACATCTAAACTTCTTTTTTTTCCCAACCAAATATGTAATTTGAAACTCCACCCTCTGAATTTGAATTTTTCTTTCTGATTCGTTAACTTTTACAGAAGTGGACTTATCTCCATGGTTTTTCATACTAGTGAAAAACATGGATTAGAAGAATCTGGCAATGCTTATATGCTTTATCTTGAAGATTACCATGTGATTTTAGTTAATGTTAGATGCAGTAAATTTTCTAGCGTTTTTGTAGAGATTCAGAAATTTCAGAATGTTTGTTAGGAATTATTTATGTGGCTCTGTTAAACGAAAACTTAGAAAACAAAGAGAAGAACAGCAAAAAAAATTGACTGGATCTATTTCAAAGTATTTTGAAAGTAATTGTGCATCATCCTCATCGAAGGATAACGATGACAGCAACATTCATTCTGATGTTTCCCAGGATGGCTCTGTCCCCTGTGATAATCCCACATCTGAAATGTTTGTGCAGAATGACAGAAATATTGAAGAAGATCATATTTGTTATGGAGGAGATCCTGCACTATGGTTGAAAATAGATGAAAAAATGATTGACTTCTTTCTTTCTAAGCCTCCAAATCAAACTTTACACATTCTGCCACCGCATAAAACAAAACTCTGAAAAAGGTTCTCCGAAAGTGGTTGGTTTTGTCACCATCAACAAATAATTTATATTGTTGGGTGAGCAAATTGGTGATGAAAAACGGTTCTTCAAATCAGTTAATTACTGGCTTTAATGACTGGAAGCATGCGTCTACAAGACTCTCTGAGCATGAGAACTCCATTCATCATAGACAAGCTGTTCTTCAGATGGCACAACGCATGGATATAGCCTCTAGAATTGACTCATCATGTATGGATCAGTGTAATGAAGAGTCAAATTACTGGAAAGCTGTTCTAAAAATAGTTGTTGCTGTTGTAAAGTTTTTATCACAGCATGGTTTGCCATTTTTTGGAATCAATGACACAATTGGTTCTAAGTTAAATGGTAATTTCTTAGGATGTATGGAGCTTATAGCTCAATTTGATTCATTTTTATCTAGCCATCTTGAAAAATATGGAAATCTGGGATCAGGAAAAGTGAGTTATTTATCATCAACTGTTATTAATGAGTTTATAACAATAATGTCAATAAGGGTATTAAAGCATATTGTTAGTGAAGTTTTAACATCCAAGTACTTTTCAATAATTGTTGATTCAACACCAGATATTACCCATATTGATCAGTTATGCTTTATTTTACGGTATGTGATTGATGGTAAACCAGTGGAACGTTTTTTAAAATTTTTTCCGATCCATAGCCATAGATCAGAAGCTTTAGCTGAAACAGTACTAATAAATCTTAAAGAACTGGGTATTGATATTCAAGACTGTCGTGGCCAAACTTATGACAATGCTGCGAATATGTCAGGAAAGTATTCTGAGCTTCAAGCCCGAATAAAAGCTATAAATCCAATGGCTGAGTTTGTACCCTGTTCAGCACATTCTTTAAATTTAGTTGGTGCCAATGCAGTACAGTCCTGTAGTACTGTTCTAAGGTTTTTTCCTTGGTACAGAATATTTATAATTTCTTTTCAGTTTCCACACATCGTTGGCAGAAACTGAAAGAGCAAATAGAAAATGATGATGGAAACTTTTCAATAAAAAGCTGCTGCCCTACACGATGGAGTGCCGATGCTTCAGCAGTCAAGTCTGAAGAAAAATTACAGAAGTTTAATACATGTTCTGGACATGTTATCCACTAGTCAGAAAGAAAATGCTTCCACGAAATCAGAAACTGCAGCTTTATGTAAAAAAATGAAAAAATTTGAAACAGCATTGAATATAATCGTATGGGATACTGTGTTACAACGGCTAAATCAAACAAGTATTGAGCTACAAAAAGTAAATCTCAATTTATCTGAAGTAGGCCCTTTATATCAATCATTGATTGATTTTACACAAAGTTTCCGTGACAATTTTATTGTATATGAAAAATTAGCAGAGGAACTATGTGGTGAAAATCCCAATTATGAAAACTTTCGAAAAAAGAAAACACCACTGAGTAAAGATCTTTGTGCACTTAATGCACCTGAAGTGCAATTGACAGCACGAAAACGATATATATCTATGTGCCACTATGCTTTGTGTGACTCTCTAATTTCGCATCTTTATGAACGGAAAGAGGTATATGAAATAGTAACTCAAAAATTTGCTTGATTAATCAATTTAAAATGTTCTTCAAATCTACTTGAAGAATCAGCCTTTTTAGAAAAATGCTATGCATCTGATTTAGCAGGCACTTTTTCTGATGAATTGCTACAATTTTCATCAGTAATACAGGAAAGTGATACTTTGTTGCATATGTTAAAGAAAGCTAAGAAATTTGAAGAAACATTTCCAAATGTTGAAACTGATTTAAGAATTTTTTTTAACTATACCCGTGACAAACTGTTCAACAGAAAGATCGTTTTCTATTTTGAAGAGGATAAAATCGGCAGTTCGAAACAGTATTCTGCAAGAAAAACTTTCATCACTTGCTTTATTACATATTGAAATAACAGTGAAACTTGAGTTTCATGATGTTATTCATGATTTTGTAAATTTAAATATGCGTAAGAAAAGATATATTTAGATAGTTATGAGTTATATTGTTTCATCTATCTCTTTTTTTTAGGGGGGGGGCTGTAGTGTAGCAGGCCTCCTCGTGGTACATTCTGGTTAATACTAAATATGCTACAGCCTTTGCCATTTTCTTGCAGTCTCATAGCTTTATTTGGAGACTCCCATGAAGGTTTTTAAAAACTGTCCTTCCAAGGGCATGGACAATCCTGGTTTTTTTAAGTTCTTTACCAGAGCCGTGCTCAACTTTCCCTCCTCCCCAGTGTCGAGGGAGTTGTGTGTTTTAGAGTCATCACTAGGCGTAATTTAAAAAAAAGTAAGTATAGTTTTATCAAAAATTTATATCCACATTAATGTGGTTGAGAGTATAATGATGGAAACAGTCAAAGATTTTGACCTATCTAATTATAAAAGTTTTGATTTTATTTGACTACTCTTGCAAAACATATTTCCATTACTTTTAACAATATTAGATTATTTTTTTAGTAACATAAAGGCTGAGAAGGATTCAAATACTGATAATTTGATTGTTATCATCACTTCCAAAGTTTGTTTATAGAAGTTTTTTCAAATTCAGTTGCAAAATGAAGTCTGTATTGAGAGTATGGGATTATACAGAGGCTGTTCACACATTTTTTAGATGATGTAAATTATATTCACAAAACTAAATTACATAAAATTCTTGTGTTTTAAATGTTTTATTTGACATCCCTTATTCTGAACTATCTTCCGACACCGCAATTTCCAGGATAATAATGCCTTTTGAAGTGTCAGAAGAGGTATTCTATCCCATTCCTCCTGAACAGCTTTCCAGAGTCCTGTAAGGGTTTTGGGACGACGTTTGGATAATGCAGATTTTAAAAGTCCGAAAGCACAAAAATCCATAGGTGATACATCGGGAGATTTAGTAGGGATATCAGTGAAGGGTATGGCCTTGATACCAGTTTTTTGTTCCATTTCTTTTAGGAAATTTACTGTGGATTTTGATGTGTGACTGCTAGATTTGTCCTGATGGAGTCTCACAGATTGATGGCACTGTGGGTAAAGCGATGGTATTTCATTCAAACAATTGGCAATAAAATATGTTCCTGATAGTATTTGGAGTTAATCTTGACATTTTTTTCCACTCTCTTTATTTTTAACTTGCCATTATAAGAAAAACCAGCAACAATCATGAAAAACATTAATAGGGTATGTGAGCACCTCTCACCTTTATACAAAGTGTACAGCGTGTGATCATGCTTGTTACGAGGTGATCAACCACCGTAGTGTCCAGTAATTGCCATTCCTCCTGTAGGGTAGTTTCTAAATATCTGAGAGTGGCTGGAGGTGGGAAACGTCTACATACAACACTGCCAAGGGCATCCCAAATATTTGAAATTGGATTAAGGTCCTGTGAGTAAGCCGGCCACTCCATACGCGCAATCCCCTCACTCTCCGGAAAGTCGTCAACGATGGCAGCTCTATGGGGACGGGCATTATTGTCCATTAAAACTAAAGAAGAACCAACTGCTGAAGTGTACAGTTTCACAGTGGGGTCTAGGACGTCATCTCGATACCTTACAGCCGTCACAGAACATCGCATGTAGATGCAAGGTCGGTGCGATATCCCAATGAAATCCCTGCCCAGACCATGATGCTTCCACCGCGGAATGCGTGATGTTCGGTGATGTTCTCGGGCCGATTGCGTGTGCTTTGTTCCCTCCAGGCCCTTACACGCTTATCATCGGGTTTTAGGACAAATCTGGACTCATCTGTGAACATAACGTTGCCCCAATTAGACACAGTTCAATTCACATGCTGGCGGCACCAATTTAATCGTGCCCCTCTGGATTGGACGGATAAAAGAACACAAACTCGTGGTACCCGGGCGTACAGACCATTCATGTGGACTTCGTCGAACAGTAGTGACAGATATCGTCTTACCAATGGCCGCTGGACCCATAGATGTCA